>CM052451.1:12225660-12360185 GCA_028533085.1 Varecia variegata
AAAAAAAAAAAAAAAATAAAGTAAATGTAATAAAAACCTGATGATTTCTTGTCTTTTCAAAATGGACTATATGTTGTCCTAAGAAATAGACCACAGTTGCTCTTTTAATCCAACACATAACATGAAGATTATGTGCACGTTTTTTCCATTATAATTCTTCAATTCTATCATAATTCCACTATTATGATTATTACACAGAACATTTCTTTTTGTTCTGAGCCAATAGAAAGTCTGGAAAGAACAAGTTTTACTCTTATAAAAGGCAAATATTAGTCTACTTATAAAATATCATAACCAATTTTTCTCAGTGTTTATTAAGATTCTAGTTAAATATTGTCTTCTCAATTGAGATTTTAAGAAAAAGGTACCAGATAGTGCCATCTGCTAAATCATAAAAAGTAAATTCTCTACAGAAATAGTTACAGAGACTCCGATTTTAAGAAAGAATGTCATATGAGAACATGAGTGGGAGACAGGCACGCATTTACACCTTACCAATTTTTTTTGAAAGTATATAAGCACTGTGAACAAATAAAACATGTTAACAGTGAAAGAGGAAAGATCTATATTGTGCTGCAGAGTTTGATATTGTCCTGTTACTCTAACTCTCGTATTGCTGTTGCTGCTTTGTTCAAAAAATAAATAAATAAACTGATGAAATATTGACCTGAAAAGTATATTTTACGCCCTATACTTAAACATTTATAGTAGATTCATAGACATGCACTCCTCAGTGGCAAGTTAAAAATTGCCCAATACAACATGGAGTGAGCCCTTTGTCTACAATAATTATCAAGACTGCAGGCATACTGGAACTAGCGTGGTTGCCATTTTCTGTTTTTGCTTGCAGTATCCTAAGACTACATTCATTCATGTTCTACAAGAAAGGCCAGCAAGTAAGTGATACACGTTTACCTATGGAAGATGATAATGGGTAGAGAAAATTTACATTAAATAAATATAAAGGTGAAAAGATCTAACATGGCAAAGAAAAAAAATGGTCCCATTTTTCTTTGTCTCTGATGGGAATGATCAAAATATGGAGGAAACTAGAAAGATTCAGGATAGTGGGTAGGAAGAGCTGAAGGCAATAATGACTGGGCTATAAAAAATAAAACTGGGGTACTAGACTATTGCCCCAACACATGGAAATTTAGCAGGATATAGAGTTCTAACTTCTACACAAATATATTTTACATACTTCTTATAGAAATTATTGATAGACATTTTGATTATAAAATGGATAGTCATTATTTCAAGCATGACAATAATAATTAAAAAATAATAATACGTACCGATCCATAGAGTTCTCCTTTGTCATTCATTCCAAGGTACAGACCACTGTCCACACCTCTAATACTGACCAGTCCCACCGCCACGCTGATGAATTCCAGGATACCTGAATTTATAAATAAGGTTATAAAAACATAAGTTACTTACATTTATTAATGAACATATGACTCATGAAAATCTTCTAAATAGTAGCAGTAGACCAATATTGCTAAACATAATGATGTACATGGAAGCCCTCTGTAAACTGAAAAGTGCTGTACAACTGTTTTATTATGATGATCCTCCCATTTTACAGATGAAAAAAAGACTAAAAAGGAAAAAATTGTTCATCATAGTATAATGTTACGGATGTGAAATCTTAAACCACACTGACCTAGGTTTCAATTCTCGGGTAGTAACTTACTGACTAGCTGTGTAGGCAAATTATTTGTCATCTTTGAATTTCAATCTCCTTATATGCAAAATGGGCAAAATGCCTGCCTACAGGAGAGGGGTGAAGATTGACACATTTAGGCATTCAACAAACGGAAGAAATTATTATCATAAATTAGTATATAATAGAGGTGTTCTTAGATCTCTCTGATTCCCTTAGTAGATTATAACCATTTTCTATTAACTGTTTTGTTTTTGTTTACAATGAATCAAGTTTAATCTTTTCCTAGTAGTAGCAGCATACCTTACATGGGTATAAAAGTGATTTTTAGTTTATAAAAGGCTTCTACATATATTTTCTCATCTGGTCCTAAAAGACAACCCCTTAAGATAGGTAGGAAAGATATTATTATTCCCATTTTACATAAAAAGAAACTGAGGCTCAGAAAGGCTTATTGATTTGCCTAAGGGACATAACATTTGCAATTGATCTGTAATTGACATGACATTTGTAATTGATAGAACTGGTACTTGAACTAGCAGAGCCCTATTCCAATGCTTCTACTTCAGGACAGTTTCTGAGAACAATACAGTATTTTCAAGACTCTAAAGATTAAATAATACTCTGTGTTTCCTGGTACATGATTTTTAAAAATAAATTGTATAGTTCAGAGAAGTAAAAGGACTTTATAATTCATTAAATATGATAGCCGAATACCAGGAGTTGTGCATGCAAGTAGATTTTGCTATCAATAACTTTCTAGAATTATTTTCATTTATCAATAGGTAAACTAGTATCAAAACCTTTCCACTTAATACACTGATACACCATAGTTTAAAAAACAAAAATAAAAAAACTTAACACCTCTCACTGCATTACCCTATTTTTCTGCACACACTAAACTTTGGACTAATGCCTTTGTTAGTTCTTCCCCTTAGACTCGACTGAAAAAGTATAGCTACACTTTCTATGCTTGGAACTGCCTCCCTCAATAGTTTTCTGCCTTCGCCCCTTCACCCCATCTTAAGCTCTACAAACAGTACAAATGTGTACCATTTAGCCTGACTCTTGCTCTTAAGTCATTTCTTGATTTATTGTACAAGTTCCTGTTTGGACACGTGATACTCTTCAAGGCCAAGGGAAAGTACAGAATCTGACTATTTGCTGATACGGAGGGCTCTATTCTATCCCGAGCCTAATTTACTCTTTGGCAGAAACAGATTCTTAGCAAGACAAATGAGCTCTTTCAAACTATTAGGAGATCATGTAGAACACTAGAGCTATCAAGAATCTTACAGCAACAATACACTACTAAATAGTCTCTAAGTGGCTTGAAAGAGCCAGTGTCCCTAATTGAGAGCCTGAGGCAGAGAGAAGATAAGATATAGCAAGAAGACCCAGACTCTATAGGATAGCCACCATAATAACAAATACAGAGGTGGAGAATAAAAGAAAATCAAACGCATTGCCATGCTCATTAATGAAGGACTCCTGTTAGAAACAAAAATATAGGCCCAAACATAGCTGGTAGAAAAAATATATATTAATGTAATTTCATCCAGGATATAATTACAAACATATAATTACTTTACATTGTATTAAATGTTACATTCAAACTAAAAAGTGCACTATGGCTGACATGCAACTTAATTCCTTTTAAGTATCTGATTTACATTAAGATGCTCTTGTCTTTCAAAGAACAGGAACTGATTAACTGATTAGAATGTACAATAGAACACGTTTTCAAGTACCATACAATATACCTTTAATTTCCATATAAGCTAATTACATAACAAATCTCATAAAGTAATCATTTTTCTTGGAAAACTAAATGGTAAACCACCTATACTTTAATTCTCATCTTAAGATAATGCTGTCATCTTGCCAAAAAAAAATATGTAGTTGTAGGTAGAAAAAAAAAAGATTGCGTATGGTCTTATAATAATTATATTCAATAGTTTCAACTTTATTAAACAACATCCAAAACCTAATACATAACCAGGCATAAATCATTTTGCAATGGTTCACAGGTCTGATGGGAAAAGGGTGATGTGTTTTTTGTGTTCCTCTTAAAGATTTTAGTCACACTTTTTAATTCTGATCCTTTTTCTCCTGCAGGAAATAGTATACCACATAGTAATTTGTAATCATTTGATTCTTAAATGAGATTTGACAAGTCTTTCTTATTTATAATATGAGGTGGCAACTAAGCTAATTCCCTTACAAAGGGTAGACATGAAAAACTTTCCTTAAGAGGTAATCACAGATTTTAGATAGATTTTCTAATGCCCAGTGTCCCATAAAAAGACTTGGAGGTACTTTGTCTTTCTGGTATCATTTTCAAAGCCAGCTTTTTTGAAAATCATAATAAACAGGTGAGTCAACCCACAATGCAAACCACATCAGACAAATCTATGGAGAATAGGGGAGAAGAAAGGAAAAGCCTTTAAAGAAATACGTTTGATCTCAGGCTAAATTTTTTTTAAAGTAATGATTCCATGTTTACGTATTAGGTAAGGTCTTCCTACTGTACTACTGTGCAGAAAAACTCAATTATAAATACAGAGATAACTCAGATAGGAAATTATTTTGACCTCACAGGGACCTTTCTATTTATATTCTATTGATGTGGTTTTGAAATTTAAAAATACAGTATTCTGAGTGTTTATTTGATTATGGCCAAATTAGTATAAAATTATCCAAAATGTCATTGGCTTTAACATCTCAGATAGCCATTCCTGAGTGTTTTCAAAATTCTTACTTTGATGACACAGATAAGAGATTAAAAGAAAAATAACAAAATATTTTAATAACTAGTAAAAGAACCACTAGCAAAAGAAGGCAAACATAGAAGTATTAATGTTATACAGGTTAAATATCAACTTTCTTTTCACCTACTAAAGTTACGATGTCTAAGCTATTGAAGGCCACTAGGATGCACTATAATGTATTGTAAAGTGGCTGTTCATTCCACTAGGTTACCAGACTAAACTGGGTTATCTTCTTTTTGTGTGACAGTGAATATTTTGTTCCCAAATACAGCTTCGCACCATAGAGTGACTTACACCAGCACAAAATCAGTCTAACTCATATTTTTGCAACTACTAAATAATTATTCAAAAGTTTAGTAAAAAAAAAAAAAACATGCTAGCAAGATGGTAATTCTAATATGCAACATCCATTCTTAAGGAAATGGATTTAAATACCATTAATGAATGTTATCAAGTTAACAAATATTTACTAATCTCTTGCCCTGGGGTCAGTCTTATAAACAGACACAAAGAAGAAGAAGCATTTTTTTGAGGGGCGGTGGGTTTTGGTGTTTGGGAGATTACAGTTGAATTACAAGTGTCTTAAAAGCAGAATTTCCAGGACTACATTGTGTATTGCAGGGGACTTAAGCTTAACTTTTACCTGCTCTACCTATAAGTGTTAATCACATTTGTGTCCATTTCTAAATCCTCCTGGTAGTTAGACTATTTTTCTGTGATGATTGGAATGCAGTCATCCTTGACAGCAAGAGAACTGAGCCACCTGGTGTCAGCAAAGTCCTTTAGAATCAGAATCTCAAGCCTCCTCAATTTAAAAACCACTTTCCAAAAGTGACCCCAGGTTGGCCACTAGGTCATGACACTCTTGACTGATAGTCAATGGGAATTTGGAAGAGATCAGTGGAAGCTGCAAACACATGGGCTTTAAAAAGTTAATTTTCTAAGCCTTTAAGTGCTACCAAATGACCACCACATGCTTATTTCTACATCTAGAGTTACAAATGCCCCTCGAACTGAGATTTACACTTCTCCGAAGTTTTAATGAGTCATACAAGTCAAAAAAGGAAGAAGAGTATAAGGAGAACAAGAGGACAAGGACAAGATAAGAGAGGGCTATTGAGAGACGGGGGTCCACCGTGCTAAGGGAAGGAAAAGCAAAACTAACACTGTGTTGCCTTTTTTCATTGTGGCTCACAAATAACTGGTATTTTTTTTAAAAAATATATAATGAATCTCTCCGATGATATCAAAAGTTTGATGGTCAAAATCCTTTGAGATTGCTAGCAGGTTAGCTGTAATATAATGAAAAACTTCAGCTGTGGGGGAAAGATCTTGGACTGTTAGAGCCAGAAAGCACCTTAGAGCGATGACTTCATTTAACCCCATCATTGTACAGGTGAGAAAATTAAGCCTCAGACTAATGACGGCGCTTGCTACTTACACAGCTAGTTAAAGAGTACTTAACAGTAGAGACCTTCCCAACCTAGTGTCTATAACAACCACTGTCTTAACAATCATGTGCTTGTTTCTTTCTCTTAACCCCTTCTCCTCCCAGGCACTGCTGGAGGTATTCTGAAACATGTCCCTCTGTGTTCCCACCCATATCTTCTTTCGCTTTCTCATTTCCTCTTACCTAAGGTCAATACCAAGATCCTTGCTTTCAGGTTTCACAATTTCTAAAGAGGATCTGAGCCTGCTCAGTAGCAAGGTAGATTTTTTTTTTTCCCTTTCTTTTTTTTTTTTTTTTCTTCTCTCTCACCCAGGTACAACTTAGGAGTTCAGAAAACTGCAGCCAGTTGAGCTCGATGGTAGCGACGGTGCCCACGCAAAGTTAATGTTACCTCTTCAGGTGAACATTTACAGTTGTCTAAGCAGACACATAAATGCCCAGCATCCTATGCACGAGCGACCCCCCTGAGTAGTAACCACGGGATGGATAATCAATTGCATAACTGTGGGGCATGTTTAAAGTGGTGCAATGCTTTCTGTTCTTAACTTTTGTAAAGTGGATGGTACTGGGGAAAATGGGAAAAGAAGTAGGAGAAAATAATATAAGGATTTTTTTTTTTTTTTTTTTTTTAATGCCTGCAAGGTATGCAGTGCGAGAACTGTGATTCCCAGTCCAGGTCTTGGTGTCCCCGGCAGTAGAAAGGGCAGGGCCAGGCGGCAATGCAGCAGGGAGGGTCGAAAGCGCCCACCCTTTCTCCTCCCGCCCCCAGCGTCTGGAGGTGCATGCAGGCCTGCGAGAGGCTTCGGCGACAAGCGAGCAGGAGACTTCCTCCCCCGTCCCCGCGCTGGCCCGCCCTTGGGTCCCAAGCTGCATCTCGCAGCGGATGGGTGCAGGGGGTGCTTCGGGCTCCGCGCAGCACTGGCACCCTGGGCAGGCGAGGCAGGCGGGAGGCGCACCGGGAGGGGGAAGAGGAGCCGAGCTGCGGGGGTGGGCGGGGGATGCGGGTACGTACCGAAGAGGCTGTGGTCCTGCCGGGTGCCCTGCACGCTGCCGTCGGGCAGGATCTGCAGGTGGAAGCCGGTGCGGCAGTAGAGCTGCCGGCGGCGCAGGATGCCGTGCAGGTGCGCCAGCTCCGCAGCCCCCGGCCCGCCGCGGGCGCCCCGCTCCGCCGCGCCCCTGCGCTCGCCCAGCAGAGGCGGCCGCTCCCCCGCGGGCGGCAACAGGAAGTGCGAGCCCACCTGCTGGCCCAAGCCCTCCAGGCCGCCCAGGAAGCCCCCGACTTCGGCTAAGGGAGCCATGGAGGGGCGAGAGGGAGAGGCGGAGGATCCGGAAAACAAAAGACCCCCAATAAAAAAGTGTAGCGGGGGTAGGGAGGTGGATGCAGAAAAATTATAGCAAAACAAGCGCAAAAAGTTAAGGCCCGGTTACTCCTGTGAGGTCGCTGCAGGGCCTTGGCACTGAAATAGCAGGAAAGCTCTCAGTGTCTTGGAGGAGCTTCTCTCCTTGGGTAGGTGGGAGCCCGCCGCCGGCTCTGCAGAAGCATCTACAGCTGCCGCTGCCAATACTGGGGCTGGGGCTGGGGGCTGGGGCTCCAACTCCGCAAACTGATCAGATCTGAGTCCTGTGTACATACACACCGAGTATATATGCGGGTCCTCTTGACATATGCTAATCAAGTCCTTTCATGCGCGCTGGGGAGGTTCTGTTTGAAATCTTAAACCGGCCTCCTCTCAACACGTCTTTTGCTCTTCGGAAGTGACCAAAAGGGGCCCTTGACGGGTCTCTATCCATGCCCTCGCAAAATTCATTCCCGCACTTGGCCAGACCCAGCCAGCAACTTCGGGGAGGCGCAGTCGAGGCCCCTCTTTGGGGATGTCTTTGGGACAACGGTGATGCTGTTCGGCTGCGGCCGTGCAGCCGCCTTTGATGTGAGCTTTGCAGTGAGAGATCTCCGCCAAAAGGAGCCCAGCTTGGCAGGTACATAGAAGAGGAGGAAGGGAGGAGGGTGGGAAGAGGGGGGTGAAGAGAGAGAAAAGGAGGGGATGGGTAGGAGAAGGAAGAGGAGAGAAGAGGAGAATTGGACTCCTTGGGAGCTGCTGGGAGCCTGCAGTGGACAGGTGCAAAGAAAGGTAAGAGAGGGAGAAGGAAAAAGGGCGTTACCTGAGGCTTAGACCTGCCCAGACACACATGAAAGGAAAATCAAAGCTTTGACAGTTTAACTCACTAATTTTAAAACACTAATAAAATGTACAAGCATTACTTTTTTCTTTTATCATTTAGATGGGGGATTTTCTTTACATAATCATGGTTAGGTTAGGAACACCCTCCCCCCCTTCCCAAGTTCTCTTTAATGTTTATTTTTACTCAGCACATGATATAACCAAGATTACCACATATATACATATGTGTGTGTGTGTATATTTATGAAAGTTTTAAATCGTGTGCTAAGGTCATGAACTTTTAATTAGCATAATATGATAATATAATCATGAATCAAGGGATTTAGAGAAAATCCAAATAAACTGAAAAGAAATGGTTTACATTCTTGTATTTTGCCATGAATAGAAAATGAATATCTGGAATAGTGTCATAAATATTGAATGGCGTCCAAGTACCTTATACAATCTAAGAGTAGGTCTCTGCTCTTCTTAGTTGCATTTTCTCAAAGGCTAGATTTTTGTTCACACTTTGATTATAAAACCTAAAATCAAGTGAACAGAAATAATGTTGATGTGTTTTGAGACTTCAGAAGATTACTGGTAAAATTTAAGAGTCCCTATGTGTAAAATAAAAAGCCATTGAGGTGAAGCAGTGAGATACATGTCCATTGAAATACTGAAACTTTGGTGTTGTCCCACTAGTTAAATTCAAGATCTTCCCATTAAAATTTTTCAGTGGCAGAAGAGTTGAGAATTATTTGGCAAATTTATGCTTCCCCTGAGCAAAAAAGTTTTAGGTAATCACTGAAGATTAGTTTTTCAGTCTTGTTTCATGATCTGTTCAGCAAAAGCCTAAACCTGGGAGCTCAGTTGGATTTGACTGGTTTATTTTATTTGCTCTGAAGGGTTTTTTTCTAATTAATTGGCAGGTGCTTTAAAGTCGGTACAGTTACACCTTTTCATCACTATAGGCCTAAGTAATAACCCTTGTGCAACCAAGTTATAAAAGAATCCTTAAAGCAAGTGATTTACTGTTGACAGATATGAAATAAAACAAAAACACTGGCTAGAAACAATAAACAGATAAATCACCTTAGAAATGTATATTGCTAAGTCTGTTTTAAAGGTTGTACTAGGTAAATGTTATATTATTTCACCTTTCAAATAACAGCAGTCTGTCTTGTGGTAGGACCCCCAAATCCACCATAATCAAGATTTCAAAGCACATCTGTGTAAACATTATCACATCAGTGTAAAACATCAACCAATGAGCTTTTACTTTGAACCAAATCTTCTTAATTGCAGTGTTAAATCAAAGAAAGTTAGATCAAAGTTGTGTGAATCTCATAGCAGGATACCTAAAGTAGCCAGTACATACATTGATCACTTTTAAAGAGGAGATACTTAAAGGTTTTAAACTTAGATCGGTGCCTTTTAATGAGGTTTGTTTCAAGGTCTAATTTCTGTGCAACATATAATGCTGTTAATTGTTCCACAATGGATATATATTATCGTCACCTGCTCCTAGGGGTACTAGTTCAGTCTAAGAGATTTAAACAGTCTAAGAGCTATAGATCACACAGCAGAAAGTGTCCATGTGGAAAAATATTTCATAGACTGAACTAGTACCTCTAGGAGCAGGTGACGATAATTACATACATATACATATACACACTAAAATATGGGAAATTTTTCACACATAGTCACAAAAGCTCAAATAATTTAATAATAGAACTACCTTCTCTTTGAACACCTTAACATTTGCATGTACATTATCTTGTTTAGTCACCACAATAACCCTATAAGACAGTTACATCCTGCTTTATAGAGGGAAAAAAAATAGTCCTGGATTCTAGTTCAGGATTTAGCCCAGAGTCCAACATCCCAGGGCAATTTTCTTAAACTCTCTAAATGCCTCTATTTCTTCTTTTGCAAAATAAGGACAATGTAACTCCTGCTTAGATCACTGTGCCTAGGGTTGCTATGAGACTTAGATGTGAAAATGTATAGGAAAATGGTTTTAAAACTATTAAGTTTTATAACATGCTAGACAACTTCAGTTGTGAACACTTTTGCTTTATAATTTAGCAGATATAATTTATTTGAATACCAAAAAAAAATCTTTTTTTCCCCCTAAACCAAACCTTTAATGTGTAAGTTTTGAATGGTGCTTAATGCCATTTTATAAAGGACCAGAATAGCAACAAAAAGATAAGGATTTCTTTTGTTTGCACTAGTCATGTGACAGGAAAAGATAACACTAAAGATTTTTTTTTTTTGCACATGCTGTGATGATATCATGGGAAGTTAAATAATTTTAAAGAGTGTTTTACAAGAGTGCATTATTCAACTTTTAAGTATACATTGCAATCTAATCAACTTCACCTATACTTCCTAGAGACCACACTTGCCTTGCTGTTATACAAATATGTGGTACAACTTTTACTTCCACAAAATGTAGTTACAGTTTTCCAGACCATATAGTCCCTGTATAGTTTTTTAAGTCAGCATATTGTCATGAATCTCTGTTTTTACACATGAGAAAGGAGTTAATACCTTTTGATGCTGCCTCTACATGTGTTTAACTAGAGAAAAAGAAATAGAGCTGATTTAAAAGTCACGACTTAGACCCCCAATAAAATAAAAGTATATTTGCACAAGATTATTCATTATGTATAATTATAAAATATTGGCAACAACATACATTTCCATATGTAGAAAACTGTTTGGATAAATTATGGTACATTCACACAATGGAGCATTTTATGGCTGGAAAAGAAGACTGAGAAAGATCTCTATGAACTGATAAGAAGTATTTCCAGGATATATTGTTAAGTGAAAATAGATAAGTATAAAAGAGTATATATGGTATGCTACCTTTTCTGTATAAAAGGGGAAAATGAGAAACACCTACATGTATATGATTATTTTTTTAAAAAAATAAACACAAGATTGACAAAGCAAAAACCAATGAACTTGGTGACTTGGTGAGTTGGTTGCCAGGGGATGGAGGTGAATGGGGTGGAAGGGAGAGAGGAGTGACACTTCTCAGAGAACTTTTTATAGAGTTTTGACTTTTGGAGAAATGTTAATGTTTTATATTTTTTTTAAAAAAAAGCAAAACAAAATAGGATTTGGGAAATAGACTAAAACCAGGAACAAATGAACCTAACTAACTGTCTTCAAGTGCATAGTATAACCATACAGAAGGTACAAGAATAGTATGTTTTAAAAAGAAACCCAAGTAACTCTCAAATATAGTTCTTTGGTGATATAATATAGGTCCAAAGACCAAAAAATAAAACATAAATATTGAACTTTAGTGAGAAAGATTGTTTTCTTCAGTGATAGGCGTTAGAGTAGTGTGATGTAGGATTGAGCACGTAAGTAAATATAGTGAGGATAATGACAGGGATTTTATTATTAAAGAATAGAGTTCAAATACAACAAGAGAGAAGACTAGAATGAACCCTATAGTGTTGAACTGGAATTGCAGTTATCAGCATTAACACATGGTGCCCGTGTGTGTGCTGGGGTGGGGGTCTGTCCACTGAAAGGGCCTAGGAGCAAACCCACCCCAGGGCAATGATTATACCTGGTGTCTAGATGTTGGTTTCTCCATTCAATCTCCTACCAAAATGACCCAGGGAACCTTGTAGAAATGGCTGGTTCTAGGAGTAGGGCATTTTTTTGTGCCAGAAGGAAATATTCAGAAAAATGATGAGGACATGTCCAAGGGACATAAGCCAAATCTGGGACAATTTGAGCATCAAAATAAATAATGATAGGAACAAGATACTTATGAAGTAAAATAACAAACTTTGAGTGCAACTGTTTAAATAGACAAACAAACAAATAAATAAGGGAGAAGGGAAAACTTTTCCGTATGGTAGAATACTAACTACTGAATGTCAAAATAATGATGGAATTAGAAAGTGACCATTTTGCATCCATCACAGGATCGTTGTTGATCCAGAGAAAATCAGCAAGGCATGCTAAAACTAGCCGGTAACAGTTTGGAAAAGAAGAGTCTTGATTACAAAGAGAAAATGATAATTTTGTAGTGTATTAATCTGGTGAATACAGTACTATCTTAACCACAAAATAGGAGTAAACAACAATAATGGGACAAACCAACACCTTGTGCCTCTTGAAACCCTAGGAAGGATACATTGTCACATATGTGTTCTTCCTATCAAAAATGCATAACCTGGGCCAGACATAGTGGCTCATGTCTGTAATCCTAGCGCTTTGGGAGGCCAAGGCGGGAAGACAGCTTGAGCCCAGGAGTTCGAAGCCAGCCTGGGTGACATAGCGAGACCCCATCTCTACAAAAAATTTAAAAATTAGCTGGATGTGGTGGTGCACACCTGTAGCCCTAGCTACTTGGAAGGCTAAGGCAGGAGGATTGATTGAGCTCAGAAGTTCAAGGTTCCAGTGAGTTATGATCAGGCCACGGCACTCCAGCCTGGATGACAGAGCAAGACCCTATCTCTAAAACAAACAAACAAACAAACAAAATCCAAAACCTCAATGTAATCATGAAGAAACATCAGATAAATCCCAATTGGGAGACATTCTGCAATAGGCCTGTGCTCTTCCAAAACAACAAAATCAAGAAAAAAAAAGAAAGGTCGAGGAACTGTTCCAGATTAAAGGCAACTAAAGAGACATGAAAACTAGAAGTGATGTATGATCTTGGTATGGAGCCTGAATCCATGAAAAATAAAACCATAGGGACATTAGTGAAACAACTGGCAAAATGTGACTATGGACTGTGAATTAGATAATAGTATTATATCTTTGTTACATTTCCTAATTTTGACAATTGAACTTTGGTTATATAAGGAAAAGTCTTAGGAAATACAAAATAAAACTTCATGGATAAAAAGACATGATGTCTGCAAAATCATTCTTAAATGGTTCAAAGAAAATGTACATACACCTACACACAGAAAGAGAGAGAGAGACAGAGACAGAGAGAGAGAAATAGAACAGATGACTGAGCTGATGGGGTGAAATGTTAACAATTGAATGAAAAGGGTATATGGAGCTCTTTGTACTATTATTGTAAGTATGAAAGTATATCAAAATAAGAGTTTTATGTAAATTTTTATGTCAAATCACAGCTTAGATATTAGATGCACTTTAATATAAGAGAGAAAATCTAAATTCAATAGCCATTATGTAAGGTAATTGAGATAAATCAGTGTTTCTGAATTTGAACTACTTGCATAGAATAGTCCCAATCTGCACAAAATCCCCCACCTCGACCAGACAGGTTGGATATTTTTTGTGGACAGCATTGAGCACACGTGAAAAAAAAAAGAGGAATATTAATTGACCATGAAGTCATATAATTTGGGGAATCACATTCAGGCAGAATGAAAATTTGGCAAAAACATCTTGGTTAATACTTGCTTGTTTCAGGAATGGAAATTTCTATAATCCAGCCCTACTCCATATGTTATATACCACAAAGAGCAACAAAAGTTTATATATATAAAATTTATAACATATAATGTGATTTTTACCTTGTATTTTTTTTTCTTTCCTTGTTAGATATAAACAGGATGTTGACACTCAATAGTTACGAGATTTTGGGAAAGTTACCCCGCTTCCTTGGAGCTCAGTTTTTTCCTCTATAAAATTCAAATAATAGAGTGTACTCTATCCAACTTGCAGAAGTGTTATAGGAATTATATGAATAAATGCGTATGAAAATCCATTAGTGCTACAACATCTAAGTGATGATTTTAATGAAGATGTCATTATCAATTTTCCATGGCTTTTAGGCCACTTAAAACCCCATGTTCTGCTCCATGGAAGCAAAAAGCTAAAGATGGGATTTACAGCATCGTAAAAATTAACAATGCTCTTTAGTTATAGCACAGAGAAATAATTTTTATGCTTGCTGCTGGGAAAAGCTTTATTAATAGTATTTCAAGATGGGTCTGAAAGAATTAAATATACTTCTATAATAAACAAGTTCTTTTGGAAGTAATCTATTTTATAGTACATGGCTAAATACAAATCATTTTTTAGTGTTTCATATCTTCTGTCATTAGCACTTGAATATATCATAAAATTGTACTGTGTAAGTATTTTATATTTTTCATTTCATGGGAGGAACTTGCCACATCACCTTAACTAAACACCTTAATTTTATAGATGAGGAAGATGGTTTTCACATTAATCTCACCTACTTAATGGGAAAACCATAATTTAAATTAAAATATTTCACACCCAATTCCAATGCTATTCTCACCAAATCATGCCACAAATACCCAAATAGTAATAAAAGTTGATTCTCTAGAGCAACCAAAGTATCCCTAAAAAAAATATGGTTCAAACTGACATCGCTGCTCATACACATTACTTTATCTGGTTGCTCCCAGAATCAGCATCCTTGAACTACCTTGAAATGCCATATCTCTCAAACAAAGTAATGTGATGAGAGTAACTAAAGCCTTATATACCCTTTTCTGTCTCCTAATTAGAGGCCGGAGATAACTAGTCCCATTTATGTGGAACTGGAGTCTAGGCCCAGGCAAAAACTGCTCAGTAGGAGTTCATCCAAATCAGAGAGGAAGGATTAGGAATAAGCCTTCATCCTTACAGGGAGGAGAACTGGCAGAAGAGGACTGGAGAGAGGACTAAAAGGGCATTTCTGAAATTTTGGTGCACAATTTAGGAAGACGTAAATAGGTTTCTATCCTGGCCGCTCTGGAGTAAGCAGCATTAGCACACGGGCTGAGTGATACATCTGTATGGCGAGGTATGATTGGGGCTAATATCAGCTGAATAAGTGACATGTTGCCAGTCACCTCCTGAAGGCAGGT
Organism: Varecia variegata; assembly: GCA_028533085.1. Taxonomy (NCBI): domain Eukaryota; kingdom Metazoa; phylum Chordata; class Mammalia; order Primates; family Lemuridae; genus Varecia; species Varecia variegata. The sequence continues at coordinate 12,240,549 of CM052451.1, forward strand.
TAGAGAAGACAAGGCAAAACCAATTACATTACTGAATGTTACGAATACAGTTCATAACAGTATGGTTATTACAATATTTCACATTTACAAGGAGTCTGGTTTGAATGATATCCTAAGGAGAAACACATACTCATTAGGGTAGTCCTCATACTATAATGTAAGCTCCATGCGGGCAGGGATCTTTGTCTACTTTGATCAATAATGTATATCAAGCACCTACAACAGTGCCTGGCGTGTTTTACATACCTGCTAAATATCTGTTGAATGCTACATATGCTCCTTAAGACTTTTTCCGAAATCTGAAGTATTTGCCTTGATTTCTTGAATTCATTTTTATATTTCCCCCAACTAAGAATGGTTCTAAGTCATAGAATGTATATTCAAAGATGTAAAATTTGACTATTAGAAAACAAGTGTATACTAAGAAAAATATCCTTTATCTTAAAAACAATAACCCCTGGGCATAAAGTCATGCACTGAGTAAAAGGACAGTCTGCCGCAGTGGGAGAATGGCCACTGACCTCTCATGGGGTCAGCCACTAGAGGACGATGTGGTCACATACGCTGCCAGACCTTGATAGGGCCAAGAGAGACCTTGATAGGACGAATGCTGCCAAGTTTCACTTCTCCAGCTTCTAGTCACACTGTTGGTAAATTCCTCACGCAAGCCTCACTTACAAAAATGAAAAAAAGAATAACAGCACGATGATAATGAATAGATCATTGGTGAAGATAAAAATCGTGAAAATGTCAATAGTCTTGATGAGGAACAAAATGCAGCTCAGCAGATACTGTGCAGCTGTCAGGACACCGTGAAAGTGTTGACGCTGGAAATATTTTGGACTCAAGCTATTCCTGCGAACAAGGCTATAAGTTTCTGGCTGGCAATGAAATTGTGAGATGAGTTCAAGGACGAGGAGCTGAGTCAAGTAAACGAAATGGCCAGGAGCTGGATTCAGAGTAGTTTGCTGTCATACAAAACAAATAAAAAGAGAAGCTCTTCAGTGAGAACTGAATTACCCATAAAACTGCATTTACCGGAAACTACAACAAAAAGGCACAATCACAACAGCAAATTAACCTCTATGTGGATTTTTAAAAATAAGAGATGAAAGATTCAGATGGCAGCCTTTTATGATTGATGTTAGTAAACTCAGATTGACTATTATTTCCTCAAACTTACCAACATAATAAATTATAAATATTTCTAATGAGCCATTACAATAGAAATTTATTTTCAGGGCAATCTTATATTGCCTTAGACTAGATTATCTCTATGGTTCCATTCTGGCTAACATTTTGTGATTCTCTACACAAATTTCAAGATAAAATTTAATAGGGAAATAAAATTCAGTCACTTTGCTTTGTAGACTAATTTTCACAAATGTAGCTCTTCAAATTACTTAAATTCTCCTTCCCTTATAATCAGATATTTGAAGAAGATAGGAAGGTTCTAATTATGGAACAAAACAAATATGTAGATAAAATATCTTTATGTATACATGAACTTCCAATTTCTGAAGTTCTCTTAAACATAAGCACCTATTTCTGTAGATCTATCTGCAAGTTTCCATTCCTTATTACATAAATGCTATATAATTTATAATTTTTTACTCTAACATAATCCACATATAGAATATGTAAACTTTCAAAGTATAATTTTTTTTGCTAATATCACATTTAAAAGTCAGCTAAATGTCAATACAAATCCACGTAGTGGTCAGTTACCACCTTTAAGACCTCCCTTCCAAAGCCCTAGTTTCACATCTGTAACTGTCTAGTCACCTCTTCTAATTGGATGATTGGATGCCATGTCAGTCCTTCGTAATTATCAAAGAAAGATGAGAAGAAAATTTAATTTTAATATACAGACTGGAAATAAGAACAAAGGAGCATTCACACCATGTTCTGAAATTCATTTCTCATATGTGTCTACTTTTCATGACTTAACATGATGAATTGTTCTATTAGTACAACTTTTAGCTCTTCTTTATTTAGTTCATTTTCAGTTTGAGAAAGCACCTGGTTTGGACAGTAACCTCAAGCTTTGTATATTGGTTTCATTATTGTTTGGTGTTCCTCTCTATATTTATAATTCACATTAGGGACAAACCCTTCAAGGCACATAGGTGTTTAATAAGTCAGTGCAATATTTATATTTTACCATACCCAAGAGTTCAATGATTAATTCTAGATATTATAGACCATAAGTCTCCATTGCATAGATTTTCATCAAAGCATATGCCTTCAAATAAATTCTACACACAATAAAATCCTAATTAAACATGGTTTCCTTGTATAACACTAGAAGGATGGAGGAGCAGGCTTCCTTACTTTGGAATAATTTGTTTAAGGAGACCCATGCACCTGCATGATGATGTTAAAGTAGCTCATCTAGTGGTTTTCTATAAAGTCTTATCATCAAGTGAAAGGTTCACTTCATTTGCCTTGATGTGGTGGTCTGAGGTTTACAGGTTTCTGAACATAAGATTTGAGACTACCCTGAAAAAAAAAACTGCAATCATTTTTGAAGTGCAAGAGCTTTGATATGCTTCAGCTGCCAAGGAATTTATGAACACCCATATTTTCAGACTTTATTTTTAGATCAAACTCTAGTGTTTGAGGCAAACTAATTTATTTTAACAGAAAATGATGTTGCATAATGATCTAAACACTCAATTTTTACTTTGGCTTAAGAATGAATACCTTCCTGTAGACAAAATACAAATTTTAAGTGTAATAAATTTAAGTATGGGTTAGATATATTACATAATTGTATTGCAAATTTGAAATGTTTTGATCAAACCTAAAAATCAACATTAGCATGAAGCCAGACCTAATTATCTGGCAATATCAAATGAGAGCTGGTCCTTATTGGGTTATCAGCTGTTAAATGTGCAGCTTTTTAACTGGATCCCTGCAAACTCAGCTCACGAATAATCTCTACCTGTTCTAGGTAGTCATCCAGTTGTACCCATCCAGTATCTACACACTTGAAATGATTCTGTAATTTCAAGTCTTTGTAATGATAAATATAATTAATTGGAAAGAGAAAAATAATTCCACAGTAATATCTGTATATGGGTTGATTGAAACCATCTAACAACCTTGGAAAGGTAAGAAGAGTTGCTACCCTCCTCTTAATTAAAATATGGGTAAATTCATTTTGCCCTTTATAGCTAAAGGCAACTTAATCCTCATCTTTTTGGGCTTAGTCTTAAGTCCTACCTATCCTGTCCTCTTCTTAGGCCAAACACTGGTCTTCAAGAGCTCCCAGACTTTCCAATGGAGATGGTGGTCTTTAAATGCCTTCTAGTGGTGGGTTGGAACCAGCTTGCACTAACTCACTAGAGCTGACTGTTAAATTTTCAGGAATTTCTGATCCAGTTATTAAATAGAGACATTATTAAAAATTAATTATAAAAACTTACAATTAATTGTATTAAAATTAATATAATTTACATTTGTTAGGTAAATATGAATATAAGAGGAAATACGTACTAAAACTTATATCACTTCCCAACTATTTTACTATTATGTCTTTTGTATATGGTTAGTGGAAATGCTATATGATATGCTACCATGCATCTCTTTCCAACTTTGTAATCAGTGATGTCATATTAGTAGCTTGAAATCACCACGGTGGGAGTATTTACACCATGGAAATCTGCAAATGCTACAAATCAGGACTCTCCACCTTTTCTACCCCAGAACCAGTTGTTAACCCTTTACCAGCTCACCCGATATCTGCCCACGAGGGCTTCTAAGGGAAGCTGTTCTCTGTATTTTCCATAAACTGCATCTCCATGTGACTCTACACCTTTCCCTGCAGACGCAGCTGATTGGCCTGAGAGTGAAAAACTAACAAAGGTAGAAAACATCTGTAGGACAAATCAAGCTAATGCTTTCTCTTTAGAATTTGAATTAAGATTTGCAGAGACTGATAGAATCAGTGGCCAAGTCATGCTCACAGCAGTGTATTAGAATAAATGTCCTTGAGCTCTTACTAAACAGGTCCCTAGAGCTGACTTGGTTACCGCACTTCCTAAGACGTCATAGTACCACTTTTCTCTCGACTCTATCTATTTAACCTTTAAAATATGTCTTTTACTTGAGCTAATGCAATTACTATCCTCTTCCTTGCAAACTAATGTGCCTTAAGGAAAACTGTCTTAAATTCTCTCGGTTTCTGATGATCCTAATATAGGAACTATCTAAACATAGGGCAGAACATAGGCTCAAGTCCTGGTTGTGTAACTCAGAGAAAAATTCTTTAAACTGACAGCCTCTCAGCTTCCTCATCAGTAGAAATGAAAGGAGTGTATATTTTAGTGGTTGTTAAGCCCCAAGATTCTACAGAGGGACTTCAGGCCCCACCGTGGGAGTTGAAAAGGAGGCTTTAAACAGACAGGGTCCAGATTCCCTCCCCTTTTCAACTAGTGACACTCTGCATTTATCTCCTTTGTATTTTTGGGCTTTATATACGATTTCTTTTGACATTCTCCTCTAAGCAGGCCCCTTCTGATCTCCGCCCCCAGAAACTTACAAAGGTTAAAAATTTTCCAGACTAAGCTATCTTTAAATTCTTTTCCAGTCTTCTATAACTTTACAGGGTAAATACAAAATACTCACATGCTTATTACAGAAATATTCAAACTTTTTTTTCAGTTTTTCTTTTCCTGCCGCTATTTGCACCATCTTCTCTTACTGGGGAGTTTCAAAGAAACCAGGGTGGTCCCACAACTCAACTCAGCGCCAATCTCACAGCCCTCTCTTAGCAGAGATATTTATCTATTTTTTTCCTGGGAATTCTGGGCCTGGCCTGAAAATTGTGCTTTGCACTGTGTTCTGGGTAACTAACACCAATCAATCAGCGTTTGTAAGGGATGAAACCGGTTTGCCATCTCGCTAAGCTTCCGCATATATGTGCACTGACTTACCTTATGCTATTCTCGATGTCTCTAATGGTTCCCTCTCTATGCTGAGCTTTCCATCTGTTCTGAAGACTGCCCTTCTGTTTGTTTATCTGCCCTTAAAGCAATTTCCCCATCCAACACCTGACAGTGTGGGGTTAGAGCCAGAGACAAGGGTATGTATGGGTTGCACTAGGCCTTTCAACCAGATACCTACTGGGTCTGTCCAGATGGACATTTCACAGGAGAAAATGCTACAAGTCAAAGAAGATAAAACGCTAGGTCATTTGTTTCAAATACTAAGTTTCTTTTGGTTTTTCCTCAGTAAATAAGGAAAATTGCTAATGAGTATCTTCTTAGGAGTCTTTGGGTACTAAAAGACATTTTTTAAGATACTCCTTGGTTAACTCTCCTTAGGCTACATCATGATTATATAACTTTTCCTTCAGTTTCCAAGTCTTCAATTAATTTGAGTGATTTTAGCTGAACTCTTCAAGCTCTATACGTTCCTTCTAAGTTGTATAGTTCATAACTGAGCAAAGTCCTCTAGTAAATAACACGTTAGTATAAGAACATTAGGAAGAAAATCTATTTTTTAATTTTATATAAACTTTTAATTGAAGTGTAACACATACAAAAAGGGTATACAAGTTGCAAATGGACAGCTCTATGAATTTTTAGAGTGAATACACTTGTGTCATTGACACCCAGATCAAGACACAGAACCCCTGAAGTCCCCTTTGCCCCATTCCACTCACTATTGTCTTCCTAAGGAAACCACTGTCCTGATGTCTAACATTATATGTATATATATATTTTTTGTTGATTTTGAACTTTATAAATAGAATAATATAGTTGGTTCTTTTATGTCTGCCTTCTTTGACTCAACTTCTGCTATGAAATTTATCCATATGATTGCATGTAGTGGCAGTTCAGTAATTTTCATCGATTGCTTTATAAAATTCAATTTTTTTGTCCAGGCCATGGTTGATGAATATATGAATAGTTTCTAATTTGTTGCCAATTACAAATGGTGCATTAAAATGGTGCATGATGAATATTCCTCTGTACATCCTCTTTTGGTGGTTGTAAGTACTCATTTCTGTTGAGTATTTCACCTAAAAGTGAAATTGATGGGACATAGGCTATGCATGTGTTCAGCTCTAGTAGATACTGCCAAAAGTTTTAGAAGGATTATATTATTTATTTTGCTACCCTAGTGTCATACTTGTGTAAATGGTGGTCATTACATTGCTCTGAGGCTATTCTTCACCAGAAAACATCCTTTGATGAGTGTGGAAGCTTTAATCACGATCAGACATGAAAACGGGATATGATGATTGAGAAAGAGCTTACTTGTTTTGGGGAGAGAGGCTTTGCTGGTAGCAAGTCTGAGCTGCTATTCCTTGTTTCCCAAATATGTAAGATAAGAAGTCCCTGCCACCAAGTGGAGGACAAAGACAGAGGAGTTTGGGGACCTAAACAACAGAAATCAAACAGTGAGAAACTATCAGCAAAGACCCTGGAAATTCTATAAAACAGACTGGATAGATGTAATGGTCAAAGTGAGAGTGTTACTTGCCTTGAAGTTAGATAGTTAAATGTGTACAACTGACAGCTTGGTTATTGTCACAAGTGAGATATGTAAGAACAAAAAGGGAGGTGGGGCCAGTCCAGTCACTGACCTTTGCCCATGGATCATGCTAGATTCTCCTCTGAGGACCAAAAGAACAGAGCTCTCTGGTGGAAACCTGTGGGGTGGGGAACCTGCAGTCTCAAGGTCACATGCAGCCCCTCCAGATGCCCAAGTGTGGCCCCTTGACTGAATCCAAACTTTACAGAACAAATCCCTTTATTACAAGGATTTGTTTTGTAAAATTCGGATTCAGTCAAAAGGCTGCACTCAAGGATCCAGAACACAACATGTGGCCCCAAGGCCGCAGGTTCTCCACCCCATCTTCTCCTTTCATGAGCCACTGTATTTCCTTGTCTCCTGATTTGCTTTCCCACCTTGGCCTCCACTCTATCCCCTTCAAAAGACTAGTAAATTCCCTTCATTTAATAAATATTATTGAGGTTCTACTATGTGCCGGGAGATACATGTCCTGGCTTCATGTTGCTTAGACATAGCTTAGCTTTGGCTAAAGGAAAAGCAGTGGTGTGTAAATCACTGTCTTTGGGAGTGAGAGCTCCTCAAAGTAGAAAACAGACCCTCCATGCCTTGGGGAACTTGGTTTCCATAGCCCTGGACCTGGATTCTAGGGAACTGAGTTCCAGATTCCTGTTGTGGCTAGCAGTCTAAAGACAAAAGAACAAGAAAGGCTGCAACCCCACACAACACAATTTCCCAAGCACTTTCTCCTTTGATTTTGCTAATTGTCCCCTAAGGAAGATAGCACTAAAGGTGGGGGACAATGTTGATGACAACTTTCCCAAGAGAGAAAAAGATTGCTGCAGCCTTACTCTTTGGCTGGTAGAGTCCCTCAGTCAGAATTCAGTGGACCTGGGCATGAAGGTGAGATTCACGTGCCCTGATATAGGATCTCAGATGTAACTGCTCCTCTTTCAACTAGTCAAGAATCTGGGGCTCAGAGTGAGAAAAATAAGGTGAGCAGCATATTTTAACAGAAGTTTTATTAAACAAGACATTTCTGGCTATTATATTTTACATTTTCAAAATTTAAAATTCACTAATATGTTGCAATTTAAAAAATGGTAAAAGTTTAAGATAATTAGGTCAGGGGATGGAATTTTAAGCTGAAGGAAGAAAGCAATCATTGGCCAAACCGTAGATTTTGAAAAGAGAAATGACACGTGAAAAATGCTATGAAGTTTCTATATAGGGTTTACTGATATGCTTGGAGCATTCTGGTTAATTAGAATCATGGGTTCAGAAGATGATCACCTATCCAACTCCATTATTTTATAGGACATTGTGGCCTCCAAACCATTATAATTAAAATGATTCACGACCCTGAGTCAGAAGATCTGGATACCGTTAGGGGATGTGTCTTTCTCAGAGGGGCGCTGACCAGTGCTCCGAGACCCACCTAACAAAGCAGAGGCGAGGGGCCCAGCCAGCGGAGGGGCGCCCGGACACCCCGTCACACGGGGATTCTGCGGTGTTCCGCCGACCCCGCCGCACCCGGCGGTGTTGGGTTCTCGCGCAGCCAGGTGCCGGCGCGGTTATTTATGACTGCGTAGTTGCGGGGGTGAAGAGCGGCCGGGATCCGCCGCGTCCTCCTGGCTCCCCCGGGGCCAAGCCACTTCCGGTCCCCTCAGCTGAAGGCCGCTCCCGGGGGACCCCAGGCCGCGCGCTTGCAGGGGTAGCTCTCGGACAGCGGAGACCCGCGCCGCACCGACTTCTCGCGAGGTTTCGGCTCCCCCTCCGCTCCCCCCTTCCGCCCCCTCCCAGCTCCGGAGCGGGCGGCTCCCGCTATGGCCGCACTGCGGAGGCTCTTGTGGCCGCCGCCTCGGCTGCCGCCTCCGCTGTCGGCTCACCAGCCCTTCCTAGGGCCGTGGGGGCGGCCTGCGGGGACAGCCCCGGGCCTTCCTGGGCGGCCCTTCTCCTGCCGGGAGGATGAGGAGGGAGCTGTGGCCGAGGCGGCTTGGAGGCGGCGGCGGCGCTGGGGGGAGCTGAGCATCGCGGCGGCGGCCGGCGGGGGTCTCGTCGGCCTCGTGTGCTACCAGCTGTACGGGGAGCCCAGGACCGACGCACCTGCGCCCGGACGTCCCTCAGAGAGCGCGGCCGCAGAGCCCGAGGACCCACCCCGCGGCCGGGGGCTGCTTCCCATCCCGGTCGCGGCTGCCAAGGAGACCGTAAGTGCGTGAGCGCGTGCGCGCGCCGGGGCCGGCCCGCAGGTGACGCCCCCGGGTTGGGCGGCCAGGTGCTCCACCTGCGCCGAGGAGGGCCGGTGTGACAAGCGCGCAGGGTGCGCCCGAGACTGTGGGCCACCGTGACATTGGACACTGGAGGTTGTGGAGACACTGTGAGCCCTGAGGCCGCGCGTGGGGAACCTCCTGTGAGCGAGACTGAGACCTCTTAGGCCGGACAGCCTGGGGTCCTCTCACCCACGTGTTGGGAAGACATAGGTGATGCTGTCATTGAAACAGCAGGACTTTAAAGGTTGCTACAGCTACTATCAACCTAAATCCCAAACCAACACTCCCCCCTTTAAAAAAACACAACTCAGAAATGAAGGTCATGACCGGCAGAAGTGTGGGAAAGGGGAACCTCCAGACTGGGCAGTGCGGCAGCAAATGACCCAGGAGGTCCAGTGCCACAGAATGAGTTTTAAAGCAGTCGTCTGAGGTCTCAAAGCCACTACATTAGCATATGGAAATTTATTAGGCCCAGGGGCTACTAAATGCTAAATCTATGTAGCCTCCTTATAGGTCAGAAGGAATGGGGATGTTACTAGACTGGAAAAGAAAAAAACATTTATTCAAAAAGAGTATACATATCCCCCCCCCACCCAAGACAGAATCCCTTAAATAGATACAATAAAACAGACAATGGATAGGACAGCAAAAGCAGGAGACTGTGAATGAAGCTAACTCCTACAGAGGAACATGACACGAAAATGAACAAGTGTCACCATGTGGTTAATATAAGGTATAGATAAGTAAGTGTAAGGCAAGTAAATAAAGGAGCGTAATGTTTTTGTCACATCAGTCTATTTAATAGTCATAAATGACTAGGAAAATTGTCTAGGGAAATTTTCCTTGGAAGACTGGAAGAGTGTGAAAGGCTTAGATGAAAATAATTTAGAAAAGAGACAGCTGTGCTGTTTTTAACTTAAATGAAATTTATATAGCCTTCATTCTTTGCCTAAATACACGGTGGTCATCTGATGTAAGTGCATCAGTTCTTTTGGTGGAGGTTTTAAGTGCATTTAGTTTAGGGACTCTACTTTATGGACTATATAGCAGCAAATCACCAGCACACAACATAAAGTACTGTATTCAATGAATATTTAAAATACTAGAAAATGCCTTCAATCTTCATTCCCCCTCCCACTATCCCCCCACTCCCATACACATACACTTTTGTGGTTTGGGAAACGGAATAGCATTAGACTTGTGCCCTGATTAACCAAGGCAGAACTTTTAATCAACCACAGTTGATCTGGGAACTGATTAGTTCCCAGGGAGGGAACATTCAAATAGTATTTTCTTTTTTTTCCTTTCTTTTTTTTTTTTTAAGTAAATGTTACTTTTAAAGTTGAAAGACAATATTAGGCAGTTTTTAAAAGACTACACTCAGAAAGCTAGAACTCTGGCTCCACCACCTGCTGGTTGTATCATTATGGACAAATTAACCTGTCAATGCCTGTTTCCTTATCGGTAAAATGAGGCTAATAGTCTGGTAGGGTGTTATGAGAGTTAAATGAGTTAATACAGTATATTTAAAACAGAATGATACCCCTAGCGTGTAGTGAACATTCAATATATCAATTTTACTTTTTATTTTATTCATTTATTTACTTGTCGATTTTTATTTACTTACATTATTATTGCTTAGTGTTTATGAAAATTCCTGTGCATTGTTTTAGACGTCAAATAATTCTAAAGTCCTGTGTTTTCCCCTTCCCAAGTCTCTAGTACTACATTCTGATTGTCATGCCTTTTGTATGTGACCTTTTTTCTCTTTCTGAAAAAATTTATAATGTCTTTATCCCTGGTGTGTGAAATTTTTATAGTAATTGCTTTGATGTGGTCATTTTTTCATTGATTGTGTTAGGTACTAAAAGGCCCTTTCAGTGTGGACATTCATGTCTAAAAGTTCTTTGTAATTTTCTTGTATTATTTCTTTGACATTTTCTCTTCTCCCTTTTTAAAAAGGGGTAAGATTTATACGATCTGAAGAGAAACCAGAGTATCTTCTCCCTTTTTATATTACCTTTTTCTGGAACTACTGTTAATACCATGTTAAAACTCCTGAGAGAGCCCAGTCTAATTCTAATCTTTCTTATATTACGGTTTTAAAAATCTTTTTGTCTGTTTGTATGTTTTTATGGGCGATATCTTGTACTTGATCTTCTAACCTTCGTACTGAATTTTGTATTTCAACTATCCTAGTTTTTTAATTCAAAGAACTATTTTGTATTCTCTGATGTTCATGTGTTACATGCGTTCTATTTTGTTTCATGGCTGCTGTATTTTCTTTTTTTGTTATAAGGATATAAATTATAGTTTTGCTTTGTCTTTTGCCCTGTGCATTGCTGTGTTTCTTTCAGGTTCTTTTTTTATTTCTGTTTGAATTTGTAAGCTCTTACCTTCATTTTGGATGTTTTCCTCACATATGTGTGGTTGTTGCCTATCTTATTTCAGAATCACTTAGAAGGTCTTTGTATATCAACGTGGCTTTTCATTTGGTGACCTGGGCTTATTAGAGTAGAATCCAAACGTCAGTATTTTATAGCTCTTTTTCCCTGGTACTACTGAGTTTCTCCAAAGAATAGAAGAAGTGGAAAGAGCAGTAATCTGGATGTAGGCATGTGTGCATATATGTGGAAGAACATGTGTGTTGGGTGAGCATCTAATGATGCACTTACATGTTATCTAATCCTCTGTTTTCAGCCCTACCACTTACTCTGCTTCCACAGCTCCTTGTGTTCCCAAGGCCTGGTCCTTGCAGCAAATAGCTTCCTCCATTTGGCCATCTTCTCCACAGCACCCAGGAAGTGCCTCTGCTCCCTTAAGTCAATTACTATTCCTCCATCTCTTCAATTTTATAACAATTTGACAAATTCTCTTGAGTGTTTTGTCTCCTCTCCTTTTCTCTTTTTCAGTCTATGTGTATTTATACCTTTTTATGTTCCTTTACTGTGATTTTAGTGTGGTTAAGGGAGGAAGAGGTTTAAAGAGACTCTTAAGGTCATTTCTGCCATTTTTCAGAAATATTATTGTTACTATTATTTTTTGAGACAGAGTCTCGCTCTGTTGCCCAGGGTAGAGTGCTGTGCTGTCATCGTAGCTCACAACATCCTGAAACTCCTGGGCCTAAGTGATCCTCCTGCCTCATCCTCCTCAGTAGCTGGGACTACAGGCACGTGCCACCATGCCTGGCTAATTTTTCTAGTTTTAGTATAGACGGGGTTTTGCTCTTGCTCAGGCTGGTCTCAAACTCCTGAGCTCAAGCAATCCTCCCACTTTGGCCCCCCAGAGTGCTAGGATTATAGGCATGAGCCACCATGCCTGGCCCAGAAATACTATTTTAAACCTATGCTACTGCTTCATTTATTATTTTTGATTTTCCTGAAGTGATAGAAATGATTCATTTTGATGTTTAAAACTATAGCTAACAAATTTTGATTTATAAGGCATCTTTTAAGCATCATGTTATGCTGAGCAAAAGTCTGTCATATAAATTAACCTGTACATGTTTTAGGAATACTTTAATTGGTAGGAGTGAACAGAAATAACTTACAGAAATACAGTTCCATTACCATAGCCTTGAAGATTTTTATTTTAAAGATATTGGCTCTAAACTTTTCTAGAAGGCCTTCCCTGACTCCATAGATTCGTTAAAATATCTCTGCTTATCTATACTGTCAGATAATGACTGTATTGTAATTATTTGTTAATTTTTTGTCTTCTCTGCTTGTCTTGGCCTTTTAAGGAGAGGCCCTGTGTTGGTCATGGTCACCTTTATATCTTCATTGCCTAGTATGGGGATTAGCCCAGTAGGCACAATAAAGATGTGTTGAATAAATAAGTCCATGCTAAATATTTGCATGGGACATATACACTGTGTGAATTAATAGTTTAATATTTTGTTCAGCTAAAGTAGTTATTTAAAGCATTAGAATTGGGAAGACTTCAGTCAAGGTCAAAATTCCAGGCTTTGGGAGATCAAATCATGTGAACTCTATTTACTTTAATTGTACAAGTTTGCCTTGCCAAAATTTTTCAGTCAACCATGGCCTTTGAACTTTATTAATATTATGAAGAGATGTTGACAGGATTCTATTTAGAACCTTAAAGTTTTAGCCTTAAAGCACTATTTTTATTAGTGGAAAAAATTTTGTTCTAGAATTGCCTTCTTGTTTTAGGCCCAGAATAAAAAATCTATTAGATTGCTTACGTACTTCAATCCAGTATTTTGCTTATTATATAGAACACATGATCTATTTTATGATTTATTCATTTTAAGATGCTTCAACTTAATTTAGTTGTACTCGGGAGTGGAAACAAGTTAGACAAGAGTCACACATCTCTCACTTTAAATCAAAAGCTAGAAGTGTTTAAGCTTAGTGAGGAAGGCATGTCAAAAGCCTAGAGAGGCCAACAACTAGGCCTCTTGCTCTAGACAGTTAGCCGAGTTGTGAATGCACAGGGAAAGTTTTTGAAGGAAATTAAAAGTGCTCCTCTGTGAACACATGAATAATAAGAAGGCAAAACAGCCTTACTGCCATGGGGAGAAAGTTTCAGTGGTTTAGATAGAAGAGCAGACCAGCCACAACATTCCCTTAAGACAAAGCCTGATTCAGAGCAAGGCCTTACCTCTGTTCGATTCTATGAAGGCTGAGAGGTGAGGAAGCTGCAGAAGAAAAGTTTAAAGATAGCAGAGGTTAGTTCATGAAATTTAAGGAAAGTAGCTGTCTCCATAGCATAAAAGTGTAGGGTGAAGCAGAAAGTGCTGATGTAGAAGCTGTAGCAAGTGATCCGAAAGATCCAGCTAAGAGAATTGATGAAGGTGGCTACACTAAACAACAGATTTTCAGTGTAGACAAAACAGCCCTTTATTGGAAGAAGGTACCATCTAGGACTTTCATAGCTGGAGAGGAGAAGTCAATGCCTGGCTTTAAAGTTTCAAGGGACAGGCTGACTTTCTTATTAGGGGCTAATGCAGCTGGTGACTTTAAGTTGAAGCCAGTGCTCATTGACCATTTCAAGAATCCTAGGGCCCTTCAGAATTATGCTAAGTCTACTCTGGCTGTGTTCTATAAATGGAACAACAAAGCCTGAATGACAGCACTTCTGTCAGCATGGTTTACTGAATATTTTAAGCCCACTGTTGAGACCTACTGCTGAGGAAAAAAAAAAGATTCCTTTCAAAATATTACTGCTCATTGACAATGCCCCTGGTTACCCAAGAGCTCTGATGGAGATGTACGTTCTGATGGAGTGTCGCTCTTATGTGTGCTAGCACAACCTTCATTCTGTAGCCCATGGATCAAGGAGTAATTTCAACTTTCAGTTCTTCGTATTTAAGAAATACATCTCATAAGTCTCTAGCTGTCATAAATTGTGATTCCTCTGGTGGATCTGAGCAAAGTAAATTGAAGACCTTTTGGAAACGAGTCACTATTCTAGATGACATCAAGAACATTTGTGATTCATGGGAGAAGGTCAAAATATCAACATTAACAGAAGTTTGGAAGAAGTTGATTCTAACCCTCATGAATCACTTTGAGGGATTCAAGACTTCAGTGGAGGAAGTAACTGCAGATGTGGTGGAAATAGGGAGAGAACTTGAATTAAAGTGGAGCCTAGAGATGTGACTGATTTGCTGCGCTCTCATGATAAAACTTGAATGGATGAGGAGTTGCATCTAATGGATAAGCAAAGAAAATGTTTTCTTGAGATGGAAATCTACTCCTAGTGAAGATGCTGTCAACATTATTGAAATGACAACAAAGGGATTTAGAATAAACTTAATTAATAAAGTAGGAGTAGAGTTTGAGAGGATTGATTGCCATCAATTACATACTATAGAGAAATCTTCATGAAAGGAGGAATCACTTGATGAGGCAAACTGCACTGTCTTATTTTAAGGAATTGCCCCAGCCACCCCAGCCTTCAGCAGCTACCACCCTGATCAGTCAGCAGCCATCAACATGGAGGTTGACCCTTCACCAGTGAAATGGTTACGACTTGCTGAAGGCTCAGAGTTTGCTAGCATCTTTTTAGCAATGAAGTATTTTTTAATTAAGGTATATAGTGTTTTTTTAGATCTAATGCTGTTATACACTTAATAGACTATAGTATAGTGTAAACATTACTTCTATATGCATTAGGAAACCAAAACATTTGTGTGACTTGCTTTATTGTGGTGGTCTAGAACTGAACCTGTAGTATCTCTGAGGTATGCCTACAAATGGAGAATAGCCTTAATTTTTTATGTGAGGGAAGTCACATATATATGAAATTGAAGATGGGTTAATTCTGTGTAGAATAATGTTTATAGAAAGCTAAACTAGGTGATCCCCTTTTTTAGTTTCCTCAATCATGACAATTGACCAGATTCTACCTGCACTCCTACATGGCCTGACCATGCGATGGATTCACATGCAATAATTTGTGTATAGATTATTTTTCCCTAAGTAATTCACAGAGTAAAATTTGGATGAATTTGGAAAAAGAAATATATCCTTTTTGTGATTACACTGAACCTGGAGTTGTAGAAGTAAATGCACCTTTTGTCTGGGTTTCTACGAAAGCTAGTTACGACATTTTGTGGGTGCCCTTTTGTTTAGGTTCACGTTGGGAATCAGCACATGAAACTGTCATAATCTTGAAGTTAAACTAAAAAAAAAACTTCATCTATAATTCTCTTCCAAGACTTGGAAATTTTCAAATATATACAGCAACTAGCTTGAATGAACATATATAACAGTTTCTTTTCTTGGTCTGTGTAATCTCCACCTTATAAATATGCAAACAGTGAATTTTATTTTGAGTTGGAATTCAGGTGTATTTGGGTTCAATGTAACTTTTAATTGATTTTCACATATAATTCTGCTTATATAATTTTGGGTTGGATTGTTTATGAGTACTAAGTAAAATGTAGCTGCCCTCTTATAGATTGAATATATAATTTATCCCTGATAATTTTTGAAAAACGAATGCCATTTTCCACCTAAAGATAAAAGAAGACATTTTAGATCATTAAAATAATTATATTAACTCTAAATTTTGTATTGTGTATATTTAAGTGGTACCGGGTAATATTTTGATATAAATATATATTGTAGAATTACTAAATCAAGCTAATTAATGTATCCATCACCTTACATTCTTAAAATTTTTGATCCTAAATTTTTGAAGCATCTTTGAGGGAGATTTCATTCATCACCCACACTATAACATATAAGTCTTGTTATCTTATAAGATTTTAATAAATTCTTACTTAATGACTTGATGAATTAAAAATCCAGAAATAAATTACAATGTTTCTAATTATTACAGTTCTTTAACAATCTTGCTTTTACAAAATCATCTTATTGATGAAAATTTGCTTTTGACTTTATAGAGATCAGATCATCTACATACATTAGCGCTGCAGTCCCCAACCCCTGGGCCATGGACTGGTACTGGTACCAGGGTCTGGCCTGTTAGGAACCAGCCACACAGTAGGAGGTGAGCAGCAGTGAGCAAGCGAAGCTTCATCTGTATTTACAGCCACTCCCCATTGTTCACATCACTGCATAAGCTCCAACTCCTGTCAGATCAGCAGCAGCATTAGATTCTCATAGGAGTGTGACCCCTCCAGTGTAAACTGCGCATGCGAGGGATCTGGGTTGCACGCTCCTTATGGGAATCTAATGCCTGATGATCTGAGGTGAGGCTGAGGTGGTGATGCTAGCACTGGGGAGTGGCTGCAAATACAGATTCTCATTAGCAGAGAGTTTTGACTGCACAATAAATGTAATGCACTTGAATCTTCCCAAAAATATACCCCCACTCCCGGTCTGTGGAAAAATTTACTTCCATGAAACCGGTCCCTGGTGCCAAAAAGATTTGGGACTGCTGCCTTAGCAGAAGGTGAAATAATAGATGTCTATTATCTTGTGTTATCTGTGAGGACTAATGGTTGGACACTGAGTCATAATAGCATTAGTAGTAGTTGTGAATTTAGTAACTAATTACAATTTTATGAAATAGCAGATCCAGAGATCATATGTTTTTGTTTTCTTCCCCCTAAATATATGAGAAAACAAAAGATTCACTTTCTTTGGAGGCATCCTTAGTCTTTTAGTATTAGCAGCTGGTCAAATGCTTTACTGTCTTTCTTATTTTGAGATGGTTGTACGTATAAAATTATGTATGGTAGTCTCACCTTATCTGTGTTTTCTCTTTCCGTGGTTTCAGTTACCAGCGATTAACCTTTGCCTGAAAATATTAACTGAAAAATTAAATTAAATATTTAAATGTAAAAATATTAAATGGAGGTGATGTCATCTTCTGAGAGCAAGATACAGAAATATGTGAAGTAACTATGATAGAGATTTAGGGGAGAGTGGAAGATTAAAATAGCCATTGTATAAAACTAGAAAACCATGAAATCTTTTATAATAATTTGCTCATGTTTTATATTTGCAAGATTAAATATGAGGTTTTTAATGATAAAATGAATTTTTAACTTGCTTGTGAAATGCAGTTTTTTTACAAGGTCACAACTTTTGCTGTTCTAATTTATAAGTTCTTCATGTTATCCCTTTTTTAAAAATATGTATAAACCTTAGTAATCTGAACAAATTAGTACTTTTTTTAACCCATGATATAATATTGAATTTACATAGCAAATGCACCAAACTTACAATGCAAATTTTATTCTTTTTGTTTAAACTTGTTAGGCAAGTTTAAACTGGAGAATATTAATCTCACTGATGTCTTGTAATTGTTGTGCCAAACACCGAGAATTTGAGTAACTTCATTTTGTGTAATGTAAACATTCTTGTGTTAGAGAAAATATGTTTAAAAAAATCAAACAAGCTCTATTTATGGCATTATCTATCTAGCACTAAAAGACAGCACAATAGAAAAATGAACAAAGGGTCTGAACAGGCAAATCAAGAGGAAGCTATGCAAAAGACAGATAAACACAAGATAAGATGCTTAACATCACTAATAAGAGAGAAATACAAGCTATAACCACAATAAGGCACCATTTCTTCCCAATTAGATTGGTGTAAAATTAAAAATACTGACAATAACTGTTGGCAATGATGTGGAGCAACAAAAATTCTCATTCTGCTCATAGGCATACACATTATGTAGCAAATAGATTGGCAGTTTCACATGCCTACTAACACAAATTCTATCTAGATGTATCTCTTGAGAAATTGAAACGTGCACAAGGAGACATGTTTTTAACAATGTTTTCATGTGGCCCTGTTAACTCCATTTCTCATCCTATGTAGCTGCTCTAAAACATTGTGTTCCACTTTACCTGCAGCACACCTCACCTTACCCTGTCTCAAGCAAATGACCTCTCTTCATTCTTTACAGAGGCAGTGATCTATCCTAACTAAATTTGCTCAATTTACTACTTCCTCACGACTAAATTTGCCTTTGTCTCACCCTTATGTCCTTTCCCCTAGTCCCATAGGAAAGAATGCCTCTTCCTGTGAGATTCCAGAAAAGAGTTTAGGGTTCATAAGTCGGTATTGGCTGTGATTTTTCTCTAGCAGTGCTCTATAGCCCAAGAGATGGAGGTATTCTAGGTGTAGGGAGATATGGGGTGATTATAGAATTTTGTCCTTGAATTTTGAAGTTAGGAGGTCAGAGAACTTTGAGGCTTTTATTAGATGGGCCATCTATGTGAATGTCGAAGTTCTATCTGACATGAATTGGGGTGGTGAGGAAAATTGTGAGTCATGTATCAAAGTCCTCTTCAATGAGTGAGTGGGAATGTCTACAATTTGCCACTGGCAAGGTGGTAAGTGATATAACTGGAGCGTATCTGCCTTCATTAGCATCAGTCGCTCAAAATTTATTTGTCAAATACAAATGTCCAGGTGAGGTTGGTGGCAGAAAAGAGCAGATTGCCTTCATCCTCATCAGTGACCAAAAATATTGGTTGGTAAAAGACAGGAGACCAGGTTCAGTTCCACACGTATGTTGAACTTTTGAGCGTATATTTAGGGTGAAGTTCTGAAGGTGAAAGAACATTGTTGAAAAAGGAAACATTCTACTCTTGGCCACATAAAATCCTTGAATAGCTTCTTGATTTTTCCAATATGTCACATTCTAGAAGCATTTTCTTCTCCAGAAGGAAATACCAAATTAAGTGATCTGATTATATGCTTTCATTTTGTGCTTGATTCTTGTCAAGATACATCATCTCCAAGACCCATGTGATGCCCCAACTTAATATACAGAATCATAATCAATTATGATTATATTAGGGTGGTAATAACAAATAGATCTTCACATTTCAATGGATTAACCCATGAAACCTTTATTGTTTATGTAACTATTCAAGATGTGTGTATGGGTTGAGAAAGACTCCATGAGACTTCCCTTCGTGTGGTTATTGAGGGACCTAGACAGATAGCAACTTTGCCATCAAATTCACTGGCTTTACTCATTTCCTCAACCACCACCTCTTTGAACCTGGTCTACAGCCATTTTCCAGGTGCATAATCTGTAATCTGCTGGAAATTTATCAGCCTCCGTGTTTCCATGCAAAGAAACATTGCATAGTTCTGTATTTGGTGGATAGAGTAGAACTTACTCCATTTCTTTGACTATCAGCCTTTTTATCTTCTTTCATAGTTAACTATGAATATTTCAAACTAGAAATATTTCAGACTTTCTCTTAGATGATGAAACTAAAACTCTTTAGTTTCATTACTCTTCAAGTATAAAACCTAAGTTAAAGACTACATGTTAATTATGCCTTTAAAAATGTTTATTTCTCAAATGAGATACAGTGTATAAAGAGGTTCAGTCTTAGTGCTCTGCCACTATCTCTGTGACAAGACTAAGTCATTTAACCTTTCAGAGACATCTTTTCTTTGTTTGTGAAATGTCATAGGTAGGGATGATTGGATTTGAATCTATAAGGTCCATTTCAGCTATACAGTTCTTTAATCTTAAAGCCACTCTAGTGTTTCTGATATTTGGTTATTACTAATATTTGCTTTAAAGTTGTTCCCATCCTTTAATCTTCTCTATACTTAGATTTATACTAGTTTTATAACCTTTGTTCCAGATAATGCCTTTTTGGCTTTCAGTCCTCTTAAATTCAAATGACGCTTCAGTTCTTCCAGAAAATGCCAATGTAATAGGAATAAACTGCCAAAGCTAAGTGATGTATGATTTTTAAAACTTGTTCATTCTTTTTGTTCAATGATAATTTCTGCAGATGAAAAATTGAATATTATTTTTTAAATTTTAGAGCTTTTAATCATTCTCACATTTTTGTTGTGCTCTCTTGTATCAGTTATTTTTGCCACATTTAAAAGATACAGAGAATTATGTATTCCACCATTCAGAGTACACAGTTATTAACATTTTGACATATTTGTTTCCAGGCTTTTTCAGAGATAGATACAAACTTACATACCTAAGTGTGCTGTATTTTTTAATAGCAGTATTAAAGAACATAGACTTTTAATAGAGTTCCCCTTCACTTTTTTTTATAGACTTTATTGTTTTAAAGTAGTTTTAGGTTCACAGCAGAATTGAGCAGACAGTGCAGAGTGCCTGTATATCCCTGTCCCCACACAGGCTTTCTCCCCAACTATCAGTATCCTGTACTAGAATGGTACATTTGTTACCACTGATGGAATTACATTGATACATCATCGTTATCCAGAATTGATATATATTAGGAATCACTCTTGGTTTTGCACATTCTATGTGTTTTGACAAATTATAAATGACATGTATCCACTATTATATTATTATACAGAATTATTAACGTATTTACAGGGGATTAGCTGCTAAAAAGCGATCAAAATTCAAAAGAATTACCCTAGGGCTCAGGAAGAGTACCTGAAAAGGAACAAACTTGGAAGGGGAGCCCCCTCCCTAGGTTGGGATTTGGACCTTGTTGGAAAAGGTATGTTTGCAGCTAGAGCTTTTCCACAGTTGCTGGGCTGAGAGCAGCAGACAGTGAAACACAGGCTGGCACTGGCAACCTAGAAGGCTCCTGCTGGGGTGCCATCGGGCCAGGGCTGGCAGGCAGGAGACCCCCTACTGGGAGGCAGGCAGACCAAGGCTGGCTGGTGGGCAGGGAACCTCTAGCTGGGATTAACAAGTAGGAACTCCCCCTACCCACAACACACACATACTGGGGTACAGGAGGGCCGGGGATTCTAGGACTGATCTTAATTGCTGTTTTTCTTTGTTCATTTATAAATGATCTGAAAGAGAGGGTCCACAGTGAAATTTTCAAATAATCAATTCTTCCAAAGAGTAAAATGCCAACTTGATGAGAATGACCTGCCAGAACATTTGAGGACTGTGTGATTAGAGAAAAAGGACAGTTGCTCTATGGTTGGTGTTACGAACTGAGTGTTTGTGTCCTCCCCAAATTGATGTTGAAGCCATAACCCTCAGTGTAGCTGTATTTGGAGATTGGGCCTCTAAGGATGCCCAATCCTTAGAGGTTAAATGAGGTCATAGGATGGACTCCAGAGAGCTTCCTCCCTCCCTCCGTCACTGAGCGCACCACGGAAAGGCCATGGAAGACATAGTAAGAGGGCAGCTATCTACACGTTGAGAAGAGAGCTCTCACCAAAAACCAACCATGCTAGCACTTTGATCTTAGACTTCTAGCCTTCAAAACTGTGAGAAAGTAAATTTCTGTTGTTTAAGCCATCCAGTCTGTTGTATTTTGTTATGGTAACCCAAGCTGTCTAATACTGTTGGGTAAGTCCAAGGTGATTTATTTAGAGAAAAATAATCCAAACTATTAAAGTGTGTCGTGTTTGTTTCTTTCAGTTGCCATTTAGAAAAACTATCTTAAAGTCATTGTATAGCCAGGCCTAGAAGACAGTGGCTCCGTGCATAGCTAGAGATTTTGTCATTAAAGGTCAGCCGATCACTCTCAAGAAATAAACAGAATACCACATCGTATGATGTTTGGGACTAAGCCAGGAAGACTGAGAGAAAGGCAGTAGAGCGTGAGAGAGTTGGGAACAACAAGGAAATGCCAGAAAGTTGGAGTAGTTTTATCACTATGGACATATTTAGAGAACATCCAACTTATCGTGCCACAGAGGTAATTGATACTTCATGAACGTGGGGCATGGAGCTGAGTAGCCAAAGACTATTTCTGGACCCTGCTGGTTAATAGAGTGGATTCGCTTGATTCTATGGGGCAAGTGGGAAGGAAGTGTTCTCATTTAGTTTCCATTTAATCTTTACAATTTGGGGGGTTAGTGTTGTCCATTTTACAGTTGAAAATGCTAAAGTTCATGGACATTAAGTATTTTGCCCAAGGTTACCTAACTAGAAAGAAGTGAAGGTGGCTTTTAAACATGGTCCCAAAGGATTGCAAAACATGTACTTTTATTCCAAGTTGTGTAACAGGAAAGAACACTGGATTAGGTGTCATAACACAAGTTCTGGTCCCAGACTCATTTGCTGTTTGTCCAACCCTGATGAAGAGCTCTGTTGGCTATGTCAACTTTTGTACAATTGAGCTAGTAGCATATGTTCTGCTGGCTTTTTAAAAAATAATATGCCATTTTAGAATTTTTCTATATCTTTACATATATGCATTCCTATAAAACATGAACTTTATTTTTACCCATTTTTCTATAACTTGCTTTTTTTACCTAACTATGTATTTTGTGAATCTTAGTATGGTACTGCCTCTAGATCTACCATAACCTCTTGAATGGTCTTTATAGTCTAACTCACTATTCCATGGATATGCCATAATTTATTTAACCATTGTCCTACTGATGGAAATTGTGATTGTGTCTACTTTTGACTATTAGAAACATGCTACAATGAACATACAGGAATCTTAGTAGATGCAAATGTTAAATTGTTGGGTACATTAATAGAAACTTCAAATTGTTTTTCAAAATGGTTTCACCAAGATATACTTCTACATGTAATAAGTAATGAGCAATTTTATTACAAATGATGTATCCCTGAATGTAGACACTTAATTTTGCAAATTTTTAAATTTTATGTAAATAATACCTATCCTTTTATAACTTATGTATTGTATTTAATATTGGGAAATTTACCCATATTCATACTTCTAGTTAATTTATTTTTACTACTGTGTGATATTCTACTGTAAGAATATTTCATTAAACTGATATAATTTCCATTTTTATTTTATTAATATTTCTGTGAAGACTGATAAATGATCAGTTTATATAGACCCTATTGATTAAAAACAAAGTTTATAAGAACCTTATTTATTCTGTTACTCAGATCCTTTTCCTTACTTGGTTTCTCTATTTGATCTATCCATTTCTGATAGAGATCTATTGAAGTCTCAGTGATAATTGTGAATTGATTAAATTTTTATTGCATTTCTTTAATAGCTGTTCCATCATATAATTTTAAGCTATTTAGTTCATGTGTGTAATATCTTTTTTTCTTTGTCCTGTTTAATACTTTTGACCCTCAGTTCCATGTATTTTCAAACATTACGAGTAATGTTTAACTGTGACTGTAATAAGGGACATTTATAGGCTTTTTAAAAAACACAGTACAAGAGTTGCTCTTTTTTGCTGTGGGATTTTAACCCTATCATATGTACTGTGATTGAAAATATATTTGCATTTATTTTTGCAAAAATAAATGAGCATGTGTAATTTCTTTATTATCTGACATTGATTGGTCCTGTTTTCTTATCATTTCTCTCCCTCTAGTGGTTTGAAAGTTATGCATTCTATTTCTAGTCTTTAGTTGGTTACACATAAACAGTTTGTAATATATATACATCCGAAACTTGAGGATAAATCAGATTTAGAAAATTTCCCATTCCAAAAAAGACAAATTCATTGAATATGTTTTACTATATTGCCTTCCCCACCCTACATTTTTCTGAAGTCAACTACAGTGTATCAGATAGTTACTGTTTTTTTCGATATTATGCTTTAATTTTTAAAGGAATCTTTATTTAACAATTATAGTAAGCTTTATAACCACATTCACTCATTCATTTATTCAGCAAATATTTAGAGCTCACTATGGGCCAGAAACTATTCTAGGTACTGGAGAAACTGAAATTTACCAAGTAAACAAAAATTCCTGCCTTCATGGAATTTATATTATTCTGGAATTCTGGAAACATAAATTTTGGATTTGTCAGTATATTTATAATATTTAAAGGCTAGATGATATCATCAAGGGAGTAATTATGGATTGAAAAAAAGAAAGGAGGTCCAAGGACTGGCCCTAGGGCACTATGTAGATAGAAGTACCAGTAAAAATACAATAAAAGGAACCATCAGAGAGGTAGGAGGAAAATCAGGAAAGTGGGGTCTTAGAAACTGAGAAAATAAATTATTAAAAAAAAAAAGTTATCAATTGTATCAAATGCTGTAAGATGAAAACTGAGAATTGACCTTTGGATTTAGCGACAAGGAGGTCATTGATGACCCTGACAAGCAGTTTTATTGGCTTGGTAGGTATGAGGGGGTGGGCAGAGCCTGCGGGAGTAAGTTCAGGAGAGTGAGAGGACATGTATGTAGCCCTCTCCAGTAGCCTGGCAGTAAAGGGTAGGAGAGAAATGGCAGAGGAGGGCAAAGGTAGCTAAAGGGAGAAGTGGAACAGGAAGCTTTCCAAGATGGGAGGAATAGCAACATGTATGTATGCATGCTGAAGGGAAGTATTCAATAGAGGAGGAAAAAATAATGAGGTTGGCAGGGCAAGAGAGGTATTGCAGGAGCCAAGACCTTGAACAGGCAAGAAAAGATGAGATCTATACACTTAACCACTATGCTACACTGCCTCCTTAGAAAAATGCTTTAACTTATATCATCTTCCTATCAATTGATGAGATGATATATGTGAAAGTACTTTATAAACTTATAAAGAACCATATAATGTAAACTATAACAATAGAAACTTTATTGAGATATATGATTTGTATATATTTGTGGGCTACATGTGGTATTTTGATACATGCATACAAGAGTAATGAGCAAATTAGGGTATTTAGCATATCCATCACCTCAAACATTTATCATTTCTGTCTTGGGAGCATTTCAAATCTTCTCATCTAGCTATTTGAAAATACATAATATATTATTGTTAACTATAGTCACTCTACTGTGCCATCAAACACTAGAACTTATTCATTCTATCTAACTGTATGTTTGTACCTGTTAACCAACCTTTCTTCATTCCCCCACTCTCTCACCCACTCTTCCTAGCCTCTGGTAACTACCATTCTATAAGTAGAGTAACTATCATTTTTTAAAATTATAAATGGTCAGTTGTTTCATCTAGCAACTTTTTTAAAATTTGATCTCAGCAAGGGAAATACTATTTGCTTGTCTTCAGCTGTGTGTATTTCCACATAGACACATTTACTAACCATCAAAACATTTCACCTAGAGTACTTTGGGATTTTCCCACACTGGGAATTTGATGTTTAACCTTTCGACCACCCAGTAAGCAAAGAAAATGTTACCTCTTTTATCTTCTTAGATGGCTTTAAATAAGCCTGAAGCCATATGAGAAAGGCAAATGTAATACTTCCATGAACGTCTTTTTTAGCTACTTGAATAGAATCTCATGCAAGTCCCATGATTCTTGCACAGATAATAGAAAATAAAAATGTAAGTGTAAAAGATTATTTGCTCTTTAATGTTTTATAAAGATGTTGCTGCTGTTGCCAACATCAAGTAGGTTCTGATACCAAATGCTCAGTTTCCTACATGCAATCAAATACATTTCTAATAAATTTTTATTTTAAAAATTTAGTGTTGATTTTATTTAATATAAAAGAAACTAATAAGGATGAGTAATATAAGTAATTTTGGTTAATACAAATACTTTTTCTTTTTTCTTCTTTCATTCTTCATTCTCATTTCTCTATTTCTCTATCTTGCTAAAAGGTAATGCATTTATGCAGTGTTTAGATAATTGATATAATTGTTTCAAGTTACCTCTGCAGGGTATTATCAGCTTGTAGGCATCAGTTTCTCTAATTGTCAAGTAGTGAATCCTTTATCTGGCATTTAATCTTGCCTCCCTGGGAAAACCAGACCTTACCGCAGAGTAAATTTTCGAATTGCTGACCTGAAGTAACATGAGACTGTGCCTTGGCAGTGAACCTTTGCTTTCTGTTATTCATAGGAAGGATAATGATGTACTCTGTTGCCCAAAGGCCCTTAGTTTCACTACCTTAAGAAGTAACATCTAAGTACTAGCTGCAAAGGTCTGAGTTTGGAAATTCCAGAGAAGATAATTGCATTGACACAATATTTTTATTTCTTTTGGAAAGATGAAGTAATTAAAAAAAACAACTTTTATCATTTCTACCGCTTCTAAAGCTTCTCATCCTAATTCTGTTGGCATGACTTACAGGATGCTCACAGTTACCTAAAAATGATCATTAGTTATTTTTCTGAATAAATTGTGTACATTATTTTATCTCCACTTAAATCCTCCATTTTTAGAAGTAGGAAAACTGAGATTAAGGACCTAGCTTGTAGCTCACAAATTTCTCTATAAAACAGAAGTAGAGCTTTC
The DNA here is from genome assembly GCA_028533085.1 of Varecia variegata. NCBI lineage: Eukaryota > Metazoa > Chordata > Mammalia > Primates > Lemuridae > Varecia > Varecia variegata. The sequence continues at coordinate 12,266,876 of CM052451.1, forward strand.
TAGAACTAGAAAGAAGATTCCCTAAACATTTTTAGCCCACGTGAAAAGAATATCAAGTAATTCCCATAAAATAATTTCCTAGAAAGTGTGAGGTATAGTTTCCTAGAAGGAGTAATAAGAAAAGGCAAATTTAAATTATCTTCTACCTCTAGCTTTCTATGATACCATCTTTCTACTGTGTGGCTTCGCACTTACAAATAAGATAATTCATGCCAACTCTGAGGTCTGTGCTTGGGCAGCTTTTAATAGGAGCTTTGCAAGATCTTTTTGCCATGGAAAATTCCATTTCTTCAACAAAATTTGCCATATCTAAAAATATTACAGTGATACCTTAAACTTACAATGTCTATTTTCTTATTCTGTAAAAATAGCACTGTAAAAATTTTAACATATTTAGTTGTAATATGCCCATTGAAGCCAAGAAATTATAATTGTATTACACTTTATAGATAATATTTATCAATACCATACATGCTGTAGTTTCATTATTTTGAAGTTTGATGATGGTATTTTATTTTCAGAGTGAATTTCACTATATTCATGAAAGAAATGAAGTTTTTGGAATTTAAAACTTGTCTATATACATATATGTATTTGCAGGGAATTTTATACTTGTTTCTGTTAACTTAGATTTTAGATTTAGAGTTTTTAGTTATTTTTGTTGGATAGTTTGAGTTTAGCAATCTGTCATCAAATTTAGTAATAACTCAGTTTTATAATTACAGAGAAATTTGAAGACCACAGTCTTGTTCCCTATAGATAGTTGAATTCAGTTTTTGTAAATTAAACTATAGGACAGTCATAGTAATTACTGTTCGATCTCCTAGGTCTGTGGAGGTGAAGTAGAAAACATCTGTTTACTGTCAGCATCTCTCAACATTCAAGGAACTTTGAGAACCAGACCAAAATGTTTCCTTAATCTTATTGCAATGTTTTGAGAAAAGGTTAGAGTTACAGAAGCATTTTGCCAAATTTGGAAAAACAAAGCCAGGAAGAGTGCAAGTGCAAATAAAATTAAATTTCAAGCCAGTGATGGCTGTATCTAAGCATTTGGAAAGAGAGAGAATCTGCAGAGGATAAAAATGTGTGGAACTGTCAACCTAAGTGAATCACAGCAGTTTCGTGTTTCCTGAAAAATTAGTGAAGGTGGTTTAAAACCGTTACCTCCCATAAGGCCTTTAACCTACAGATGTGGTTTGTTTTGGCAGTGTGACTCTCCGGGTCTTTCTTAAACATATAATTCTTACGTTTTTCTCCTTAGTCCTTAGAATTCCATGAGTGCTTGATGTTGTTACTCAAAGTTGGTGTGACAGAGACTGCAAGCTGTTGGACTTAATTTCTCTTCTTTCTTCGTAATAGTTAGGGTGTATATGCCCAGCCCTTCTTCATTTTCCAGCAGTTCCTTGCTCTTAAGTGTGGCCATGTGAACGTGAACAGAAGTGATTTATGCCACTTCTAGGCCTGGCCTGTAAAAGCTTCTCACATGAACTTCTTCCCGCCTTTCCCTGCTTCTCTTCCCCTGGTTGGTAAAGACAGAGTCGTTGTCACCCTGGTCTCTGAAGGACAGCATGAAGCAGAGCTCCTTGATCCTACCCCGGCCTCAGTCCTAGTATGTTTTACACACTTCTGTTGTGTTTGAGCCATTACATTTGAGGAATTTAGCCCACTTTATCTAGGGAAGGGATTAATTGGTGAAGGCTTTGATCATTTCGAAGGGAGATGATTGTTTTTTGATGAAGGTGAATTAACTTTGTCAGCTTGACTGGCTCTTATATTTTCCTGGTATGAAAGTTCACCTAACTACCCACCTGTAGGTTCAGCCTCACCACAGACACTAAGACCCACAGGAGAATATAAGGAGCTTCAGATTAATGGCTAATTGGCCACTTGGACATTGTTAGTGTAACTGATCCCTGTGAATTAGCCCCAGTCTTATATCCCAATCCTCTGTGGTTGGATTCCTACCTTATAAAGTCACTTAAAAGACCCGGTAACCTTATGCCAATTCCCTGGGGACTAAATTTCTTCTTCCTGAACCCAGGCTCCTCTAGACTTGGTCTACTTAATCTCTTCTTTGAATAGTGGACTTCGGCCAATTTGCCTGAACCTCTGTGTATCGCCGTTATTCCTGGCTGAGAGCCACAGTCTGGTCTTGTACTTGGTTCAGGATTGTGTCAAGTGAATCAGATGCTACGTCTCCCATCCCTTTCCTTCTGGCTTCTCATGCCCTCCACTGCTGCCCCCTCCTATAATCCTGCGTGTAGCCCCTCCTGTAGTCCTACCAAATTTGAGCCTCTTCCAAGTCATATTTATGTTTGTCTCTTTCTCCTGCAACAACCTACCTTCTCTTGTGGTAGAACTCCAAGTATTTATTCAGATTTGAAAAGCTGTATTCTCCTCTTTCTGGCCTTTCCTAATGCATATACTGATAAAATTCTTACCAGATGTACTGACCATTTGACCTTGTTATTCCTATCATCAAAACTCACAAGAATTTGTGAATTCCATTAATCCTTTTTGAAAGGATATTATGGAAGCAAAAATTATTCTTTGCTATAGAAAAAATTGATAGTTTATAACTGAAAGAAGCCCACTGAAATATTACGCAGTTTTTATATATTGCAATCACTTGGGAGGAGTGCCTGAGAATTGAGTGTTCCAAACTTCAAGCCACAGTTGCTCTTGGCTGCATCCCTGCTTAAGAGAATCCTTTTAACCAGAATTTTACTCTATTAAAATAATACACAAAATAAAAAATAAATTTCATAAGCCTTCCTATTGCAGCAGCTAAACTTAAACAATAATCAATGTTAGTTTTAAAGATGACATGTTCAAACAACTTTTAAAGATAGATACCATAAGTGATAAAGTGGTGCCTTTCTCACTAAATCTTTAGATTCTCTTTTATTGTCTCAGACTAAATGCCTAGTTTGGAATCAGAAATCTTGCTTCTGGTTATCCTTAACTGCCATTTGACCAAGATGCAGTATGCCTTTGGTTGCTTATTATCCAGTTGCCAATTGTCTTTTCATCCACAAGCGTTCATTTGTTCATGAAGTAAACATTTACTAAGCCTCTTATATATGGGGCAGTATATTAATCGCTGGGACTATAAAAGTAAGAACTTGCTGCTCTTCTCAAGGAATTCATGACTGAATGGCAGAGACAGACATGTAAACAGATAATTGCAACGCAATGTGAATGGGGGAAAGGAGTACAAATGATATATGATAGGGATATATAAAGGAAATAACTAGGATTAATCCAAGGTACAGTGTTGGCTCTCAGGGAAGCTGCGTTGTCAAAATCTAAGATATGTTATTACAAGGGATGTGATTTAATTAGGATTGATTCGGAGCAGTAGTTTATGTAGTGGAGAAGGCGTAGCAGCAGCAGTTTTTCAGCAGGTGGCCTTCCTGAGAGTCTGAGTAAAAGAATCACATATTCCATTTTATATGGAGCAAGGATTTATCTCCTTGGCAATAACTGGAAAGGTATCAGGGCTCACCTCCAGAGAAATTGCAAAGCTAAACAGGGAACTGAAGTAGATCTAAAATATTCTTGGAGCTGGCTATAGCTCAGAGACCATTACAGTTTCCAGAGCTCATCCCAAGCACAGATGGAAATTAGACTTATTCTTGTTTCTATCAACAGGTTAGGCTTAGACTTTGGTTAGTATTAGCTTAGTTGATTTCATGAAGTTCTAGCAGTAAATAACCACTGAATGTATGGATAACTAGCACAGCTTTATAACAGACAGAGTCTAAAAAGAAGCATTAAGGAGACCTGGTAAGTATTAGCAGCCTAACACCGAGCACTGGGGTGGGTGGGTAAGCATGCGCTACAGTTTCAGGGGGAACCTCTGAAGTATCAGGAAGAGGTCTCACGCACAGGTTGACAGGTGGGAACCCAGGTACTAAAATTGGGAAAAAGGGAGGGATTGGTTCTAAGGGTAGAGAACAAATCAGGAGCTCAGTTTCTGTTCCCAGAACAGGACAGGTAATACCCAAATCTCTGGTCTGAGAGTATTTGGTTACCTCCAGCTTGGAACAGGATTGGTTCCAGGGACTGACAGAAAACAAGAATTCAAGGTACAAGCAATATTAATTATATTCAATCCCTAAGAATTTTTATAATAATTAGAGCAAATTTTAAAAATTGATCATTGATAAGCATAGATAACCTCCATGATTTGATGTACTACTTAACAACCTAACAAAAATTTACATTTCAGTCTTTCTACATTTAAAAGCTTCCTCAGTAGGTTTTGCTGATAATACCAAAAAACGTCCAAACAAAGTCAGGAGTACATGCAGAGGAAGGATTTCACCTTATAATAGCCACTTTAAAGAGGCATCTCTGGAAAGATGGAGCATGGAAAGTTTGTGTTGTGTTTACTTTGGAGAGATGATTTCTTAGAAGCTGAGCTAGCTCAGTCTGCGGCTCCATCTGTGCTGCTTCCGTCCTCCAGCTTCTCAGAGAGGATGTGTTTGTCTTTGTGGCCATTATAAGCTTAAGGGTTTTCTCTTTACTATTAATATTTTCTAACAGTTACTTCCCAAATATGTGTTTTTTAGTTTGACTGTTATCTATAGAAATTAAGAATTTTTCTTAAATGACTGTGACTTCTATAACTCCTCTTAGTCTCTTCCCTGCAGTTCACAAATGGTCTCTTCACTTTTGAAAGGCTTTTTTTCAAGCACATAATATGGAATTGATAATAATGATTTTCATTTTAGCAATTAATATTTTAATAACTAAATGAATATCATTGTTTTTTTGACTTTCAGGTTAGCTTTCCCCATTGGCCTTTGGTATGTTATACTTATTGATGAGTTTCTACTGTATTGGCAATTTGAGATGCAAAAAGTGTCATTTACTAAAGTGATACATATATATTAATGAAAGATTTTTAGGTTGAATTTAGGCTTTAGAAATTAACTTTTAAAAGCTGTATCGGATTTAGGTAAGTAGAAAAAGTATTTAAAATAAAGTAGCTCAATCAGTAAATACAGGTGTGCTTGTATTAACCTGTTCCTTGTAATATAAGGATTATATCCCTAATCACAGAATCACAGATTCAGTGTGCTCCAGAAAAATGGCTGTATTTGTTTTTTACATTTGATCTCAGCCAAAAGGCCGAGAAGCGATGTATATTGTTTTTTAAAAGGCCAGAACATTAACATGATACAAGATTATTGTCATTTGTAGGCAAGCAAGACTGAGGAGAGGATTAGTAAACTGGTTTGATATCATTTTCCATCCTTTTTTTATTGGTGGTTGTTTCTGAGTGTTCATAATAGTGATGTTAAAACTCCCGAGGGTTTGTATTTTTTAAACTTTGGAAAGTTCACAAGCAAAGCTAAATCTCCTAAAGGTTTCGGTTCCTTCTGGCACTTTGATAGTCTGTTGGCTGCAGCTGCCCCTTTGCTCAGAGGTTCCAGTAGATCAGCTATGCTGGGTAGAGCTTCACGGACTGATCCAAACCAGCCTTCTCTACATGTGAAGTTTAACTTGGTCAGAACGTATCATAGTAAAAAATTACTGAATTCTTCTTTCTGTGCTATCAGATCATTCACTAAGAAAACAATCTGGATCATTCACTAAGAAAACAATCTGTTGACAAAACTACAGAGAAATAAGCATATGGACTCTTGAAAGATTTAAAGCATTAATAGTTAGGCATATGTAGGCAGAATGTGATTAAACCAAGCTTATTTATTTTTATTTGTCCCTAAAACAGTTTTAGGTAATGTAATTTTCCAATTGACTAATTATTAACACTTTATAATTAATTCATTTGTATTGATATATAACATACATACACAAAGTATCTGTTGAATGAGTGAAGAAGTTTACATTGTCTCATTAGTTGATGTTAGATATTCATCTTGGAAACTATACATGGTTAAATAATTATATAAATAGAGTTTTTGCCCAATACAATTGGACTTTTTTTGTTTGGGGATTTCTATTTATGCTCTACTTGCCCAACACATATTAAATTTTTGTTTGGGGACTGATATTTATTTTTCTATTTTGGTAAAAAGGTGAAGAAACATCTCTAAGGACCATTCTAACTCTAAACTCCTTTTCAGTGAACAAAGGAGTCAAGGTAAATACCCGTTCCTGATACAAGGTAGAGGATGATTATCAAAACTAACAGCAAGCATTGCTTCTACTGCCAATTCATCAAAGCATCCACTTCAAAACAGAGAACAAGTCAAGAATGCTTAATATTATTGATAATATTCAACATCATTTTTATAGACCTAGACCTCTAATAATTAAGGCAATGAAAATGTGGTATGTACTGAAAAGAAAAGCTATAACTGTCCCTATTTTGAAAGAATTTTTGATTATCTACATAGAAAATTTGAGAAAAAAAGTCATTAAAATTAATGAAGACATATAATAAGGTGATTGGATACAAAGCAAATACACTAAAGTTAATAGCTTTCCCATACATCAGAAATAACCAATTGAAAATGTAATAGAAATGAAAGATCCTATTCCCAATTCAAATTTCACAGACACTATAAAATGTTTGTTTGAAACTTATATGCATAACACTGCAAAACTTTACTGAAAGCCATAGTTGGAGACTGGAATAAATAGATACCTGTGTTCCTGTGTTGGAAAAATCAATATTGTGAGACTGTCAAGTTTCCCTAAATTAAACCAAAATTCAGTGTCCTTCCAAACAAAATACGAGTAGGATTTTTTAAATTGAACTTGTCACATAGATTTCAAGTTTATCTAGAAGAGAAAATTACATATCAATCATCACAAATATTTTTTTTAAAAGGTTGACAGTAAGAAGGGTATTGCTTTAATGTCAAAACATACTTAAAATATATAGTGATTAAAACACTATGGCATTTGAATAGAAAGAGACAAATAAGTCAGTAGAGGAGAATAGAGAATTTTAAAATCGACCCAAGTATTGATTTCCTGTTCTGCTCTCCCTCCCATCCCATTCTCCAACCGTATGAGCCCAGTCCTGCTTGTTGATGATGAGTAGACTGTTCTGGGATCAGGCCAGTTTACTGGGATGTCATGGGGGAATCGTTCTTCCTCTTTTACCAGCTCATGTTTCATTTGAGCAGTACCAGCGTGTTTTATTAGACTGTGTGATTTATTATACTAAAGTGAGCAGAGACAATGGAGGAAGCAACAAGTCCGCAGTACTGGGAAGCCCTTTTAAGCACCAGGCTCTGGTTTTCTGTTTTATACATAAACCATATTCTTACCTTTTAGGGTATAAGGGGCACAAACCATTCATTCCTAAACATCTCCCCAGACCTTTTAAGGTAGTGCTAAATAGACCTGTGCTCACCACTTAGTATCAAAAATGGTGGGCACTATTGCAAAGGCAACAAGGGGTGGATGGAATTCATACAGTGGAGTTGTAATGAAAACCTTTAACTCTACATGGTGAGATTTCTTCTCATACCCTTACTCAGGTGGTTAAAGAATGCAAACTTTTCTACAGTTCTGCTTGTTTTCTCACTTCAGTATAGAATGGATTAGAGGCAGAAATGAATTAGGCCATTACTGTAAAACTATAGGGAAGTAGTAATGAGTATTTGAACAAAGGTGGTGACAGTGGGTGGATGTGAGAAATTAGAGGGGAACCCATAGGCTTTGTTAATTGATTGTTAGGAGAGGTAAAGGAGAAGGAGAGGTTGTCAGCATGAGCTCATAGAAGGTGGATCGAATTCCCAGCTGCAGTGGTCAGGCAGGTTTGGCATGCTGGGGCCATTAATAGACTCTCCTTAAGGAAGGAAAGTTTGATGAGAAAACACAGGCACCTCAGGAGCAGTAATGGTAACGCGAGGTAGAGGCAGAGGAAGACACAGATCAAGTCCATATTAGGTCATAGCAGATACAGATGTTACAGGCCAAAAATTGTGGTTCAGAATGTCAGATGAGGCATAGCTTCAGACTGTGATGCAAAAGCAGTGGGAGCTGTGGACTGAGTGGTCCTCCATTAAATTCACTGGACACATATCATGGTTGATTGGAGTCACCTAGGCCCAGGGAAATGGCCTAGTGAGAAAAAGGCACAGACAAAATTGGTTTCCCTGCCCTGACAGGAAGAAGAAACCCCTGGAATATACATATACAAGGGGACTAAGATGGCAGTCCGATCCCTGAGGACTATTCAGGGAGATTATTGTGCCCATTTTCACCATCTGGTTGTTCAGTGTTCCAGACAAAACAACTTCCCAATACCGATGGATTACCAAAGCAATTGTTGTTAATATGCTGCTGAGCCAGGTTGTCCTGGTACAAGGTTGCTGTATCTTTCTAAACCATCATTTTCTTTTTGTCTTTACTCCACCTACAAATCTTCTAAAATCCTTTGTTTTCTGTCAAACTCCAGTGCTTTAGTCTGGCATTCAGAAATCATTATTAAATTGCCATTATCTTACCTACCCTTTTCCATGAATGCAAATCCTCTGCTCCAGGAAGACCATTACCATCTTGCAAATATGCTATATAAACCTAGAATGTTCATATCTTTTCCTGACATTAAAATTTATATTTTCTTCTTCTTGAAGCTTTCTTATTAACCTCAACCTATAGTGCTTTTCTTCTATTTACTTGCAGTTGACTCATTCCCTTTCTCTGTGTTTGTACATTTTGTCTCTCCAACTATTTGCCCTTCTGTATAGATTATATATTTCTTAAAGGCAGAGACCATATATTTTATTTCTTATGTGTGCCAGTAAAAAATGGGAAGTGAAATTTTCTTTTAGTTTTTATTTGACTCCTGTGTAATGTTTTGAAAAGTAAGTCATAGTCTTCAGAATGGTGGAAAAGATTAATCATTCACCTGGCTTTTCATTTAAGAAAGTATAATTTAGAAATAAAAAATGTAGTCTCCTTGTTGAACATTCTTAAGAATTGTTTTGTTATGATTCTCAAGTTATTAGATATATAAATAATTTAATAGTTTGTACACAATTTGCATTCTAACTTAATAGACAAAGTACAAACAATAAAGATAGTAAGATTGTTACCTTAAATGAGAATTCTTTCTAATAAAAATAATTTTTTATGAAATATGTGGCAATGTAATTTATGTATTGTTGACAGTCATGTAAATTGCTATAAACTCCCCACAGGCAATTTGATAGTATATACAAAAAGGTTTTGTTTGACCAATCAATTTTACTCCTACAAATTCATCCCAAGGAATTATTTGTGGATATTACCAAATGTTTTCAAGGTTGATCATCATACCATTGTTTTTTAATAGTAAAAGATTAGAAATCACCTGAATATCGAAACTTGTGGAATTGTTTCTGTTATGCTACAAACATTTACTATGGAATATTATACAATTACTAAAAAAAAAAAAAAAAAAAATGGTCTTCTACTAGAATAGTGACATAGGAAAGTGGCCCTGAAGTATTAAGTAAAAAAGATCAGATTACTGAATGATATGTATGGTATAATCCCATTTTTGCCACAAAGAAGGCCAAACAATTATAGCCATAATTTTTAAAATTCTATCTTCCAATTGTATACCGTAACTACTAGAATATATAGTGGCATAGGAAAATGGCTCTGATATATTGATAAGTTAAAAAGACCAGGTTATTGAACAGGATGTATGGTATAATCCTATTTTTTGCCAAAACCAAAATAAAATTATATTTATAAATTCAAAAAAAAATTCTATATTCTAAATTATACATAATAGCTATGCTTTACTTTTGTGATCAGGAAAAATTCCTTTTATTAAAAAATAAATTTTCTATAGTTACTTAAAGAGAGAAAATAACAGGGGAAAATTATTACAAGGAGAGGTTTTGAAATGAAGGAAAAGAGACTTCCCCCATATACATACACAACCTTCTAATTCTGTTAATTTTAGGCAAACTCTAACTCTAGGCAAAATTCAGAATGACCATTGATGGTATCTATACTATAGTGATCTAGAATTAACAATTTCAGTTCTAATCTAAGCATTACCACTAAATGGTTTCCTTAATGGTTTTCATGAGCAGCCTATCAGGGTTCTATTTTCTTCTTTTAGAAAATTTATGGAATTTAGTGAACAGACCTCTAATCAAAAAAATAAGCCTATAGAGAGTGTATAGTAGGCATTCAGCAAGTGTTGATATTCTTTCTAGTGGTATCTAAATTTACCACTGGCTCCACAATTTAATGTTCTCTAAGACTGAAATTAAGAGATAAACTAAAGAAATAACAAATTCTTCAAAGTGTCAGTTTAAACCTTCAAGCCCTTAAAGATATTCATTGTAGGATCTTTTGAGCATTAATTCATTTTACTGATGTGAACGATTTATTTATAAAATGATTAAGGTTCTTGAGAAGACAAAATATTTTCACACTTCTTCATTTACTGTTAATTTACTTTCAAAATGATTAAAAGCATTTTACGTTCTACGAGGAGGTGATACTTCACACAGTCGAAATTTATTTGCTCTCTTAACTTTAGGTTGCTATTGGCAGAACAGACAGTGAAGACTTAGACCTCTACGCTACATCTCGGGAGAGGCGATTTCGTTTATTTGCTTCCATAGAATGTGAAGGGCAGTTATTCATGACTCCATATGATTTTATTTTGGCTGTTACAACAGATGAGCCCAAATGTAAGTATATTTTAAAAATTATCTTAATAATTTTATAAGATTTTGTAATCTTTAGTTTGTAAAAATATGGAACAGTATAAGTTTTTTAGAACAACTGAGTAATGTGGTATTTCAAAAGATATTATGCTATATAATCTTACCAGACTAGTATTTCTTATAAACTCTTATTCATATCTCTTCTCTTTTCAGTAACTTTCTATTACTCTATCTTTCTCAGTATATCAAACTTAAATACCACCTTCTTTTGATGTTTTTATAAAAGATTCATGATCTGCCTATTTATTTTTGTATCCAACCTGAACAGAGCAATTCAGAAGACTGACTTTGAAGTTAGCCCTGGGCATGAATTCTACTTATATCTTTTCTGCATTTGTCATGGCTTCTGCAGTGTAAATATAGTTTAATTATCTCTTACCTTTCCATGCTTTAGAGCAGTGGTTCTCAAACTTTTTAGCATTATATACATTATTGCAAATCTCTTAACATCTGACTTAATAGAAGACAGCTGGATTCTCTTGTGCTTTTGTATTCAATCTGTTACACTCTGTTATTTTCCATGAAATATATGAAGAAAATCTACCTCACAGATACAGGTAGTAAGAAAAAGGAAGAATTGGATCTGTTTCTTACTCATCATTTCTGTTCACCAAAAGATAACTCACTAAAAATCATTGTACCAAATAATCAGTTGTTTGATATCTGCTTCAAACTTCACACAGATAAATACCTTATGTTAGACCAGAATGATTATAGTCACTTTTTCTCCAGAGGCAGGGATATGGCAAAAATGAACCTTAAAATAAATCCTCAATAATTTGGCAAATTGGCTACTTTGCAAACTAGCTTTTAATGAACTAATTTTTTATGCTTTGGATTGTTTCCATTGGAGATCAGGGGAGAGAGAGATGTATATATTTGGGATTCATCTGTGCATCATTCGTAATTAATGCAAAGTGTATGGATAAAATTGCCTAGGGAAGCAGTATAGTATGAGAATATAGATGACACCTATAATCCCAGCACTTTGGGAGGCCAAGGCAGGATGGTCGCTTGAGACCAGGAGCTCAGGACCAGCCTGGGCAACATAGTGAAACCCTGTCTCTACAAAAAATAAGAAAAATTAGCCGGGCTTGGCGGCACATGCCTGTACTACTAGCTACTCAGAAAGCTGAGGCAGGAGGATCACTTGAGCCCAGAAGTTTGAGGCTGCAGTGAGCTATGATCACATCACTGTACTCCAGGCTATGTGATAGAGTGAGACCTTGTCTCAATCAAAAAAAGAATAGAATTTAAATAGAATTTAAAAAGAAATATTTGCCTCAGAATAGAAAAATGCTTCATGGTCTGAATATTAAATCGGATACATAAAAAAGCAGCATAATGAAATTAGACAGACTTTCTTTAAACCTTGGTACTTACTAGCTTTGAAAACTTGATTAAGTTATTTAATCTTGTTTTTCCTCATTTATAAAATCAGTAATAGTCTCATGACTTTTTTTCAGGTTTAAATGAATCAATTGTGCTTACTATAGTACCTGACATACAGTAAATATTTAATAAATGTTGGTATCTGTTGTCATCATCATTTTCATTTGAATTCATAACCATGATTTTAAAAAAAATCTTTGATGTAATTTTAATGACATTCAATAGAAAAAATGGTATGCTCTGTAAACATTTGCTTAATAATTATAGTTCAAATAAATGTTAATTGGGATATATATCTGATTGTTGGATATAATTTAGTTTTTGAAAACTGGAAAATTTCTTATTTTACCTACTTAAATAGAACCTAAAAGTTGACTCTCACTTCTAGAACCAAAATCAGTAATTGATTATTTTCAGGTAGCATCAAAAATTATTTTAATTTAGTTTTTTAAAAATATATTGTTAAATATTTCAGAAATACAAAAAAGCATTTAAAATATAATGCACATCAACCTACAGGTTAAGAAATAAAATATTTCCGGGGGGGTGAAAAAAAAAAAAAAAAGAAATAAAATATTTCCAATAGAACTGAAGTCCCTCTCCACCCAGGTTATATTTATATATGTAGTAACTTCATATGAAATAAGGAATTTAGAAAGTTAGAAAATCCTTTGAAGAACAATCTTAATGGCTCTTAGTCTTTATTAAAACAGCTAATAATATTGAACATGGTGACCTTTCCGGCAGAATGAATATGTCTTTTGTGAATAATTTACCATGGAAATCTCATAAACCCTACAAAACTCAAGAGTATGTCTAACTTCCTCTTTTGATAAATAGCTTCTGAACACTGCATAAGAGTATGTGCATGTACTTTTGTACCATTTATTTTTCTTCTTTTCTTACTGCTATATTTCAGGAGCAACAGAATAATAAATCTTAAATTGTTATGTTCATTGTTAAAAGGAAAGTCTTTGCAAAATGAATGCATTCAGTATCATAGTTAAAATTACATGTTAAATTCTAATTTATAGACATACTATTCTAATCACTTGATTACATGTTTGTATAAATTATCTTGGGTAGAGGAAGGATGTTTTTGCTACATAGAGAAGTCTATCTTTAGAAACATTTCTTCTCTTTTGACATTAAAATGAGTTATATTGCTTAAAAAAGAGAAAGTTACATAGCAAAAAAATGGCTTTTTTGTAATTTTGAATTTGATATAATATACTATTAATTATACAGAAATAATCCCATTGCCATATAGGAAAAAAATTGGTTGTCATTATTGTAGTTAGCTGAAATCATATTTACCAGTTTCCTAATGTAGCTGTGTTATAGGGCTTAATCACATATAAACGTGGAGATAATTTTTAGGCAGGCATTAGATATTTACAGTGTTCAAATCTGAGCCAAGGAAACAGCAATAATGACTGCACATTTGTCCCAACATTGTCCGACTTAAAGTGTTTGAGATCTTCAGGGGTGTGAGGAAGAATCAGAAAAAGAAAGTGTTCCCAGATATTTTGCTCAACTATAAGATTCTTGTTCTGGAGATGTTCTTCCCTATAACTTTATAGGGAATGAAAAACAGGGCAAGAGTTTCCCTCTCACTTTACCTGCTCTCCTTTTCATCTCTTTTTCTCTTTGCCCCCATACTTCTCCTCCACCCTAGAAAGACCTGACCTATGAATTATATTCCAAAATACTGTAATAGCAAAGATCATGAGTAACAACTTAAAATAATTTCTGTGCGTTAATATTATTTTAAATTTTAGGATGAATGTTTATAAACATAACTATTTGTGCTTTTAAGCCCCTAGGATGTTTAACATGGAGTAAGTTAATTTACTTTATAAATCTAGAAAGCTCCAAATTAAAATAATATGGTTATGGAAAAGTGTTTCCTATTTCACTGTTATTTATTATAAATAGTATATAGTATATACAACAAATAGATAACATAAGTAAGATCATATCTTCGATCCAAATTTTGAGGTTAAAGAAAACTTTGCCTTATGGACATAAAAGTTTGATTATGAGTTATAGTTCTAGATGGTTAGTGAATGTGGATATATATTACATGAAGTATTTATTATCTAATTATTTTATATTTGTTTATTTTAGTTGCTAAAACATGGAAGTCGCTTTCCAAACAGGTAAGTTAAAGCTTTTGGTATACATATGCATGGGTATACACAAATTTTATAAATATATGCATGGATATATACATAAATTTAATATATATCTTATATATATTGTATAAATTTTTTTGCAAATTAAATCACATCAAGGTGACATTTTTTTATCCTCCAGATTGTCAGAGCTAAAAAGGTAGACAATTCTAAGCATTGGTGAGGATGTAGATCAATGGTTAATCTCATGTGCAAATGTAAATTGATTTACCCACTTTGGAAAACAATTTGGTTATCTACTAAAATTGAAGATACTTATACCCTATATCTAGCAATTCCATGCCTGAGTTTAAATTCTAAAACAGTACATGCACATGTACATAGTAAAGTTAAACTTGAATATACTCTATGTCCAGTAATTTCATACCAGTGTATATACCTAGAGAAACTCTTGCTTATATGAGATTCACAAGAATGTGTTATAGATTGTACATAATGGCCAAAAAAACCTTAATACACCAATAGCAGACAATAAATAAATTTTGATATATTCATATAGTAAATACTATGTAATAGTGAAAACAAATGCATTATAGCAGTGCTTTAACTAGATTGAATCCCAGAAACTTAATGTAAACAAAATACATAATTCAAAAAAATATAAAGTATAATTCCATTTATATGAAGTCCAAAACTGGGAATATGAAACCATTGGGTTATAGTTGTCCTCGGTTTTTGGTGTGCTCTTGGCTGAAGAATGACCAGACACACCAAAAGCAGGTCAAGCTTGAAACGAGGTTTATTGAGGAAGGACAAGATAGGTTTATAGAGCAAGAGCAAGATGCAGATTTACAGAGCAAGAGCAAGATATATTCACCACAGATGATGAACAGACCCCCTGTTGTCATAGGAGGGCCCGGATTATGGGCTGGGGTCCTGTTTTATATTGTCTAGGCTCAGCTCTCCTCGTGGTTTAAATGTCACTATTGAACCACTTTGATGGACGGTTGGGAGGTATATAACCTGAGTCTTACTGAACGTGAGCCTCTTTGAAAGCCCACTTGGGGCAGTGAACTGCAATGTAGATTTAAGCTAATGACATGATAATTTTTCTCAGGTTGTTCTAGGTCACCTGCCAGACCCTATATACCTGTGCTGCTTGGCCAGCTGGCTAGGAAATCCTCTGCATTCTTTTGTAGTTGGCATGCTAAGTTCTGATTGGCAGATTGGTAGGGCTTCCCTCCTCCCCTAGGTGTGGCAATTGCTTGGTGGCCTTTGTCCCCAGGAGGGCCAGAGGTCCCTCACTGTCTACCTAACAAAACCACATTATTTACAGATATATTCATAGGTGGGGAAACTAAGGAATGAGTAACGTAAAATTCAAGACAGTATTCACCTTGGAGATGGAGGGGAATATCATCAGTACTGGGCTCAAAGCGGCTTCTACAGTACTGGTAATTTTCTATTTTTTAACTTAACTATTCCTAACTTTAAATTGTACATATATTCCTTTTATACTTTCATATGTATGATAAACTTCACTATTAAAAAAAGAGAAATATTAGGAATCTAGGGAACGTCATTAACTAGTTAAAGGGAATCCTCCAAGTGCCTACAGCAGACATCATATTTATTTGTAAAACTTTAGAGACATTCTCTTTAAAATTAGGTATAGTAGTCCTCCCTTACTAGTGGAGAATACATTCCAAGACCCCCAGTGGGTGCCTGAAACCGTGGATTATACTGAACCCTATATATATTATGCCATATCTTTTCTATCTGATAACCAAGAGGGCTACTAAGTGACTAACAGGTGGGTAGCGTGTACAGTGTGGACACACTGGATGAGGGGATGGTTCACATCCTGAGTGGCATGAAGCTGGACAGTGTGAGATTTCATCATGCTACTCAGCACAGCGTGCAATTTAAAACTCATGAATTGTTTATTTTTGGAATTTTCCATTCAATGTTTTTGGGCTGCAGTTGACCGTGGGTAACTGAAACAGTAAAAAGTAAAACTGCAGATAAAGGGGGGACGACTGTGTAATGCAAATGTGCCTGCTGTCACGACCATTCCACAGCATCTTACCAGAAGTCTAAGCTAATGTAGTGTATTAGGTTACTAGGACTGTCATGACAAAGTACCAGACTGACTGTCTTAAACAACAGACATGTATTTTCGTTCTGGAGGCTGGAAATCAGAGATCAAACTGTCAGTGGGTTAGTTTTCGTCTGCGGCCTCTTTCCTTGGATTTCCTTAATAGATGGCTGTCTTCTCCCTGTCTTCACTTGTTCTTTCCTCTGTGTATGTGTGTGTCCTAATCTCATAAGGACACCAGTCACATTGGATTAGGGCCCATCCTGATGACCTCATATGATAATCCAATTACCTCTTTAAAGGTCCTCCCTCCAAAACAGTGAAATTCTGAGGTACTAGGGGTTAGGACTTTAACATAGGAATTTGGGGTTGGGGGACACAGTTCAAGCCATAACAGGTAGTATGACAAGAAAATAAAAGAGCCTTTAAGGATTGGAATAGCGGCAAACAATATGATTGAGAGAAAAATGTAAAAATGCATAGATTTCAAATTTATTTAAATTTCATGAAAGTTAAGCAAGGTTGCTACTGGATATAAGATCAGTAAACCAAAATAATACGCTCTACCTCAGCAGTAGCAATTAGAAAGTAATATCAAATAAGATATTTCACAGTAGGAATAAGAACTATTTAGGTACTTAAAAGTATACCTAACAGAAGATGCCCCTACAGGGCATTATTAAGTTTTGTCTTTAAAAAGATAGTAAATGGAGAACTATGTCATGTTCATGGCTGGTAATAAGCTGTTTCATAATGATATTGATTTCTTCCAACTCTATAAATTCAGTGTAACTAATAAAAATTCCAACTGAATTGATTTGGAATTAACTTTTTAAATTAACTTGGATAAGTAAGGGCCCCGGAATACTTAGAGCAATTTTGAAAGGAAAGAGGGGAAAAAACCCCACTGAGATGAGAATAATTGGGTCAGTCACATATTAAGATTAATAATAGAACTATAATAATTAAAATAGTATTGTATCATTGAGCAGATTCTTTTAAAAACTAGATCGAGATAATAGACTGTAGAGTCCAGAAACAGATCCAGGCATTTATGGAAAGAGCTATAATCACTGGAGAAAAGGTTTACCTCTCAACCGTAGGTGTTGGAATAATAAACTTACCATTTTGGAACAAATAAAATTTGGTCTCAAACTTAGCACCATATATAAAAGCTGATTTCAGCAGATAGATTAGGTTGTTATTTGTGACAAAAATTCTAAATGATTAAAAGCAAAAATGAGGGACATGAGAGGTTTTTTTTTTTTTTTTTAGACAAGACACATAAAGCAAAACTCAAGGGAAATTGTGGCAAATTTTACAAAAGCAAATATTGAAAACTTTGGCATCAAAAGACAATGTCAACAATGTTAAAGGTGGTTAAGATGTATGATGGATGGGAGAATATGTTTTCAGTATAGTAACAGAAAAAAAGTGTTTTAGTCATAAGTCATATGGAACTTCTATAAATCAGTACAAAAAATCAGCTCAATAAAAAAAATGGACAAACATAGCCAGGATGACCAATAAATATATATAAAGGAGCTCAACCTCACTAGTAACCAGGGATATGCAAATTAAACCAATGATGCAAATTAAACCAATGATGCAATACTGTTTCACACCCACCACATCTGTGAGCTTCCAGAAATCTGACAATGCCAGTAATTAGCAAGGACAACAAGAAGGAACCAGGTGAGAACATAAATGGGTATATTCACTTTTGAGAGAAATTTGGCCTAATAAAATTGAAAATTCATATGAGAAATCCTACTTCTAGATATATACACTAGAGAAATATTTTCATGTTTCTACCAGCAATCCTATACATGTTTCCTGAAGCATCAATTGTAAGAGCCAAAAATTATAAACAATAAATGTCAATCATTAGGGAAATGGATAAAAGAATTGTGAAGTAGACATACAAAGAATAAATAGAGAAATACAGAGTTAAAATGAACAAGTACATTAGAGCTATGTGTATCAACATGCATAGACCTAGAAAACATAAAGTTGGGTAAAAGAGCAAGTTGCAGAATAATACAGACTGGTAATTCTTTAACATGCAGAGACTTTATTAAGGGTCCATAAAGTCAAAACTATTTTCATCATAATACTGAAAAGATACTTGTTTTATTTACTCTCATTCTCTCATGAGAGTGTACAGGGGAGTACTCTAGAGGCTGTATGATAAGTAATGATGCCATTGCTCTAAGAGCTAATGGAATATCTGCTTGTGCATTCTTATGTTTTAAAAAATTCTTGTTTTTATGTTCAAGTAAACTAAATATTGATAGATGTAACCCATATAAATGATACCTCTTTTGTGTCCATATTTTTAAGAGCATAGAGTTTCATTTCAAAACTGCTGTTATAGACAACTGCTATGTAGCCATTAAAATGAAAATGAAGAATATTTGACAGGAATATATGCCCATGATATATTAAGTGCAAAGAGTAAGTTACAAATTAATGTGTACAAAATGATTTAATATTTGCAAAAACAATAAAAATATTGTACTAAAAGGGATGTTAAATAAAACTTAAATTTGGTTTAAAACTCAAGTTTGTAATCCCTGGATTACAATTAGTTGTTATTTTCTATACTTACTAATTCTCCTACAATATATGTGTATTAACTATAATTTTTTAAAATTATATTCATTTAAGAAAATTGTATAAATCCTTTAAAAGGCCACTGTAATTCTAGGAAATCGAATTTAATCCAACAAATATTTATTTTGTATCTACTTGCAATACTGCAATATAATTCTGACACTAACCACCCAGCATTAGTGTCAGATTCCAGAGGCTTTATTTAGGGCATAGTGCCCAACAAGATTGCCTTCGTTTCACATGCTTACCGCAAGTTTGGGAGAGCTCCAGGCCACCCACATTCTGACCTTGCTGTCTACAAATCTGGAAGGTTTCCACAACTCCCCTCAGGTTTAATAATTTGCTAGAATGACTCAGAACTCAAGAAAATATCAAAGTTATGATTCTGGTTTTATTGTAAAGGATACAAATTAAGACTAGCCAAATGAAGAGACAGAGGGCAAAGTCTAGGAGGGTCCTGAACATAGAGCTTCTGTGCCTTCTCCATCTGGAATCAGGGTGTCACCCTCCTAGTACATCAATGTGTTCACCAGTCTGAAAGCTCCACTGAACTTGGTCTCCATCATTTTTACTGGGGTTTCATTATATAGGCATTATTGATTAAATTATTGACCATGTGATTGAGCTCATTCTATAGCCCCTGTTCTCTTCCCGGAGGTCAGGCTGGCTCAAACCCCCAATCCTCTAATCATAACTTTCTTTCTGGTGACCAGCCCCCATCCTAAGTCATCTCCTTAGCATAAACTCAGGTATGATCCAAGGATTTAGAGTCTCCTTCACAGGAACCAGAGACAAAGGCCAGTCAGTCAAATTCTTTATTATACAGCACTATTATATATAAGAGACCAAGCAAGGCACTGGGAGTGGGGAGAGATTCCCAACATGAATGGAAATATAAAGATTTTAATAAATTTTTTAAGTCCTTAAAGTTAACAGAGAAGACAAAGAAGATCCATGTGTTGATTGAATGACCTAGACCAGGTGAAACTAGGTTATTACTAAAACGAACTGTTTGGAGTCAGTAAGGATCTGGCTCTGCCATTTTTTAGCTGTGTGGCTTTGGGTGAGTTACTTATCCACTTTAAGTCTCAGTAAAATATGCATAATGAGGATTGTTTTTAGAATTGTATGAGATACTGTATGAACTCATTGTCAAGCACATAGAGGCCACTTGTAGCTATGATTTTACAGTCTCAAGCTCTAGCTGAGTTTAAGCGAGAACAGATGAGATTAGAAGACATGAAAACAGTTAAAATGGGGAAAGATTAAATTAATATTTATACATTTATAATACAACAGAGATGGTATAAATTAAGCTATATAAAATGTATTCAAAGTGTTTTATTAATTCTGTTACTGTAACAAAAATATTTGAGTTTACCATTGTCTAAATGGTAAATATCCCAGCTTTTCATTGCTGTTCATACCTGAATTCTTACCTCTGTGCCCTTGCTGCCCTAATCAGATAGCGCTGGTCACCTGGTGGCATCTGGTACTTGCAGTGCAGATGTAACACCATGAAGGAAATGAACACAAGAATCCACAGGTGGGCTTCAAGAAGCCCATAAATCCCCTGAAAATGCTGCCGCTGCCTTTGGCATCCCAAAGATTTATTTATTTTCCTGCTACTCAGCTTTGCAATTAAAAAAAACAAGAAGATGTTTGTAAATGTCATAGAGCATTTTAGGTACAAGTGCACCAGGAAGGGTTTGTGTGCAATGCTCCTCAAACTTGAATGTGCATAAAAATCAACTGGAGATCTTGTTAAATATGCAGATGTGGTTTGGTAGGTGTGGGGTGGAAACTGAGATTCTGCATCTCTCACAAACTCAGATGATTCTCGTGCTATTGGGCACCCACACGAGTAGTGGGGATCAGATCTGAAAGTAGAAGTGGTGTCTGTGTTTGTTAATGTGTTACTGAGCAGACTGATTTTTTTATTTCAAATTATTTCTGGTTATCTCACCAAATCCCTTAGTCACTTTTCTTCACAATTAGCTGAATTATGATTTCTACTTAGTTTTTTTTACAGCATGCATACAGTAAATTCAAAATTGATTTAATATAAGTGCAATGATTTAAATGTTTAAATTCTCCAGTAATTTCCCACCAGCAGTAATAGTTTGATTTTAGAAAAGAAAAAAAAAGCTAAGCAACAGTTGAAGTCTGTGTTCTTTATTGAACATTTAAGTTAAAATTAGAAAGAAAATTGAAACAGTGGCCACAATAACTCAATACCCATTTTGTACTTCCTTCATCCGATGTCATCGTTCTTTGTCAACATTAAAATATTCTTCATTCCTTTCTGACATAACCCTGTGTTCATTTCCTCCTCTACACAATGCCTCCTGAGTCCAGAAGTGCTAAAGAGACATTATGTGAAGCCAGGTGATCTTCTCTAACCTTGATAAGGAAATCTACCTTTTTATATGGCTTTCATAGAACTATCCCTTTACAACTGGCTCGAGAACTTAAACTCACTGTTTAATCTTAATTTGGTTTTCACCTCCAGTTATTAAATTTATCTGAAATTTTGAGTAGGTCTAATTGAATTTAATATGGCATGTTCATCATTTGTTTTATGTTTAGACTGGGTTTTGTGGTTGAATGAACCACAGACATAGAATAAGAATAAATGATGCCACATTTCAGGTCTTTTAAGTGGAGATTTTTTTTGGATGGACATTTAAATCTTTTTTGATTTATTTTATAAGTAAGTGGTTTACCTATGAATCAGTAGTGTAATACCTTCTGTCATAGGAATTGAATCAGATGCTCTCAGAAACACCACCAGTTTGGAAAGGATCATCAAAATTGTTTCGAAACCTTAAAGAAAGAGGTAAGTTAACCTTAGTACTTATGCATTTTAATACTGATACTATATTATTTATACTACTTATATATACATATTTTCCCATATCTAAGATAAATTTAAAATTACGTATGCATAGAGAAAAAATTGAAAAGAAAAACACCAAAATATTCATGTTTCTGGGTATTAATGTTATTCTTGGGTAGGGTGATTAAGTGTGGTTTTTAATGTTTCTTTTTATGTAATTTGTATCTTCCAAATTTTTTACACAATGAACTTTAAGAGGTTTAAAAAATTGCTTTTTAACCATATTGAAAAGTATATATTTACCCACAGAAAGCATTTTGCAAAAATACTAGATCTCCAAATGTCTATTTTTCTTCCTTCCATTTTGTTTCTGGGGAATTATAGATATTCCTGAACATAATCAATATGAAAAACTTAATTGGATTGTTCTTTGGCAGCTAAATTTGAACATATTTCTTTTAAAGACCACAATCATTGCAAAATCCATGTGTTTCAAACTACTCTGTTATCAATATCCATATATCTAAATTAATTCATCCATACATTTTCTAGCAAATTATATATTATAGCTTTCATTGCAGTTTTCTTTCCCAATGTACTTTTTGTATTAATACTTATTTATAGAAAAAATTAATAAAATCTCTTTAATCTTAAAAAGGAGTGTTTCTTATGAATATACTTTTTAGTATTCTCAAATATAAGAATATATAAAATAAAATATTAAAGAAATCATATAAGTAGTTATATTTTTCTTTTTGCATCAATTTTCACCAATATTGGTTTGAAACTGTTGTACATATTTTAGCATGAAGACAAATACTTTAAAGGAGTATATAATTCATATATTTTAGTTAAGTAGAATTAGAAATTCAAATTGTTCAACACCACATGGTTCACATAGAATCTGAAAGGAAGAGAGACTTACTTATCTTTTATTTTAGTCTTTTCATAAGTAGGGTTTTAAAATCTTTGAGAAAACTGTGCCAAGCTGTCTTAAAAAGCTCTTAGCAATTTTTTTCCTGGAAGTTGTCTTAAAGATTGCCATTCAGATCTTAGGGGGGGATGATAGGATCAGGAAAATTCAAAGCTCAGAAGGATCAGGTAAGTATAGTGAATTTCAATCTCATGGGAAAATGCAAATTGGATCAAATATAGTCTGAGAAAAATAAATGCATAGAAGAAGGAAATTCTTTTTAGTTAAGGGGAGGTTTTAATCTGGAAGTCCTGGGTTTAGGCATGTCCCAATCCTTCTTATGTTATATGCATGTTTGCATTTTTTTTTCCACAGGAGAGAGTCTATTCAGTGCCAACAGAACTATCTGCAATGATGGAAATGTTCTATTTCTGTGCTGTCTCATATAGTAGCCACTAGCCAAATGTGCTGTTAGGTACTTGAAATGTGGCTAATGTAACCGAGGAACTGAATTTTTTATTTTTACTTAACTTCAGTTATTTTAAATTTAAATAGCTACGTTACATGTGGCCAATGGCTACCATTCGGACAGTGCATACCTATTATCATTCTGATTAGATTATTAGGGTAATCCATGATCTCAGAAAGTTTTAGAAACATTAGTTTAGGTGACAGAGAGAAGTACAGAGAGCCTTGCTTTTTTTTTTTTTAATAGAGATTAAGTAGGAGAGAAATTTTAAAACTAAATCTTTAGAGCTACTGAAGATTAATTTTGAAATGAAGATGCTTATCTGCTTAAAATATTACCCAGCAAGAAAATGTTACGCAGTTTTTAAAAAAACTGATGTGCAACATTTATGAAAACTCATGTTACATAGACTCAGTTTTCAGTTAACTGTAATGTGTCATGATATGGGAATTAAACACTGTAATACTTTTAATGAACTTCTCTTAAATTTTTTTTTATTGAATTTTCAAAAAAAACCTAGTTGGCGTCTTTCTTAGCCTCTGTTTCTAAAGATCACACCATTCCTGTATGCTTAGCACTTATTTTAATTTTATTTTTTTGTCCTGGGTAACCATAAATTAAAAAGTTAGTCTTATAGTTTTCCATTTTTATAATTGGAAAGCAGTAAGAATCTACAGTTCATCATCATCAGTATTTTCTCTTTTCCTTGACCATTTTTATTAAATTATGAGTTCCACTTTGTTTTTCTTCCCTGTTGATTAAGCCCCCTCAATAACCATGTAGTCCTTCAGATAAGTGCCTGCTATGATAATCATGATTGGGACTCCCACTGTGAAGTAATCCTTCACTTGAGGGAAATCTTGAGTTAACTATCACATAAAAGATGCATAGCGATTATTAAAATTCTTTATAGCAACCAACATCTCTTGTGTATATGATCAGGACAATTAGAACAACAGTGAGATAGGATTTCCATTTCCTGATCCCATTTCTTTTTTCTTCCTGCATTTATGCTCTTTTTTTTTTTTTTCTTTTTTTGGTGGGGGGATCCCTATGGAATCTAAGTATTGTATCGTTATATACATTGACCATTCCAGAATCTTTCTCCCATAACATTCATGGCAATCAACCAGAACTATCGGTCTATAGGTCACAATATTCTAGTATAAACAAAAGAAGGGAGTGAATGCTTTCAGGGCCTCCTGGGTAGTTCCCTTCATGTCTCTGACAAACTGCCAGATAGTGACTCCTCTTCTCTTTGTTTTGTAACAAAGAGGGTAGCCTCAAAGAACATCAGATAAAATGGAGTTTTAGAGTTCATGCTCTGGGTATTTAAAGATTTCTTATACCCTTTGCCAAACATCAGAACTATCTGATATCTAAATAAGTATTATAGATACCTATTCCTGATTTTAATTTTTTAGTATCTACTAGGAAGGTCAATTAAACCATCAATTCTAGTTTGGGTTGTTATATTCCAAAAGCAAGAATTCAAGTTACAAAATATATATTTTTATTTACTCCAAACGAGCTCCTTTTATAGTTTGTAATTATGGGGTTACAGAGAACTCAGGATGCAATATACAGAAAGTATAAGCCATTTAATTAAAATAAAAACTTCTTAGAGTATATTTAATAGAAACATTGTCAAGAATAAAGATAATTTGAAAGCAGAAGAGTAACAACTATAGAGTTTTATTTTTAAAATACAATACAAAATCCAAACTTCTAAGCAAGAATGTCTAAATGTTTTATTCAAGTGTTACTAAAAAGTAATTAAGCACTTTACAGTGTTAACCATTTCTGACCTTTTTATTTATGTTAAAACATTAAATTGTATTAAAACATTACATTAAAAACTAGCAACAAATTTAAAAGTTAAAAGTATAAGTAAACATAATTTTGCTTTTTTTGCCAATATATTTGAGAGCGTTAATGAGAATTTTGTATGGGTTTCTACCAAGGCATGTAGAACAATTAAAGTAAAATTAATTTTGCTGCTTCTTTTGCTATGATTTTTTTAGTAATCATTAATCTCATTTAAAATAGTATTTAGCATCTGCTTTAAAACTGTAACCTCTTTATTCATAGTGTTTATTGCTATTAGAATATTTTATTTTGAGAAATATGAAGATAAAGTAATATTTTATAATAACATAACTGATATTTTTCTTCTAGGTGTGATTTCTTACACAGAATATCTTTTTCTTTTATGTATTTTAACAAGTAAGTATACTCATTAAATCTATTTCTGGATACAGAATCGGAACCTTAGAAACAGATCTTTCTTATATTCTCTTACTATTACAAATCACTTTAGGTATATCCATGCTGTTTGACAAAATTCATGTTTGAATGCTAAGCATAGCACTAGCAAGAGTCAAAAACATAAATATTATGGTTTATGGTATAGTAATACAATGCTGATAAATTATAAATTTAATATCATGTATCAATCCTTGTGCTTTTAATTTCCCTGAGACTCCAAAGGTCAGCACATGTCATAATTTGTAAATTTCCTACTGCACTCATTTGAATCACATTTTCTGCAAGGCTAATATGAGAGAATGAGTCTCCTAACTAGTGAGTCTATCAGAATACCCATCATCCACATCCTAAAACTTTGTTATTCTCTTCCTCTCATATACAGCAGTTCTTATGAAGTATACGCAGGGTTTACTAATGTTTTCAATTAAATTTCTTTGCATTTGATGGAGGAAATTCCATGCTATAGTTTACTGTGCTACAGCCACCTGGCTTTTCTGTTCCTTGAATTCCCACCTCAGGGATTTGTACTTTCTGCTCCTTTTGCCATCAGAACTTTTCCTCAGGATCCTCATGATAATAAACATCATTCACGTTTCCTTTCAAATGTGAAGACTTAGAGAATCCTTACTTGACCATCCTCTCTAAAATATCATAAAATAGCCCCTTCTCCCATCTATTCTTTTTTTTATTTCTTTGCCATGTTTTGTTTTCTTTATAGCATTTAAACCATTTGAAAGTATTATTGGTATACATGCACTTGTCTGTCTCCGGACACTAGAATGCAAGGTTCATAATGCCAAAGATTTTATCTTTTTTGTTCATCTTTGTATCAAGAACAGTGTCTTGTACATGGTACCTTCTCAAAAAATAGTTGGTGAATGAATGAAGAAAGAAATGAACGAAAGAATATTGCCAGTGGAACATCCAGTTGTGGGGATTTGTGATGTATGGAAACAAGAGTATCAATAAAACTCTGTCATTAGAAACAAGACTTAAAATACCTTGTATTTTTATGATTAGAAAATTCACACCACTGTGTTATTCTTTATATAGTACGAATGATGTTACATTGAATTGTGTTAAAGCAAGTTAGGAGGGGGAGGGAATGTGTGCATGCAAGTGCATATGTGTTTCAAAAATTATCTTGTTTTTTCCTGTGGTTTTTGCTCTTGGACTTAAAATGTTAGTGCCAAAGAACAGCAAGTATTATACAGTTGGTAATAGGGCTACCTGCAGTTGATCCAGTCTGGAAAGCTGTAGTAATGATGCAAGTCTAGTCAATGATGAATTGCTGCGATGAGAATCAGAGTGCATCAAGGAGCATCTCAAAAACGTGCTCAAAAGTTATCTTGTTAGAACAGTGATGGATGCAAAATTGGAAGTTATAAGTACCTAAATCGGCAGACTGATGGGCAAGAATCAGAATAATGCTGGTTAGGAAAGCCACCTGTTGAAATGGGACAGGGTATGGTTTAAGGATGTAGGAAAAAACATACATAGTGGGTTTTGTTGCTACAGAAAGGTTAAGATCTTTGGGTGCTGTGAAACTTCCTTTGGAGTTCGGTACTCATCTATAGAATCTTCTAAGGAGTTTGAATTGAAAAACTATGGGATGTTATTTAGATTCAAACTAAAAAAAAATGTGAGAAAAGAGGGTTGATAGGAAGTGGGCTACATAATCTATGTCACCTGTCTATAAAATGTCTCCTTACCTTTTATTATTTTAATTGTATTTCCCCTTCCAAACAATAATTGTAAGGATTTTCTTTCTATGTGTATTTTTAAGATCTTTTTAAAGCTTAAAACTTGGTTATCAGAGACGGCATAAATTTGTATTTCTTTCTCAAAGAAATAAATGGTAACGAAAGTAAGTTTAGATTCCTAAAATATTAATACATGCAAGAAATGAGCTTTTTCCATTTCTTTTCTTTTCAGAGACAGCTATTGCCAGTTAAGAAAGTGGGGGTAGCTTCCTTTCTTTCCAGGGTCAAAATTTCACAACAGGTGGTAGCAAGTGTACTTATGAAGGGGTCCCTTTTTAAACATTTTGCGAGTCCTCTCAAAAAGTACAATGTTTTGAGAAAGACATGTACACTGAGTTCCTTTTTGAAGGACACTTTCAAGTTTTCTTCTGTTGAAGTTTTCTCCTTTATGCTCTTAAAAGTGAAAAGAGGAAAGAGATTGAACCTCATTATAAAGTTCATAAAATTAAAACAGTTCATACTGTGTGAAAGTCTGTCTTTCTCAGAAAAGCAATTGTTCTTTGTATTTGGGGGAAATTGGAAATTACATATTCAAGCCTCTTTTATTTTATATCTCTGTTTTTGAAGCCTCTGGAAGTTTAAACCCCAATATGTAATCTCTTATGCTTGACATTTATTTTCATAGGTCATTTCAGTTATAATTTTCCCAAGAATTGGGACTGGTCCCTTGTGTCATATTTTAACTGTTTTTCCTGTTACTCTAAGTAATTGAACATACTGAAAATATTTCAGATGTGAGTTGGTATTTTTCTTTTCTGAAAATATTTCAGATGAGAGTTGATATTTTTCTTTTAAACAAACTGACAGACTTTGGATAAGAAAGAGAAATGCTTATTTATAGAAAGAAAGTAGTCAAATTTTTCTTTCAGTGCTGTGCAACAAGTATCACACAAGTACTCTTAAAGCGTATTATCAATCCTTTTATTACTAAGTGTGCTAATACATGAAGCAGAAATATATATACTTTTATATAGCTTTCATTATATTTAACTATTAATAGTAATATGTTGCTTGTAATTTCTTGGTTAAAGAAAGTTTTTCGGTACAGAATATGAGTAACTGTTTACAAGTATTATCAATTTTGTGCTTTAAAATGCATTTTTCCATTTTATGAATACTCTTTCTGTTTCTTCTGGCAGAGCCACATGCAGGTTTTAGAATAGCTTTCAACATGTTTGACACTGATGGCAATGAGATGGTGGATAAAAAAGAGTTTTTGGTGGTATGTATATTATGTGCTGCATTTTATAAATAATTAAATATTGCTTACTTACATTTTTTGCTTTATTGGGAATACTGCAGAGGAAAGAGTAAAAAATTTATGCTTTTGCCTTTATTTAATAAAGAAGCATATATTCATGTACTTTGACCAATATTTATATTATAAAATATAAATTATATTCAGTGCATAAGGATTCTTATAGTTATTTGTACATTACCTAGGAGTTTGACATGTATCAAATATTTTCTATTAGGTAAATAACAGGCAATTCTGAGACTATATATACCCAGTTAACATTCAGTCTCCATCATAACAGCCACCCAGTCACAACTCCTTCTATAGGAACTTCTCTTCCTTCTCAATATAGGATTCATGATTTTTCTTTTTCCTTTTTTCTTTCTCTTGCTACTGCCTTGTATTCCAGTCTTGTCCTCATTCCTTGTTCCTTTCTCCTTTCTTTGACCAAAGGATGGTAATTCTTAGGTATTTATCCTTTGATCTTTCTTACCTGACTGGTTCAGCCTTGGTGCTGTTCGACAAAGTCCTCAGCTGCGCACTCATCTTCTCACATCTTCCCCACCCCCACTTACAGAATGTTTCTCCCATGTGTCCTGCATCTGTATCTGTGGCAATATGCCCATCCTGTTTTTTCTCTGAAATAGAAACTGTTAATTTATTCCATAGAGTAACAAGGTGTACCCTCAGCATTTATGTTCAACTCTGTCCTTACCTATACTCTCCTAGTAAAAAGAAAGAGGAAAGATGGCACAGAAATAGCCATTTCATTTTCTACTTCTGTTTCGTAACATAGCTGTTAAAAATCCCTCAGAAAACCTCTTAAAGAGTTTCATATTTACTTCAGAAGTTGAAACACAGAAGAAATCTATGACATTATTCTTTTCTATAATAGGAAAGAGATAAAAATCCTCATCAAAAGCTAATTAGTATCCAGTCAGAGGGAAGCAAGCAGACTAATTACTGGGACTTAAAAAAAGCTTAAACTCACACCCACAGAACCCTTCCCCAGGTGCAGTCTCTGAGCCCCATGTCACTGGAGCTGGAACCTTCATGCTAGTGCTTTGCAGAATGGTGGGGTAGTCAGAATTTTCAGTTTGGTTACAATAGATAAAGATATGCTTCTACCATCCTACAATGGGTAAGTTTAGTTTAATGTAGTTTTGTCATGATAGTGTACACAACTGTATTTTAGGAATTTGCAGAATGGACCTATTTTTCTAAATAATGTTCTATGTGTGACAATGCTGCCAAGTTCCATGCCACTGACTTAAAGATTAACTTTTGGAAGTCAGTCTATTGGAAGTTGCCTATGTGAATGTCTTTTGGAATATTATCTCTTTGTGGAATTGGGAGGTAAAAACATTCAAATAGAACTCTAGTTTGTTTTTACTCTATACTCTTGCAAAAGGTGCCCTTGCTTTAAAGCTGTGGTCTGCTCTTTTCAGTTGTTGTACTGCTGCCTCATATGTGATATTTTTTATTTGTTTGCAAAGAGTTCCTGAAAGCAAGGGGTAGAGTTGACCAAGTTATTTGTAGAAATCTAAAATCTGTGATTCTCCTACCTATCTATAAAGTGATTAACAGTTCTTTTCGCTAAAAAAAGTATGGAAATAATTTTATGTGATAATAAAATCATTTGTATTTTGTGGCATGTTTTTAAATATCATTATTACAATATATATCATAGGAGGTGATATATTTTATTTTACTTTAAGCTATTCTATATAAAATAAAATGAAGAGTTGAGATAGCTGTCCAAGTTATACAAACAAAAGCAATGAACTCTCCAGGAAACTGATACAGAGGGAGGATTAGGCTTTTCTTATTAATAGTAAAATCATAGGATTTTAAAGAAGAAATAATACTATTTATAGTAATAGGTAACATTTATTGAGAACTTACTATGTGATAGGCAATGCGCTAAATAATTACTTGTAATATTTACAACACACAGCATTCCTGTAAAGTAAGGAATTATCTCCATGCCCAGATATGGAAAACAAGCCTTAGATAATCAGGGTAACTTGCTCAATTATACTTCAGAGCCTGTGCTTCATCTCCTTTTATGTGTGTGCCTCAGACTCCATGTCTTCTTGTCTTCGACTGTAACCTTAAGTACCTTTAACTTCACTCTGGGTTACCAGTACCAAAGGATGTATTTTCTTGGGAAAAAACTGAAATCAGAAAATATATTTCTAGTAGTTTAAACGTTCTTGGTGGATATTTTTCTTTGTGGAATATACCTAGTACATGGTGGTAGTTACATGCCCAGAAATTCTTGTTGGGTATTTGATTTTTGATTGATTTCTTTCTCAGCTTCAAGAGATATTCAGGAAAAAAAATGAAAAGAGAGAAGCTAAAGGAGATGAAGAAAAGCATGCATTGCTGGTAAGAATACTTAATAGTTTCAGGTGGATTTTCTAGGTGAGAATTATTTTATTCATGTTGAGAAACTAATTAAAATTTGTAACTTTGGAGTTGTCCCTTTCTTGAAAACTTTCTGAAGTTCTTATGTAGAAAAATTGGTTTAGTATTTATATGCCTCAATATCAATATTTGTATCAAATATTGATATTAAATATCTGTATCCATAATCACATTCATTAAATCATTTCATCCATATTGTTATTTGTGAGATTTGAAGGGTATATCATATAATAGATTAATACAGATCATTATGCATGTGAAAATTTAAAGGTGAATTGCAAAGATTTAATTATAATGTGAGTGAATTTAGTGGTATTATAACAATATGACTGTTGAAGCAAATACAAGCAAGTAATATGTTTTTTTTTTTACATTCTTAGAAATATATATTATAGATTCTTCTTCTGGGATGCATAATATTTTCATCTTATTCTGAAGTTAGAGTTAAGCAACATTTCCTTCCATCTTCCTACCAGTTTTCTTTTTGTTCGTCCCAAACATTTCAGCCAAGGCCAAGTTCACATAATAAAAATAACAGACAGGTACCGAGACCTTACTGTCACACACTACACTAGGTAGTTTGTGTGCACTTTTTCATTTAATCTACTCAACAATTCTCTTATCCATAATTACAGATGAGGAAACTGATGATTGGAAAGGTTAAGTATCTTGTCCAGACTCACATGCCTATTAAATTGCAAAGCCAAAGAGTTGAACCCATGTCTGATCATCTCTGAAACCTGCACTTTTGTCTACTGTTCCACATTTCTTCAGCTGGTCCTTATGTACCAGAAACATAGTAAATTTTGTTGGCATGTAAATGGTAATTATTCCATTTTTCAAATTAGTGGCCCTGTGCAGTAGTTTAATTGTTCTACGTGGAATTCAAATAATTTGAAGAGTTGTAAAATTTTTATTATTTTCTTCATTATAAGACTATATATTAGGTTTATTCTAATATGGATTATCTATAACTGCTAGGTACCATATTCAATCCCGATATATTTATGAAGTATATATTTATATTTAGTTGAATAAGAGCACATTCTTAGGGTTATACCGCCTCACAGAATGTTTGAGTATGATATAAAGTTACCAGTAGTTGTTGAACTTCTTCCAATATACTGTTGACAAAGCTATGGAAGACAGTCTTAAAAATATCAAAGAGCTGATTATAATTTAGCCAAGTATTAAAAGGGGCATTAGTTGTTCTCTATTTAATTCAGGTCTCATGGTTTTCCAATTGTAATTAATAAATCCTATATGAATAGCCCCATAAATGCAACTGTTTAGATTATTAGCAAAGAAGACATGTCCTGTAGATAATATATTGAAAGAGTAAACAGTTACTTTAATTTTGATAGATTACCTTTGACTAAATATAATTGACTGAATGGGCAAATTGTTAATAAAATGTCATTTAAGGAGGTTGAATTATGTTAGTGAATCTATCGATATACTTTAGTGATAAAGTAGATAGTATTTCAGTGGATAGAAATTTAATTGTTTTGTTTGTTTATTTATACTACTTCCAGAGAGGACTTATGGATCATCCAGTAAAAAATATAACACTATTCTAATCGTTAAAATTTACTGAAATACATCCAGCAAGTTACAAAAAGAGAGAGGAAAGGGAAAAATAATAGCAGATAACGCACATTGGGAAAATCTACAGTGGTAGCACAAAACTTGGCTCTGAACTTCATTGCAGCCAAGATAAAGGAAATTTAATATTGATTTAATGTAAATATTTCATAATGATGTAGTAAAACTTCATTAACTTGGATTAATTAGGGGAAGTCTATCTGAATTATGAAATCTAAATTATACCAACATACCCTAAATTGTATTATTTTATGTGCATATGGATCAATGAAGCATTTGCTAACAAACATATGGGGAAGGATACTTGTTTTAAACAATAGTAAAAATAACTTAAAAGTAAAGTATAACTTGTTTATATGTAAAGGAATACTTACAAAAGTCATTGATCTCCGCAGGTACCTCAGAGGTATTTATATAATTTAAATAGTGCTCCTGAAATCTCATTTACATAATTGAGCTATCAGAACTATTCCTTAAAGCAATTCAGAAATAATCTTCAGTACAGCCTCTAAACTAACAGCCCTCTACAATACAGCTCTCTACAAATATTCATTACTGTGTTTAACAATAATGATAATTAATGTTAAATTATTATTGATAGTCACATTTTAAATAATATAAATCTGAACTGAGATTTTATTTTATATTACTTTAGTTATAGAGTTATATGCTATGCAAGGTGGTGGTGTCAAGGTGATAGAAATGACAATATGATTACACGTATTCTTAGGATATTTTGGTAGAATTTTAAAGCAATTAAAATTTAGCTTATTGTGAAAATATATGGATTTACATAAGAGAGACAGCAGAGCACAGGTTCAGGAGCCAGATTTGGGGGGTTTGAATATTAGCCCAGCCACTCATTACCTGGGTGACCTTGGACAATGTCCTTAATCTCTCTGTGCCTCAGTTTTTTCATTTGTACTACGGGGGTATTAGGAGTAATGACCACATATGATTGTTATGGAGGTTAAAACACATGGCCGCTTAATAGTATGTAAAATATAATAAACATTCAAAAACGTTAGCTAAACATTCAAAAAGGTTAGCTAATAGTAAAACTTAAAGTTCTCCTTTAATCAGTAGTACCACGTAGCTACTTTAACCTGAATATTAACATACCTAAATCAAACTAAATCAGAATTAAATTTAAAAGTACCTACCGAAATAAAACTGTGTTTCAGAAAGAAAGGGGTAAATGAACATAACATTTCTTGGGACACTTACTGTGTTCTAATCTGTGCTATGTTCATTATAAATGTTACTCCCACTTAGTCTTCATTACAGTTTTCCCAGGTAAGTATTATATCTGTTTTGCAGATGAGAAAACAGTTTCAGGGAGGTTACTTAACTTGCTTAACGTTACAGCACTGATAACAGCAGACAGGATTCCAGTGCAGGTTTCTCATACCATCTCCACTGCCATGCTGCTACATCTAGACTTTCTCCCACGCCATGTAGAATTGCTGGAGCATGTCTAAATAAAACTGCATACTTAAGAGGAACTCAAAGCGATAGTTCTATCAGAAGTTTACAGGGAAAATGGTTAAAAGGAGCACAAATTCATTTGATGTTTAATTGTATGAGATTTTAAAACTTTGCTACTCATCTTTAACATTTATCCCACTTGTATTGTGTGTGTGCTCTATATAGAATGTAGCATAATGATTTGCCCTTCCTAATTGAATATTTTGTCATCTTTTTCTTTTTTTCTTTTGCTATACTTGGGTTCATTCTGAAATATGACACTTCATTTGGCCCTTTGTGCTCTATGTCAGCGTCTTCAACTTTATGGATACCATTCTCCTACTAATAGTGTATGTACAATACTTTAAATGTTCTTTATGTATATAGTCCTCACCTGTTATAGTTGATAATGTTATTTCTTTATATAAAGTTATATCTGCTATTTAGAATGCTTTGGAATTTATTGAAAACAATAGGTGCAATCAAGCCAAAATTTTACATTTTATTTCTAGACTTACAAGAAGGCTAAAATATGTGGAGAAATTGTATATTTTTAACATTAGATTAAAATAAGGAAAAGGTGAGTGAACAATAACCACCAATAAATCTGGTAGAATAATCAAAATTTTATATTTTTTAGCAGTATTTGAAGTTATATATAAATTACAGAGCAGACTCTCAGGCTATGCTCCTGCAGAACACAGGTATTTTAAGAACTAGATTTATGATCTGATACACTATCTTTGTTCGGTTCTAATGAAGAAGTATATTAATGGATAGACTTTTCTTAATTTTCAGTATTTCTCATAAATTTTTTCCAAAAATGGTTGGAAAATTTTGTTATTGCCTGCCTACTTCCTCTGGTCTATACAGAAATCTGGTGTGAGCTGCTACTTGCTATGTTTAATATATCAGTGTAGCATGTTATTTCTCAGGATTATGATTTTCAGACTCTTCTTGTCTTGAAAAAATCAGGAATTCCTATAGATGAACTTCCATATGTACATTTCTTCTTCTGCTGAACTTTCTTCTTTCTTTTTTCCTTGAAAAGTCAGAGCTTGTTGGTTAACCCAGCTACTAAGTAAGAATAGGCCATGGCCCTTTTTGAATAGATAAACATGTGCAGTTCATTTAATTTCCCCAAGGATCCTTAACTGACTTAAAAGGATCCCTCAGATTATAG
The DNA here is from genome assembly GCA_028533085.1 of Varecia variegata. Taxonomy (NCBI): domain Eukaryota; kingdom Metazoa; phylum Chordata; class Mammalia; order Primates; family Lemuridae; genus Varecia; species Varecia variegata. Next base: position 12,301,961 of record CM052451.1, read on the forward strand.
AAATTTGAATTCAGGATGACTGATTTAATATTATCCTGCTGAAAGTATTCTAGTTGTAGTGTATAATTCTGAAAGTAGGTGTGTTTGTTGCCTCTTGTATTGGCTAGTTAATCAAAATTCCAAACTATAAAAAATAACTCTTGTTCTAGATCTGAACACATACTGGAGGCATAAAGTAAACCCAATATATTTTGCCTAGTCATATGGAATGGACCTAGATTGGGTTGGGAAACAAGCCAAGTCTATGGGTCTTAAAAGCTGACTGTTTTAATCTCTTATAAGTTACTTTAAATTTTTTCTACAAAATTTACTACTGTTTTCCATTAAATAAATTCTATCATTTTCTTAAAATTTTTAAAGTATTCCTATTAATTGTTTCTAAAATTTATAAGAATGTATAAGATGAAAATCTCACAGATTATAATGCCATATGCCTTGTAAAACTTAATCAATGTTAATGCTTATGATTTTATGATTATTTTTCTAATCTAATATGTCATTGTTGGAGCCATTTTACAAACTGTTACAGTTTTTATTTCCTTTAATCTCATAAATAATTTTCATATAGGACGATTATGTGTTTTTTAAAAAATGTATCTCAGAGTAACACTGTTAAAAGGAAATAGATCCTAACATTGCTCTAGTTTAAACTACATATACAAATTGCAGTCAGTCACACATTAAGAGGATAATTTTGAGAAGCAGACTTAAATTGCATATTTCAGTTATATTATGCTTATCTAATAGGAAAGTAAATTTATGATTTTACATTTTATTTTGGTAATATATATTTTTCTTTTATTATTTTACTGAAGATAGCTTTTTTCAAATATAAAATGCATATGTTAAAATGATATAACTTGATGTCATTTTTATCCACAGTCTAAAATGGATTACATGATTTTTCAACTCCCTTAAAAGTTTAGTTGGTTATGTAAACTAACTTTATTTTCTATAATAGAAAAAATTTTGCTCAGTAAGGAATGACTATTTTCAAAAACTGCAAGCAATGAAAATTTATTTAAAATTAAAAAAAAAATCAGCCTGAAAATGTATATGAAATAACATTGATGTAAGTATTACACAGATCTATTGGTATAATGTTTTGAATTAACTGGCAATTATCTGCTGGTTTTCAGAGTTGTAGATTAACTGGAGTGATCAAGTATCTGATTTGATTATAAATCACAGAGCTAAATATAACCTGAGGTTTATAATAGCCAGTTTCTACCTTTAGGAAGAAGTTTCTTCAGGAAAGACAGAGACCCTCTTGGTTTTTACTATAGAGGTGGGGATTCTGTAACCTCTGTAGTAGCCTGTTCCAAAATTTAATCACTCTTACAGTAGATTCTGCCTGTATTTAATCACATTATTTCCTGCTACAGTGCAAGATTGAGCACATTCCCTTGTATTCATGGAGACAGTTGTCACTTTATGGCCTTTTCGGTTCCAGATAACCCTGATTCTTTTCATATTTCTCATATGGTCAACTCTTGATTTCATCTTTGCAGAGTGATGAAGGGAAATGTAAAAATGTTGAGAAAATAAATACTACAAAAATCAAGTATATTTGACTTTGGCATGCCTTATAGGATTTTCTAGATTATTCTTAATTACCCTAATTCCATTGCTGTCAGAAAATATACCAATTTTTATACCAATTCTTTGACATGTATTGAGATTTGTTTTATGAACTAAAACAATGTCAATCTTCATAAATGATCTGCATTTGAAAAGAATGTATATTCTCCAATTTGGGGTACAGAGTTATAATATATCAAGTATACATTACCAAGCCATGTTGATTTTGTGTTTTAAATCTTCTCTGTCATTACTAATGTTTTTGTCTGCTTGATCTGTCCATTGATATGTTAAATTACACATTATAAGGATAGATTTATTAATTTCCACTTATAATTTTCTTGATTTTTGTTTTAGATATTTTGGATCATTGCTATTACCTATATACGAATATAGATCATATCTTCTTAGTGAATTGAATCTTCTATTATATGCTATCCCTAGATTGCTAAAAATGTTTTTTGCCTTAAAATCTATTTTAGTTATCAGGATAAATTATACCACTTTTATTTTAATTAATATTTTGTGTTATTTTCTATTTTTTGTTTTTCTGTTTTCTATGTTTTCCTATAGCAATGATGAAGTTTTCCCTGATTTCTAAAATACATTTTTAGTTCAGAAATTTACTGCAGATAAAGTGTAAATATAAAATAAAATAATTATAAAAGTTTAACTACCATATAGATCAAAAAATAAAACACTGCCATTCAACAAGAAGCCCCTCCCTATGTGTCCCCAGTCATAATCCCTGGGTGTCCCCAAAAAGGTAACCATAGTCATAACTTATATGTAAATCACCTCTTTGCTTTGCTTTGTGGTTTTACCATTTACTTAGGCATTCCAAACAATATGGTTTAGTTTTACCCATTTTTGTACTTCATATAAATGGCATCATAGTACATGAATTTTTCTGTATCTTCTTTGGCACAATATCATGATAATTCATCTGCATTGTTGTATGTAGTCCTAATTCATCCACTTTTTTGCTGTAAGCAGTGGTTCTCAAACATTTTGGTCTTGTGATCCGTTTACATTGTTGAAGGTTATTGAGAATCCAAAAGAGATTTTGTTGATGTGGACAATATCTATCTATATTTACCAGTTAGAAATTAAAACAGAATTTTAAGATATTAATCCATTTAAAATAATAATTAAAGAACTCATTACATGTTAACAAACATTTTTTATCAGAAACTAACTTTTCAAAAATGTAGTGAGGAGAGTGGTATTGTTTTATGTTCTTTGCAAATCTCTTCAATGTCTGGCTTAATAGAAGACAGCTGGTTTCTCATAGCTGTTTTTGCATTCAATCTGTTGCAATATGTTATTTTGGCAACAAATACTGTCAGTTGTTTACTTTGAAATGACAGGCTCACTTGGTTCATTTTCAAAAATAATGTCTGCCAAATACCAAAGTTTAGTTCTTTCAAGTAAAAATGGTGGCTCATGAAAAATTGGCTAGTTCAGCTTGCAACACAAAGCATCACACAAATGTTCTTTCTGAAGACAACCACAGTACTTAAGTATGCTGCAAAAGTGCTTTATGCATGCTTCCCATTTTATCATACCAAATACTAAAAAGATGTTTACTCAAAGGTTAGTTTAACAAAATTATAAGCTTTATTCTTCTTCAGCAAGTACATTCTTAAGTGGAAAATTTTTTTTTTTAATTGAAGAATATAACAACTACTGAAGAATGTAATGACTTTGGTCTTTGGTGACACTGCTTCACTTATACTAAGACACCAGCAGTTTTACCACCATTTCTTTATCCATTCATCCATCGATGGACACTTCGGTTGATTCCATATCTTGGGTATTGTGAATACTGCTGCAATAAATATGGGAGTGCAGATATCTTTTCAATATACTGAATTCCCATCCTTTAGATATATACCCAGCAGTGGAATTGCTGGGTCATATGGTAGTTCTGTTTTTAGTTTTTTGAGGAACCTCTGTACTGTTTTCCATAGTGGTTGCACTAATTTTCATTCTCTGTGGGGATTTTTTAAGGACTAGCTAGATTAAGGGTGTGTTCTTCCTGAAAGGACTGGAGAACTGTGCTCAGTTTTCTTTCTCTTTCTGTGATACACCTGGGGTGCAGTCCTGTGTAACTTTAAATTGTAGTTCGCAGATTCCAGTTTTTAAGGCCACAGTTGTCATAGTGGCACAAATTACAAAGGTATAGTTTCATTTATTTGTTTTTATTTGTGTACGTGTGTGTGTGTGTGTGTGTGTGTGTGTGTGTGTGTGTCTTACTATCTGCTTCTATGGGCTGTTTTTTTTCCCTTAGTTTGTCTAATCTCTGAATATAACCTTTCTTGGACCCTAACTTTACATAGGTTATTTGTCTGACTGGACATGGACAACTCTCGGGAGCCATTATTCTGTTTGCCACAGTGATATATTACCATCTCTAAATCAGTCTTCTTTCTTCCTAACTTCCTTTTTGTTCCCTCCTTCCTTTTTTAATTACCAGCCCAACAAAAGGGCTCTCTATGCAATATAAATTAGCTGAACAGGAGTCACAGGCAAGGTTTTATTGGGGCTCATGTTTGAACACAAGGGAGACAGCACAAAGGAAAAATCCTCAGGCTGCTCCCCGAGGGGAGTTCAGGGAGAGTTTTAAAGAGGCTTAGGCAGGAAAAGGGTGACCATATGCACGTGGAGGTGGAGATTTTTCTTGTGCCTGCGTAGTACTATTACATGCGTCTTCATGGGTTGTATGTCTCATTAGCATATTAAATCTCTACCCTTGGGCATAATTTTTAGCATTAAAGTGAGGAAAAAGGCCTATGAACTGTCAATTTTCAGCAGCAACCAGTTTGTGCTGACTTTGACTGGGGCCTCTGGACCCCTGCTCCAACTGTTGCCGTATCCTGTTAAAGAAAGCAGAATTACGTTCCACTGAAGTTTCTTCCTTCTTTTCTTCTTCCCTTCCTTTGTTCCTTTCTTCCTTCCTTCTTTCCTTCCTCCTTACTTTTCAGTCATAGATGTCATGGAATGCCTTGAATAGAATCCTGCTTTGGCTCAGCCAGAAAAGCATAGGGAATTTTTGACCAAAACTGCAAAGTTTAATGAAGCTCTATGAATAACAGGCTCTGAACTTAGGCAAAAAATACATCAGACTTACAGGGCACAGTACATTCAGAACATCATTTTGCCTTTGCCATCCATTTTTCAAGTTCATCTGAATGATCTATATATTCTTTTATCTCTTTTAATGAAGGTCTACACTTAATGTGTCACTCTGGTAAAGGGGCCTACAGCTCAGACAGTAATCAAAGGTAACTGAGTAGACTTCAGGAAGTCCTTGCAGATTGCCTATTTACATATCAAAGCATCATAATTATCTGTATCAAAAGCACCTTGATGCTCAGTTACACTTGGGCATTTTCCCCTATCAGTCTGTCTTTAGCCTGTACGCACATATTCTGGTTTTGTATTTGCTTTGCATTTCTTGCTGTTAAAATCTAATCCGATTTTCATGGCTACTGTAAGCTTATTTTAAATATCCTATTATATTTTTCAGGTTTTAAAACTTTCTACCAGTTTGCATGTTCTGCACATTTACTCTTAATTTCATCATGCAAGTTATTGATTAAAAAACTAAATACTGGCTCCAGAACAGACACATATATAAGAATCAATGAATGTACCATGCACATCACTGATCTGTTAGCTCTTTTTTCCTGCAGTAATAGTTGCTGTCAGGATATTGTTCCTGCCCTTAAAGTCTTTATAATTTAAAAGACAGTGTAAGAGAAAACAAAAACAAATATATCCAGTTATAGAAATTCTGTCATATAGTCTGGTGTAAGTTAATCTCTGGAGCTAAATGATGAGTGGGAAAGCTCTCTGCAGGAGGGGACTTATAAAGCTGTTATGTTCTAAATAAGATTTTTTAATTTAAAAAGTTGTATATTATCTTGATAAAGAAATACACATTTTTCAAAATATTTTAAAATATGGGAAAGCAAAAAGAAGAAAATAAAAATATCTTAACCCCACTATTCAAAGATAATTATATTATATTATATATTATATTAAATATATCTCAGTATATTTACTTCTTTTCTATGTTTACAAAATATGTGGTTTATTAAACTAAGTTTATCTCTTAATATGTTGTAAATATATTTATAATGCATGTGCATGATGGTGACCAGTGTTTGGAAGTAGGGAAGAGGCATGGATGGCTTCACAAAATGAATCATTCCTATTACTCTCCTAGTAATAGTGCACAGTAAGCTTCATTTTCTAGTTCGGTAGGTTTAACAATCCCTTTCTTTATCATGTATTAACCTTCTGAGTTGCAATTTAAAAATGCATGCACATTCAGAACATGTAGATAATGTTTGCAGAGTAAGCATTTAATCTAGTTTGTTTTTATTGAGGTTATTCCATACCTATTTGAAAGAAAATGAACTCTTTTCTATATTTAGCTAATTTTGCCTATTTAGTTTATAACTGCTTAGTTAAAGGTTATTTGATTATAAAGGCAGTGCTGAGCAGATTCTCTGTCATGTTGCCACATTTATAGTTATGGTAATATTTATGTCTGTTATATAAATGGTTCCTGCTAAATAATACTTTGTTAAGATTTTATTAAGATATGGGCAGTAGGCAATGTTTTCTAGTTAATAATAGTGAATTAAAACTTAGATCTTTGAAATAATTACTAGATACACTATAATTTTATTAGTGGCACTAGACTGTCAAAAATTAAGACCAAAAAAAAAATTTCTCTTGTTATCAGCCTGTCACTCTTAAGTACATCATGCAGCATTTTCTTCTCACAATAACTAAAAGACCACCAAGCCTGAGAACCTATGAGATCTTTCCTGCTAAATCTTGACAGAAACTGTTTTAACTATTTTTGTTTATAGAGAACCAAATTAGGTGTGCAGTTTGACATTTTCCTAGGAAGATTAGACTACACCTCTTAATCTTGCTATCTCCTTTGAGATAAAAGCTAGTATTCTATACTTGTAATAAAAATCAGAAAGTACCTTATTCATTCACAATTGACACACCTACCAAATCCCAAGTTGTTTTGGGTGCTTTGACTTAAACAAGTTTAACAAGTTTAAACTTTGACAAATTTTGTATTAATTTAAACTTTGTTTCTCTAAAGTATGGATATGGTCATTTGGATTCTTTGATAACCCTATCAAGATGTATGATATCCCACAATAAGTCATTTTTAAATTAAGCATGATTTTTAATAGGTTGCTACAAAATTACCACAATCTACTCCAAATTAATCTACTTCACCCAGGTGGGAATAAAATTTTATTTCATGCTTTCTTAGAAGTTATGTGTGTTTTAGTAGAAGGGCAGAGGAAGGGATTGGAGAATTCGATTCTTTTTGACCAAGATACATTGTACTTAGAAATAGTGGTTATAAACCATTACACCTTTGAAAGTACATTGGGTTTACTGGCAATGAAATATAATACTGTTGTGCACAGCAGAAAACAAAAAAGGTAAGCTAATGTGTTTTCTTTTCTTTTCAAGGTTGTTTAGAAGCGATTTAAAGTTTCTAAATTATCATTCTTAGTGACTATTCTTTAGATTTCAGTTGTGCTTCTTAAAACTTCTGCAGGTACTTAAAACAGATGCTGAGGAACTTGTCTCCAGAAGCTATTGGGATACACTGAGACGTAACACGAGCCAAGCACTCTTTTCAGACCTCGCAGAGGTATAATTAAACCTCAACAAGGTCCTTGTACTACTTGCCACTTTGTTAATCTAGTCCTCATTTCATTTTAGAATCACAATGATGAAACCAGTAATATATTATATATTTTCCTTTTTTTTTCAGTACAGCAATAATTATTATATATAAACTATGTATTTGAATATGTAGGCTGTGCTGATGGGGCTGCAAGGTCACCTTTAACAGTCTATGCTAAATCAACTTGCTTGTATAAAACGTGACTTTCCAACTTAATTAAAAGGAAATGGTGTTAATTTTTACTTAAGGATTACTTTCTAGAAATTTGAAAATAACGTGTTACAGTTTCACTGAATTTTTTAACCTTACAGTTTACAGTGTGACATGAAATGCTGAAATGTTTCACCTGGTCAAATATAGCTCACTCTTTAGAGTTACATTAAACAATTAAATTTCCTAATATTGATAGTGAGGGGCTTCCCAAGGACAGGTGTAAGGAGCAGGGGGTGAGAAGGTATGGTGGGAACAGTCAGTCAAGGAAGGGAGCAGTATTTTAACTGACATTAAGATTGCCAGTACATGGTGAAAATGAAAAGCAGACTGACCTTACTTCAGTTTATTACTGCTTTTGAATTTGATACAGACCAGTACTTTATTGCTGCAGGTGGGGCACACTGCTTCCTGTTACACCACCGTCAGTAGGGATTTGTGGTTTTGAAAGCCGGGATCTATCTTGTAGATTAAACTCTATCTTGTGTTTCCTATGAATAATTTTTATAATTAAAACTAAGAAATGTATTAGAGGTGGTTATCAGTCTTACCAGAGAATTTTCAATAAATGCTAAGAGATTTATTTTTCATCATCTCTTTTTTTTTTTAAAAAGTGGGCTTCTCATTTCTTTTTCTACGCTTTAAATTTGACTTTTAAGAGTTACACCTAAAAGTAGTTGGAGAAGTAAACTGGAATCAGTTGTGACTGATGCTGTCTATATATATAGTGTTACTCAATTGGCATCCCTGTTGTACTATGGCAAATACTTGAAAATGTTAATTTTGTCCCTTTTGCTCAATTTTAAAGTCCCAAAGCAAATAAATAAAGCATTTTGCCCCATGTTTAATATGCCAATGATATATAAACATGATGTAAGTATAACCAACAATTACCTTTTAAAATTAGCTTTTAAATATGAGCCATGTTTAGGTATAAAGTGGCAGGTGTCCATTTACATATATTTTAGAAGTGCTTTATTTTGTAATCATTTATGTAGATACATAGTAGTCAGTTCTTAAAAATAAGAACAACTGGGAATGCTGCCCCTTATAGTCCCTACAAGTCAACTGTGGCCTGGCTTCCAGGCTTCAAATTGAGGGTCATGTCACTGTTGTCTCTCCCCACACTACGGCGCCCACCTCCCAAGCTCCAGCTATCTTTAATCCCACCTCTGTTAGAAATCCTCACAGTTAGACAAAATCTGCTAATTAGATATTGAATTTAATTTAAATCTTGGGAGGTTTAATATCAGAAGACCAGTCAGGTCTTACTTATTCAGAAGATGATGTGATTTGTGTAAGATCGTTGGAAAATGTTTATGGCTCTATTGGAGATACGCTAGAGCTGGATGGCTTTTACAGCTTTCCAGAGCCAACTGTGCACTTATCTTTCCAACTCAGAATTGTAGGACATTCCTTTAGTACCTTGAAAGTGGCCATGATAGGAGTATTAATACCACAGAAATTGGCAAACACTACAAATCAGTCCCTTTTTTCCCTGAAGAACCAGTTTACCAGTGCCTCATTGGCCGAAATCAATCCACACAATGATCATAAGCTGCTAAATTAATTAATAAATTGACTCAAATATCATGAAAGTAAATCTGATGAAGAGAAGAAAGAAGAATGGAAAAAGAGTAAAAGAAAAAACATATTGTGTTCCAAAGTAAAATAATTATTTGGAGATTATCTCTGTTACTACCCTCCCACATTAGAGAGAATAATAAATGAGAATTAACTATAGTTCAGTTACAACTAATTGTAATTCCTTATAGGTTACTATGAATACCAGTATAACATAGAATCGTGTATAGTATTAGTATTTCAAGATTCAAATTGATTCAGAAAGAGGGCTTAGAAATCTACTTGTATTTGCATTTTTGTTATATATTTAATATGTAATTATTGAGATACAATAATTCTCTTTAAATATTATAGGTAAACTGGATATTAGCATCTCATATTCTATTCCAGAGCTATTTCTAATTATGGATTTTTTTCAATTATAGTAAAACCATATAGTGAAAATTTGAATATGCCACAGCTGACACCACTTTCTAACCAAAATCATACATAATAAATTCATAGTACAACATGATAAGCATATCATGCAACTGTTGAATAAATCTGTCAGTGCTAAAATTATAAACACTATTTTGAGTCCTGCAGATGAAATTTAAAATTTTTCTTATTTGCTTTAGACTCTACTTATCCATAATAAATTTCAGTAGATTATTCAAAAACTTTGTTAACAAAATCAAGAGTTTGAAGGTTTCCTCCAGCCCTTGGATAGAGCTTAAGATTATCACCACATTGTAATCAATAAAAATATGCTGAAAGAATATCTTAAAATTCATTATTTTAATAGTTTGGCATATTTGTATGTCATGCAGATTTATCAACTTGTTTATTTTGATGAAATGATTTAAAATAATTTTTAATCAAAACAAAGATAATAGACTTTCATGTAAATAGCCCATGGGTTCTTTTGTGGCTTTTTGTCCCTTTGTTATGAAAACACCTGAATTCATTTTATTTTAACAATGAACACCAGAATCAAAGGGATAAAATCTCTATTTTTGTCTCAACCCTCGGTTGATTTAAGTTACATAACACTGTTAGGATACCAAGGACACTGGTGTAGTTTTCAATGACTGAGCTGTACTATGTTTCATTGAATGGGAAGAAAAGTTTTTCCCATTTCCATTTTCTAATTTTATTCTCTAATATCAAGCTGTTACTTATGCCTCTGTGGATCTGGGTTATCTGAATAAGTACAACATACAACTAATAAGATTTTGATGCCGAAAGACTGTAAGTAAAGATTTGTTCTGCTCACTGGGCGTGAGAAAAACTGCCCAAATGAGGTCATTATTTTAAACCTGTATAAAACAAAGCCATCTCATTTTAGTGTATTGTGTCTTAAGGTAAAGGACATCACAACACTAGAGAAAAATGTTTCTTGATTATGTTATCTGAGTTCACTACCTTTCGGTGTTCCTGTAACCTCTCACTTTAAGGCTTTTTTTCAGATCTATATAATATGTAATTTCAATAGCATACTAGAAGTAATAGTGTACCGTGTAAAAATCTTTTTTTCCAGTAAGCTTCAATATTATTATCTTTTCTGTCTTGTCCTTTTAAAACTTCCTGAAATATATTATTTTTACAAAAATAAATAATAATAGGTAACATCTGTTGAGCATTTACAATATGCTAGTCACAGTGCTAAGTGATTTATATGTGTTACCTAATCCTTACTACAACCCTTTGGGATAGGTATTATTATTAATATTATTCCTGAAGATAATAATGTCCTCAGAGAGATTAACTTCCCCAGTGTCACTTAAATAATGAGAAGTGTCAGGATTCCAAGCGAGCAATCTGACTCTTGAACTCATCATTTTATTTGCTCACCACAATACTGCTTATTTGTGAAGTAAGCAACTTTTTCAAAACCATCATCCCCCGTTATCCACTTTCCTCCTGCCCCATTCCTCTAGTCCAGACAGACACCCCAGTTTTTCATGCTGATAGGCTACAGCCTCTATTCTTATGTTTCACTTAGGCATGAAATAACCTCTGAAATATTTCTTCCCCCTACTAATTTAAGCTGTTTAAGATAATAAACTGATTAAACTAGAGTATACTAAATCGCAAAAGAGTATCTATAATTAATATCAGATGTCTTTTTTCCCAAAAGTTATTTGCATATTATGACTACCAGTAACATTTGTATGCTTGACACTCACACTTTAACTTTATCCTCAAAATTGTTGTTATAGTTAGAATTATTCCCATCTTACAGATAAGGAAGCTGAAGGTCAAAAAAACTCAATAAACCCAGGTCTTCTGATTTTAAATCCTGTCTTCTCTATTAGAGCAATCTGCCTTTTCATCTTAAAGCTGCTAGGGAAAGTATTGCCTTTGAGAGCTAGTCAAATTACACTCGTCTCCCTCCTCTCACATAGACAGCCCTGAAAGGCCAGCACCACTACTATTCCTTGACTTTCATAAGAAGCTTGTTCAAGAAGATATATTTAAAAGACAGTATGGGATGTTTGGCTACCTGGCTGTATTATTGTTCTGCTAGCAATCAGATCAAACTGCTGTCAGATCTTCAAAGAAGTTGGTTGTTATTATAGGGAACTTTTCAGGTTTGGAATACTTAGGGCTTAGCAAAGTGAAGTGAGAAGTAGTGGTAGAGATCTTCCAAACTAATTAGAAGGAGGTTATATGCTGGAACTGACTAGGAAAACCCAAACTAAATTACTTAAATAGAATATTTAGATGATTACTAATGAATTTCAACAATTTCAGACAATTGATAGTATAGACAGATACCCTACATGCTGGAGTTTTTAAGAGAGACGTGGGTTATCAAAGAGCGCACTTTAGAAAAACAGTTTAATGCATTAAAAGGGGGCATCTGTGGGGAAATCAGAAGGTGTGGTCTCTGTTACTCCATACTAATCATAGAAGAGAATAGTAATATTTGGTCCAAGGAGAAAGGAAATAAAGATCTAGCAAATGTTCTGAAGGATAAAATAGCTATCTTTATGAAAGATTGGGAAGAGGATTATCAAAATTTAGTGTGTGGAAGATGGGTGAATGAGACTTTTGGTCAAGGACCATAGATGATTGATCCTTTGTAGAGCAGTGTTTGTTTTCTGTCTTATGTTTTCTATGGCTTGCTGTCAGGATTCTGGCCAAGAAGTATACATTTCAACTATGTACCTTTAGTGGACATCATCTAATTTTCTTAAACATAAAAAATGATAGTATTATTTAAACTCTTATTTTTCATACATTTTCTAGGATGATATATAGGACAGTTACAATCATTTAAATTTTATGATTTTTGTACCTGAGTACAAAAGTAGTTACTTTATAAAGTAGGTATGAGTTAATGGCAAACTGAGGAAGGAAGGAAGAGAGGAGGGAAGGGAAGGAGGGATAGAAGGAAAAGGAAGACCTGTAAAGCTATATTCAAGAAAAGGTGGAAGATTTTATAGGTCATTATACTTTATAAGGACTGTAATCAAGCAGTTTAAAGAATGCACTTGTTGGAACTTAGTATAAGACTTTTCTTTGAAAGAATTATAGATGATATAAATTCCAAGGTAATGTTATTACTACAGTTTTCTCTTTCAAAATATAGTACCCATTTAAGTATCATAATTATGTAATATAGTGGGAAAGTATCATGGTTAAAGGAAGCTATTTTATGAAGCTTGGGCTGTTCTGTGTCAGCCCCATATATTCAGTATGTCTGAAGAATTTACCTCTTTTGAACATCATAAAAAGTAGATTTTTCAGGTTGATTAGGAAAATCCAGACCAAATTACTTAAATAAAAATAGAATATTTAGATGATTACTAAAGGATTTCAACTATTTTAGATAATTTAAAGTATAGAACCCTATGTGCATAATTTGAGGTTGAAAACTTCTTAAAATATAATATCTTTAAAATTTTTTGAAGTTCACTTTCATTCAAAGTTCTATTATTAAAATTTGACCTTGATTTTAACTGTAATTACGTTTAACTATAATTTCATAATATAGCCTGTAAAACTCATTCTAATGTTAATGTATTTATGTCTTGATATTTCTATGTTGATAACAAAATTCTTTGAGGGATATTGAGTATGCCTATTCTGTTTCTTTTACTGGAGCTAACTTTTAAATTATGGTTTTTTTTAAGCGTGCTGATGACATCACAAGTTTAGTAACTGATACTACACTTCTTGTACACTTTTTTGGAAAGAAAGGAAAAGCTGAGCTCAACTTTGAAGATTTTTATAAGTGAGCTTAATTTTTATATTTGTATTGAAAATTGTTAACATGCTAAAATCAGAAGGGTCTTTGGAAATTGTCTTGTGCAGTGATATGCTCCTCTTTGCTACTTCCATTGTAACTGAAGATATTCTGTATAATAATTACCCACTTCCATCAGTACCTATATACCAGTGCTTATATTGAGAATTATAACAGGAAGTTACTGTGGATGGTTAAAAAAAAAAGTCTGGCTATATGGATTGATTGTTGTCTCCTGTATATGCAAAAGAAAGTATGTTGCCAATTCCTTAGTCTCAATTAGCCACAATAATAATAACAAGCAGTTTAAGTATCATTACTACTCTGCAAGGTACTTTTGTTATACCCATTTTATAGACAAGGAAACCAAAGCCCTGAGAGGCTAAATTATTCGCCCCATGTGCTACAGTCAGTAAGTGGCAACACTTCTCATATCTTGTTCTCTTTTCTTTCCCATTTACAGAGAGGGATTTTATGAATCTTTGTGTCATCATATAATTATTTCCATATGATCTTTTCTATGCCAGTGAATATTTGATAATTTTCTGTCACCATTACTCTTCATTTATCTTGTTCATTCTTTATTATATTTTTGTCGTAGATTCATGGATAACCTCCAAACAGAAGTTCTAGAAATAGAATTCCTTTCCTACTCTAATGGAATGAATACTATCAGTGAAGAAGATTTTGCTCATATTCTTTTACGATATACAAATGTGGAAAATACATCAGTATTTTTGGAAAATGTGCGTTACAGTATACCTGAAGAAAAGGTATCTTTCCCCTACATTTGTTTTGTTTCATGTTATTATTAATAGCTTGTAATTATGTCTGTAAAACACATTGCCCTTTTGTTAGTTCTTTTGCTCCTCTGTGGGTTAAAAGATATCTTGTATATATTTTATTCTTTTTCCTCTGTCTCCTAAGTGTTCTGGCTAAATTTTTAAAAATTAATTTTAAATTCTGTGTAGAGAGCCATATTTTTCTTAACTATGCTGAAAACACTTAAGGCTATTAGCAGTTGTTTTATTCAAATTAAGAATATCATTTTTCAAGAGAATTCCACTGAAGTATATGCTTTGACTACTACCTAAACATCACCTCATAAAAAACCGTTTATATTTACATCATTTCTGTCACACTCTGTTCCTTTCTATAACACCCTTAGTAAAAGGTCATTTGAAGACTGCCATCGATGAGTGAATGATCTTATCATCGGTTAAAGTGAGGTTTTTCAAAGAGTTTGGATGGCATGAATAGTTAAGGACCTGGGACAACAGATTGTCTATTTGTTTAGTAACAAATGCATTGTCAGCGCTTCTGAGCAGTTGCATTATCTATTGGTATTTCAATGCATCATTGCAACCAAATAGAACTGGTGTTACAAGTACCCCTTCAAGCATGGGATGTTTTGGATATATGGCCTTCTATTTGTGTTTATAGAAAGATCAGGTTAATCTGTCCAAGAGAAACCTGCAAATAGTTTGACTCTGTTTAGAATGGATACACTGTGACAATGTTAACAATTCTCCCTGTCTACTAAGGAATGAGAGAAAAAGGACTCGATGCATTTGGCCATTAGTTTTACATTCTCTCGTAATCAGAGTCCTTTTATCTGTTTTGCATGTTAAACTGAATTTTTCTAATTCATAGATACTTCCCTAAAAATAAGTATTGGAAATTGTACTACTTTATCAAGCTACTAGAGTATTATTTAGGACCTTGAATCTATATTTTTTCTTTTATTAAATGTAAACTTATCAAAATCTGTAATTCAAAAGGTTAAATTCCAGGGTGAAGAATTTATAGGAACTTTTTGAAGTGTTTTTGCAACTGTTTTTTACATCTAAGATTATTTCAAAATAAAACTTTTTTAAAGTTAAATTCAGCTTCTGAAACCTTCTGATTGAAATATTTTAAGTACTACAAATCATTAAGGTAGAAAAGGAAAATTTTACAAGTGAACCAGCACTGATCGATTCTCATTGATTTCTTTCTGCATTACCTCATCAATCCTTCCAGGTTTGACATCTTTCTTTTGGAATAAGGGAAGCTGAGGCCTTTACTTCCTTAAACACTTGTCCAAGGATTCAAACCTAAGGCTTTCTAAGCCAGTGATATTCCTTCCACACCCTACTTAGATCTTTCCCTTCCTCCACCTCTTATCTCCTCTCCAAAAGGATAACAACTACTATAATTTGAATAGCACTTTACATTTCTAAAATACTTTCATTTTCATTTGTTTATCTAGCACCTACTGTTTACTAGGGCTTATTCTAGCCACAGGAGTTAAAGTGGTGATATAAGCAAAATCCTTCTCTCAGGGAAATATTAATATATATTAGTAGAGAGACAAAATAAGTAAACAAAAAAATGACATACTTTCAGGTAATGATAAATGTTATGGAGGGGACCAAAGGTCATGGGTACTGGACACAAGGGAGACCGTCAGGGAGAGCTTTGCTGAAGAGGTGGCCTTTGAGGAGAGACTATGAGGAGTGAGCTGTGCAAAGATCTGGACAAAGAGCATTCAAGGCAGAGGATACCAAGGGCCTGAGGACAGAAAAGCTTAGTTTATTTAAGCAAATGCCAAAAGACAAAGTAAGTGAACAGGAAAGTAGTAGATGAGGAAGGAGAGACAGATAGGGGCCAGGTCTTTTAGGACCCTGTAGGCCAGGGTCAGGAGTTTAGAGTTCATTCTAATAGAGCCTCTAGGAGTGACGGGAAGCCAACTATAGCATTTAAACTTTAAAGCAGAGGCCAACAAACCACACCACTTCCTATTTTTGTAAATAAAGTTTTATTGGAACACAGCCATGCTCATTCACTTAAAGTATTGTCTGCAGCTGCTTTTGCACCATAATGGTACAGTGGAATAGCTGCAACAGAGACCAGATAGCCAGCAAAAATGAAAATATCTACTCTCTGGGCTTTTACAGAAAGTGTCCCAACCTTGCATTAGAGCATAGGCATGATGTTCATTCATTCAGTAAGTGTTGACTGTCTACTAGGACACTCAGATGCAGCCTCTACTCTGATTCACGTTACAAAAGATCATCTGGGCTGCTACATAACAGAATAGACTTTAGTTGACCCAACTTTGAAAGAAAGAGACAATATAAGATGCTATTATAGGAGTCTAGGTGAGAGATAAGCATGGCTTGGACCAGGGTAAAGGTAGAGAAAAGAGGCCAGATATTGAATCATTTAAATAGTAGAGCTGATAGAACCTGTTCATGGATTATATTTCAATGTGAAGGAAAAAGAGGAATCAAGAACTCCTGGAGCCAAAGCCTGTACCACAAGGTAAATCAATTATGCCATTTACTGAGCTAAGCAAGACCATGAATTTGGGATTAGGAGGGAATCAGATTTATTAGGAACAAGTTAAATTTGATAATTGTACTACTTCCTTGTTAATATTTGCATTATATGGTTATTCTGAGAAGCCATCTTGTAAAGCTAAAAGTTCAGATGTTGAACATTGTATTCTGTCATTTTTAAAATTTGTTTCTTAATTTAATGCTCCCTGAAAACATTGATTTTTTTTTTTTTTACCCTTTGTTTAAAAATATCTCATCCTCCTGTTTTTTACTTTTACCAACTATAACCTGTTGCCCTGAGACAGAGACTGCTGCTATGGCAGCATGGACTGGTATAGACCCAGAGCAGTGACCCACTTCCCTGGCAACAAGCTCTCCACATCAAGGCCTAGCCCTTCTGGTGGAGTCTCCCTACCTGATTCAAACAGCCCTCTCTAGAAAACATGGCAGGTGTGATCGGGTCACAAAACAGGATCCAGGATTGGAGAGGCCATAAAGAAATACAAGGAAAGGGGAAGCGAAAAATATGAAAAGACAATAGGATTCTCATGTTGAAAATAACAGAAGAGTTGTAATTGAAGTAGAAATAATGTATACCAAAAATTGGGTCTTTTGGTACTAAGTCATTTAATCAGTAGTTGGCTTATATGAAAACAGAGTCCTGTGGTTCTTTCCCTAGCTTTGCAACGCTGCCTTGCTAGCGTCTCCTCGTCTTTTACCCCCATCTTAAAGCCAGAATTTGTTAAACCCTTGGCCTTCTGCTCTTTTCTCTGTGTATTTTCTCAATTATGTTAAATTTGTTGAGGAGAACACGTTAATTAAATGCAGCTCCTCGTGTTCAAATTTGTATCCTCTGAGATACATTGTTCTGATTTTAAATAACTATTTAACAGTAATTTCACCTTATACACATAACGTTCCAGAAGAAGCCGCTCTGACCACCAGTTCTTTACATTAGCAGTCCCCAACCTTTTTGGCACCAGGGATCAGTTTCATGGAAGTAAATTTTTCCACCAACCAGGGCGGGGATGGTTTTGGGATGATTCAAGTGTGTTACATTTATTGTGCAGTCAAACCTCTCTGCTAATGAGAATCTGCATTTGCAGCCGCTCCCCAGCGCTAGCAACACCACCTCAGCTCCACCTCAGATCAGCAGGCATTGGGTTCTCACATGAGCATGCTGCCTAGATCCCTCGCATGCGCAGTTTACAGTAGGGTTCCTGCTCCTATGAGAACCTAGTGCCACCGTGGATCTGACAGGAGGCGGAGCTTATGTGGTGACGCGAGCAATCGGGAGCGGCTGTAAATACAGACGGAGCTTGGCTTGCTGGCCTGCCACTCACCTCCTGCTGTGCAGCCCAGTTCCTAACACGCCAGGGACCGGTACTAGTCCATGCCTTGGGGGCTGGGGACCGCAGCTTTACGTGATCCCACACAAGCCCTGAATTGGGTCTCCCAGAGCTGTATCTTCAGTCGTTGCACTTCCCCCTGCCGTCCTGGCAGTGTTATCATGACAGGAACAAGCACAAATATACTAGGTTGACGCTGAATCAACATTTTGAGTTTGCATTGTCATTATAAAGACATTAATGATATAATGCTGAATCATATTTAAGGAGTACATGTGCAGGGGAAATTGTTTTTAATGACTTCCTTCTGTTTTTCAAATTCTTTATCATCATATTTACTTTTAGGGTTTTAAAAAATTCAGGCCTAAAATAGAGAGTTTTCAAAATTGAAACTTTTCTATTCATTTTTATTGTAGCATTTTTTGGAACTTTGTGCTAATATGACAATGTTTAAAAAATATTTTCACTTATTATTGTAATGTAACAACATCACCCAGTGGAAATAAGTCTGAGTTAATTTTACATTCCATTTGGAGAAAGATGGTTTCACAATGTACTCTGGAAATGTTTACATATAAGATATATTGCAGATGCTTAATCTGTTTATTTCTCTTAAGTGTAGAAACTTATTTTAATAAATTTTGTAATATTAAATTTATTTACATTTATTTTCCCAATATAGGGCATCACATTTGATGAATTCAGGTCATTTTTCCAGTTTCTTAACAACCTAGAAGACTTTGCAATAGCCCTGAATATGTATAACTTTGCAAGTCGTTCTATAGGGCAAGGTAAGTAATCATCTTTCAAAAATTAGACTGGGTGTGGTGACATATCTATAATCCTAGCACTTTGGGAGGCTGAGGCGGGAGAATTGCTTGAGGCCAGGAGTTTGAGACAAGCCTGAGCAATATAGCAAGACCCATGTCTCTACAAAAAATAGAAAAATTAGCCAGGTCTGGTGGCGTGCGCCCATAGTCCCAGCTACTCAGGAGTCTGAGGCAGATGGATCACTTGAGCTCAGGATTTTGAGGTTACAGTGAGCTATGATGACACCACTGCACTCTAAACTGGACAATAGAGCAAGACCCTAACTCCAAAAATAAACAAAAGCAAAAAATAATCCTACATTGATTCTAGAGATTTTGGCAATAATTTAAATATTTCATATCATATCACCCAACTTGCCTGAAAGTCTGGTGTATACTTTCAATGAGAAATGAGTTCTGACACTTAAAAGAAAACTAAGCAAAGTTTAGAGAAATGTGCTCAATTTTCATATTTGAATTTATTTTTGCCCTTAATTTCATATCATGGGGGAAAGCTAATGATATTTGTAAAAGTTCAAAGAAGAAGAAACTTCATGGCCACTTGGTATCACTAGGGGACATGTGTCCACCTACAGAAGAACCAGTTGGCTGTGCTCCAGACATTCCCACACAGTATGGTATTTATGTTACTGATTCAGTGCCTGCCAACTCAGAAACCTGAGTTTTGTCAGCAGAGCTACCTCTTAGCCATAGACTTACATTGACTGACTTTTGCGAATGATCTGCTATTATCCCAAGGTTAAATCTCAGAGGACAGTCTTAGTTTTTTTATTACCAAGTTCTAGGGAGAAGCCAGGCTGCAGCCCCTAAGTGCTGATGACAATTCTGTCTCTACCAAAGACACAGGTATTGACTCCATTATGTGGCCTCATTCATTTATCCATTGAGTAAGAGAAACCTGAACAAATTTCATATTTTACCCTTTCTCTAGTATAGACATTCAGATATGGCACCTTCTCAACCCATTTTAGTGTTTTAAAATCAAAACTTTTGGGAGCCCTGCCTTTACAGACCAGCCTGTATTACCATGATAAACCTAATCAACGTTTTTTAAAAAAGTCAGTATCTGCTCACTTGGTTCAGAATGGAAAGTTGCTCTTTTACTTTGTGGAACTGAGAAATGAAAAAAACTAATTGTGTCACTTGTCTTGCAGTTGCTAGGAATATGTCCATCCCTTTCTTTTCTTTTGCCACTACTAGCACCTTTATTCAAGTTATTACCTTTTAGAAGGACTATTGCAGTGGCAACCAAAGTGGCATTCTTGGTACTAGCTACTTTCCTCACCAATGTTTCCTAGACAGCTCCCAGAATAATCTTCTAAAACACAAATTAAGCTTCCTACAACACACCTTCTCTGGAAAACTATTAAGTTTTCCAATTGCCCATTGAAGAATGTACAGGTTCCTCACCTCAAAGTCCCTATGCAGAGCTTTCTACAGATCCTGTCTGTCCCCTGGCTCTGCCCAAACCAGGATCCTCATTGTTTTCTGAATGTGCTTTATGCTACTCTGTGTCCCCACATGCCTTGGTTCATTCATGTCATCTCATGTGCCATTTTTCTCTTCTCTACAAGCTGAAATCATCTATCCTTCCGGGCTCAGCCCAAATACAAAATCACAGCCTTTCCTAATAACCGCTCTTCTCTCTCTTCTTCCTACTCCATACACTGGACAGAAGTACTCAGGCATCTCCAAATTCTCATAACACCTTGTTGGTACTTTTTGTGTGGCCCTTGTAAGGACTATTTGGACAGGTGTCTCATCCCCCATCTGAACTCTAAGTTTCTTGACAATTTATCTTAATAACTTCTAAAGTATCTGTCACTGACAGTAGGTGCTCATTAAACATTCATGGATTATGATTGCATGATTAACCTAAGATACAGCTACTTCCTGTCTCTTTTCATTACAACCACAAAAATTATTCCCTAAAACACAGCATGATTAATGAAAAGACATGTTGCATAAGGTCATGATCCATTTTTAGAAAACAACTTTTTTTACAAATTTTCTAATAATTAACACATATTATAAAAATGTTAACAGACTACTCTTTTTCTTTTTATGTGACATTATCTAGATGAATTTAAACGTGCCGTCTATGTAGCTACTGGACTGAAACTTTCACCACATTTAGTGAACACTGTCTTCAAGATTTTTGATGTTGACAAAGATGATCAATTAAGTTACAAAGAATTTATTGGAATTATGAAAGACAGACTCCATAGAGGATTCCGGGTAAACTACAAATTTTAAGCATATTGATATCCTTTTAAAATCTGAGGGAAAAAAATCCATGTAAGTTTAGAAACAATTTATATAAATTTTAAGAATATAAAAATTAAATATTAAATACTTTATTTGAAAAGAAAAACAGGATTTATCTAATTTCAGAAACAACTTGAGGTAATAAAAGAGAATACTTTTTTAAAAATATAAAATCAGTTTGACTTTTAATGATTTATTTTCATATTCAGTTAATGTCTCTATCCCAGTTCGTGGGGAAAAATGTTGCCAAATATTTTTGAAAAATTCACTGTGCACATGGGCTTTTCAGACCTGGCAGTATGCAAAGAAATCTCACTATTTCTCATTTTATAAGGCACATGTTTTCTTAAGGCAACTTGAGGTTTCTAAGTCACTGTATGTTCATTACTTTTTATATGGAAAATAAGTTAAAAAATTTTTTTGTGTGTTGAACTCTTTTTTCTGTTACCATTTTATACTGAAAGGTCATTACTAGAAATTCAATGATTCTTCCCAAGAAATATGTTTTAAAGATTGAAATATAGTATGAATCCATAAATGTTTATACATCTAATGGAAAAAAGAAAAAATTTTTTTCCATTAAAATTAACAGCTAGAATATTCAATCTTCCATATTTGGCAAGAATACCCCTAAGTATTACACATTTTAAAAGAGAAAGTTGTATATACAAAAAGTCAAAATTCATATTAGACAATGTTTTTTAAAAATTTTAATGAGTTTAAATCCAAACTGCCCGGGTGAAGATGCTGTGTACTGAACTGCCACCTAGTGGTTAGTTGCTAACATTTTAAATGATGCCACAAAGACTTGAAAGGATATACATTGAAAATCATTTAATTTTCCTCAAAAATTTTAGAGTAGCAAGATCATTAAATATGAACTATGCCAACCATCTGACCCTGTATTTTTCTGTTAGATGTTATGTGTTTTATTTTTATTTATTTATATACATGCCTGTGGCCCTCATTTTAATAGCACATTATTTTAATTTTTATTTTTAATTGAAAAAAAATAATTGTATGTACTTATAGGGTACAATATAATGTTTTGATATAGGTACACATTGTATATCCATCACCTCACATACTTTTGTTGTAGTGAGAACATTTTAAATCTGCTTTTTTAAAGCAATTTTGAAAAATGCAATGCACGGTTATTAATTATGGTCACCTTGCTGTGTAGTAGATCTTGAAAAATTATTCATAGTGTATAACTGGAACTTTGTATGTTTTGGTTAACTTTTCCCCATTCCCTCCCCCCCCACACACCCCCACCTCTGGTAACCACCATTCTACTCTACTTCTTTAAGTTTGACTTTTTTAGATTCCACATGTGAGTGAAATCATGCTGTGTTTGTCTTCCTGTACATCTGTATGCTTGATCCTCTGTTCCACAGGGTTATAAAACTGTCCAGAAGTATCCAACTTTCAAGTCCTGCCTGAAGAAAGAACTTCATAGCAGATAAGTATGTCTGTCTAAATTTGTTTAATGCCAATAAAGAAAGGGTCATGATTTCTTTTTCTGTTATAAAATTTTATACAAAATTTTATAGCTGAAAGGAATAGAATTATAGTTTCTAATTTATTTTTATTTTTTAGGCCATTAGAGCATCTTGATTGAAAAATTTTGTTAAACCTGCAGTTTTGTACATAAGCAGATACAATATATTGAATCCAAATTGGACTTTTGTAATCAAAGATCATTAGCACCAAAGGAATATTTGTTACTGTTTTTTAGGATCATGATTCTGAACATCTGCTACAAAAATAGCAGCTAATTTTTTTACTTATTTATCTGGCACTAAGTGTTCTTCCACATGTATAGTGTCTCATTTAATTCTCACAGATACCCCATTTAAGAGCAGAGAAAATCAAGGTTTAGCAAGTAACTTGCCTATGATAACTTACTAGTAAGTGGCAAACCAGGATTTGAACTTTATTCTTATATTTTATGGGGGTATTTTTATTGGATTCCTTACTGTGTCATGTTATTATTGTAAGAATATTTGATTAATGCCATCACCTCTGAATTATATCCTAAATAAATACTGCTTTTGTATTACTGTTTGTTTTTTTAATTAGATATTCATAAAGCAAAGTTTAAAGGATTACTATCTAAGTGACAAATGCAAGAAGCAAAAATTTCAGAGAGTGGAAGCAGGTCTGAGATCAGAACACGTAGAAAATGAAGGAAAAGGTGAAATGCTATGAAATTTATATTTTTTCTTGAACTTAATTCTTAACATAAAACAGATAAAATATATCTTCTTACTACAAATGTTATATATAATCAAGTTGAGCTTTTGCCTTGATTTACTGAACTTTCTGCACTTTTTCATTCCCTTCAGAAGTATATAGATACTTCCAATGACTATATAAGAATGTATGTAAAATATTTATTTATTTATTTATTAATAATTTGCCTCATTTCAAAATAATTTATGACTCATGGAATATAGATCACCTAAAATGAACGTCACATTTTCTTTGTTTTTGGACTGTAAACTTATTTTCAGAGAATGGATATTGCTTAAGACTTAACTTAGGACCCTTAGCATGGTTAACAAATCCTGTTATTTACCAGGGTTTTAATTACATTGAAATAATTTTGGAATTAAGCTACTGTATAATGTGATGGTTTACATTGTACTTTTAACTTTTAAAGGTACTTAACATGTTGTTTGACTTGCATAAAAAGTTTTTTAAAATTTTTGTTCATTTACCAAAGTCAACAGAATGTCTAGTATTCTTTTATGTAGGCATTACAGAAATTTAAAATGTAGACTTTTTTACCCCCAAAAACAGTCATGTGTTGATGGTAGAAGCAGTGGTAGTTGTTATAACAGTAGTCACTGTCATTGTCATTATCTTCTTAAACATAATGCTGCTCCTAATTGCAGGTGGTATATGTTAATAGCACTAGTAAAAATAATGCCTTAGAGCTCTGTAACTTGTTGCATATTGTCATTATATGTATGTAGCATCAAAATGGGTGTTGTAAGAGACTAATATAAAATGGTTTAGAAGACTGATGTATATATTAGGTAGAAGCTAATATTTTGTTTTTTGCAAAAGGACCACATGCAAAAGTGTTGCTAAACAGCCAGTAATAATGAATAATTTAAACATAATTTATTATTTCAAAATAATATGTCTTAAAAGGGAAAATAAAAACTTTCTATTGAATCACAACAAAATTAGATCTTCACATGGAGAAATAATGTAATAGTACTTAATAGAAATCTGTTTAATTTAGAACATTTAGTTCATTCAAGGATACTATACAAAAATAGAATAATGAACTTAAATTAATAAATTTGTATACCGTATGTGGAAGATAAGCTCATTTATCTTCCTTTCTAAGACATATTTAATGTAAGTTATATACACTCCAACTAGTACCTTGCTTTTGCATATGAAAATAGGAAACACTGACTTTGTTTTTATAAGTTAGTAAATGTGAAATTGATCTGCATTGACTTATTTATAAAAGTAATATTATTTCCAAGAAAATATTATTAGCATTGATTTTGTATTTGTTAGACTTTTTACATTCTTTATCTGATATTATTTATTATACTAATTAGAAATATATGATTCATAAATTTAAGGATCCCATGTAGTATAATAATTTAATTTCACCTGCTTTGAAGGTTGACTCGAGTGACTACACAAAAATGCCTCCCCACTCATTTAACATGCCCCGGGTCTGTTTTTTTCTACCCTGTGAACTTCCTAGAGAAGTAAACCCAGGTCTATTTTATCTTATACTGACTGTTCTCAACATTATTTGGTATCTAAAATAATTGAAAAAATGTAATTTTCTTTAATCCTTGACTGTAAGTTATATTATCTTACATACATGGAAAATCCTGTAAATACAGATTAAAAATGAAATTAGCCCATTAAAATCCTTTACAATTCTGTCATTCTCCCAAGAAAGAACAGCATACTACATATGCAATCTTTATTCTTTACTGCTTAACAGAGTGAACGGGTGAATCTCTGTTTGAAAAGTTGCAGCCTAATGTTAAAATAGGAATAAAATATTCTGAGCAATTAAAGTGTAAAGGAAAGTAGTAAATTACAGTGAGTCTCTTCACATTATCACTCTGGAACTTTATCATATATAAAATGAGAGGTAAAAATAGCTCACTAGATTGTTGTTTACATCAATTTAAAAATTTTTAAATGCTTTGAAAATAATAATATCCTAACTATTAATACATGTATTCTGTTATTTTCAGTATTTCCTTCTACAAACTATTCTCTGGAAAGATTAAGCTATGCATAAAATTTTAATATCATACATTTTACAGAGAGCTTACATAATAAACAGTTGATGGTACTTCTCAGAACCACTCCATAATAAGAAATTTATTGAACTTAAGTTTCAATTTATTTTTCTTATAATTGTAAAGCAACCTGTCTTACATTCTTACATTATCTTAAAATAAATATACCTGCCCACTAATGAAGAAACATTGTACTTTGCTTTTATGTATGTCTGTGGACTAATAATGTCCTTCAGAAATGTCACCTCCAAACTTTGGAAATCTTTATGGGTTACCAAACTTCCATCGACCGTCTACTCTCTTCTGTGGCAATACATGCCAGTGAAATTTATCTCATCAACACCTTTATAAGTAAGTAAATCACATAGAGCCGTAATACCTCTCAAAGTACATCATAGGAATTTCTACATTATAGAACTGTGGTCATTGGTACTGGAAAGCTTTTCAGAAAGTTTACATGTGACTTAATGGAGTATCAATTTTGTTTAAAATAATTAAACCAAAACTACAGCAGCCCCTATTTTACTAATGTTGGTGAATTGTCAATATTGTCTTCCTAAGACAAGACCTAGAAATTTATCAGTTTTCAAAATATACTAGTCATTATCCTACTTCTTATGGCCATACAGTAAATTAACACTTGTTAAAAGCATAGTGCTTTTACTTCCAAAGGATGTAAAAATGTGAATTGTATAATGTTCAGTAAGTATAATAAAAATTCTAAGTGTTAAGAAACCATTGTGCTTTTTTTATTCAACAGAATTTTTACTTTCTTAGTAGCTCATGAAATAATGGTACATCTTGCAATGTTTCATCTTAAATACTGTGAAATATTGTGTTTATAATTCTTTATATATCACAATCAGTATTTTTGGAACACATCTTAAAAACTGAGAGATATACCTGTAACTGTGACTATATGCATGTAAGTATGCAGTGCTCAGAGAAAGTTTTCTGGAAAAGATAAATTTTTTTCCAACATTGTGAAGGAAGAGAGGGAGATGTGCTAATGAGAAATAGAATAGAAAAAATAAGAGAATGGAGAAGGGATCTGAATAAGGATACAGTGTTTTAAATTGGGACTGGGTAGACAGTTTTTTTAAAAAATAAATTTAAAGAAATGCAAATTAAATCAAAGTGACAATTAGCCCTTCCACCTTCTAGATTGAAAAGATAGAATCGTTTTGTAGTATGTAGTGTTGGAGAGTCTGTGAGACAGTTTAGAATTCCTAGATATTGCTGGTGAGACTGTAAGTTTGGGTGTAACATCTTTGGAGGGCAATATAGAAATATCTAAAAATTTTAACCTAGAAGTTTACTTCTGGGATTATCCCAATACGTATGTTTGTAAATTTTCATGTCAATAAATATATGTATTCAATGGAATAGTGTGTAACTGTGAAAAAGTAGGAGGTAAACTTACGATGTTTATATGACATGATCTGCAAGATATGTTTATGGGAGCACAGTCAGTTATGAAAGAATGTGTGCTCTCCTACTGTTTGTGTTCAAACCACACTTTCATTGCATAGAATTATATTTTAATTTTATTAAAGTTATGTGCATATATATTTTTAAAAGTCAAAGAGCTCTAAAGTCTTTAAAAAAACACCATCCCTGTTTCCAGCCACTCCCTCTCCTGCTTCTCAGAGGCAATCACTTTCAAGTCTTTTAGCAGTTTCTTTTGGTATCTACCTTCATATTTCACGATAATATGTTTATACCAATATTTTTGATGATTTCATGTTTGCATTATTAACTGTTGATTTCCTACAGTGTAAGATAAGGATCTGGCTCTCTTACAAGTCCCTCTCCAAGACACACAGACCCATGTTTCCCCCTCCCCATCCTTTTAGTACAGTTTGAGCATACTTTAGTTGAATCAATTATATCATCATCAATTATTATATTTCCTTCCTTATACATCTTCCTACTTTCCCTGGAGTTAATAATTTTTGCCTTTTCAGTCAGCTTAATTTTTTGTGTACCTCTCATTTACTTACTATAATAATTTATCCCAGACTTCTTCCCAGAACTATACATATATTGTTAATATATTTGAACACACAAGGAAATATGTGAGTTTTATTATATCAGAAATGCCTGCTGGAGCTCTCCATGTTACTGTCACATCTAGAGTGGTTGTTCTCTAGGCCTGGCACAGAGCTGTCATTCCAGGATCTCCCTTCTCTGTCTCTTGAAGATTCTATTTAACCTCCTAGGTCATCCTGTTTCTTATCTTTTCATTTTTTGGAGTGGATCACAATCCTCCACATTTCCTGAGAAAGGCTGCATGGTAAATAAATTTTTGAGATCTTGCATGCCTGAAAATGCCTATATTCTACCCACCTGCTTGGGTAACATTTGCCCAGGGATAGAAATCTAGAATGGCACAGCTTTCAGAATTTTGAAAGCATTGCCCCATTGGCTTCCAGCTTCCAGTGTTGCTCTTAAGAAATCAGGTGCCATTCTGATTCCTCACTTTTGTGGAGTTTTTTTTTTCCCCTCTCTGGAAGTTAGTAGAATCTTCTCTTTGTCCCTATTATTCTAAATTTTCAAATTGATGTATCTTGATAAGGGTCTTTTCAACCTAAAAACTCATGGCATTCAGTGCTGAAAAAAACAACAGAAAACCCTGTAACTGTTTCTCTGAGAACCTCCCCTCTTGTTTTCTCTGTTCAGTTTTTCTGGAATTTCTGTCATTCAGATATTGAATCTCCTATACTCAGTCTATAATTTTTCTTTTCTTTCCTGCTGTTCATCTCTTTGTCTTTTTATTGTACCTTTTAAAGATTTCCTCACTTTGTCTTGTATCCATTCTCTTGAGTTTTTTAATTTCGTATTTTCAAATTTTTTTTTCTGTGAGTTTTTCTTTTTTATCATCTCCTGGTCTTGTTTCATGTATTCAGTGTCTTTTATTTTCTCTCTGATTATTGAATTTCCATTTCTTTGAAGTTTTATTCTGCTCCCTTCATTGCCTCATTCCTTTTTCTTTTCTGGTTGTGTTTTGAGTCTCTCATATTAGAGGTTTTTCTCAAATATCTGCCAATCCTTTGCTGTATGTTCCTATTTAAAAACAAACTGGGAGCTCTGTGTGCATGGGATGAGCTTCTGACTGACAGGCTTTACTCTGTGCTGTCCTGGCTGGGCCATTTCATTGAGGAACCTTGACTATCAGTCCTTATAGGTCTCTTCTCTTCGGTTGGTCCGACTGCTCCTTCCTGGTAGTTCAAACCTTGGCTGCCATTTTGTTCAGAGCTGAGTATAGGAAAGATATCTTTCATCCCCTTTCTTCAGTATGTTACCCCCAAGTTCAGTTTCTCTGTTCTTCCTGTGCATAGAATACCTCTGCTTTGACTTCTGAAGGGTTTTCTGCTGATGTGTGTGGGAGGGGAAAGGAGGAAGAGGCACAGAGAAACCTGAAATCTAAATGCTCTCTAAACAGACTTTCAATCTATCAATTCTCTTTATAGTACAACCTTCAGAGGTACCTGGATTCTTCCTTTTTAAGCCTTTCAGGAACTCTGCAGTATGAATCTGCCACTTCCAAAGTATGTCCCTGTTGCAGGCCTTTAAATTCTCTATAATCTATAAGTTTATTACCATCTGTTTCTGAGATTTAAAAATTTTGTCCCTGTACTCTCTTCTAATTTTTTTGTCCTTGAAAAAGGTATACTTAAAAAAAAAAAAAACTGTTTTCTGTCATTTTAGTATAGTTTCCAGAGAGAATAGGAAAAAATATGAGTCTAAAACAATATATTTAAGTTCCATATTTAGAATATTTCTGGAAGGAATTTAAGAATGGTTATTACCTTTGAAGATGGGGGCATAGTTATATTTAATTAACTGTTATGGAACTGTTTTGAGTGTTTTTAGTATGTGTATGATTACATTTCAAGAAAAGCACATTTTTAAAACTTAGGATCTCAGTCTGGTAAGAGTGGGAATAAATCGTGAAGGTCATGTATTGGGTGGATTTATTCACTAAATCCAGTTAGATTACTTCTTGGAGTGGGAAGAGGTGGTTTTAAGAAAAGTAAAAGTATAATTGTGATTATAAATTTATGGAATTATGAGATAGTTTAAGCTTGGATGGTAGGGCTGAGAAAGGAATGAATTGATCAAGGAACATCAGTAGAAATCATTCACTAGGATAAAAAAAAGTTAAAGAAAGATGGCAGCCCTACTTTTTGACAAAACATTCTGGTCACATTTACCATAAGAGACAACTGAACTTGATTATTAATCTAATTCAGTATGGCATTTCCTATATGCATACCTTTAGGGATGAAGCAAGTAGCTTAAAGGTAAGCAAATTAGTCTGCCAGCAGATTTTAAACTGAGGTAAAATGAGAGTTTAGGATAGAATAGAAGACAATAAAGATATTTTTAGTCTATGCTATATATTGTTTTATCAAGCTGTGGGTGCTCTAAGAGTTAAAAGTTCCAGCTGAAAACTTACAAAAAAGCACTCTGAAAATCTATACTTTTTTTGTGTCATTGCTCTTTGGTGTTAAGAGGTTCTCAAGAAAGTGAGTACCTTGTGTACCATTTGTGCCATAATATTTAATTACAGTGAGTGTACAGAAGATTAGTTGTCTCAAAGATTCTTTTGAAATCAGATTGCACATCAAAACTGCATTGTGCCTTGCTAAGTAAGCAAATTTAAGAAAGAGGAGAAGGTGATGTCAAGACTTATTGCAAAATGAACAAATAAAGGAATAGGATTTGCTTGGTGTTCAGCCTATTAAAGCATCGCCAAATGTCAGCCTTCATTTGTCAACTTAAATATGTTTTTATAAAATTTACAAAGATTCAGTCTATGGAAAGTAACCTTTAGCTAGTATTTGGACTGAGAAATAAATTAAGCAACAGGAAAATGCTAGATAGATGATACTAATAACTCAATTTCTCATAGTGATAAATTACTACTAAGCATGCACATTAGTAATTCAGATAAAGATAATTGTGGCCTTTTATTTTTGTTATTTGCCTGATTATAAAATTAATACATATGTTTTTTTCTCCCAGATACATGAGTTTCTAGAAGCTCCGGTTAATTTTTGTTCCACAATAGCTAGACCCCAAATACAACATATACCAAAGCATTTCTAGTGTCCAGTGATTTCCCCGCTTCACAATTTAAAAAAATAAATAAAAACAAATTTTTAAAAAATCCCAGAGCTGAGCTGCAAGTAGCCAAAGGTGGGAACTAGGTAACTTGGAGCCTACATTGGACTTGCTGGAAAGAACCAAGAACTGGACATAGGTGAGCACCCCAGCCAGAGCAACAGAATCACAGGTGGATGGAACCAGAATGGTAGGTGGGAGCCTGCAGGCTTTATGAAGGGGTAGGATTGCCCTGAAGCCAGAGTTCTTTACTGGCAGTGTGAGAGCATATTGAGCTTTGAAACAGCAATGAAAATAGGACCTGATTATAAGACCCCTCCTCTTAAAACCTTTAAGGGTGTCCCAAAGGGTCCTGAGATGAATGTATACACATACACACAACTGGCTGAAGCAAAAGAAACCATCCCACAAGACTACAGTCAAGCATTATCTTTTAAAGAATTCTGTCAAATCCAGATAATAGCCTCTGTGAGTGAGAATCAACAGCAACAATAAATTTAGACCCAAATATAATGCAGATGTTGGAACTGAATACAAAATACAGAAGAGCTATGTATGAAATTAACCATGGAATTTCAAAAAAAGGATACACACACACACAAAAAAATATAGGGATTAAACAGATATACTTATCAGATAGAATTTCTAGAAATGATTTAATTGCTGAAATCAAAACCTCCGTGGAGACCCAGGACTAAGTAATTGGTATTAGATTTATCCTTCTACCATAAACTACAACATTGTACAACAAAGAATTCAAGGCCTTGATCCTTGAAAGAAGGGAAAAACAACGTGGTGACTTCTACGTTCACTCTGGCTTTCTTCCCAAGAGCACTTTCCAAACTGCAGCACAAGGAAGTGGAGCCCAAATAGAAAACAGCAGTCTCATGGGATGGTGGAAATAAGAACAGAGTTAAAGACAGCTCAGGTAGCTGAAATCTGTGGGACAGGCTACCAGGGAAGGGGAGCTATGCAAAAAAGAGGCACCAAAAATCTGCACAAGAGTATCCTTACTCTTTCTTAAGTATTTGACTAATACTAAGCTGCACATAGGCAGGGTAAGACTCCATGAGGCATGGCAGAAGACAGCTACTGGAGGTGTCACAGTGCTGGGAGCCATCAGCGTTCAAATCAGCCAGAGTGTAAAGGTCTCACTAAACAACCCAAGAATATTTTTTTATTTCAAAATACTAAGGGTGTACAAAAGTTTTTGTTACATGGATAAACCCTATAATGCTGAAGTCAGGGCTTTCAGTGTCCCTGCCACCAGGACAATGTTCACTGTACTCAATAGGTAAGTTTTTAATCCCTCAACCCTCTCCCACCCTCCCCCTTTCTTAGTTTCCAGTGTCCTTTACATCTTTTTATGCCCATGTATACCCATCACAACCCAAGAATTAAGGTCACACCTTAGGAGTAATTAACCCCTGACAATCAGGTTGGCCCATGAGTACAGTAATACTGCTGGAATAAAACTCAGTACTCTTTAAAGGAAGACAACAAAATCCCTGTTTTCAACAATGTAGTTTCCACAACATTGGATCTGTCAAGTAAACAAGTATTATATATACTAAGAAGGAAAATGTAACTCTTAACCGGGGGGAAAAGTAGTTCATAGAAACAGGTCCAGAGGTGACCCAGATATTTGAAATTAGCTGATAAAACCTTTGAGAACTATTATAAACATGTTCCAGAGTTTAAATGAAAAGACGGACATAATGAGAAAATTAGGAATTAGAAACAGAAAAAAACTATAAAAACCAAATGAAAATTCTAGAATTAAAAAATCCAGTAATGAGACAAAAATTCATTGTATGGACTTAATGAAGATTGGAGAGAGAAGAAAGAATCAGTAATTTTGAAGGCAAGGAAATATGAACGAGCCAAACTGATCCACAAAGAAAAAATACTGAGAAAAAGAAAAGAACAGTACCTCAGTGACCTACAGAGCTATATAAAACATATTACCATAGGTGTGATTGGAGATCAAGAAGGGGAGAAGTGGGGACAGAAGAAAAATTAAAGTGGTAATGGCCAAAATTTTTCCAAATTTGAAAAAATGTATAAACCAGAGTTTTAAGAAGTTCAACAAACCCTAAACAAAGAAATCCACATCTGGTCATATCCTGATCAAACTGCTGGAAAGCCAAAAAAAAACTTTTTAATCTTGAAAGCAGCCAGAAACAAAAGATACAATATATACAGGGGTAATGATAAGAATAATCACTGGCTGGTTATCAGTAACAATGGAGGGCAGAAGGTGGTGGTATAACCTCTTTAAAGGTTGTAAAGAAGGAAGTGTCAATCTAGAATACTGTATCCAGCAAAGTAGCCTTTAAAAATAATAGTAATATAAAGACACCTTCAGACAAAGATTATCAGAGAGAATGCAAGCAGCAGACCAGCACCACAAGAGAAGTTAAAAGTGGTTCTTCAGGCAGATGGGGAATGGAACCAGCCAGAAACTTTCATCTATGCGAAATAATAAAGTTCACCATAAGTGATCAATTTTTAGTAGATACACAATTCTGTTCTCTTAATATGTATACAAAGGCAATTGGTTAAAGAAAAAATAATGCATTGGTTGAGTTTATCATTAAAATGTTTCATAATATCACAAAGGACAGAAAGGGGTAGATGGAAGCATACTGCTGTAAGATGCATTATAGGTACAATGGTATATTAATTTAGTTAATGAATATTGTAACCTATCGAAGATGAGATAAAATGCAAGTAGATGAGATAAAATGCAATAATAAAAAATATTGGTTAACCCATGAGGAGGAAACAAAAACATGGAAACAAAAATAGAAAAAAAAAAAAAAACCAGCAAAGTGATTACATAAATCCAACCAAATTAATAATTGAATTAAATGTAAGTTCACTCAACATTCCACCCGAAAGATGCTATCACACTGAATTTTTTAATGAAGACTATCAACTATTTAGAAAAGATGTACTTTATGTAAAGACATGTATAAGATACATGTAAAATGATAAGTGAAAAAAAAAATACCATGCAGACACTAAAGAAACGAGTGATTATGTTAACATCAGACAAAAACTGGCAAGGAGTATAAAATCACACAATGATTTAAGCAGGGAAAGTTGAATATAAAAAGCTATTGGAATGATGGCAAATTGACCAGTGAGAGTTAAAGAGAATTCTAACAAAGGAGCAGCAGATGCCAGGAGCAACCATTATCACTAGGAACAAGACAGCGCTCCCAACGTAGAGTTTTTCCCCTACTTGGGCTAAGATCCAGGCTTCTTTGGAAAGGGCACACCTTTGATTCACTGGATGGTGAAGTCACTGAGGTGCCTCAGAAGTGGGACTTGCTGGAAGTCTATGGGGTGCCAGGAAGGCCATCCACAAGGAAGTGGAATCTTAAATCGTCAGAGTCCTCAGTGAGCTTCCAATCCCACTGAGCATCAGAGGGAGCCTCTGGTGGCTGGGCACTGCTGGAGCCAGGAGTTGGAGAAGCAGCCCTCTGCAAGAGCCCTGCACACTTACTTGCAGGGTGGCTCTGGGATTCTAGGGCTGAAAAGGAGTTGTGGGGTACAATGACCTGGATTGAGGCGCAGGTCTGTACTATCTGGGGGTCCCAGATACACCATCCCTGTCTGAGTTGAGCACTGGAGAGAGCTGCATCCTGCAGGAACCTAGCGTGGGAGAAACCACACAGGGAACAAGTGGGGTGCTGGCAGAGGTGCAGAGTTCACGCTGTAAGAGCCTAGAGAGTGAGCCATACTGAAACCAGGAAGAGAAAACTCCTTCCTCCTCTACTGTCCCTCCAGAAACCCCTACTGACAAGGTCTAGCACCAGGTTGGCTGGCAAAGGAGAAATAGTTACAAAACCCATCATAATTATTACAGAGTAGACAAAAAGGGTGAATTTGGAGATAAGAAATACATCAATAAACAGCATGGTCCACCATTTTGACTTAGTGTCCATAGACACCCTCTGCACACGTTTGACTGCCGTACAACAATAAACAACTATATTTTCACCTAACAGGATACTCACTGTCTTTTCAAAATGAGGCAATGCACACAGCCCTGCAGTCACTGTATACACCCCTGTGGCTACATTCATCGCCACTCAGAATCCATTCCAGTTCCACCGAATAGTCTGTTATATAAAGACTCATTGTAGAGTTAACCTCTAGCAACTTGTACCTAAAATTTTTTTTAATGGAAAGGAGAGAGAAGAGGAAAATATTAGCATTTACACATAAACATACCTATGAGAAGCAAAAATAAAATACGCAAAGTGACGACAGTCGTTTTCTCTGCAATTGGTTACGAGGCCCAAATTGCTTCCCTCTTCCACTAGCCATTCATTGCAGCCACCTTCAGCCAGAACCTCAGCTGAGGATTCTTAACTTGATAGAGTAATTCAAACCCTCATTCCTGAAGAGTCTTAAGGAGGAAGGATCCTTAAGGAAGGATCCTTAAGGAAGGATCTTCCTTAAGGAAGGATTCTTAAGAATCCTTAATCATCCTGCGTTTTTTTTTTTTTTGGTTTCTGAAGTTTTCCATTAACCTTTCCTGTTGTGTTTAGAGTACTAATAAAAACCCCAGAAAAACTCCTAGGTAACAGACATAGTCCTTTTTGTCCCTAATGTGTAGCAGCAACCCAGTTTCCTCTTGGTAACAGGGAACAATCACTCCACCTTTTTGCTGTTGGTCCAGTAGCATAAGCTGTCCAGAACAGCCAGATGACAATCTCTGCCTTCTCCAGTCCAATGGAACCACCGTTGTGTCCCCTACTGGAAACCATGATCTCCTTTAGAACTAAGATCTCCCAACTAACCAAGCTCAAAGATACCAGAACTTATATTCATGAGTGAGATGTTCCTCATGTTTTCTTACAGAAAGTGAGATATTTATAAATTGTTATGTATGAATCACGGGCAGCAACAAAGAGTTATTTTCTCATTATTTTATTATAAAACTCTGTTGTTTACACCCACCTCCTTGTGGGTAAAATGCTAACTCCGTCATGCTGTTGGGTTGGCTTCATGGCCGTGTAACCAGTGCAGTGCACAAAGCCCCGTGTCAGAAGGCTCCATGCATAGGTTTTAATCCACTGCAGTCACCCTCTTGAAATTCTTAATAATGTCATCTTTGAATTTGTGTTTTGTACGTGAAGTCACTGGGACAGTGACACTTGTGCAGGGGCTTCCAGCCTCTGCTCACACTTGGCTCTCTTTCCCACTCCCCCACCTCCCGGGGACTCTTGCCACCCTCTGCCTTGCCTAGCCTCCCCGCCCTTCCCAGCTGCTGCTGCCACTCCCCAAGCCCCGGGCAGGAGCCTGGGTGCAGATGTGGGTAGGGCAAGTCTTGGCACACAGCATGGTGGAGGCCATCCTGCCCTGGTGCCATGGTGCAACAGCTATAGCCAGCCAGAAACCAACTCAGTGGCGATGAGCCTTCCACTCACCCCTAAACCAAGTACTTAGAGCATTTTAGCCTGAAGGTTGCAATACCCTGGGGGGTTGCCTATCCACTGTGGGAAGGGGCGATGTCTGACTTGACTCCCCACGGTGCTACCCCAGCTAGAGCCTGGTGCATCAGTGCAGCAGCCAGCAGGAGAGGTAACGTGACAGCAGTCAGGCCTGAGCATGTGCATCCTGCATCATAAGATGGGGTCCCAGGGCACCTGTGAGGGTCCACACTTACCCTGCAGGTATCCCCATGCTGAGGGAGCATACCCATGGCTTGCTCAGTGCTTAATGAACTCTTCCCTCTTCCAACCTTCCCAAGTCTGGCTTGCATGTGCCTCTTCTGGCCAGCTGGAGGCATGCTCAGATGCTTGCCATGAAATACGAATTACGTAATTTCAGTGATTCCACATCGGAGTTAAATGCTCTGATATTTGCATTTAAAACTGGCATTGCACAATATAAAGATGAACAGTAAAAGTCATACTAATAATTTAAATTTTTAAATTTTTATTTACTTAGAATGACATTAAGTAGCAAGTAAAAAACACCATGACAAGTTGAGGAAGACCATAGAATAAAGGAGAAAGTTTTATATTTTAATACCTTAAACCACACTATTTCCTGCTTTTTTAAACAAAGGGCTCTGCATTTTCATTTTGCACTAGACTCCAAAAATTATGTAACTGATCCTTTCCTGGCATAGGGACATTTGGGCCAGTGTCCAAGTGTATCTGAGTTTAGAGAAATTTAGGATAGTAAGAAACAGATAAAGGAAAGAGTAATATTTTATGCTACTTGGAAGGGGATATTGATCTTTCTCAAAATTTTAATGGAAGAAAAAAGATGGTAAGTATGGTGCTTATGACACCAAAACTGTCACCAATGTAGCAATAAGCTCTAGGAGAATTCGATGTTTAAAGAGCAGTTATGGTGAACTGTCTGAACTGATTCCTTGAGCTTCATCAATATGACTTAGGGACTCTATTTTACAACAAAATCCCAAGTACTTTTACTTTAAAAAGGGTGCAGAATTAGACTTGTAACTCCAACAGAATGTAAAGTTGTAAAAAAATATTTAATAGATAACAGCAAGATGTTATAACATTTTTTTTTTATATTTTGCATGAGGCAGAAGCTATTTAGGAAAAAATGTGGTTTAAAGAACACAGAACATACCTTCAACTGTTTGGCAGAGCTGTGGGCCCTGGGCAGACACAGATCAGCTAGCCTTGGAAAAATTAGGGAGGAAAAGAAAGACAGCTGCAAAGAGACAACACAAGAACTAGCAAGTAAGGACGTCAACTTTGTCTTTGATTTACCCAATGCTGGGAAGAATACTGGCCTCCTCACTTTTTAGTAATGAATATACACATCATCATCTTCAAACACAGAAGAATGAGGAACAATTGTTTAAAAGCCACTGAAATGACTCTCACCTCCTGTCCTGCATCATCATAAAATGTCTTGCCAGAGAAGCATTTTCATTCAAGATGAATAGGTAGTGATTAGCACTTTTCAAAAAGCAAATTGTCTGAGGTTCTGTGTACTTGATTTCCTGGTACCCATTCCTCATTAAGGTGATTCATGAAATTTTTCAATTAGGTTCCTATGGTATTTTTTTTTTTCATCGATTTGGTTTCTACTTTTCAACAAAATGAATGAGTCGGTGTATCATCCAGACAGGTGTGGACTTGCATAATTATAAAGTTAAATGATCCATGCATAGAATTGAGAAAAGGGGCAAGGACTAAAATCAGAATCTAAACAGACATAACTATTTCAAAAAGGATACATTAGAACATCTGAATAAACAGGTGATTACATGTAGCCTATCTATTCAGAATAACATGGTGGTTGAGCATGGGTACTACAGTCAGACTTCCTAAGTTCAAACCTAGGCTGTTTCACTACCTTCAGAGTTAAGCAAGGTTCTTACACTTGCCACACCTCCACTTTTTCATCTGAAGGATGTCATAATGACAGCAGCTGTGCTCTAGGGCAGTCCTGAGAATGAAATGGGAAACTGCCGTAAAGCACCAAGCCTCGCACATAGTAAACACTTAGTGAATGTTAGTTCCTGTTTTTCCAGAAATAATGATGCTACTCACTTAGAATCAGCTTACTTGTAATTAATGTTAACTTGGCCTTCAAGATCAAAATGAAGATAAAAATTCATGGGCTATTGAAAAAATATAACGCAGTACTCATTGTTAAAGTGGAATAAAAGCAGTTAAAAGAAAATGGTTTTTCAAAATTTCTTTTGGCAAATATTGCCAAATAGTTTAAACCAATCCTATACATATTTCCTATTCTTTATTTTCCTATTCTTTATTATACTGTTCCATGAGGGAAAAAAGGATATATTTTAATTATTGTTACCACTTTCATCTATTTGATTTCTTGAGTTTCAATCACCTACTTAGTCTTATTGAATATTGTATGCTGTGCATGTGGAATACATAGTCCCCAGGGCTATTTCTGTCTACTAGTTTTCCTTGTTCCTAAAAACAGAAATGAGGAATGCCTACAGCTGAAAAAAAAAATCTATCTTCCTGTCACCAGCTCCTTCTGCTGATATCTCACGGATCCAAATTATATGTTCACATAATTTGCATTTTCCAACCTTTAGATTTTTCGGGAAAAAACCCATCAAGTTAGGTCAAAATACATTCCTTGTTATTGCAGAAAATTGCTTCCATTGGCCTACATCTAGGGTCATATATAATTTGTCATCCAAACCAGGACACTTTTGAAAGTGAAAAGGGACTCTGTTCACAATTACATCAGAACAACACAAACTGGGACTGTCTACGGTAAACTAGGACATGTGGTCACCTTTCCCATGTCCCTCTCTTGCTGGCTTATTCCCTTTTATTCCTTCTTTTTTCCTCTCTCCGATTTTCTCCCTTCTTTTCTCTCCCTCTTTGTTCTCCTTCTGTCTCTCACTGGCTCTTCCCATATCCCCCAAGTGGCAATCATTTGCTATGATTAACTGGAGCTGGGATACTCACTAAAGAAATGCCTCATATTCAAACCCAGTCAAACAAATGCTACAAAACAATCGTTCCTTTGCTGCTGTATTAGTTATCTATTACTGCAAAACAAATTACTCCAACATGCAGTGGCTTAAGAAAACAAACACATTATTTCACACAATTTCTGAGTCAGCCAGGAGCAGCTTGGCTGGGTGATTCTGGATTGGGGTCTCTCGTGAGGGTGCAGCCAAGCTGTTCACTACAACTACAGTCAGCTGAGAGAATGACTAGGGCTGGAGGGCTGACTTCCTAGAGAGCTCACTTGCATGGCTGTTGGCTGGGGCTCTGTCCTTTGCTACACAGGCCTCTCCACGGGGCTGCACGTGACATGGCAGCTGACTTGTTACAGAGCAGGTGATCTGAGAAAGAGGAAAGTCACAATGTCTTTTTTCGACCTGGTCTTTGAAATTCCCACCATCAATCCTGCTTTATTCTATGTATGAGAAGAGAGTCACTAAGGGCTATGGTCTGAATGTTTGTGTCCCACCAAAATTCATATGTTGAAATCCTAATCCCCAAGGTGATGGCATTAGGAGGTAAAGCCTTTGGGGATTGATCAGGTGATATGGGTGGAGCCTGCATGAGTGGGACTGGTGCCTTTACAAAACAGCCTCCAGTAAGCTTGTTCACCCCTTGCACCATCCAAGAACACAGCAACAAGTTGCCTTCTACGACCCAGAAGGCTGGCCTTCACCAAACACCAAACCTGCCAGTGCCTTGCTCTTAGACTTCCCGGCCTCCAGAACTGTGAGAAAGAAATTTCGGTTGTTTATCAGCTGTCCGGTTTATGATATTTTGTTATAGCAGCCTGAATGGACTAAGACACTTGAGGGGAAGGCAATTAGTCTTCACTTCCTGGAAAAAATATCAAAGAATTTGTGCACATATTTAAAACCATCACATCTATATAGTTTTTCAAATTCTTTGACTCTGATTTAATTTTACTTCTGGGGTCCTATCCAAAGAAACCAAAGATAATATAAGGGAAATGCTATATGAGCTAAGTTTTTTACATTATGTTAGACCAGTGAAAAATTTGAAAACACCTAAATATCTAGCAATAGGGGAATGATTTAATGAATTATAGTACTTCCATAGAATAGAATGTTGTGCAAATATTTAAAATTGTTCTGAAACCTATATAGTAGCGTGAAAAAATGCAGCGAAATATTTATGAGAACACCAAACTGTATGTATGCTATCATTTCAACTCTAAAAAAATACACAAAAAGAGACCAGATGGAAACTAAAATAACAAGAAAATGGTTGTGCTAATTGGTAAAACCATGGGAGGATTTTTTCTTTCTCTGTATCCAAATTTTCTGCTATATAGCTGTTAGGTATTATTCCACTACATGTAATTCTGTTATAATTTTTTTTTTACTTTCAAAAAGATAAAGATAAAATTGACTTTTTAAATAAGGATTCAGCAGTCATTTTTTT
Organism: Varecia variegata; assembly: GCA_028533085.1. Taxonomy (NCBI): domain Eukaryota; kingdom Metazoa; phylum Chordata; class Mammalia; order Primates; family Lemuridae; genus Varecia; species Varecia variegata. Next base: position 12,342,434 of record CM052451.1, read on the forward strand.
TTCTATGTAGCAAAAAATAGACTGTACTGAGATTTACCGATAGGCCGGGGGTGTTATATTAGTAATGGATCAGCCAGGGAAGAGATGACACACTCAAAAGTGGTAACTGAGAAGGATTTAATTAAAGGAAACCAACAAGGTATGGTTAAGCACCCTTGGGAGTCAGGTGTTCCCCCACCCCACCCCGGGCCTGAGAGGCAAAGGGAGATGGTAGGTGTATTTCCCAGAAGCTATGATCTTCAGTGTCAGGTGGGGGGAGGTAGAACAAATACTGCCATGTTATTGTCTAGCTCTCTAATCTGCTGCCTACTTCCCACTGATTAAACCAACTCTAGAGTGCAAGGGAGCCCTTTGATATAGATCTTAAAAGAAGAGCCTCCCATACACAAAGAAGAGTTGAGAATGGATCTAGAAGAGCAAATAGAAATATCCAACACAGGAGGTTATTTAAAATAGCTGGAGGATGCTCTGCTTTGGTGGGAAGATTCCAAAGCTGTTGCATACAATTTATACCTTTATACTAAAAATGGACATCAGCGATGTTGGAGGAATATATATCTTGACACTGAAGCATTCACAGAAGTATGTCACCAGTTACAGACGATTTCACTTTTAGACACAGACAGACTGCCTGTGTCTTAGGTCATGGCAATTCAAACTGATTCTTGAATGTGAATATACACATCTCATACCAGGTTTTATACAGGTACAGAAGGTATGCAAACATTTTTGATGATATTGACAACAGTGAATGTCCTGATGAAGTCATCCCTACTTAAATAAGAGATGTAAATGTAGACTCTTTTCTTTAGCTGTGCTGTGAACTTCACTAAGGCAATCTGCTTGTTGTGTTTCGGTTTGGTTGGGTTTGTTATTTTGCTGACCACATAACCATCACCCAGCATAATACCTCAAACACGGGAAGTTACCAAAATGTGTTGAATGGATGAATTAATGGATTTCTTAAAGGACTTTTACACCGTACTTTCTTAGTTTTCTTTCTTTTTTGAAGAAATAAGAAACGTCTTCAAGAAATGTTGGAAAATTTAAGTAACTTGCTTAAGATCAAACAGCTAATAGGTGACAGAACTGTAATTCAAAACCAGATTTTTCCATTGCAACCCCTTGAGGAAAACCAAATTCGTACCACTGGTACTTTAGTTATATTTCTAAATACATACCCTGAAATATGACCATTCTCTTGCAGTGAAAACATGATAAAACTTTATCTTCTCTTCAATGTCTCTAGAAACAAATTCAATGTTCTTCCAAAGAGACTGTTTCATTATATGACATAAATGTATTCTTTTCCTCTATGAGGGAACATTATGGTAAAAATAATCCCACCCACCGCTATCTATTTAAGGTGGAACTTCTGTACCATTTTTCAGTCTACCAGTAGTTGTCTCGAGGCTGGTACTGTCTTTCCAAACCTCCTCCCGCCGCCAGTCACCATCCAGAGAAAGGACGGTTTTGATTGCCAAAATGCCAAGGAAAGGGGACGGTCCTGTCATTTAGTGTGCAAAGGGGCCAGAGATGCCACATGGCCTGCCATGCTCAGGACAGTCCCACACAGTGAATAATTGTCTTCCCCAAAATGCCACAGGATCTTGTGATTCTTCTAAGTGATTCTTCTGCTTTTTTTCTAGGTTAGATCTTTTATCCAAGTATATTTACTATCCCAGGTATATTTATTTATTTATTTATTTATTTAGTGTTTTGAGACAGGGTCTTGCTTTGTCACCCAGGCTAGAGTGCAGTGGCACAGTCATAGCTTACTGCAACCTCAAACTCCTGGGCTCAAGCGATCCTCCAGCCTCAACCTCCTGAGTAACTAAGATTACAGCTACCTTGCCTAGCTAATTTTTAAAATCTCTGTATATAGATGGGGTCTCACTATGTTGTCCAGGCTGGTCTCAAACTCCTTGGCTCAATCAATTCTCCCCCTTCAGTCTCCCAAAGTGCTAGGATTACAGGTGTGAGCCATTGCACCCGGCCTAATATTCTTTTAATAAAATCTAACAATGACATTTTACTCAGTTCCTTTTGTGAACTTTAAATTCCTGGGTTTAACTTCTTAAACTAGGTATACTTAGAGTCTAAGAGAAAACAAGCTGATCCTCTTGTGCTGATGGTGGAGTGGGAGGAACAGCAGGCTGGGAGTCAGGAGTCTGGGTTTGGGCTCGTTGCTCACCTAGCAGCGTGGCATCGGACAAGTCATCCAACTTCCTCGTGCTCCTGCTTTCTCATCTAGAACATGAACCGGTTGGACAACAAAACAATTTTCCATAGCTGCAGCCCTAACACTCTCTAAGTGGCAGAGGTTAACAAACCCAAACCAAAGAGTGAGAATTGCTAAACACTTGATGGAATAACTAAAGGATATAATCCCAAAAGAAAACTTAACATGCGGCCTAAGTTAACATCCAAATGGGGTGAGTATGTGTGGACTCCTCTGAGGTAGAGAGAAATGACCATTCCCACTTCTGAATTCTGTGTCTCTTTTATGCATCTTACTCTGAAGTTATTCTCGTGAAAGTTATAGTTAATGGTAGATGTGGCCCATTTACCGCCTTTTCCCCTGGATTTCCTTTCTGCAGACTCCAAAATCTAGGAAATCTTCTCCTTCCTGTCTTTCGCGTCTCTTATCTAATTGGTCCTTGGACCTTTCCCAGAATCTGTCTCCAGCCCCTATGTCATTGTTTCAGTTTAGAATTTCATTTTCCCTATTCTGAGCTCCCTTGTGCTGATCAGTTGTCTATTAGATTATTCCTTATCCTTCTTTTGCTTTATACACAGGGCACTGACCCCTGCAAACTACATTTCTCAGGCTCCCCTGCCATCGGGCTCTCTCTCCCTGCCTCAAGCTACCTGGTCACCCATCATCTTGGCTGCAGTAACACCACCTTTTCTTTGTCCTTGCAGCCTTAGGGGTGGGACTGATTTTCTACAGTTGTTAATCTTGTGTTTGTTTCACCTCATCCTGGTTCCTCTTTCAACTGTTCTGACATCTTTGCATTTAATTTCCTGTATTAAACTCTTCCCATTGAAATACCTAGTATGGGTTTTACTTTTCCGGCTGGACCTTGAATGATATACCCTTTTCCCTTGTAGTTCTCAAAATAGGCCTCTCAAGGAGAGAAGGCATTCCCTGTACAGGAAAACTATCCTTTCATTCCTCTGTGGTGCAAACTCCTACTTGTCCTTTAAGCTTTAGCACAAATTCCACTTTTTCTCTGAAGGCTTTCCTGACTATTCCAGGCACAACTGAGTCACTTCTCCTTTGCTGCCAATGTACTTGGTACGTTACTGCAATGTACATTTATCTTAGAATTGAAAGTGTTCACACATTGGTCTCCTCACTAGTCCATAAGCTCCTTGAGGCTAACGACTATATTTTTCAATTTGAATATCACCAATGTCTGGGCAAAAAGGAGGCAATTTGTAAATATTTGTTAAATAACACACTATAGAGATTTTGAAAAGTTTCTAGTCTTATTTAAGCAGCCTCAATAGATAAGTTCATTATTTTTAAATTTTGTAAACATATTGGATACTTTAGCTGTTTTCTAATGAAAATAGTTACAACTGACTTTTTTATAAAGGAAATTAATTAATGCTTTTAGCCAAAATAGATATTTTGTCTGAGTATTGGATGCAGTATAATTAATTGCAATATTTGCTATATTTAGCAAAATAATAGACTATTGATGTTTTAACTTTAGTTTCAGTCACTGGAATTTGCATTCAACTATGTGTATTCATATTCTGAGATGTTGCTAATTAAAGAGGAATTATACATTTCTGTAATTAGAAATAGGTCACTATTGTTACCACTAAGAAAGTTTTACTATAATGTATAAAGTCCAATTTACCTTTTCTACCCATTAAAAATATTTTATAACTGTATAATTTCTACCTTATAATTAAATCAACATATTGTTTCAACAATTCACAAAGTGACTATGCCAAGTTGTCAAATCTTTACTTATTCCTGAAAATTAAAAAATGTTATCTTTAATATTTTACTGAATTTAAAAGAAAGCTTAAAAGAATAAAAATGTATTACCCCAACCTATATTTGGTTTACAAAATCTCTAATCATGTGGATTCTGAACCCTCATCAACTATACTGAGTGTCTGAAAAACAAAAACCCATGTCGTCTCAGATGTCAATATAAAGGTTACTGATATTACACTGCCAACCTAGCATTTCATAGCATGACTCTTTATCAAAGAGACTGGAATATGAGCAAATAGAGAAAGGTTTTATCAACCAGTGAAATAATCCTACAAAATTCCAAATGTAGAGTGTCTCAGTATTACTTGAAAATAATTATAGACTCAAAGACTCTGAGCTATAGGACATAATTTACACTGGAGAAATTCTAACTGATGAAAGAATTGCTGATGATAAAAATTTTCCCACTACAAGTCTGAAGCCAACATTCCTTTTCTGTTAAATGTCATCATTAAATATTTATTCTTTATTTTTCCTGCTCTTTCTGAAGTCCAGAGAAAATTCTGGTTGGATTTTTTTCCTTCCATAGTTATAAATTGCAATGTTGAGCTTGATCTCCAAGTTACATTTCAAGTCGTTCACAATACTTGTAAATACTTATTAAAATTAAACATTTAAAAAAATCATTTGATTTTTTTCCTTTTCTTTTTTTTTTTATTTTTTTTTCTTTTTCAGGAGAGTGTGTCTTGAACCAGAGCCAATGTGGGTTTGCACAGACCACTGGGCAAGACACATTAATTCCACCTCCTCTCACATCTGCCATCCAGAAAACCTGGCATGACTAATCTAGCCTACAGTTTGACAGAGACAGAGCTGAATATAACCAGTTATTCTTCAGGGCTTTCCAGTGATTATTCGCTCAACCAACACAATGGAAAGAGTCCTGGTGGCCACTGGATAAACATAGACCATTCTGTGTTTCAAGGCTGGAGTTATCGAGGAATAAGTCTATAGCTTCAAGCACTTCGTTTAAAATCTAAATCCAGTATTTAGCTTTACATACAGGAGCTTGGATATAGTATTCTAAGTTTCTCCCTGTATATACTTCAAAAGTAATCATTTGTACACAAGCCTTGGGTTGAAGGATCTATGTATAGTGTTTCTGTTATCCAACTGGCTCCTTACGTTTTAGACTTATCTTCAAAGGAAGAAAGCTCCTAATACCATAAACCTGAAATTGTCTTCTACTTCCTATTACCTCTCATTCTTGTTTCTATAAAATAGTAGAGGTGTAATTGCATAGGGAATCTTTTGTTTCTTACATTTACAAATATAAAGCTGGCCTTATGAATATTAAGACAAAACAAAATGTCTTGTCAGTTCTGTCCAGTGGAACTTCCTGCAATGATAGAAATGTTCTAGATTTACGCTGTCCAATATAGTAGCCACTAGCCACACGTGGCTGGCTAGCAAGCATTTGAAATGGTGGCTATTGCAACTAAGGAAATGAATTTTTTATTTTATTTAATGTTAATAAACTTCAATCTCAGTTTGAATAGCCACATGTCACTAGTGGATGACAATGCAGGTCTAGAGAGTATGACTTGAAGGACACTAAGTAGCTTCCTCCATCCCCAAATTCCTGTACCCCTATTTCTCATGGAGCCTCAGTCTCCATGAGCTGAAACTGACCCTTTAAGAAATGGATGCAGAATGAAATTAAAGCTATATAACAGTCACAGTTCTTGGCTGTAAACAACAGTCAACTCTAGTTGACTTACACAAAAAAATGTTTTTGTGAGTATATAAGCACCCCACAGAATCAAAAGGAAGCCTGTAAAATTGAGATGGAACAAAGGAAGCTGGTGCATGGCCAAGATCCTGCCGCCAAGAATAGTATGCCTAGGATGGCATTACTGGCCTTGGCATCACTGGACACTTGACTTGCCACCACACTGCAGGGTTCTGCTGCTCTTGGTCACTCTCTGCTTCGCTGTTGAACTCCCAACTCCATAATGGCCACTTCTAATAATCTCCAACTGAACTTGCGCCATTGTATCACCCCTTAGAGATCCATGCTACAGCTGCCAGTCACGGGAAGGAAATATCTGCCCACCTTTTGGGTTCATAGACACTGCCCTTCCTCATTTAGGGGCAAGGAATGGGGTCACTGTAGGCAAAAGCATTTATTTAAATGGAAAATTCCAATTTTGTTTCCAAAGAGATTAACCTTTGTGCAAACCATAAAGAAGTGGAAGCAAAATCAGACTGATCTGCTATATAGAAAATTGTTCTTTTAAAGTCTTTTAAATTTCCTGAATATGGTTGATATTTTATTAATTAATCATTCACCACTAAATAATACTAAATTGTATGAGGATAATTATAATATAATTGCAATGAAGCTATAATTCATAATTTATAATTGCCTTGGTTATGCCAACAGCGATACAATTGAAATCTGAAAAAGTGAGAACTGCACTGCTTGGTGTGTCCCTGCCATCTAGTGGCAGTAGGCATTAATACTATCATGGAAATCCTAACATGCTTGAAGGGCAAGGTTTGCCAGGGACAGTGTGTCCCACTTTACAATTTTCCCAATGTTTTGACCCAATCAACTGTACATTGAAATATCCATACGCATTTGAAATTATCTTCCATTCTATTCAATTCCATTACAACTTAATTGCAAACATAAATCTCTGAAAGCCAAAACATATCTAAGCACTACTTCATTCCCACATTCCCTAAAACACATTTCTCTTTATTGTATTTTACACATCTCCAGAAATATGTAGTTTAGGGCATACTATTATTCTCCCACAAAGAACATCTTGATCACTATTATAAACATGCAGATTAACACTGGAGTCACGGATGTCATGGATTTCTGGCTTTTAAAGGGATTTTTCCCCCCAAAAGAATTATATGCTCATTGTTAAAAAATAATAAAAGAAGATCTATCAATATTTTTGCAGACTACTCTAGTAAGGATGGGGGAGGCATGAGAAAATAAGAATAAATAAATAAGAGTAAATCCAGACCTCAGCTTCATTCCTTCTAATCTGTGTGAGGTTTAAAAAGTAGTATTTGTCAAGTACCATATGCTGTTAGCAAAATCAACACAATCAATTTCTCATATATGAGAGTAATAAAATTGACCTTATACTTCAACGATATATTCTTACTGAAACATTTTCCTCTAAGAACACTTCTAAAAGGAAGGAGTAAATACCAAGCAAGTGCCCTAATAAAGTTTATGGTAGGGGATTTGGCTGAAAAGGTGAGATGAGGTTAGCATAGGTGACTTAGTGGGGGTCCATCCCTAGAGACATGTGGCTCCCTGGGCTTGATTGTCATGCTGTTCTTGATTCATACTATGCATGGGAGTAAGTGAAAATTTTAATCCGAATCCGGAAGGAGGAGGAAGATTTGGAGCAGTAAACATGAAGGCAAGATAGATTTGAGGTTTGGGAACTGAAGAATCTGGGGCACTGGGCTGAAGGGAGAGGGGGATGATTAAGTTCCCTTCATGGGAGCAGGGTCTGATAATAGGGATTTTGAAAATTTGAGAGCTGAATGATTTTGCTAAACTGCTGAGTGGGTGGAGCAACCAGGCAGAGGCCTGGTGAGGATGGAGTTATGGTCATTACGGACTGGCTGGACCCAGTAGGGAAGCCTTTGTCCCCTTCTCTGTGTTCCCCACACCTTTTGCTTGCCTAGCTGTTCCCACCCCTCCTCTTTCCCTTAGTTTTGCTCTCTCTCCTTTGCTGTGGCTGTCTTTTTCATAAATCTCCATATCAGTTCTATCGTAGTTATACATGAAACCCACAATTTCTTATACTTATTGAACATCTGAATTAAAATTCATGAGTTGAATCTTCTGTATTTCTCTCTAAAGAGTTAAGTCCCTAATGCACTTTCTTCTTAATTGTCTATGACCTTCAAATTATTTTCCTGTTAATGTACGGTCCTAAAGAAGGGAAAAAATCAGAAAACTCTCTATTCCTAAGTTATCCTTCCAGTTTCATCAAAGCCTACTGCCTAGAGACTGGCTACTCACCAAAGAGCTCACATTTGTGCATGCATGCTTATGCCTGTCTAATTAGAGACTATGCGAAGATCAATCATGTTATCTTGTGGCTTTCGAGACAATTCTTTCTACACTAGACTTTTTTTTTTTTTTATTTTAAGATAAAAGCCATACCCTTGGAGAACTCAGTAATAGTAGTACCCTTAAAATAGAAAAATAAATTGAAAACGTTCCACAAGTATTTATTATAAATATGAACAAATAAATAACATTTTAGGATGAATAATAAAAATCTAACCTCCTTCAAAGATATCACACCTGCATATTCTTCCAAAAAGATAAAAGACGTCAACATGGTGTAGAATGCGATTCCATTTCTGACCTCAGGACCCTAAGACGGTTAGAAGAGGAGCAGGGCAGGGCATTGCAGCAGCTGGTATTTTACAAAGGCACAGTGTGCACTTTCTCCAGTGTTTCTAGTGTGGGAAATCTGACCCCTGCCTTTTCATTCTTTGATAGTCTCCATTAACCCCAATCACTGTTTTGCTCATCTTTGTCACAGTACTTCAGTCCTGAAAGGGACTTTTAATTTTGCTTTTAGTCTCTTCTGTTTGGGAGCATAAGGCCATTATCCAGGGGAAAGTTGAGGATTCCATGGAAGTCACTAATCTACCCTACAGAATATCCAAATACAATATAAAGTACCACACCAAAACAACGTGATTCACTGGGACAGAAAGTCTCATTCCCTCATTTCAACTATTTAAAGTCCTATAGAAAGACTAGCATTGTCTATGCATTTTTGAAGAGAAGTCAAAGAGATTTGGGGTGTGCATGTGTAACGTAGTAGCTATTTCAGGGCAGATTAGCATGCTGTCTAATCCAGTCGCAGGAAGATAATCTCAAGGCCGTAAGAGCTAAATTTCTTTGACTGAATTTATGAAATCATTTTTTTCTACTTCTACACACGAATATGAAGTAATTTCATTGAATGTGGTTGCTGTGTGGTGTAAATATACATAGTCACTAATGTTAAGTAAAATGATGCCCATTTATATAGCAATTATGTATATAATTTAGATACACTCACTGATTGAAGTGTTTCCCTGAGGAATCGGGTGCGTCCATAATCAGAGGAAGGGAAAAAAAAAACGGAAACAATCTCAGAAGCATTCGACTATTTTTTCCTTTTCTCATCAAACACATAATGAGAGGTTTGGTCTGACTACCTTTAGGATCCCTTCCCGTGTTTTCAGCAACCGCTTTAGAAGCAGCTAGAAGCTAAGTTTAGAATTGCCATCGCAAAAGAAAACATCGTAGTGACCCACGGGGTGCGAAAAAGAGTACTTGGAAGCAACCACCGGACTCTGGGGACGGGGTGGTGGGAATGGTCACTCTTACAATCAGTAAATCCTTTGACAAGAAAATTAAAATTCTCACAGCAAATGACCTGTGTTTCTGACTCCAGTGATTTCGGGATTCACAACCCCAAATCCCTCTTCCTCACGCCCCAGCCGCTCCCGGGCCAGAACACGGCTCGCACCCCGCTCGGTGGTGCGCGTCCGTTCCCCGCAAAATCCGCGTAGTAGAGCCGGCGGCGCCCGGCCCGACGCGCTCGCTCCCCGGGGCTGGAAGCCGGCCCCGCCCGCCCTGCCCGCCGCCAGTTTCCCGGGACCCACAAGTTGAGGCGACAGTTTCCAAAGCGGGATGCGGGGCCACTGGCCTCAGCGCCCGAAGACTTTCTAGCGGCGCATTTCCCGGGGTGCGCGGCCCGCGCCCTGCTGGCCCGGGGCAGGTGAGGGGTCCCGTCCGCAGCAGGCCGGCTGGCCGCGTCTGCCCCGTCACCCTCGCCTCCCTTCCCCTCCCCCGCGTGCGTCTCTGCGCCAAGTGTGGCGGCTCCCGCCACCCAACCGTCCGGAGTTGCGGGCGCCTGAGGAGGGGCCGCCCTCGCCCCCACCCCTCCGCGCGGGGCGGGCGCCGCCGAGCAGCCCTGCAGCCCCCGCCTCCTCCGGTTCACCCGGAATCCAGGGTCAAACCCGCAGGCGGCCGGGCCAAGGGGGGCGCCTTCACTCCCACCCCGGGGCGCGCCCGAGGTGCCCGCGGCGAGGGGCGCGCGGGTCGGGAAGGGCCCCCGGGGCGCGGCGGAGGCCGCCTGAGTCCCCAGAAAGCCCGCCCGAGGGCGCAGCCGGCCACGCCGTGGGACGGGGCGGGGGCGGAGCAGAGCCTCCCGCCGCCTCCTCACCGTCGCCTCCTTCTCCTCCTCCTCCTCCTCCTCGTCCTCCTCTCGCAGCCACCGCCTCCGCCGGGCTGAGGAGCTGGGAGTCCGCGGCGCCGGCTCGGGGCTGCGGGATGGGGAGTTAGCGCCACGGCGGCGGCAGTGGCCGCGGCGCAACCGGCCGCCGCCCCCGGGCCCGTCCCGCCTGGGGCGCCGGGCGCGGCCAGCCCGCCCCGGAGCCGGGCCAGCGCGCGGCGGCGGCGGCGGAGCTGGGCAGGTGGATGCGGCTGGAAGATGGCGCCCTCGGGCCCGGGCAGCGTCAGGCGGCGGTGCCGGCGGGTGTTGTACTGGATCCCGGTGGTGTTCATCAGCCTCCTGCTGGGCTGGTCCTACTACGCCTACGCCATCCAGCTGTGCATAGGTGAGTGCGCGCCCCCTGCAACGCCGGTCCTCGGGCCCGGTCCCCGGCGCCCGTAGGGAGGGCGCCGTCCTGTCACCCGCCTCCCCGCTCGCCCCCCGTGCAGCCCACCGGGACGGTCCCGGGACGCGGGAGCCGGGCGCGCGCAGCCGCGCTGCCACTCTCCCCACCCCGGAGGCTGCTCTGCGCCCCGGGCGCTGCCAACTGGCCGCATCTCCGCTGGCACCGAGGCCGAAAACAGCCTCCAGGCAGCCTCCAGGCAGCCTCCTGCCACTCGCACTACCCTTGCCTTCCCCTCGCAACTCTCAGGTTACGGTGTCACCTCCACCGCCCCCCCCCTCCCCGCACACGCAGCCAAGCCTCCCCCTGCCCTCCGCTGACCACCGCCGCCCCAGCAACACCCCCTAGGTCCGGGACAACTGCGGTCTCCGCTGCCCGCAGCCTCCTTGGAGAGGTGAGGCTGGGGAGGCTGTGCCGGAGGCTGGAGGGCTCCAAGCTGGGCCCGGGGTACAAGCTGCGCCAGACCACGCCGGGGTACTGCCCTTGGGCGGCAGAGCTCGATCCCTTTCTGGTCGTCATGAATCTACTTTTTAAAAAAGCGCTCAGGGGCGGTTTTGCTGCCTTTATGATTTGAGGATTGCCACTTGGACACTTTCTAGTTAAAAAGGGGTGGGGGGGTGAACTACCAGAAAGTATTTTCGAAGACATGCAACACGCAAGACCATAATTTAAACGTTAGAATAACAGGGAGAAAAAGAAAGAGGTGATCATCCGAGCTTTTTACATCCAGAAAGCCGAGTGGCTCAAGTCCAAGTTCTACGCTGCTGAACTGGTGGGTGGGATACTTTCAGTGCTGAAGATTAGGGGGGAAAAAGTTGACTGTGCACAAGTAGGCAGTACCATTATGTCGCTTAATGTAAGCCGGCTTCTACTTTCAAAGGTCTGTGAAAACTGATATGGGTTATCAGAAAAAATGTTAAAACAGAGGGTGACCTTTCTGCCAGTGACTTGTGAATGCTTTCTGTGTTTGGCGTTCCACCTACCTAGCACTAGCCTTGGGGTGGGACGGGGAAAAAAGATTAAATAGTGTCCTATTTAGTTTTAACCTTCACATCTTAAGCATTTTCAAAGCTTCAAAATTCAGACATAGAATTTTGTCTGAAGCCATCTAACCTCAAAATGTTGCCCCTGGTGAGAAATAGTATCAGGATAATACACCAAAATAATTACCGACATAACTTTTGAGAGAATTGAGACTAACTTCTCATTTTATATAGTTTTGGTAGTTTTAAAATTTGCTGTTAATACTTTCTTTACTGGAGTTAGAAACAATATTATAGTCCAAAAAAACCAGTCTGTTTTTTAAAAAAAAAAACAAATTGGGCTGTACTGACATATTCATGACAATGCATCTAGATATGTGATATTCAGGTCATCTAAAATATATAGGAAGAAACATGTTGTAATTTTTGTATTAAGTGTTAATGTGAAAATAGCATCCCTTATTGAGGTATACTGTATATGTTACATAATTGTTAGGAACCTTTGTTGTATTTCATTCTTTCACTCTCTTAAAAACAGTGACTAGCATCAATTAATATAACTGGTGCCAAGGAGGGCAGTCCTAGAAGGCCTTCATTATCATAACAGGCAGCTTAGTCTCCTGTATTATCACATTAAGCTAAGAAGCTTAGCCTGGTACAGTGTCTCATGTCTGTCAGGAGGAAACATTTGAAGGCAGAGAGAGCTTTTCTTCCCTTTGCCAAGTACCTCTCTGCACCTAGCTGAAGTGCTACATGGGAGGTCTTCCTGTATTGGGTAGACAGGTGATGGGGAAGGAACTAAATGGAAGATTGCTCTTATATTTGGATCATATTTTTATATGTACTTTCTGTAAGTTTAAGACAGATCTCAAGTACCCATAAAATCCACATCACTATTTTATTAAGTGACGATTTGACTAAGCGGGAGAATGCCTCTTCTTCAGTTGCCTAAGTGACGTGGCCTGTTATTGATACTTTACCTGGTGATCATAAGTGAGGTCTCTTATCACTTCTTGTCATTGCCTACTTGGCCTGGCACAATGCCTGCCACATTGAAAGCAATTTATAAATCGTCTTGAATAAACAAATAAATGATGCAGAGACAATATCTCCTAGGTTGTCAGAAAGTAGTTTTTATATTTTTGTTGTCATAGAAACAAAAAGTAATTGTTATGAAAGGTCTAGATCCTGAAGTCTAGAAGGCAGAACAAATTGAAGATGAATTTGATTGTAGAGACTATGGCAGTTTAGGAGTGGTAGGCTCCAAAAGCCTCACATGGCCTTGGTTCGGTGGGAAGTTGAAATTAACTGTGCAGTTTCTTTATAGGCACTGGGAAAGATGGCGACACACACAAAACCAGCCTCCGCTCCTTTTCACAGACAAAGCAAATGGGAATGCCAACCCCCCACCCCACCCCCAGTATTCATCACATCTCAGACTGCCCTGCCTTTTGTGGATTCTTTTTCTGTTGGAAGTTGCTGTTTACAAGCAGATTTTCCAAATTTCTCCCATGAAACATTGGCCAAGGTTGGGAGCAGAGGGTGGGGGTCAGGGACTAGAAACTAGAGCAGGTAACAAACAGAATAGAACAAACAGGATGATTTGCCCTGGTCCGCCTTCCACATCTGCTATCAGCCAGAGATGACCCTGAATATAAATTACTCTCTGCCCTTTGCTGAATGAACTGCAATTTAGGAGTAGTGCTTATTCTGGTATCCTTGGAAACTGGAGATAATGATTCTCATTACAGTTAGTTTCTATATTTAACAACGTGGATGTATGTGGCTCTCTAGGCACTTTTTCAGTTAGCATAATTTTTGCCTAGTGTTTGTATTTTATAAAAATAACTCGTATCTCTTTTTGGAGTATGTGTACATATAAAATATATGGGATGTGCATATGTCGTATGAGAGTCAAGTGTTTCGGTTAAGTCTGCTTTCCTGGTCTCCCAAAGACAAGATCACAAAGGACTGTTAAACTTGTAATCATTTGGAACATGTTTATCTAGTCTGTCAATTAACTAGGGCTTTTTTATTCATATTTCTCCCCTTCCATCCTTTCCTTTTCCTCATCACTCTTTCCTCTTCCTCCTCCTCTTCTCTCCTTCACCTCTGGCTTCTTTTGTATCTTACCTGTCTGTGATCCCTTTAGTTATTAGCTAGCTTGTTTTATGTAAAGTAAGATAAATTCTAAGGGCGAAATTTGTAAGGTGGCACTTTAGGATGCAGAATTAGAGGGAGTAAGGGTAGTCTGCAACCTCAGGCATGTTTGAGTCAATGGACATACCGGAAGTGGCTAATGTATGTTTTTCAGATCTGTTATGGCTATTACCATGTTAACTTTGCTTGAAGAAGAAGTTAACTGAAGTTTTCCCTTTTAAGTGCTAACATTTTAAATTGTTTTAACTATTTTTATACTGCTTTGTTATAATTTCAAATTTACTGAAAAGTTTCAACAATAGTACGAGAAACTTCCACATATCCTTGTTTTAACCATTTTGGCTTCCGTTTTTCTGAAATGTTTCACTTCCCTGCTTTCATCTTAGGCAGGTGCTAGGAGATGTTTAGCTTGTGCACTCAGATGGTTCTGAGTTTACTTAGGGTTTTACTCTAGTCATTTTAAATAATCATGGAGATTAAAAAGCTTAGTGGTCATCTAGGTCAACCCCCTCTTGCATTTGTAGATGAAAGAGTTAAATGTTCAAGAGTTGCTACAAGTTCTCTGTCCTTTCTCCAAGTTACCAGTGGAGATGTCAGCAATGACTTTAGCTGCTGTGGTACAGATGACAAAATGTGTCCCTTTCCCACCAAACCCTTCACCAAATCTTCCTAGCCCAATGAAGTTGTTTAGCAAGTCTTTTAAACTTTGTTGTTGTTTAATAAGAGTTAGAGCTCTGAAAGTAAGTCAGCAGTCTTTACACAATGATTTCAGAGTTTTTGAAGGCTTTATAATTTGGGCCAGATAGTAAATATTTTTGGCTTTGTAGGCCATGTGGTCTCTGTTCCAGCTACTCAAATCTGCTGTTGTAGAGAGCAGCCATAGACAATACTTTCACAAATGGGTGTGGCTGCGTTCCAGTAAAGCTTTAACAAAAATAGCTGGCAGGCCAGACTTGGCTCTTGGGCAATAGTTTGCTGACCTTTGGAATATTTTAGAAGTTAGACCATTAGAATATTGAGGTTTTACTCACAGTTTTGCAGTCTTTATTAATAATCATCCCTCAGCAATAATTGCAACTTCTTATATTCTACAGTGATTATTGAAGATGTTTAAGAATTAAAAGAATTTGTCCATATACGTAGGGATCAGTTTGAAAGATATACAGCCATGTTTTCCTTCTTTCAAACAAACAAACATCCTTAAGAATAAAATACATAAAATCTCTTACTTGGATTTTGTCAAATTATAATCTACCATTAATTCCAGGCCACTGCAAGCTCAAGAACGGAAACTGGTGGGTCTCTAAATTGCCTTCCATGATGAAATGAATTTGAGCTACATAGTAAAAGAAATATATTCCTGTTATTGGTAAATTATCACTTAAAAACTAGGACATTTTTTTAAAAGGACAGATGATCCTTGGGAATGTAGATATTGCCATCTATAAGTATCAAAGTAGTTTAAAATCAAATATAAGGCACATCCATAGAAAACTGATGCATACAAACTTCTAATGCTTAAATCACTTTAGAAATTATTTCTCATTGGTAATAACGATGAAAAATATATTCTGTGACTTTTCTTGATATTATCAAATATTTCGAAGATTTCAAATTATGTGCATAGAGGGATAAAAACTCAATATTTCTTCAAATCCAAAATGCAGATGTATAAAATACATTTGATATGCCCCAAACTCTTGATCTGTGCGGCCATTTGACTTTAATATAAATGGTCCAGGCATGGAGAGGCAGTCATGGGGGGAATAGAAGAAAAGAAGACTCTGCTTAATGCTTTCTTGGTTCCATTTAGTGTGTCAGAGAATTCCTTTTCTTTTGATATACAGTGCAGCATTACCGTTTGTTATTAAACCCTATTAGAGATAACATTTGTAAAGCAATTAGCACAGTCTCAGCATGTAGAGATACTCAATAAGTGTTGAATGAATTAATCGTGTAAGTTTTTTACTTAGTCTTATTCAACCCATTTTTGGTATGAGATCATCCAATTGTATAATGCAAATAAGTGAGAGGATAGGATCTAGAAGTCAAAGCTCAATTTAAACTATGGTTTGGTGTAGAAGGCTTTGCTTTCAAATGCTCACTGAGAATGTCATCTATGGCATTACATTAAATACTTGCACAAATGTTTCCAGTAATTAAACAGAAGCCAAAGGGATGGTTTCTTAAATCAAGATGATTAATTGTCTCTAGAAAAGGTGTGTTTCCACAAGGTTAGAAAGAGGTCAGCTTATTAGTAGTTTGAGTAGGGTTCATTCAAAAGCATTTATTGAACCCTTGTTATATGCCAGGCATTTTTCCCCCACAGAAATGATTTAGAGAACAACTTAATAGACATCTTCTCCTAATAGCCAAGAAAAAAAAATTGCCTCTGGGGAAGAAAACCCAAAAATCGAAGGCTGCTCATCAGCTTGGGCACGTGGAAAGGGCATGTTGCCTTTCAGACTGCCCCTTCCACAGCAGAGTGGTAGGAAAGCAGAAATGGAAAACAAAACATCTCACTCCTAGGAACCTGTGAATTGGTTGCTGGACGGATGTGAAAAGATAATTAGCAAAGCAAGTAAAAAGAGAGCTTTGGGGGAGCACTGAAGTAGCAATGAATTTCAGATCATGTTAGAAATCTTACCACATATAAATATCTCAGAGGGGGATTATGACCAGCAATGCTTGCCCCCACTATGAACTGGATGGTGGTTTTAGCTCTCTCCCTTCTTACCCGATGCATGAGCCACTTTGACTCTGCTCCCACCTCAGGGCCTGTGACCTGGTGGGCAAAACTGGGCAGGGAACTTCATGAAGGAAACTGATTGAATCCACGGCACAACTGAAGAACCTAGTTTAGAAAATGGACAGCAACCAAAAGAAGGTGGATGAAGAGGAGCTGGCATTCCTCCCGAGGAAAGGCCTTTGGAAGGGGCTGCAGGCCTGGTGGCCGGTCACCACAGAGCACTGGGGCCACCTCTGCTGCCTACCCCTGTGTAATAGCGGGTCCAGCATCACGGGCCTGGGCAGAACATCCAGCTGTCCAAGTGGAGATGGTTGCACCCAAACCCCAGGCAGGAGGGGTCAGCAAGCGCAGGTAGTTGATCTTTTTTGGCTTCCATGATGAGAAGTGCCAGGAAAACAAACAAACAAAAAAAAGAAACATATATTCCAGAGATTAATATATATGGGGCTGAGGAGTTCTCAATGAAATGGTCTTCGTTGATTTTTTTTGTTTGTTTCATTTGCTTTTATTTTTCATCTTGGTGGAAAATTTGTGATTTTCCTTCTCAGAAAAATAGAATCATACTTATATTTCATAATTTATACTGCTGATTTCATGTATTTTGACAGTTGTATCACATCTCCCAGCCTTCTCTTCTCTAGGAAGTAGTGGATTCATGGGTCCCCTGAGATTCCAGCACTCTGTTTGTAATGACTGTAGAAATGCTACTTTGTCTATCATGCAAAGTGACAGATTAGAACATGGCATAGATTCTTAATGCTGTCTGTCGGAAAAACAATATTCCAAAGATCATTAGACAGTTTTAATGTTATGTGGAACTCTATTATTACATATTACCATTCAGAAATACCACAGAGAATTAATAATCAAAGCATAACATAATTGAATGAAGGTTTTAATAGTCCAATTGTTGAAATTTTTATTTGTAATTCCTTTAAGGGAATTTTATTATAATGTCTTGATCTTTTTCTCAATCCAGTACTGAGAGTGGAAAGAGTGAAATTACCAGGGCCGGGCGTAGGGTTAGGGGTAGGGGACGGTGGGGAGAAGGTAGCTGCCAGGATTTCTTAAGAAGCATATGATAGCCATGAAGAAACCAGTTATGATTGCTTGAAAATTTTCCTTTCAAAATTATAATATCACATTTGATAACATTTATGTAGCATTTTTCCT
>CM052451.1:12360685-12415024 GCA_028533085.1 Varecia variegata
ATTGCCTTAGATGAGTCAGGGGTATGTTGACACTGAAACAGAGATGCTGAGTAAGCAGTTGCATATATGAGTTTGGCGTTAGGGAGAGAGGCATAGAATGGAGGAATAAATTTAGGAGCTTTCAGCAAATAAATTGATTTAAAGACATGACACTGGATACATTTGTTCCACCATGTATGAGAATGTATTAAGAAAGATGACCAACACTGAGAGTTCAGGGGATGAGTAGGAACCAGCAAAGAAGACCAAGAAGGAGCGACCAGTGAAGTGGAGAAAAACTAAGGGAGTATGTTGTCCTGAAGCCTGGGGAGGAAAAGGTGTCAGGGAGGAGGGGGGGATCAACTTTGACAAAAATACTCAGATGTCAAATAAGATGAGGACTGGGAATTTAACAATGTAGACGTTGAACTCTTGTTTTGAATTTATTGCCAACTCTACTCTGACAACCTTGACTATAATTTAAAAGAATCATATATACCAGCGTATGAATTGCTGGGCTGTCTGAGTTAATTCAATTCAAATTAAAAGGCTTTACTTTCTTGTTATCTGAAAATAATCTACAGGAAATTTCATGAGCAGTAACCCTGTCTGGTTTATGCACCACTGTAGCCTGGTGCCTGACACAGAGGCTGACACGTACTAAGGTTCATTATGTTTCTTGAATGAATGAATGAATGTCAGCTGGGTTTGTTTAATTTGAACCCTTGTGAGCAGGGTAGACATTTCAAGCATCAAAGAACATTGAATCTTTCATGCGAGGATCATCTATTTTAGCTTCTTATTATTTGATCATTCAGATATTTATAAACAAGTTTGTAATATTTTTATGGTTTCAAATATAACCATAAAATACCGTTTTTCTTTCTGGATGTTAAAATGTAATCATCTGTAATAAGGATTTAGATAATGTTAATTGTAGAACTCATTTGAAAATTTAAAAGATAAGTTATCTTTATATCTATAATGTAATAAATAATCCCCATATATATCTATGGTAATTATAATGAAGTAATTAAGAACAAATTGGAATGTGTGAAATATTTGCCCCAATATACTTATAAAATAATCACTTCAAAAAATAAGCGAAATGCATTTGCAGGAAGCATGCCAACATTGCCCACAGATACTGTAGTCCATTTTAGTAGTTTTAAGATAACTAACACCTCCCCTTAAAGTGCTGAAATTGTTATCCATTTTAGATTAAAAAAAGAGTGATTTTCTAAAATATGTTTCAATTCCCCCTTTCCTTGCCCCAGCCTTCTTAGAGTACGCTCAACATAATTTAACTCTGAGTTAAGGTTATCAGAGACAGATACATGTATCAGGCCAGGATCCAAGTCTCTTGGAGGATTTTCATTCACAGTTTAATTTATTTCCTATTGACTGAAAAGGTCACAGAAGAGTGGAATTTGTCATTTTGCCTCAGCATTCTTTTGAATCTCAGACACTGAGAGTCTGGGGAGACTTAGCAAGTGGAAATGCCTAGATGACTACATCTCAGCAGAGCTTTGTTTTTCTCTGCTTATCACTTCTGAGGTTACTTTTTCAAAGTATTAATCAATAAAAACTTTGCAGTGTGTAAATGACCAGAGGTGAGAAAACATTAGCTAAAGTTGAATTTTAACTTAATTTGTGGTTTGAGAATAGGCTCTAGAGCAGGTGATTTATTTATTTTTATTGTGGCAAAATATTCATAATACAAAAATGTACCATCTTAACCATTTTAAAGTGTACAGATCAATGGCATAAAGAACATTCAAAATGCTGTGCAACCATCACCACCATCCAACTTTTTCATCTTCCCAAACTGAATCTCTGGACCCATTACCAAGAACTCCCACTCTCCAACCACCATCCTACTTTCTGCCTCTAGGAAGGTGACTGTTCTAGGTACTTCATATGAGTGGAATCATACGATATTTGTCCTTTTGTGTCTGGTTTATTTCACTTAGCATAATATCTTCAAGGTTCATGTATGTTGTAGCATATGTCATAATTTCATTTTTTATACCAGATTTACCAGATTTTGTTTATCCATCCATCCATCAATAGACATTTGAGTTGTTTCCACCTTTTAGGCTGTTGTGAACAATGCTACTGAGAACAGTGTATACAAATACTTGTTCAAGTCCCTGTGTAAATTTGGGTGGAACTACTGGATCGATGGTAATTCTGTGTTTAAGTTTTTGAGGACCACCGTACTGTTTTTCTGGAGCAGGTGATTTTTGATGGAAGTGTGATTCCATAGAAGCCTATACGAGTCCTTGTAAGCGTGTCCAAATTTGAAGGTCTCTGAGGTATCCTTGGGGTGTACCAATGCCGCTGCAGCAATTTTTTAATACCTTGTCATTTCATGGTTCAGCAGGAGAGCTGGTGGGCAGGGGATCGTCAGTAGTCCCACTTCAGCCATGTGATAGTCTTCATTACTGAGTAGTGTGTCCCTCCTGAGAATACTGGCCATCAGGCCTGTGCACGGCAGAAAACTTGAGAGCCGCTGTCTTACTGTACACAGTCAAAAGTTCAACAACAGTTTTTGAGTAA
The DNA here is from genome assembly GCA_028533085.1 of Varecia variegata. NCBI lineage: Eukaryota > Metazoa > Chordata > Mammalia > Primates > Lemuridae > Varecia > Varecia variegata. The sequence continues at coordinate 12,363,227 of CM052451.1, forward strand.
CCACAGAGTTCAGAGCACAAACTGTGACAAATTTAATCCTTTTAAGGAACGACACGCTAGCAAGTGAAAATGGTATGCAAACCAGGTAGACAGGAGCTAGTGGAGAGGATGGGGAAATGGATGCATCCGTAATCCGTGGTATTAATCATGAACTGGATTCTGATCCACAGCACAGGGCCTGAGCAGGATTCATGAATGAATAGCAAGGTTTCTGTATTGCCTACAGGTCCAGGGTAAGAAATGGTTTTAGGAACAGAAAGCAAAAATCCATACATATAATTAGTGGAGAGAGAGAGAGAGACAGGAAACGAGATGCAGCTCACATATTGAGCAAAGGAAGAGACTCAGTCCAAATATTGATGACTGTCTTCTTCAATTGCTTACACAATTTCTTAGAACTTCTCACTACATTAATGAATACACCTGGTGTATATACAGGTGGTATTTGCATAATATTGCTCTATTACAACATGCTGTGTCTTATAGCAGTAGTTGTACCAATCTTTCGTATGTGGGCTGCCAGATTATGATTATGTCAAAATTCTTTTCTCTGCAACTGAATATACATACTGTTTTAGCAATTACTGTCAGAGAGATTGTGATAGTGCCATAGGTAAATGCAGTGTAAGGTGAGGGTATGATTTGTTGCAAGTAAGGAGAAGGCATCATGTAATTCCAGCTGGGGTTAAAGATCACGTATGTGAGAACTTTACTTCATGAATATATGACAGTGAAGTTACAAAAGAAAATACTATTTCCCAGTAACCCAGTACTGAAGGGCGAGCTAGTGAATAGCTTGATACTCTTGCATGTTTGAATAGATATTGTCACCCCAATGCTATAGTGCAACAATTATTGCTAGTGCTAGTGTTGTTTTAAATCTTTTAATTTATTTCTTTGAGTGTGCCACTGTAAATTTTATACCAATAAGCATCATAAACACAAAGGTTAGAATTACATCCTCATACAGTTTCTTTCTCTGGAGAATTGTAAAGTACTACATAAGTGTCAAGTAATTTTGTGAACCTAGAAATACTGGTTTAATTTTTAAAATGTGTTATGTGTGCATGTTCTCTGGTCATGTAATACTCAACATGTAGCTGCTAACCATGGGAGGTAGTTTCAGAAGGTTGTCTGTTTCCTTAGAGATGCAAAGAAGCATCTTTTGCTTTTCTACTTGATAAATCAAACAGCTAATGTTTGGTGGTGAAAAATAGAGTACTCTCAAGTGCTGTCCTCTGCGATAATTCTGAGTGTACCAGATAATAAGAAACTGATTCAATGACATTAAAAAACATACTACAAAAATTTTTTCTACCTGATGGCATGTATTTTTAAAATGATGAAATAACCAAAATACAAGTGGGACTTTTGCATTCCTACCAATAAATAAATAAATACATGCATGCATACATATATAAGCAAGATGAGTTGTCACATCGGGCAAGATAATCATTAAAGCCCTTCCAATTCTAACATTTTAGTTCTGACTCATGAGGGGGATATTTCAGGATAAAATCCCTAGTTGACCTTCCCTTGACAGTAGACAACCATTGTGTGGGAACCAAGGAGATCTTTGTTGAGGGTGTAGTGTCCACCATAGACTCACATGGTTCCTAGGAGTCAGTTGTGGCCTCTCTGGTCATCTCTCAGGAAGGGCATCTGGAATTCGAAAGGAGGGGGTTGGAGTTGAAAAGATTCAGTGACTGTAGGAACTTGGAGTTGAGTTGTATCCATGGGTGGAAAAGGGAGCACCCGTACGACTCCGTATCTAAACAGGATAAGCAAACTTACACCTGCACTGAAATCTGCACAACCTGCTGGCACTGGGAAGCTCTTCTATTTTAAATCGAGACAGAGGGATTATAGGATTCCATTGAGTAAGCTTTGAAATGAGGACACTAAGATCAAGGGACCAGCACTGAGATCAGATTTCCTTATTTATCCCCACTGCTTAGCACAGTCAGTGATGCAGGAATTGTCTGTCCCTTTGCCAGGATGAACGTGGCAATGACTTTTTCAGGGCCATTGCCTTGAGACTTTATCCCCCTTTCAGAACTGATAAATTGAGAGACCTCCACATTCCTAAGGATGTAAGGACACACATTCAGTGAATGTGTTCCCAGCCTTCAATCAGATAAGTTAGAGTTTACACCATCTGTTTTTGTAGAGCAGAGGTACTTAGATATTTTGAGCAATGATTTGGTCATCAAATTGCTAAAGAAATGATGTTGTTGAATCCTGCCATGTGTGACAACGTGGCTGAACCTGGAGGACAGTGTGCCAAGTGAGATAAGCCAGTCACAGGACAGGTACTGCATCTTTCCACTTATATGAGGTACCTAAAATAGTCAAACTCAAATAAACAGAGAATGGAATGTTTGGTGCTTGCCAGGGGCTGGAGGAACGGGGAAATGGGGTTGCTACTCAACAAGTATAAAGTTTCACTTATGTAAAATGAATAAGTTCTAGAGATCTGCTGTACATCTTTGTGCCTATACTTAACAATACTGTATTATGCATTTAAAAATTGGTGAAGATGGTAGATCTCAGGTTAAGTGTTCTTACCACAATAAATAATAGTAATAGGGAAATGGTGTTGAGGGGAGAGGGAGAGACACATTTCTCACTTGGAGATTTTCATAAATTTAACAATTAAGAATTACACACTCCAGGACAGATCCATGTTCTGTCTTTCTCGATGTCAGTTTCTACAAGTGAGGAATGTACCTTAGGAGTGTGCCTGGGCAGTACAGACCTCAAGAATTATCTTTCTTTCCGTCTCCTGCTAGGATGGAGATTAGGAAACCCCTGTCCCATCTCTTAATCTTCCCGGTTTCACCATCTCACTCTTGCCCTAGAAACTCAGAGCCCTAAACCTTCCCCAGTTCTTGAAGTGAGATGCTAAGGAAAGGCCAAATTCAGGTACTGCCCTGAAATATAACCAAATATTTATGTCCAAAGTTTGTCAAGCTTGGACATTTCCAGATGTTTTAAGTTGGTTGGTGGAGGAAGGGTGACAAAAAGAGGACATTTTGATCCCTGCTTTCCTGAGCATCCCAAATCAGAAGTAGCAAGCAGTGGCAGAGGTGTCGGACCCAGACAGGCCAGTAACTGGGAGCCACCGAAGAAGGGATGGCTGCCTGGGACAGAGAAGCCCAGTGGGTGCAGTAAGCACCAGATGTCACAGATCCTGGGAGGTCACATGGACTCGTTCAAAGAATTTTGGGGTCAGACAGGCCTATATGTAGATCCCAGCTCCATATATTATGACTTGAGTGACATTAGGAATTATTTTACCTTTTTGTGTTAAAATGGTAGTAATACCAATCTCACAGATGGTTGTATTTAAAGAATTGAGCACAAATCTCTGGCATAGAAAGCATTCAACAAGTGCTCTTTCCTGTAGTTCCTTTAGCTCATTCCCATGCCTTGTCATCGGACTCCCTACCCCTCACAGGCCCACTGTTGCCCTCTTGCCCCCACCCAGCGTTCAGAGCTGCAGTCTTACCTTTGAGGGTGTTGTAAGCTGTGTTGTGTCCCTCTAGAATGCTTAGGTTAAAGTCCTCAACCCCAGGACCTCAGAAGGTGACTGTATTTGAACACAGGGTCTTTAAAGAGGTAATTAAGTTAAAATGAGGTCATTAGAGTGGGCCTTAATCCAATGTGACTTGCTGTCCTCATAAGAAGAGGAAATTTGGATGCAGAGGGAAAATGATATGAAGAAACAGAGAGAAGGTGACCATTGCAAGCAAAGAAAAGAGACCTCAGAAGACACCAACCCGGCTAACACCTTGATCTCAGTCTTCCGGCCTCCAGAACCGTGAGAACGTAAATTTCTGTTGTTCAGGGCACCCAGTCTGTGGTACTTTGTTATGGCAGCCTGAGCAAACTGATTCAGGTGTTGTTACTGAAGACTTGGAGTAAAACGAACACCTGCTCTCACAGCCCAGCAGGTGGGGAAAGAATGAAGGCAGCCCCTGGTCCATTGTGCTGGAAGGGAGATGTGTTTGGATGTTGCAAACTCAACAGGCTTCCCTTAACACAAAGTAGCAGAGTTTTTGTAATATTACTGATACTAATTTGCAGACAACTCTGATGGCTAATCTAGAGGCTTAACCACCCAGAAAACAAGTCGTTTGGACTATAACCTATTAACAAGAGACTTCCTGTATCTTGGTTCATATTGTTTAACTTATTGTTGTTCACTTTTGTCTGTGACGTTGCATTGTCGTCAGTAATTTCTGGGCCATTTTCCATGGTGGTTTGATAATTCCTAGCACGTAGTTTAGACCAGTATAGTTTGTTAGATATAAATCCTGAGGTAGAGGCTGCAGAAATGCACCACACCACCTGGGAGGTCCCACTTCTCCCCAGATCACACAGCACCTCTGTGCCTCGCATTGAGATTCTAGTGCAGGGCAGGCCCTGTCTGGACAGGGCATGGTGGGCACAGGTGTGTCTGGGCTTGAGAGGAAAGGAGCTCTGGGAGGGGTAGGGTTGAAAATGTAGTTTAAAAATTCACTGGCTTCTTTTCTTTCTCATTATATTAATTTGCCCACGTTGTAATTCACCTGCATTTTTCTGTTTATTCACACTTAAAAGGTCTTCCAGCAAGTTATTCTTAACAACTTGGCATTTCGCCTCCAGAAAATTTTAGTGTTACTAGGAGCTAAATATTCACTGTGCGCTTGTTCCCCTAGAATATGGATAAAACTGTCAGCACTAAATTTTAGGGAACTCCTACTCTTAATATTGCACTGTTTAGTGATGTATTTGTCCTCCATATTCAACTAACAGCCCCTAAAATGTGCCAAATCCTATTCTAGGGGCTTTTACTTTCCTAGTTTAATTCTGAAAACAGCCCAGGGAGATAAACATTGGGAGAAAGTTCATAGAGGCTAAGTAGCTCAGCCAAGATAAAACATCAAACAGGTGGCAAAAAGCCAGCATATAAACCTCAGAGAGGGGCATGGAAAAAATAAATAAACAAATAAAAATAATGACAGGTTGTGCTAAGTGCTAAAAAAAAAAAAAAAAAAAAGATGTATTACCATGGTGATTACAGGGACTAACTAGACAGGAGAAGCTGACATTTAAACTGCGACCTGAAGGATGATATAGAGTGAGCCAGGTGTGCAGTCAGGTAAAGAGCTTTTCACACCTAAGACACTAAGGTTTGGTGTGATTTAGAAACAAGCTCAGTGTGGCTGCAGCTTAGTAAACAAGGGAGTTGGTGACAGAGAAGTGATCTTAGAGGAGAGATAAGAGGAGCCAGATCATGCTTGACCACTGAGGCTAAGGACAGGAGACTTTATTGTAAATTCAGTGCAAAGGCTTGGAAGGGTTTTAAGTGAGATGACATCATTGATTTGCCTTTTGAGAGAGATTATAGTTTTCTTATTGCAAAATGAATTTTCAAGGACCTGTGTGGAGATCCAATGAGGAATGTAGGTTGACTGGCACAGTGTTTGTGCTAAGATTGCTAGGAATATTAGAACTGGCTTTTACAGTAACTGAGAAAGTACAAACTGGAAAGCATGTGTTTGGGGTTCAAATTCTGTACCGTGGATGCCTTATCCTTAACCTTTATTTCCGAAGGTGTTTATCTGTCCTTGACAAAACAATTTCTACTAATTGACTGACCAATTTATATTTAGAATGTCTTTTGCCCTAGGGTTTTGTAAAAGTCAGTAATTTTTTTTCAGAATACATTAAAGTAGGATTTAAGATAATTTTGTAGCCAGAGAAACCTTCAAGATGAAGTGCAAATCTTTGTGTAACACATTGCCTGCCACACTAGGAAAAAAATTTTTTCCTTGAGGCCACGGTGTTTTATTATGAAAATAGAATAAAAACTTTGAAAACAAAATGATACTTTCTAATTTAATGAAAAATTTGTTATTTTTTATTGTTTTCTGTGCATGAGTTATATGCAATTAAATTGTCAATATTAATTGTAACAATAAAAACATCAACAAGTACGATTTTCACGAACCAACTGCAGGGTTTTGCCAGGGGGTCGCCCATCACACAACGTGTATGCTACAGCATGGCAGCGTGAGTTGCCTGCACACCACACGGTTCCCAAAGTAAAGAGATGTGTGAGTTGCAAATGCTTTATGAGGCCCCAGGCTCTAAACTAGCGCAAGTTAAATACAACTCACATGACAGTTAATGTATTAAACTAGCAGCGGTCCCAACCTTTTTGGCCTCAGGGACTGGTTTCGTGGAAGACAGTTTTTCCATGGAAGAGGAGCAGGCAGGACTCAGGCGGTGATGAGAGTGATGGAGAGCAGCTGTAAATACAGAGGAAGCTTTGCTCCCTCGCCGCTCACCTTCTGACCCCGTCTTCCCCCACCCCAAGTTTCATGGAAGACAATTTTTCCATGGATGTGGGGAGTCGGGGGAGGGGGTGTGGCAGAGGTTTGCAGCTCAGTCCCTAACAGTCCACCAACCGGTCCCAGCCCAGGGTTGGGGACTGCAGTGTTAAACACTAAAATTAAAGCACAGCTCAGCTGAGTATCATGATCAAGGTGGGAGGACTGGACTAGAGTCCAGGTCTCCTACTGCCCAGTTCATTGGTGGCACAGGGGATCTAGGGAGGGTACAAGGTTAGCCTGTTTAAGAAGCAAGAAAGCCCAGAGTGGCAGAAGCATCACGCACAAGAGGGAAGTGCCATGAGATGCGGTTGAGAGCAAGGCAGGCACTACAGTTGCCAATAAAATTACAATGAGGTAGGGGGACGGCAAAGACAAAGAAAACCAGTTTAATAAAGACTTTTAAAATGTAAATAGATGTGTTGTAAAGAAAATAAATTCAAAAAATGTGCTAGGAAGAAAAGGATGCAGTTGGGAGTTAAACTGGAAAAACTAATGTGAATAACATTTTTCCTCCATCTGTCATTAAGATGGTCTAGCAGCAACATCAGTTCTGAGCTCCAGTACACTAAAAATGAACTAGACCTTTTTTGAGAGCAGCTGAGTGGAGGAAAGATTCTGCTTCAAGGGGTTGCCCCTGACCAATTTGTCAAAGAACTCACTGTCAATTTGACAGAACATTTCCGAAAGAAGAGCATAATTAATTCTGTTGGAGTAACTTGAGTATGGATAATTAGCACAGGGAGGGTGTTGGTGACCTTGACAAGGGTGATTAACAGTGGAATGTCAGGGAATTAGACTCTGTGCAGTTGGTTGAAGAAGTAAGAGGAAGGTAGGAGGCAGGGACAGTGACTTCGGATGATTGTTAAAGTAAGTTTTCCTGTGACAAGACTAGAAAAATGGGGCGGCAGCTAGAGACCTGAAGTCAAGGGAGAGATTTTGTTAGGACAGGAGATATGAAGACGTATTTGTACTGTGACTAGTATTTTGGCCTTAATCTTTTGATTGTGAGCCGCTTTTATTCCTTCGTTGAAAATGTTGTCTTAACTACATCCTTGTTTTTTGCATCTTCACTTCTAACTAAAATGATCTCATAAACTCTAAGCTTGCTGAGCACAGACCTGGAGTCGTATTTGCCATTTTGTTCTCAGCAGTGTAAGCGTAATATAGTTGGTGAATGTTTCTTAATGAGTGAGTGAAAGGGAAGCAGAAAAAAATAGAGCTGGCTTTAAAGTTATCCTTAAGATTCATTCATTAGAACCCAGTCTCTGTGGGGTTTTGGATACTCTTCATTATCAGATTGCTTCTATGAGGCCAGGATGTATCTATGTCAGAATGAATCTGGAAATTATATAGTGATTTTATATTGAAAAGTTACTGTGTACAAGCAACAAAGATAAATTAATTCCTCCAAAGGAGAGAGTTGGAAGACCAGAAATAGAAAATTCAGATGAAGAGAAGAAATAAAAAGATCACAGCAGTATACATTTGCATAAAAATACCTAAAAACCTAATTGTTCTAGAAACAATTATACAACTGTTCTTTGCTAATTTAAGGGAAGGGGAGTACATTTTTTTTTTTTTTGGTCCATTATGAAGGTGTAGTTTAATATCTGAAATTTTGGATTTTGGATATGTTTATGAATCAAAGTTTAACTAGATTTAAGTTACCAACAGTTTACTGGGCTGTTACATATCAATAGATACAATTTTTGACAGTAAATACTTTAATAATAATCACCAAAGCCAGATTTTTAAAAATCAGTTGGTAAAAATATAGGACTGCAATAATCTTTAAGATGATTCCCTGCTTTTAATCAAGGTTGAATTTAAATCAGTCTAGACTGAATCAGCACACACACACATCATATCGGTCCTGTTTTTCTGGAGAACCCTGACTAATATACAGTGGCTGGAATACTTTTTTTTTTTTGTTTTACAGAGGAACAGATAGTAAATATTTTAGGCTTTCAAGTGATACCGTCCCTCAACTACCCAATTCTGCCATTGTAGCACAAAAGTTGCCATATAAATGAATGAATGTGTACATATCTCAATAAACCTTTATTTATAGAAATAGATGGTTGGCTGTATTTGGACCAAGGGCTGTAGTTTACTGACACCTGGATTAAATGATTGCTTGATAGTTCAGGCAAAAAAAGATGGAGGAGGAGGTTTACATTTTTAAGGATGTTTCGTTCAAGCAAAGTTGGATCAAGGAACACTTTGTTATCCTTTTCCATGTCATGGGTTGTTACTTTGACAATCTCACACTTTAACTTCAATTTTACCTGTTGTATTTATCAATGCTAGAACAAAAAACTATCACTTTTATCAATTCTAAACTGAAGACTGACCAATTCAGCCTTTTCTCTATTGTCCCACTCTCTTTCTTATAGGAATAATTAATGAGGAAAGGGGGAATGGAGGAGAAGGTAGCCAGAAAATTGAACTGGCAACCCAAGCTACCAGCCTTGTAATATCTGTGACAGTTCCAGATTCCAAGATGTTTATGCTTCAGGGCCTTAAGGTTGCTCTTGGCAAACAGGAAAATACTTAATTCACCATTCCCACGTTCTCTCTTCCTATATACCATCAGTGCCAACAAAGTCCTGCAATTCCTGTACCACGATTAATCAGGGAAGAGTTTTAAGTTCTGGTGGTATATTGGAAGGTTAGAAATTGCCAAAGCAAAACATTAGCATCGTAGGACATGGACCAGAAAGAAACAGTCTAATCCAAGATAAACTTGTGCAAATACATTTTTGAAATGAAAATTGAAATTGTGGCCCACAGTGTTACTATTGTATACATTTAGGTGGTATAAATAATACCATCTACCAGATGTACGAATAGTAAATATTTTAATGTAATAACAGTAGTGTTCTTATTCCCAAGAGTAAATTGCATCTGACTTCTTTCAGGTGAATATAAGATGTAGGCCTTTTTTTTTAAAAAAAAAGTGATTGTTTTTATTCATTAAGTTAAACAGTGCCACATTCAAAATAGGTCTTTTTATTTTTAAGAGAAGTTCTCATGAAAATTAACTGCCACATCACGACTGAAGTTTTGTGTATTATCATTACTCTGTGTTAAGGCTGAATACCACCTTTTTTGTTTATACTAAACAAGTTTCTGAAGTGACACATCTTTTTTTTAAAAAAGGCAATTTACTTATAATTGAGACTTAAATTATTTTTCACCTTTTATTTTCACTTGCGAAGTCTATTGTCACTCCACATTCTGCATTTCTTTCTTTCAAAAGCCTATACAAATACTACTTTTCTCTTGGTAATTTTTCTTCATTTTCAGTCCCCTTTCCTCTATGTTACGTATTACAGTTAGTATTTGCAAAGCTAAATATTATATATCATACTTGTTTGCACATTCGTGGGGCTTCCTGTGTGCCAGGCACTATGTGAAGTACATTCTTATGTTCCTTCCTTTCATTCTCACAGCAGCCCTAATGATACTGCTGCTGTTGTTATTATACTCATTCTGTGATGGCATAAGTGGAATTGCTTGTGTAAGCTAGCAAGTGGGATTGAACTTTGCCTGTCTTTATCCAGGGCATTTGCTCTTTAGTACTATTACGCTTAGTAATAGTCTCTTTTTAATTCTGACTAATTAAACTGTAACAAAGTAAAATACTAAGGAAGAACCAAACCTGGAGGAGGGGGGAACCCCTGTAAACTTATAGAACCTTTCTGTTTTCAAAGTTGCTTGAAGACCAGTTGAAGTCAGTGTCTCCCTCAACCTTTTCCTTTTTAAAAGAAAATTTTGGTAAAGATGGGGTCTCACTATGTTGCCCAGACTGGTCTTGAACTCCTGACCTCAAACGATCCTCCCACCTCTGCCTCCCCAGAGTGCTGGGATTACAGGCATGGGCATGATTCAAATGAGTTGTTTTTTTCTTGTTTGTCTAAATCAATCTTTTATTCAGTAAACATTTATGGGGCAGATGCTCTAGGCCAGTTACTATGCTTTAATGAGGAATTAATTTTAATATGATCCAGCAGAGCCCAAAGTAACAGCATTTTTGTCACATGCATGAAATTTTAAAATTGAATATAAAAGAATTTCTAGGATAGAATTAATTAATGTGCTACTCATTGCAACTTTGAGGAAAGCTCATTTGCTTTAATAAAAACTGAGTAAAGCTCAGTTTTCTTTTAATAAAAAATAGAAATAATTATATTAATTTATCTCAATAGCTGCTTTAAAGAAAATGTGATAAAGATGGCCATACAACACTAGAAATTTTTCTATGGTACAGTTGAAGAATAGGTATCAGCAAAATTTTTAAATAGACCAAACTGAAATTCTGTCTGTAAAGTAAATAATAAAATTAAACAATACTGGATTAAAACTCAAAATTCACATTAAAACCCAACAATTATATTTGGAAGATCTGTTATAGTTATATTCAATATTGCTATTTAATTTTTATATTGATATAATCAAATTATATTTGGTTACCATCTATATTTTTTCAAAAATGAGTATTTTCCATATATTATCTTCATATACATAAATATTTGAAAAGCATTTGAGGCTAACTAGCAACCTTTTCTTAAATAGCACTTGTGAACAAAAATATTTGCATTTGACAACAATATTGTATGTGTTTTTACACAATGAAAAAGGAAACTTTGACAATTCTTCCATTAAACTGAAAATTACAAGGTGAATCACTGACTACTAATGAAATAAACATAGTTGAAAGAACATTTCATTTCCTAAGTATCATAGAGCAAAATCTAATATAGCTCATTTATCTATCAATGAACTAAGTTAATTTAAAAATATGGATACTGTTATTTTATCAGTTATCAGTAATAAGTCATAAAATTTTGCTAGCATTTATTAAATCATTTAAAATAGTTACACACAACTTTACTTGCAATATATATAACAGATACGGGACTACTGTCCAGAATATATAAAATGCTTTCAATAATTAAAAGCCAAGTAGGTCAAAAGGAAAATGATAATTCACTCAGAAGAGACAGGAAAAGCCAGTCATTATATTTTAAAAATAATGCTAAACTTCACTAGTAATAAGGGAAATGAATACTAAAGCAATGATTTTTATTTTGTCCTATGATTTTAACAAAAATTACAAAGACATGTTTACAGGAAAGTGGATAAGCTTATGATCTTGGTGGGTGTGTAACTGGATACAGCCCTTTTGGACTTTTACATCTCATCCTATAAATGTTATCACTATTATTTACACTAAGCATGTATATATGGATAACTTGTTTAATTTTAAAATAAAATAAGGCATCTGTGGCTTTTGAAGGACATTTAGGGAAAAACAAGCTGTGAGTGGCACATAAAATAGCTTTTAAAAAAGATGTTTTTGAATGTATATCCAGCTAATAGAGTAATGGTCCAGGTCAAAAAGATTATGAACTCATGCTAATTGTACCTTTTTTAAAAAAATGTTTTGTTGTACTGTTTTCAATTCTGACAGCTAGAGTCATGGATTCCCAAATACATTTTCTTTAAAGCAACAGCACCTCTGGAAGGGTCATTAAGGGTCCACTCTTACATAAATGCACAAATGGAGACAAATTGCTTTTCATTTCTTTAGATTAGCTGCACTGAAGGGTTGGAGGTTTTGAGTTGCTGTTAATTTTGGAGCACTTTCAAAGACTGGGAAGTCATTGCCTAGAGAGAAATGCACTCACGTGGTGGTGGGTTTGGATGTAAAAAACAGGCTTGCCTCAGATCTTACCTAGGCCCTCCAGGTAACCACTTCAGGGATTCTATGAGAAACTGAACTCTGACTAGCCTCTGACTTAAAAGCAAACTTGTAGAACAGGCCATTCGTAAGTCGAAGATCATCTATGCCTTCCTCCCCCATTCTAGGCCTCAGAAATGTTAAAGGGATGTGAGAACCTAGGAAACAGTTAAAGATGCCACCTGAAGATTGGTAATTATTTAAGGGGAACACAATACCTTTAAATGTGTGAAGGTCTGTTGTGTAGATTTTCTGTTTATTGCTACAGATTGGAAGCTTAGATATCACAAGTAGAAGCAACAAAGAGATAAATTTCAGCACACTACAGGGATGAATTTTCTCATTCTTAGAGCAATCCAATAATGGGATGGGCCGCTCTCCAAAGCTGTGGGCTCCTGCTGGCTCTAGAAGTGCCTAAACTTACATTTCAGTAGCTCTCTGGGGAAGGAGGTTGGTTGGATCTTAAAAATCTCTCACACTACTCTCTGATTCTAGTACTTCCTAAGGTGATGACATTTCATTCCATAACTAAGGCCTGAAATCCTCAACCCCACTGAGAGGCACGCTAGCTCACACCTGTGATCCCAGCAGCCTGGGAGGCTGAGGTGGGAGGATTGCGTGAGCCCAAGAGTTCGAGATGAGCCTGGGCAACATAGCGAGACCCTGTTTTTATGAAAAATTTAAAAACTAGCCAGGCATGGTAGTGCGTGCCTAGCTACTTGGGAGGCTGAGGCAGGAGGATCATTTGAGCCCAGGAGTTAAAGGCTGCAGTGAGCTATGATCCTGTCACTTACACTTCAGCCTGGGTGACAGTGAGACCCATCTCTTAAAAAAAAAAAAACAACCCTGTACCCCTTTAAAAGGCTGAATAAGGACAAAAAAAACCTATAAACAAACCTTCCCTTGGTACAACTGAGATAGGCCAAAACTTCCAAAAGACTTCAACATAAGCGCAGGAAGACCAAATGGAAAGCAAACAGGCAACACAAAAAGGTAAGAAAACTGTCTCAATTACTGAACACAGTTTCTCGTCCCAGCTTGTTTTAACTCTTGTGGCCCCTGTCCTAATCTACCTGCTACCTTGGAATATTTACAACAGCCCCTAAGGAAAGGCAGTTTCCCAGCTCTGCTTGGGCCCCTCATTGGAATAGGGAGCAATTAGAGACATTGGGCATAAGAACTTGTGCTTTCAGAAATTTGAAAAGAAGAAAGAGAAGGCGCTTTGGACACAATGTTTTATTTTTTTCGCAGAAAGCTAACCAGGTGGTTGCCAATTTATAAAGAGCAATAAATGTGTCTGGAGAGCATTGCTTTTATCTGAACTGTGTATTTGGAATGAAAACCAATAAACCAAATGGCATAGGAGTAAGACAAGAGGCACACGTGAAGGGGTTTGTTTTGCTGCGTGGGAGACAGGGCCAAAGTGTACGATACAGGCAGGGTGACTGCAACACCAGCCTTCTCCTCTACCCTGTTCACACGGTGCTGCCTCCCCTGAAATAAAGTTGAGCAAATATTTAAAGAATGTTGCTTTGAAGGGAAGCCAAATTGCTAAGCTATTTAAATGCCTTGTCTCTGTCAGGCCTTATGTTTGCTCTAAGCTTCGTATAACCTATTATTTATCTTTTTATCTATTTATTTATCTCTTTATTTATTTCTACAGTGTCCATGGAAAACATTGGCGAACAAGGTAAAATATATTATATTATTGTTACAGATAATATAAAATTGCTTTGCATTTCTTTGGGTTTGATTGGGATTAATAAATTATTTTTTGAGAATGTGGGGACAAGATAGGGTTAAAGACACTTCATTCATGTCTTTAAGTCCCCAGACTGAATTCTATCGGACACTTGGCAAAGAACTCTACCCCAAAATGGTGGTAATTGTGCCAAAGATTCTTATGGCTTTGAGGTACAGGGATATCAGCAATGTCCTGTCCCAACTCAGAGCATTACCCCATAACTGAGAAACCTGCATAATTTATGAAAAATATCATTGGCTGTAGACATCTCACAGTGATTTAAGTGCCTTATTTTATAATTCAGAATTTTAATGACCGTCATTCTTTAAAAATATGAGTATCATCATTCTTTATAGAAATTAAAAATGGCTATTAAAGTTTTAAAATATGAAACGTGCTATATTTTAAATTAGCACATTTTATTCAACTATATCTTACAGAATTCAGTTATATATTAATGTACTATCCAGAATGAATCATTAATTAATATTTTAAATTTGCATAGTACTTCAAGACTTTAAAACACCATACAGAGTGTGTTTATATAGAGTATCTGAAAAGAGTATTCAGAACTCTTTTTCTCACAGTTATCACATGTGCTAAACAAGACACTCGAACTCCCTTTGGAGGAAATCTCTTTGTCCAGATGTTCTCTGTTTAGATAGGTTGTCATTACACCAGCTTTGACTAGAGCTAAGCAAATAAGCAAACAGCTTCTCAAATAGGAACTGCTTGTGTTATCTGTGTCAGTAAAACAAAGTTCTTAAAGCCTGAATGTTTTAACATGTGTTTAATGCTATGTTTGCTCTTTAAAGTTGCAGGCCTAACTACCTTATTTTTACAATTTAGGAAAGCTCCTTCTTAGTCATTTTTCCAATAGATGGGTCTGTTTACAGATGGGAGGATTCTATTCATGGGCTTAGATCTAATTATTTAGGGAATTTCTAAAAAACTCTTGGATCTGGATTTATATTCATTGAATTGTGCTTGTTCTCATATGAAGAAAAAGGAGCATTTATAATGTATTATAATTAAAGTTTGATTATTGTAGAGCAAGCAGATCTTTTGTGAATACCATGATTTTAATATGTATTTCCATATTACACTGATAATTGTGTTTCTCTCATTTTAGTTGTGTGCCTGATGGCCTATCATCTACTTTTCGCAATGTTTGTCTGGTCATACTGGAAAACTATCTTTACATTACCAATGAATCCTTCAAAAGAAGTAAGTTAAAACATTACTAAAATTATTCTAAAGATAGAAATCAGTAATACTGATGTCCGAAGAATGAGTTTTATTCTTTTTTAATGTTGCAAACATATTGAGTGTAGTGACTTTTTGGGATTTTTTTTTAAAAATTAAAATAATAAATGAGAGATGATGGTGGCATGGACAGTTGCATTTTATTTTATAACTTTATATATCATTTCAATGCCACAGCTCTCAGATTAATGCATTAGCCTGTTCCTCCCTACTAAAGTCCTGACTCATTTCCAGCTACCCATTTGATATCTACTAGGAATTTCAAATTCAACGTAACTGAAAACAAACTTCTGATTTCTCACCCACCTTCCCAATTCTCTTATTCCTAAAGTTTACCCACTTCAGTGATGACAACTCCACCCTTCCAGTTGTTCAGGCCCCAAACCTTGGAGTGGTGCTCAGCCACTCATTTTCTCTCATACCCCCACATCCAGTCAATCAGCAAATTCTGTGCCATGCCCTCGGAATACGTCCACGGTGTGAGCTCATGCCCTCTACTGCTTCCACCCTGGTCCAAGCCACCATCATCTCATTTTTTATTTCCAGTAGCCTCTTAACAGGTTTCCTTGCTTTCGTCCTTGCCTCCTTCTGTGTATTTTCAACACAGTAACCAGAGTGATCTTTTCAGAAGACAAGAGAGATCTCTCACTTTCTTCAAATGGTGCCTTATGGTTGGGGCTTTCTGTGACCACTCTGTATAAAATGGCAAACCCCTGCTCCCGGCATTCCCTATACCTTACCTCGCTCTATTTTTCTCCATTGCATTTACTATCCTATAGCACATTCTATATTTATTTGTTTATTACTTTTTTATGTACCGTCACTAGAATGTAAGTTCTACAAGAGTATGAAATTATCTGCTTTGTTCGCTACTCCATCACCAGTGCCAACAGCACTGTCTGACCTATAAAAGGTACTCAATAAATACTTGATGAATGACTGAAAGAAAGTAAGGAAGGAGCTGTGTGTATAGATACAGGTTTATGTTTATAGCTTTGGCAGGAAGTTGAGGTGACTTCTAACTTCTCCCTAAAATTATATGTGAGATCAGTGGCTAAGAAGGAAGAGGGAGGTGAGTTAATTGAGGTTTGGGCAAGTAAAGAGGTTTTGAAATAGTGGTTGGAGAGAGGGGAAAAGGAAAATGATACAGAAACACAGAAGAAAGAACACAGTGTGGATGGAGCAGTCAAAATTGATGACAGTGAAATTATAACTGAACCAGGCTTTGTTGGGTGATTTTTCTATAAAAGACATACCTTACTCAATTCATACAACGAGGTGAGATAGATAATAGTTATTACCCTTTTACAGATGGAGCCGTTGGCTTTGACCATTTTTTTTTTTTTTTTTTTTTTTTTTTTAGACAGAGTCTCACTTTGTTGCCCGGGCTAGAGTGAGTGCCGTGGCGTCAGCCCAGCTCACAGCAACCTCAAACTCCTGGGCTTAAGCAATCCTACTGCCTCAGCCTCCCGAGTAGCTGGGACTACAGGCATGCGCCACCATGCCCGGCTAATTTTTTCTATATATATTTTAGTTGGCCAGATAATTTCTTTCTATTTTTAGTAGACAGGGTCTCATTCTTGCTCAGGCTGGTCTCGAACTCCTGACCTCGAACGATCCACCCGCCTCGGCCTCCCAGAGAGCTAGGATTACAGGAGTGAGCCACCGCGCCTCGCCCGACTTTGACCATTAAGTAATTATCCTAAGGCATCTAGTGCTAGTGTGTGGGAGAGCTAAGTTTCAAACCACAGCCCTTTGACCCTTAAGGATACCCCATTTTCACTACACCATGCTCCTGTATGGAGAACAGATACCGCAGTGGGGTGGTGTGCCCAGGACATCAATTGGAGCATGGGGGAAAAATAGCAATATTTTTATTTATGTATTATTATTTTAATGTTTCTATTTTTAAAAAGTTTGACATATAAGGTACATAACATATTAGCTGATAGCATATATATCAATAAATAAATAGTCAGGTACAGTGACTCATGCTTCTAATCCCAGCACTCTAGGAGGCCGTGGCAAGAGGATAGCTTGAGGCCAGGAGTTGGAGACCAGCCTGGGCAACATAGTAAGATCCTGTCTATACAAAAAATAAAAAAAAATTAGTTGGGCAGCATGATGTCATGTGCTGGTAGTTCCAGTTACTGGGGAGGTTGAAGTGAGAGGATCGCTTAAGCCCAGGAGTTAGAGGCTGCAGTGAGCTATGATCACACCACTACACTCCAGCTTGGGTGACAGAACAAGGCCCTGTCTCTAAAAATAAATAAGTGAATAAATAATACCTACATACTAGTGGCATAGTCTCACATTATTTTTTTACTGTTAGGATACATGATCAACAGTTTGGAGAACATTACTGGGCAGAAAGAGCCCTTGTTTTGTGGTTGAGGATCTTAGATTATTCCATTAATAAAATGTAAGATCTTGGGCTATTCTTTTAATTGATTAGCTGCCAGAGACCCCTCCCTTATAAAATGAGGATCCTGGACTTAAATGGACAATGAAGTACCCTCAGCTGCTAAAAATTTTTGAAAAGTGGACTAAAGAAGTAGGAGAAGAAGTAATATATGGTAATATTTTCTTTTCACTATGGAGAGAATATAAGAAATCTGGAACATATGAATTAAAATTTACCTTTTTCATAGCAAGATTATTAAATCAGTAATAGTTTTTCTATTTGTAAGATTTTCTCCAAGATAAAAGTAATAGAACTACACTCGTTATATTTTGCAAATGGAGACTGGGCAAAAAGAAAAAGAAAAAAAAATTCCACCACACTGATTCTACCACTTTGCATTTTGAATTTCTTTCCAATTATTTTTGTATTTAGAGCACACCTGTTCCAATTTTTTTAATTAGTCCTTCATTGGTTTATTGCCATTTTTAATAACCACATAATATTCTCACTGAAATATGTAAAAATTTATTAGAACCATCTCAAATTGTATTTTTAGACTGATCCCAACTCTTTATATTATAAACAGTGCTGTTACTAACATGTTTGTATGTAGAGCTTTACCCATATTTTGGATTATTTCCATAATATAAATTATCAGATGTAGAATTACTAGACCAAGAAAATTTAAGTCATTTGCCAAATTGTTCCCCGAATGGATCGTAGCACTTTATGATGTTAACAGTGTAATCAGACCCTTGGCGTTTCATGGTGTTATTAAGAAACTCTTTGTTGCCAATTTAATAGGCAAAAAAAATTTATGTTTTAATATGTACATTTTAGATTCTAGTGAGATTATGTTTAGTTTTGTCCTAAGTGAAAAACAACTAGTAAAAAAGAAAATACACATCTGTGAGTTTTCTGTTTATGTATTAGATCTGAGTTTTTTTCTTTAGTTTACATGTTGTTTTAAAATTATACTCTCCTTTAATCTATAAACTATATATAAGCCAGATCTTGGGTTTTTGTTTGTTTGTTTGTTTGTTTTGAGACAGAGTCTCACTCTGTTGCCCATGCTAGAGTGCCGTGGCGTCAGCCTAGCTCACAGCAACCTCAAACTCCTGGGCTTAAGCAATCCTTCTGCCTCAGCCTCCCGAGTAGCTGGGACTACAGGCATGCGCCACCATGCCCGGCTATTTTTTTTTTCTATATTTATTTTAGTTGGCCAGATAATTTCTTTGTATTTTTAGTAGAGACGGGGTCTCGCTCTTGCTCAGGCTGGTCTCGAACTCCTGACCTTGAGCGATCCACCCACCTCGGCCTCCCAGAGTGCTAGGATTACAGGAGTGAGCCACCGCACCCCGGCCCAGATCTTGGTTTTTAATAACATTCTCCAGTAAAAGGAAGGCAGGCTCCTTTGAGAAATGGACTATGGTAAGAAATAGTCAAGATGAGCTTGGAGCATCTTGTATTGCCAGAAAGTATGGAAATGCTTAAAAAGAAAAAACTGATGGGGATTTATCAAAGGGACACAGGAGCCAACTGAAAGAATTCCTAATAGCAAAGCTAGAACATTTTGAGCAACAAAAATAAAGTAGTGTTGGATTATAACCCAAAGTATTAACATACAATAAATATTATGAACACTCTGCCCTCAAGGAGGGGTGGAAGGAGATAAATCCCCACTTCTTAAATGTGAGCTGTGTCCTGGGAATCCCTTCCAGAGAGCACAAGATGGGGAAGGGGGTATAATGAGTAACTGTACAGTGAAGAAACCTGACAGAAACTAGCTCAACCAGATGATTAAGGTTAACATCAGCAGTGATAAGTCATGCTGATACTATGTACCCTTGACATGATATAATGAGAATGGCATTTTACCTTCATGATCTTCCTCCTAAAAACCCATAACCCCAATCTATTCATGAGGAAAACATCAGGACATATTCCAATAGAGGGGCATCCTACAAAATACTCACACAATACTACTCAAAACTATCAAAGTCAAAGACAAAAACAGACAAACAAGGAAAATCTAAGAAACTGTCACAGCCAAGAGAAACCTGAGGAGCTATGATAAGTAATTGTGTCATGGTATCTTGGATGGTATCCTAGAATGGAAAAAGATATTCAGTAAAAAGTAAGGACATCTGAATAAACTATGCACTTTAGTTAATAATAATGTATCAATATTGGTTCATTAATGTACCAAATGTACCATATAAGGCAAGATGTTAATAATATGGGAAATTCAGTGAAGGAAGTGTATGAGCATTTTATTGTATTTTCTCAATTTTTCTGTAAATCTAAAATGTTCTTAAAAAAACATTTAAATAAAAACAAAATAGTATGTATCAACCTGCCAGAGAACTGCCACATCTCAGAGAGACTAGCATATAAAATGACTTTTTTTTATATGCAGTGATGTGACCCAGGCCTACTGGGGTTTGCTCCTTTTCCATTACACAGTTATGATGGAGCACTTAATGTGTCCGGGACTTGAGCCTTGCCCTTGTGGAGTTAAATGCTTAGGGGAGAGAGGAGCGAAGGACAAATGAACAAACAAAATAATTTCAGATTGTGGCATGTCGCACAAAGACAGCACACTTAGACCTGATATGGGGTATGACAGGGGAAGGGACAGAGTGGTCAGAGTACCCTCTAGTAAGGGAATCACAGAAGTTCTTTGAGAAGATGACATGAAGGCAGAAACTTACCAAATGTAAAGGAGCCATCCATAGAAAGAGTGTGAGGAGTAGCATTCTGGGAAGAGGAATCAGCATGTGCAGAGTTGACAGATACTTTCTCTAGAATGACCCTGCCATTTATTGACTATTACAGCATTACAACATCATTTTCAGTATAAAAGGTGTTAATTCCAGTAAAAGGAATTAACACCTTTTATACTAAACAAGTATGTCCAAACAAGATACCCACTTATTAAGACCATCAGTACGTGTATGTGTTTGTCAGTGTTTTTCTTTTCTTTCAGGACAGTTAATACCACATTTTTAATAAATTAGTTTGTTTTATCTGTGTACACTTAAGGGGTACAAGGGCAATTTTGTTACATGGATTTATTGCATGGTGGTGAAGTCTTGGCTTTTAGTGTATCCATCACAGGAATAGTGTACATTGTACCCATTAAGTAATTTCTCATCACCCACACCCCTCCCACCCTCCCACCCTTCCGAGTCTCCAATGAACACATTTTTAATTTTCAAAGTAGTGTCATCTACAGATACATGATACCCAACCTAGAACTTTTCCTTCATCTCCTTCTTTTTAAAAGATTTTTATAGATACATAATAGTTGTACATATTAATATTTATGGGGTGCATGTGGTAATTTGATACAAGTGTACAATGTATAATGATAAAATCAGGGTAATTGGGGAATCCATCACCTTACACATTTATCATTTGTCTTGGGAACATTCCAAATCCACTAGTTATTTTGAAAGATATAATAAATTATTGTTAACTACTATAGTTGCGCTATTGTGCTACCAAATACTAGATCTTATTCTTTCTATTTAACTATATTTTGCACCCCAATCTAGAATTTTTAAGTAAGAAAGAAAAGCTGGTAAATCCTCTGATAAACCAATATGATTGTATACCAATAAATAACTTGAATTTTTCTTTCTCCTTTCTTAAATTCTGTTACTAAGATATGAAGGGTAACAGCATTCTCATTGGATCACCTTCCCATTAGAGTTTTCTTCTGGAGAAACTGCTAAAACAATGGAATGAATCCTAGGAATCCATTATCCAATTGGAAGATAGTTTTCCATTTGTTGGAAATGTGGTTCCCAACCTTTTCTTTGATTCCAGGCTATGTAGGTCTGCTGCTGCTCCTGCCCAGCCTCTAGGATTAGGCAGCATTGCCTTTTTCTGGACTTCCACACTCAACACTGCTCACAGCTACACACCACCCTTATTTATGACATATATTCTAACAATCAGAATAGTTGCATAAATATACTTCTTTTTTTTTAACAGAAGATTTAAGGCTGATAGAAAGAATACATAAGGCCGGGCGCGGTGGCTCACGCCTGTAATCCTAGCACTTGGGAGGCCGAGGCGGGCAGATTGTTTGAGCTCAGGAGTTTGAGACCAGCCTGAGCAAGAGCAAGACCCCGTCTCTACTAAAAATAGAAAGAAATTATCTGGCCAACTAAAAATATATATAGAAAAAAAAAATTAGCCGGGCATGGTGGCGCATGCCTGTAGTCCCAGCTACTCGGGAGGCTGAGGCAGTAGGATCGCTTGAGCCCAGGAGTTTGAGGTTGCTGTGAGCTAGGCTGACACCACGGCACTCACTCTAGCCCGGGCAACAAAGTGAGACTCTGTCTCAAAAAAAAAAAAAAAAAAAAAAAGAAAGAATACATAAGCTTTCATAAATGTGGTCTTCACTATTTATTGTTTGTGTTCATTTGAAAAAGGACAGGTTGAAATATAATTTGAAACACTATGAAATTAATAGGTAAGCAAATGTGAACTTACAGCAGGAGTCATTGCCTAGAGAATACTTTTCCAAATACTTTAGAAACTTATAATTAACATAGCTACTAGTTTAATGCTAGTAAATTTGATATACTAATTTAGAATAATTCATATTATGTAAATTTTCTGCTTCTTTTTTCTTTTCTTTTACCATAATGGGTCTGAAATTTTATGACGACATGAAACAAAAAGTCATGCATACAGGAATATTATGGTAATTTAAAAATTATATACAGTTGAAAGCTGGAGATTTGTTTCTATTTTGAAAATAATCTCAGTAGAACTGTTAATCTCTAAACAAAGATTTTAACATTTTATTTCTCTGAAGGTAAAGATTTAGGCTCAAATATCATGTCCTAGTTTTCATCAAATTGTTTTTCCTTCTTTCATTGACATACTTATATCTCTTTTTAAAAACTTTTTAAAAAATGATAAAATATTTTATTCATACAAAAAATTGTATATGGCACACAATTTAATGAATAATTAAATGAAAACACCAGAGTAGTCACCCAGCCAATATATATACAACATTTATATTTTCCATATCTCCTGTGAACTTCCTAGTCATATTTCCTTTTATTCCTCAACAACTATCCCCATAATAATTTTACGTTAATTATTTCTTTGTTTTCCTTTATAATTTTATCATATATATGTATCCCTCAACAATAATGTATATGTTGTTTAGCTTGCTGGTTTAAAAATTTTGTATGAATGGAATCATTCCATATATATTCTATAAGAT
Organism: Varecia variegata; assembly: GCA_028533085.1. Taxonomy (NCBI): domain Eukaryota; kingdom Metazoa; phylum Chordata; class Mammalia; order Primates; family Lemuridae; genus Varecia; species Varecia variegata. The sequence continues at coordinate 12,386,024 of CM052451.1, forward strand.
GATTTGTTATGTTCAACAGTATATTGAGAGACTGTCCTTTGTTATACACAGCTGTAGTTCATTAATTGTTAAGTGCCAGTGGTGTTCCATTATTTAGATATATCATATCCCAATTTATTTATCCATTAATCTTTTGATGGACGCTAGGGTCGTGTTTAGCTTTTTCTATTTCAAATAATGATACCGTGATTATTCTTGTGCTTGTCTCCTGAAACACATTTATAGAAGTTCATACAAACTTAACTATTTGTGTGTGTGTGTGTGTTATTCAGTAGGAGTCCAAACAATTTTTCAGTTTTTCTCAAATAAATATTTTTTAATTAGTTGGGCCAAACTGGCAGTATAAGAAATAAAATGAATAATTAGTTCTTTGAGTACTGGAGGAGATTTCATGACATGATTATCCCTAAGTTAAAACTCACTTAGATGAGAAACTACACTTGATGGATTTGTTTCTCCTTTTGTTCTGAATGATATCCAAATGAAAAATTCATTCATTGAGCTATTTACTGGGCCATTTCATCTATTAATATAACTAATGTTGGATAGAGCTCTATAGTGCAAAAGCGTTTTTATGTGTTCTGTTCCTTTTTAGTTACATAAACATCTGAGGAAGTAGGTATTACTGTATTAATATGATACACTTTTTCTGGATGCATAAACTAATGACCTGTGTGGTTAACAGACTTGCCCAGATTTCAAACTCTATTATCTCTCTGAATATGCTGTCTACCATTATTTATTTTATAAATACCTTTTACTGGGTATTGTAGAGTAGACCAATATGTTGTAATTTTTTTGAAAATAAATACTGATTGAAGTTTAAATTTATTCCCCAGTTCCATCTCTCTTATGCAGAGAAAGAGTTGTTGGAGAGAGAGCCAAGAGGAGAAGCCCATCAGGAAGTTCTTAGGCGGGCAGCCAAAGACCTTCCCATCTATACCAGGACCATGTCTGGAGGTCAGCATCCATGATCACTGCTTTGTAACAATATCTACACAGTGCGTTACAGCGACTGTTAGAAACCAGATTTGTATACTTGAAACTGTCAAACACTCATTTCAAAATATTGTGCTGTTTCTTGGATTGCTATTAAATCTTTCCTGTGCAATTCCATAAAGTAGAATCAAAACACGAATAACAAACACTGTGGCAAAGAGATCTCAACTAAATCCGAACTTTCATTCTGTTCTGCCTACTTAGTTGTGACTCAGTGAAGATGTGAAAACTGCAGAAATCTCAGTGTGTAGTAGAATTGACGTTTTAATTATAGACTGTCGCATTCATATTTAATTTAACAGAGCAGTATCTGTAGTGAATATAAAATTATTTGCAGGTATTTTTCATAAGTTTAAAACAGTAATTATATAAATTATGTAAAACTTCAATTTTAGGTATGGGCACAATTTTTTTATCCAGCTTTAAAATGTATACTAATTTTTTTTTTGCAAATGCAACTAAATTAATAAATCTCTTACTTGGGTCATATTTTTAAGGTAACTTAACAACTATTCAATTAAACAACTGACACACAGGGACTGTTAATACTTGCCCACCAAGACTTGCCCAGAGATTGTGATTTTAAACCTGTGCTGCCAGTTATGGTAGCCGCTGGTCCCATGTGGCTATTGAGCACTTAAAATATGGCCAGTTCAAATTGTGAGATGTGTTTTAAGTGTAAAATACACACTGGTGTCAAAGACTTAGTATGAAAAAAGAGGATAAAATGTCTCATTAATATTTTTATATTTTTTATATTTGTTTCTAACTCACTTTAGAATCACAATGGAATCTAAGTCTCACATGTACTTTTTATGCTGTTGTTTTCACTGTTTCTTGATGATCAAGTGGTAATTTCCTGATTGTTATTGTGACACTGGTTTTATCCCACAAAAACAGAGATGTGCTTATGTATGTGTAGATATGTTTACCCTATAAGCATAAACAAATATTGAGGAAATTTGAGCTCCCTAGAAATAAATTACTGCCTGAGTTTCCAAAGCTAGTTATTGACAGTACAAGGTGCAAAAACCTGGTCACCTAATGCCTAGTCCAATTTAAAATGGTTTTGGTACATAGCAGGGTACAGGAAATGAATTGGTTTAATTGAGGGAGACATTCTGATTGCTGTGATAGAAATGGACATATTTGTACCCTTTGTGAGCCTCACTATAACCACTGGCAGTTGAGAATGCTTTAGAAAAAAATCTATTCTTAGGAAACCTCTCCAGAGAACTGTGGCTGTAGGCAAGTCATTTCATTTTTGTATTTGAACAGAGTCAAATATCTTATTTTTACCAAATTTGAATTCTGTATGCTTTTTAGAATTCACATTTGGAGAGATGATAGAAGCCATTTAATTGTGTATTCAATTCAATGTTAAATCTAAGACTAAGTGGAGCTTTTTATTCCTAGCAATCCGTTATTGTGACAGATGCCAACTTATAAAACCAGATCGCTGCCATCACTGTTCCGTCTGTGATAAGTAAGAGAACATTTTACTTCTAAAATATCTACATGCTGGTGGTCTTTTTTATTCAGTATGTTTTTTTTTTTTTCTCACTGTCTTCCAGATTATCTCCTTTTCTCCTTATTCACACTTCTCAGATCATTATTTAGAAAATATAATTGGTATAATCACATTTATACCACTGTGGCGTAGGGCCACAATCAATTTTCCCTTTTCCCCCAGATTCACGATGACAAGAAGTGCATGATTTTTAGCAGTTCTGACTTGGCTAGTTCAATTTAACAATCCTTCTGTGAGTGTTTTCCATCTTTATAAAAATAACCCAGATGATTTCATGACAGTCAGATGTTGTTGTATATGAATATTTAATATACTACAAGGACAGTATTACTTGGCTTAAGAATTGATAGCAAAGGAAAAGTTTTATCCAGACTTTCTGTAAATCCGTTGATGTTTTGTACTTTCTTTAGCATAAGATTGTTGTATATTACCATATTATGTTGGTTTTAGAAAATGAGCTGATTTGCATCCTAAAGCATGCATTTTTTAATTTAAAGTTCTATTATTATATCATAACTAGAATTGGCTATAGTGTTGAAGTGAGAACTTTTGCTATTGTTCAATTTTTAGATAAGTAAATAATTTTGCAATATTTTACTTGCCACAACTCTGAAATAGCCATATTTTGTATTTTCTTTTTATAATTTAATGTGATTAAAATTTTGTGGGATGTTGGGTTTTGTGTTTTGTTTTGTTTTCTAGATGTATTTTAAAGATGGATCATCATTGCCCATGGTGAGTTTGGCTCTATACTTAAATAAGTTTCTGTTTCTTACAAATTTCAATACATTAAATCATATCTATTTAAATCTTTATACAAATGAAATATTACCTTAGCTGACCTAGGAGGTACTTTCAGATTTCATTTCTAATATTTGTTTAATTAGCTTAAAAGAGCCTTTATTCAGGAGAATTTCCATGAAATAATTTTAAAGCCAGCTGGCTAACAATATAAAAGTTAATTTTGCATGTTAGCTTAGAACAAAGGGTTTTCTTTGTATGCATGTGCATAAGCACAGAGATTCTAAAATACTTCACAGAAATAATACAGAAGGATGTATACCTAAATTATACACAATACCTCACTGGAAGGTTTTAATAAAGAATTAAGTCATCTAAAGCTTTAACAATTTATTTTAAATGAAACTTGACATTAAGGAGCAGAATAGCAAATACATAAATACACAGATATGTTTAAACAAGAGTTTCCACTTCATTAATTTCAGTAATTTTGTCTAATATTTCTAAGTCATGGAGTTAGGTAACTTAGAGGATGATTTGAAAGATCCAATTACTGAAGGTTGATTTTTCTTACCTTTTCCTGCAATTTTTCATGTCAGTGTGCACCTATCTCTGACAACTATGCTAAGGTTGCCAGCCTAGTTGGATTTGAACATTAATCATCCTTATTCTAGAAGCCTTATCTTATTTCAGGTACACAAGCCTACAAGTCCACACTGGGTATGGGTTGAAACATATATAGGGAATGGTTCTCTTAGCAGCAGGAAACAACAGGGTAATGTTGGGTTTCCAGTATTCTGTCTCTTGCCAGTATACCTCTTCCTTTTCTCCACCTAGACTTTCTGCTTAAAAATGTTAAGGCCATGACTGTCTCCCAAGAGACTGAGCTAAAAATAAGAAATAAAAAATTTTAAAGAAGTGTTAAGGTTAGTCAGCTCCCACGAGAATGATATTCTTCTTAAAGATCTCAACAGATATGTCCCCTTTGTACTAATTTATATTTGTATTCATTCTTTTGCTCCCTCTTTCTCTTTCTCTCTCTCAGCAAGTATTCCCCCCCCCCAATATCTTCAATTATAAGTTTTCTTTATCCTCCTTATATTCCTCTGTTGACTCCCCCATCCCCCAGTAGCAGATGCTGTCGGTTACCCACACGTATCTCCAGGACTCACCTGTGAGTTCATGGCCCCTGTGGTGGACACTTCCCAGGGCTGCTGACAGTTCCCCAGTTCAGGCACCATGTTTCTTTGCTTCTCTGTCGGAGGGATCTCTTCTACCTGGGTAGGTTTGTTCAGCTCACAAGCTGGGCAGTCCAGAAGTTCCAGGGCATTAATACGTCCAGGAACAACTCTCAACCAGTGAGGGCCTGGCCAGTAACCTATGCTTCATTGGTATTTCTTCCTTCCTTGTATCGAATAAACTGTACCCAAGTTCTTATCTCAGGGTCTGCTTTGGGGGGAACCCATGCCGAGCACCCTCCTTTCTGGGTAGCTGTGCGCTGTAGGTTTATTTAGCAGAATGGTAAAGTAATCAGGGACATAGAGCTGACTTCAGCTTTTCTAACTTTAATAAAGAGATTGTGATGACAGGGAATGGAGAGGTGGAAATAATCAGGTCAGCGCATACCTACAAAGCTTGCCATGCCCTTGCTATTTACTCACAAATTACACAAATAGAAATAATAATTTGCCATTATAGCAATCTTTCTAAACCTCTAATCTATTTGGCAGAATGAGAAACTTACAATTTGACAATCTTTTGAATGTTGACAGATCCTATTAAATAAGTGAAGGTGAACAGATATAAGACTAGAGTTTTTAAAAACAGGCTCACATCGTATACCTACATTCTGCCTGTTCTTCCTCTCACCCTTTGGTGGCAGTGTGGGAGAAGGTGAATGAATGCCTGCAGTGCCTTTTAACATCCGTGTTATTGCTTCTCTGCACTGTCACTGCCCGTGCTGCATCTACTGTCCCTGCCACCATCTCAGCTCTGGGTTCTCCCTCGCAGAAATCAGTAGCCATGTCGACTTGGGAGGGATTTGATGCCTCGAGCCTCATAATCACCTGGTGCCAGCTGAATGGAGCAGCTGTTTTATTGTTTTATTTCAAATTAAAATTTTAACTTAAAAAATCTCTAGCTAATAACATACTTTTGACCCTAAATTCAAAAATGAGATAAGTAAACATGTTCTTCCCAGCCCCCAGCCCTACCTTCTTCTCCTGTTCACAGGGAACCAATGTTGTTAATGTCATGGGCACTTTGTAGATATAAATATGTATATATGTGTGTGTGCACACTTGTGTGTGTAGCCTCCCACACCCCTTATTATTATTATTTTTAACACAAATGGCTACACTGCAGATCGAATCTGTTCCTTTATTTTTTCTTTACTTAATATATCCTGGAGGAGTTTGAGACCAGCCTGAGCAAAAGCGAGACCCCATCTCTACTAAAAATAGAAAGAAATTATCTGGCCAACTAAAAATATATAGAAAAAATTAGCCGGGCATGGCATGGTGGCACATGCCTGTAGTCCCAGCTACTCGGGAGGCTGAGGCAGTAGGATTGCTTGAGCCCAGGAGTTTGAGGTTGCTGTGAGCTAGGAGGATGCCACAGCACTCTAGCCTGGGCAACAGAGTGAGACTCTGTCTCAAAAAAAAAAAAAAAATATATATATATATATATATATATCTATATATCTATCTATCTATCTCCTGGAAATGTTTCCACATGAATACATACAAAATTTTTTTTTTACAACCTTTATGTGAATGTACTAGTCACTTATTAATGCACTTTTAAGATGTTCCCAGACTATGGGGCAACCTTATTATACAGATCTTGGGTATGGTTTGGAACTTTAGTATCTGTCACCTTTGAGCATTTGAAACACTAAATCAACAGTGCCTCTCTATTTTTCAATGATTTCAGCCCATCTGCTGTGGTCAGTTAAGACAACCCATCAGGATTCAGGGAATCAATCTCACACTTGAATTTTAACTAAAAGAGAGATTCTGTGATATTTGCTTTATTGGATTCTCTATCAGAGAAGTGTTTTTTTTCTTTTAGCATAAAATTTTAATTATTTAGCTATATTAATAATACTTTCACATGCCTGCCAAAGGTTAGATAACACAAAGAAATGTAAATAATTTTAGCTTTAATTATTAGATGCCTATTATGTTTTAGAGATCATACATATAATCTGTAATACTTTTAACAATGACAGAAAGAGGCAGAAATTATGTATCCCATTTTAAAGAGAAAGAAAATGAGGCTCAGAAAAGTTGAAAGACTGGGCTCAAAGTCACATAGCAAGTTTTTTGGACTTCAGAAGCCACACTCTTTCTAATATATTATGTTTTTTTCCCCAGTTTAGACTCCAAAAGTGATTGCCCTGAAACAGAGCCAACAGCTGTTTTACACTGAATTTAAACAACATAAAAGGATATTTACCTAGAATGTGTTTTGCTTCTCTGTAATTCTAGATGGAGGAAGCTCAGACTCAGAATAAGTCCTCTTCCTTTTGAAATCGAGTCTACAAAGCAATAGGCAGTTGAAATGTCTAACCAAAACCTGTCTGTTTTGCAGAGAGTAAGGTATTATTCAAAATAAATATTATTACTAGATTTCCCCTAGATATATATGTAGATATGTGTGTGTGTATACATATTAAACTCTAAAATACTTGGGTTTTATTTACTTTCTCCTGTGTTCGCTGGCTCTAACATGGCAAATTATACCATCCTCTTAAGTAAAAGTTAAAGTCAGCTCAATTAGATGTTATAAAATCTATGATCAAAATCATTTTCTTTCTATACAAATGCTCTTTATCATTTAATACAAAAGCTGCTTCTTACATTCCTGTAGGAAGAGGAACAATCTTTCCTATCCCTTCTAATTTTCTCCTAGTCCACAAGAGTCATTATTACCCACATTGTCCAAAGTCTTACAGTATCCCAGTCTTCGTCTATCTGTCTATCCATTCTTTCATCTTTAAACCAACACAAGCAAGCAAAGAGAATACTCTGTATCCTTATGAGACAGAATACAATTAGACTAGGCTAATTGTTTCCAATATGATTTCTTGCCATTATTTCATTCAGACACCATCAAAGGCAACCTCAGCAATTGGTTTGCATTCCCATTGGAACCTCTAAAGCTGCAAATATAATTGTTTTCATACAGTGTGCACCCACAATTTTGGGCCTCTTTATGAATTCATTTCCCATATACAAGATCTTTAAGGTAAAAAAATACTAAATCTAATACTGTCCTATACCTTATAGTTTTTGAAGTAAAAAATGTAAACATTTTTTATATGGACACACTTACATTTAAAAAATCTAGAAAGAAAGATGTTTCATTTTATTAGCAAAGTCAATAGAGAGTGAGATTTTTTACCAACATTAGAGTGGGAACAAGGACATTTGAGGAAAGAAAACAATATGTGTATGTTCTATGCAATACGTTCATTATGCCAGTTAACCAAAAGTTAACTCCACCAGTGAAGGTATTGGCCAGTTTCACATAGGTATTGTATCACATTTACATGAGATGGTTCAGTAATGGCCTTATCTTTAAGATAGGGGGAAAAAAAAACTTTGCTAGAAAGTGTGACTATAAAATGAGTTGTATTTATATTTATTGAAATGATAGTTTGAGTTCTACTCCCCTCCATGTAATGATTTTAGAGTAACAACTGTGAATTTATAAATTTCAATATTTGGAATTATAAAATATAACTCTGGCTTTCAGAAATGATCTCAGAAAGCTTATTGTACAGATAAGGAAAATGAAATTCTAATTGACTATTTCACTCCCTCAGGGCCACATAATTATTGAGTGTCAAATGGATATTATGACCCTGGCCGTCTGACTCCCAGTTCTATTTCTCTTTTCTTAAACCTCCTATTTAATATGCTTTGACAATCTGGTTGCTTCAGTAATGGCATGCAAAGAGTAGTTTGTGAAGATATTTCATCTAATTTGGGAAAACTCAAAAGATTTTAGCTTACTTAATCATTGTTGGAAATCAAACCCAAAGGTAATGTAGAAGAAGGACTTAGTAAATTCCTCTAGTCCGCCTGACTTGATTAAGTTTCTCACAAGCTCTATGCTTTTAGGTATGTATTTATTTGTATAATTGGATGTGAAAAATCATTGTGATGGATTAAAGCAATATTAAATATCATAGTTTTAAAATATAGATAGAAATTTCTTTGTAGTGAAATGGATTTGTTAATGTTCATGTATATAAAGAAATCGTATGAGTTATACTTAAAAAAATGCCAATACATTTAAAATCAGAAACTAAACACTGTGTTAACCTTGAGCATATACATACCTACAATGAACATATAAAACTCATTGCAAATATTTTTGTTTTGTTGACAGGGTGAACAATTGTGTTGGATTTTCAAATTATAAATTCTTTCTCCTTTTCTTGGCTTATTCTCTGCTCTACTGCGTTTTTATTGCGGCTACAGATTTACAGTATTTTGTCAAATTTTGGACAGTAAGTCATTACCTTGGTGACTCTTTTTTAGTATACAAAAATATATAATGTAGCTTTTCATAGAGAATTATTTCACACACTGATTTTATAGAATACAGCTAACTGATATGCAGTCAGTCCTTATTATTTACAGATTCTGTATTTGTTAATTTACTTACTCCATTAAAATGCATTTGAAACCCCCAAATCAGTACTGACAGAGCTTTTGTGGTCATCTGCAGATGTGTGCACAGTGGCAAAAAATTTGAGTTGCCCTTTGCACCTTCCCAGTTGAGGTTGAACAAGGCGATGCTCTGCCTTCTTGTTTCTGCTCTCATACTGTAAACAAGTGTGCTTCTCACAGTCAATTTAGTGCCATGTTTTTTGCCTTTTTGTGCTTTTTGTTGATTTTGCTGTTAAAAATGGTCTTCAAGTGCTGAAGTTTGGTCTAGTGTTTCTAAACAAGAGAAGACTGATGTGTCTTATGGAGAAAATACATGTGTTAGATAAGCTTAATTCAGGCATGAGTTGTAGTGCCGTTGGATGTGAGTTTTATATTAATGAATCTGCAACATATATTAAATAAGGTGCCTTTAAGCAGAAACACACATAAAACAAGGTTATGTGTTGATCAGTTGATGAAGATGTTGTGACCAGAGAGGCCCATAGAAACCTAACCCTGTATTTTCGCTAGGAGCAATAGTCCAGCATTCATAAATTCAATGTTTGCAGTAACTTTATAAAACATAACCACTGCAAATAACGAGAATTTGACTATATAAGTTTTTTTCAAATTCAAAAATACAAATGATTTCTTTATGTATAAGAAGATTATTTTTTTAAATTATTATGTCTATAATGTCCTGAATTTTTATTAGTTATTGCTTGATTAGGCTTTAGGTAACTCATTTGTTTTCTGCACTCAATAGTTTAAATGTAGGCAAAAAGAAATTAAAATTGAGTATTTTAAATATCCCAAAATCCTCCTTGTGAACACCAAATGATGGTAAAAAGCAGTTTATCTCCTTCCAGGATTGCTTTATTACATTCATTAATTTATCGTTTATTATGGTGAGAATTTCTGAAATCATTTTCTAGATCATTTATGTGGGATTTGAGCCAAACTTAATACCAACAAATACGTTATTGAATGCCTACTGTGTGCCAGTTAGATCGCTAAGCACTAGGAATACGTGGGTGAAGGGACATGTCCTAGCATTCAAGAATACTACTAGTGTCCAGCTTGAAGAATGATCCCTAATGAATGTCTGGGAGAACATTATGTCACTGCTCCTTATTCCTGTGGATGGTTTTAGTTCCAAACCACAAATATATTTGAAAAGGAATGACCAAAGTTTTCACCGGGAGGCCCCTGCTGTCAAAAATTGCCAGTGAGACCTAGTGACCTGTGTCCATCTGTCAGGTAGTGCAGGTATTGAAACATCATGACCAAGGACCACCTGTTGGCAGTCCTGGTGCTTCAACTCAGTGTCCAGAGGCTCCAGCCCTCCATCCTCGCGCCAGTCCAGGTCTCCCTGGACACACAAACAGTGAAAGTCAAACTGGTTTTGCTTTGAGATGGACTGTTTCAGCCCATGGATAGTGTAAGGTTTAGACAGGTGTTATGTACTAATGTTGATTTTTTTTCTGTGATGCTATTATTTAAAATAGCTGGAATCATTACTGTGAATGTGTTGTTGTATGTATTCTTTTAGTTGATGCTGTTGTTTGTAGTAATGTAAAACATCAATGAGAATAGCAGCTAAATTGTGCCAGTTAACCTTCATTTTCTGGCATTATTATAAAACTGCGTAAACATTTGTGACTTTATAATATTTTAATAAAACATATTCAAGGAATAAATTTAACACTACATTTTCTAGTTCCTTTTATCTTGCTTCCTACTGTTATAGTTTATACATATACACTACCATAATTTTTCTATGGTTATATAAAAAATAAATATTCTGAATTTCAATATCATTTCCATACATATTCATATTTAAGCATTTATTTTAATCTAATATATGTATATATCTACATATATATATTTCCCCTAAAGTTTCAATATAAAGCCATGTATCTTTCTCTGTATCTAAATTTAAGAAAAATTTTAAGCAAAAAAAAAAAAAATCTTATTAATTTACTTATAAAAGTAGGGGAATACATACCCCTTTGACAAAACATTTTATTTTCTTCCTTTCTTTATAGAATGGCCTACCCGATACTCAAGCCAAGTTCCATATTATGTTTTTATTCTTTGCTGCAGCTATGTTTTCTGTCAGCTTGTCTTCTCTGTTTGGCTATCATTGTTGGCTTGTCAGCAAAAATAAATCTACTTTAGGTGAGTATCCAACTATTGTAGTTCCCAGAGCTTTGAATACGTATCTAGATACTCATTGACAGTTTCCATATGATTAAATGCCAACTTGTCCTGAAGTGGTAAAAAGCATTCTGATTTCCCACATTTTTTGTGGTATGTCACTTAGATACATACAAGGTCACTCATTCCATATATTGATTGATTGTCCATTGTCTGGAAGCATTATGTATATCCAGGGCATTATGTATATATGAGCAAGGGCAGAACAGTCTAGTGAGGGGCACACAAATTAACAACCAAACGTAAAAGTTACTACCAAATGCAAAGTTCTTTCAAGGAAACCAACAGATGCTGAGGGGTGAATAAAGGACTGGGGTTGGTGGAAGGGAAACTATTTACAGTCTGGCAATTCTTTAAAAAGTTAAACATAGGATATCCATATCAGCCCGCCTAGGTATACACCCAAAGGAATCGGAAATAGAGACTCAAACCGATAATCGTATACCAGTGTTCACAGCAGCACATTCACAATAGTCAAAAGGTAGAAACAACCCAAATGCTCATCAAAGGATGGAGAAAATGTGGCATATCTGTACAATGGGATATTACTCAGCCACAAAAAGGAATGAAGCACTGATACATGCTATAACGTGTAGGAACCTTGGAAACATGCTAAGGGAAAGAAGCTGATCACAAAGATTATTTATTATGTGATTCCCAGTTACATGAAATATACAGAATAGGTAGAACTACAGAGAAAAATCCTATTAATGGTTGCCAGGGATGGGGAGATAGGGGATTAGGGAGTGACTGCTTAATGGATATGGAGTTTCTTTTGGGGTGATGAAAATATTTAGGAACTTGATATATAGGTAGAAGTTGCACAAAATTGTGAATATATTAAGTGCCATTGAATTCTTTGCTTTAAAAAGGCGAATTTTATGTTCTATGAATTTCACCTCAATTAAAAACAAATAGCCCCATAGGAAATGAGGGAAAAAGCTAGGAATATTTGAGAAACTATCCATGTGGTGGGAGCATAAAAATTTCTCATTTCTAAAGAGTGAGCATAACTAGATGGAGTGTATGGTTCTAGTTTGGATCCTGGTTTGGACAAAGTAGCTTTAAAGTACATTTTTGAGTTAGCTGGAAAAGCTTTATGATTAGATGAGATAAAATTTCAATGAAATTGGAAAACAGAGTTTATTGATTTAAAAACACAGGTTGTAGAATATATGTAAAGAATAGTCTCATTTTGATTAAAAAATGTAGATTTGTATATATATTTGTCTGTCCCTCCATCCATTTATCTATTAATCAAGAGACCCATAAGATGTAAAGTTTTAGTTTATTTTCTAGTTTGTGTTTCCTAATTTTCTACATTAATAAAAGGGTTATTTAGAAATTAAAATAGATATGTCTTATATTTTAAAGCAGAATGGACCAGCTATATTTCAGGGCTGTTGATAGGCACATACCCACAGGTGCCCAGCCACTGATTTTCAAGAGTTTCCTCATTTAATGCAATGATTGCTAAATATTAGGGATTATTGTACATGTGTTCTTTACTCATGTGATTGCTTTACCATCTTTTTTAGAGGCATTCAGAAGTCCAGTATTTCGACATGGAACAGATAAGAACGGATTCAGCTTGGGTTTCAGTAAAAACATGCGACAAGTTTTTGGTGATGAAAAGAAGTACTGGTTGCTACCCATTTTTTCAAGGTACTTTGCAGTGAAATTTTTCAGGCTTTAAACTAATGAAAATAATCCAACAAATGCTAATTTCAGGAAAAGCCTCTAGTTCCATAGGTCTATAATTCTGCATAGGAGCTCTTATTTTTAAAAGTATTATTTTATGACTCACTATTATATCAATGTGGAAATCAGCTAACTCATCATCTTCCTAAACTATTAACTATATTGAAGCCAATGTCTGCTACACGTGTTTTGCCTATAATGTAAAATGTTCTGCTCTCAAACATCAGCATTTTAACAGGGTTTCACTCCGTTGTTTTGCTTATGGTTCAATTGTAAGTTTTAATTTTAATTATAGTCTAGGTGACGGCTGCTCCTTTCCAACTTGCCTTGTTAACCAGGATCCTGAACAACCATCTACTCCTGCGGGACTGAATTCAACAGCTAAAAAGTAATCTCATATATATTTTTTTTCATTTTACTTTCAAATAATGTATTTTATCCTCTTGTATCTTTTGGTTATATGCTCCTTCAAAAAAAATTAAGAACATATGATAATTTACTGCAATGGTTTCCACTTGGAATGCGGGAGTGAAGAGAATGTGATTGAGGAGGGACACATGGGGAGCTTCAGTTACGCTTGGAACATTCTGTTGTTAGTCTAGGTGGTGGGTAAAAAGGTGTTAATTCTCTATACATTTTGGTTGACTGAAATATATTATGATTTTTTAAATGTACTGCTTATAAGAAAAAAGCATAAGTCCAAATTAGCTCCCCATTGCTCGGGTAAGCAGACAGGGAAAAGTTCGCCTCTGACCCTCCAAGTCATTCCTCTCCGTGGTAACTGGTATAGAGATCAGAGAAACTTCCCCTATCGGCACTTTGAAGATCAAATGCGGCCCCACACACCTGCTTGACAATTCCGTCGGCAATGTGCACCATGTGCTCAGTGCTCTTTAAAGACCTCTAAGCTCTCTGAGCCATTTCCATGGAGAGAGAAGGGAAGGGGTCTTAGAAGTTCATTGTCTGGAGCCTCTTGCTCCCGTTTTAAGTTTGTTCTGATACCAGTCTATCAAGAATTTGAGGACGGCAACAGAAAGACCTGAAATTTGATTCTGAATTTGCTACGAACTGGCAAAAGGAAGAAATCCTTAAATCTTTTAAAATGCTATATGTGAATTTTCAATGGTTTGAAATGCCAATTTTTATATCTTTATGACAGATTTATTTGAATGCGACCATACCTTTAAGTTTTAGATGGATGCCAGTAGCAAAAGCATAACTATAATATCATTCTTCATTAAATTTTAGACATTTTCTTAGTCGCTGCAATGCCACATACATGGGACTTACACCAACACCCCTTCCATTCAGTGAATCTTTGTTATTGATCATAGCAGTTTTTCCTATGGAGACTGGAATAACCCTAGAATCCTTCTAAAGAGAGTGTTACTGGCACCCATTCCAAAATTATTTTGAATTGCTAAAAAAGATGAAACCTATTTTCTAGCCTGTCCTTAGAGTAAGATGTGTACAGGCCAGACTCTACTGGTTAATGAAGGAGCCATTCAGGTGTATTTCATAGGGATATTCAGAGGCAACAGAGGTTTTTTTTGTTGTTGTTGTTGTTGTTTTTTACCAGGTCATGCCCTGTGAGTTTGGGCTTGAAAATTCTGCAGAGCTAGATGTTAATGGTTTTTCTTACACCTCAATGCAGAAAAATCTAGTTCTCATAAATTATTTAGAATGTTGTCAAACTTCTATAAAATTTAATCATAGTTTACAATAATATTTTTTGCTCTTGTTAAGTGGCTTTTGTAGTTTAAGAATGTCTGGGTTTTGAAGAGATAATATTTCTCCTTCTCGTAAGGGTATCATGGGGTAAATTCCCAATAGAGGTTTTTGATAACCTTTTGTAAAATGGTAACCTGCTCCTCTGCTTCCCATTAGACTCTTTTGTATTAATATCTTTCTATTGTCATAGCTCTTCCTGCCACCTGACTTAGTATTTATTTATATATATGTAAAATTTATCATTCCTCCTCAGTAACAGTGAGATTTTCACGAGAGCAAAGGCTTTGTTCATCGCGATAACAGGTGTTCAGTAAATATTTGTTGAACGTGTGGACCCTTGCTGGAGTCCTGTTAGCAGTAATGAACTTGCAAAGAGTTCCTACACCAGGGCCTAGTTACTGTGCTGTTCCTCTTATATGGTCCCTTTCTTGAGGAATAAGAAGAATTAAAGTAAAATGCATCTCATGATGTTTGTTAGGGGAAAACAGTGAAAGAAATTTTTAATATGGATAGGTATAAACCTGTGTAGAGACATGCTCTTTTTTTTTTTTTTTAAGATTTACCTCCCAAATTTTAATAAGGAGTTGTTAAAGCTGCACAAAATTGAAATATTTAAGTAATCATTGAGGAACAAAAGCATATCCTTATAATTCTTAAAAAAAAAATAGCTGCCATATATAATTGAGCTAAAATATGTGAAATTATTCTTGAAAGAATTTTAAGTAGTTGTTTTCTTTGGAACATTATTTGAATTACTATTTCAGAATATTCTAAAATGCCACTTAGTTTCTAAGGCAACAGTTTTTCCTAAGTGAAATATTATGTTATGTATATTTTTTATACCGTCCAATATGTCGATACATAGCATTTCTTTCTACCTCAATTTTGAAACTTCAGTTTTAAAGAAAATTTTGCTTTTAAGACTCCTTGCTCCCCAATTTGAAGATCAAGTTTGTAAGACGTGATAATTTCAGATGTTTTTAACATTCCTGAAAGAGAGTCCTCAAATGTGTTGTTTCAGTTTTGTAGAGGAAGTTAGAGAATTCTTTGTTCAAAGCCATTTAGGCCATTTCAGAAACACTAGGCCAGTTTTTCTCAAAATTGTCTTCCTATTGTCCCCTTCCTATTTTTTCCCATATGTACATATCTATCACTTAAAAAAATAACATTTTTCTTTAACAAAATATTTCTTTAAATTGGCACTTAAACTTACTTTTAAACCAAACTTTATGCCACTGTCATAAATGAGAAACTATTATGACTTGCTATAAATAGAATATAACTTTAAAAAATAAGATTGATAATAAAATACTGTGATTCAGTTCTAACTAGATTCCCTTACTTGCTAAATTCTGAGGCTGAGGACGATTCTCTGTATTAAAAATGGAGATTTGCCAGAGTTAGCGATTG
The DNA here is from genome assembly GCA_028533085.1 of Varecia variegata. Classification (NCBI taxonomy): domain Eukaryota; kingdom Metazoa; phylum Chordata; class Mammalia; order Primates; family Lemuridae; genus Varecia; species Varecia variegata. Next base: position 12,402,020 of record CM052451.1, read on the forward strand.
TTAATATACTGTAATAAGAAGAATGAAGAGAGAATACTTTTCTCATTGTGAGTCAGTGTTACTTAATGCCTCATTCTTGTATTCCCAAAATTATCTGGGGTACCTCCTACAAACATCTTGCATCACAAGTGGTTTGAGTTCCATACTTTGAGAAACACTTAACAATACTATCAAAAATTAACTTGTTACTATTATTATTCAGTCCTGAAAACCATCAATTTCCTGCAAAGCCATTGAGAGAGTCCCAGAGTCACCTTCTTACTGATTCTCAGTCTTGGACAGAGAGCAGCACAAACCCAGGAAAATGCAAAGCTGGTAAGGGTGTGTTTGTTTGGCTATCTATTGACATATTTTACTTTTAAAAGGTGAAAGTGCTGAAAAAACTCTATTGTTACCTACAGAATTTTTATTAGTTTGGTTTTTATTTTTTTACTTTTTAAAAAATTTCAAAATATGAAGGGGTACAAATGTTTTTGGTTACATGGATCTCTGTTGCAATGCTGGAGTCATGGCTTTAAGTGTGCCCATCACCCAAATAGTGTTCATTGTACCCATTAGGTAGGTTTTTGCCCATCGCCTCCACTCCCCTCCCCTGTGCTTGATTTCCACTGAGTTTTACTTCCCTCTGTGCACGTGTGTGCTCATTGGTTAGTTCCAATTTAATAGCGTGTACATGTGGTGTTTGTATTTCCATTCTTTAGATACTTCACTTAGGATAACAGTCTCTAGTTCCATCTAAGTTGTTGCAAAAGGCATTAATTCATCCTTGTTTATGGCTGAGTAGTACTCCATGCTATATATACACCACATTTTGTCAATCCACTCATGAATTGATGGGCACTTGGGTTGATTCCACATCTTTGCAATTGTGAATTGTGCTGCAATAAATATTTGAGTGCAGGTGTCTTTTCGATAAAATGACTTCTTTTCCTTTGGGTAGATACCCAGTGGTGGGATTGCTGGATCGAATGGTAGCTCTACTTTTAGTGCTTTGAGGAATCTCCATACTGTTTTCTATAGAGGTTGTACTAATTTGCAGTCCCACCAACAGTGTATAAGCATTCTATTCTCTCTGCATCCATGCCAGCATCTATTGTTTTTGGACTTTTTAATAAAAGCCATTCTAACAGGGTTAGGGTAATATCTCACTATGGTTTTAATTTGTATTTCCCTGAAGATTAGTGATGCTGAGCATTTTTTCATATGTTTATCAGCCCTTTGTCTATCTTCTTTTGAAAAGCTTCTGTTCATGTCTTTTGCACACTTTTTAATGAGGTTGTTTGTTTTTTTCTTAAGCTGTACATCCAATAGAGGGCTAATAATCAGAATCTACAAAGAACTCAAGCAAAATTTTTATTACTTTGGAGTCAGACTCCTATTGTAAATGCAGAATTATTTTCAAAGAACTTCTGTTTGTGAGGTACTTTAATATGTGTTAGCAGAAAATCATTTTGTGAAAGATGGATCTACATTGCTTTTTTCCAGTTTAAAGAACTAAATCTTTATCACTGAACATTAAATAAAAGGATAGAAATAAAATTCAAAATACAAAGCATAAAAAATGAAAAAAATGCAATCAGTTCAAACAATAGGTTGAAAAATATGTGCTGAAAGGTATTTTAAATTATGTAGTTCTGTCTTTTACTCTAAGATTTTTATCCAGTTTCAAAATGTTTAAGTGATTGTGTAATTACCATAACCTCAGCCGCCTGTGATTTCTTCACATCCCGCTCACATTTCTCTTGTTGTTGTTGATTTTAATCTTTTGATTACTTCAGTCAATACAGTTTATTAGCAAAGAACAAGCAAGGCTTTTAAGTCAGACAGAATTGATTTCAATCCCAATGTGAACACCTATTAGTGTGTGATATTTGTTAAATTACCCAACCTCTTTTAGACTTAGCTTCCTTATCTTTAAAATAATACCTATTTCTCAGGGTTGATAAAGGTTAAACAAAATGGTGTGATCATACATGCAGGTGTATAGATATATGTGTGGTGTCCATGTAAATGAGTTAAAACTATACATCCATGATTAAGGCACTATTTTCCAGAAAATTTCCAGATTGACTAATTTAATTTTGCAGACCTTATTTCCTTCATTTCTAATCTCTTCTTCAAACTCTCAAGCAGCCTGACTTCAATTCATTGCACTTTAACATGTTTACTGGTTTCTTTGAAATCTCTGGGATTTAGTGTTAGTGAAAAACAAACAGATGGTCCTGAGTAAAAATTTTAGTCATTAATTAATAGATAATCAGTCATAATCTCCTAAAATACAAGCTTTCTTTAAAGAGTCTTATTTTTAAGGATTATATATGCTCTCCAAAGATCCCTATGATTTGAGTATTCATAATGTGGTCACTCTCTTCACCTTCTAAGATGCCATTTCACTTTCCGATCTCTGGGAAGGACTAGGTGTTGCCTAAACCAAAATTGATGACACCAGTTTGCCATGTCAATCCATCAGTTTCCTTAGAGGCAAAGGAATGATATACAGTTGGGGGTCAATTGTTGGGGGGGCTGGAAAAACAAAGAGTTCCTTTTCTTCCAGAAGGATTCTTGTTTCATCTTATATAGTCAACATTAACATAGAAGTGGTTTCTTGCCTTTCTTTCTTTTCTTTCTCTCTTTCCTTTTTTTTTTTTTTGAGACTAGTTCTCACTATATTGCCCAGACTGGTCTCAAACTCCCGGGCTCAAGTGATCCTCCTGCCTCGGCTCCCTGAGTAGCTGGGACTACAGGCGTGAGTCACAGCATCTGGCTAGAAGTGATTTCTTGATTTTTATGTGCTGTTAATTGTTTGGCATGTTAGATTCTTTTTTCTCTTAATTTGATGAAGTGAGAAACTTTTTAAAGCTCAAAGGATGATGTAAAAGAAGGAAGAGAAATGAGAAGGTGGGATGAGAAAGGGTTCATCAAAGATTGGTTTGACTACAATGAGGCAGGTAGATGAAGAATTAGGAAACACTGATTTAAGGTGATGTGAGCAGTTGCCAGGCTCAATATATCATTCATTATTTTTTTCTCTATTCCTTAGGTGTATATGTCTAATTATTTTTAGTGGGCTTGTGTGTGTATGTGTGAAAAAGAGACAGAGAGAGAAATACTGGTTGCAGCTGACACTGTATTGGGCGGGTGTATGTTTCTATATAATCCTCTTATAAACACCCATAGGTACAAGGCATCTTTGGAAGCATACTGGGGGAGGGGGAATTCATAGATGAATAAACAAGTCTATGCCTGTTTGTTCAAAAGCAACCAAAAATGCTAATTTATGTTCTTCCATTAAGGTATGAGCAATCCTGCATTAAGCATGGAGAATGAGACTTAGCTCTTCAAGCAAAACAAATTCATACTTTATAAAAGTAAGATAAGTTTTCCCTTTATTGTTACGTTTTATATTTTTAAAAGCTTTCTAGTGTTCTTAATGCACATAGTTTCCATGAGCATTACTATGTATTTGCTAGTCAGTCATATTAGAAGATGTCTTATCTCACCTGTGGAATTGCATTCATCATGCTGGGGCCTCTGGACATGGAGCTAACTTCAATATAAGATAAAATTTAGGTTAATTTGATAAATTATAAAAATAAATTGGTAAAAAGGTCATTTTGATAGTAATGCATTAAATGACAGGAATCAATCCTAAAATATGGAACTTTACATGAAAATTATCTTGTCATTCATAGGATAACAGAATTACTATTTTTATTGTTTATCTTTCAGGATAATAATATACAATGGTCATATCCTCAACAATCTGTTAGCAGAATCTCTCTGGGTCTAAGTAGAAGATACTTATATGTTGTTAGTGCAGACCACTGTCATTCTCATTTTTGGTCACAGTAGGACTTCATAGTATGTGTTATACTGAAAATTATAGGTGTTCCAAATTATTTTCTCTAAACCTTAATTTTTTTTAACTTGTAGTTCCAAATCAGTTTCTTTAAAACATAATCTGTCTGTAAACCTGCAGTCATTAAAAAGCTACAAATAAGAAACCTCTTTGGAATAAACAAACAACTATATGTACTATTACAATAAATGCAATATAAAAAGTTGAAATTAATATTGGGACAACTCTCATTTCCAAAACTGCAACCTAGAATCCTAAAGTCTAAAAGAAGCAAGAGATTGGCATGTAAAACAAAATCGTTTGTGTCAAGGTACTTCATGGATATGTTTTTATTTTTTGCTTTGTTTTGCTTTTGATGACCAGCCATGTAATAACAGCAAAAAGTTGATCTGGTAATTTGTCAGTTGACTAGTGTTTCCACTTTGGGAAGACCAGGATCAACTCTGAATACTGATGATACAGTAGATTAGACTGATCCTAACTATGGTTAGTATAGTGAAAATCTAATCTTAATTTGGTTAAATAGCCAAGAGACATTATTAAATTTCTGAAAATAATTCTTAGAATGTAACTATGAATGTACAAATATGAATCATTAGCCAATACAACAAATAACATTTTACAGAACAGAGTTTTATAAAACATATAATATTTCACAGGATTTTTTTTCAGTGTTTCGAATCATTAGTTATAATTACCATTGTTTGTGAGGTCAATGTTATTACAAGTTTTTCTATGTGTTAAATATTTCACATATTTACATGGGAACATTGTATATAAGTCATCTCGATTCCCCAGTATTTTGATACAAGACCAGTGTCGTGTTTGTTCATCACTGTCCCCAACACCTTGCACAGTGCCAGACACATAGTAGGTTTTCAATAAACATTTGATAGATAAGTGACAAAATAACAACATTGAAATTAAAAATATCACAGGAACCTGATTTTATTATATTTGAATATTTGACACTAGTAGTCATAATAACCAAATAGCAGCATGAATCAGCTGCATAGACCTAAAATATCCAAGTGATTTTCTGATACTATGGTTTCCATTCTATTGACAAGCAGTGGTAGTAAAATGTTTTGTTTTTTTAATTAAATTTTTCCTAAGGTAGCTAATAGATACTAGACTTTAAAAATAGTTATTCTTTTTTTTACGTCTCAGATTTGCAATTCATTCAATTCACATTTATATTGAATAATAGCCTGATATTGATGTGCCTAATTTCATTATATTACTAAATGTTATCTTGATAGTTTTTTCTTCTTGTTTTGATTTATATTAGTATATCTGTGGCTTTTTCATAAAATATGTCTTAGTTCAGCAGTTTCCAGATAGTTATGATGTGCCTAAATTCAGAGGTACTAAAATGTAGATTAAATTTAGCTTACCTAACCTCCCCCCCCATACAATTTAAGTAAAAAATACTGTGCTTCTATGCACGTGAAGTTTCAAAATTGTTTCCCTAAATCTCCTTTCCAACTCAGTTGCTGCTCCCAAACGCCAGTTGGCCTCAGACGAATGTAGAATAACATAGAACCCTGTCACTCAAACTGTGGCCCCTCACCAGCAGCACTGGCAGCACCTGCAAGCTTGATAGACATGCAGAATCTTGGGCCTTACCCTAGACCTACTGAATCAGAATCTGCATGTTTTTGCATTTTAATAAGATGCTTTCTTGTATTTGTACATTAAAGTTTGAGAAGCATTGATCTAGAGGTCAGTATTCAAGAACACGTCTACTGAGCCTTCTAACATAGAAATCAGTTAAAATGAGGGATGTTATTGCAACAAGTAACGAATGACCTGGTTAGTTGTAGCCATTTTTTATGGTTAACACAGTATTTTCATGTTTTCTGTTTCATTTCAAGGTATCAGTGCTGTAGATGGATGGAAGCGGCTTCCCATAGGAAGGTGCCATTGGTCAGTTGTCCTATATTCCTTTGGCTGGATGTGCAGAATATGCATCAATTAGTTGTCTCCAAGCTGTTGCTTAAAATATAACACATTTTGGATCCAATATACAGATTGTTACAACTAACACAAATCCCTATTAAATATTAAAAGTAATTCTGGTTAATTAAGCAAAAGGGAAAATATCCTCTATCAAAAACTTAGAATAAATTCAGGGCCAGTTTTTACACAAATATTTGAGCAACACAGTTTATCCCATAAAAACCCCATTACTCATCTAATTTTCTGAGTCAGAAAATTGAGACTATTAAGATATTAAGATTTAAAAGATTTCAAGTCACATTGTAATGATAAGCTTTATTCATAAAACCTATTTGTTACCTTTAAGAAAGTAGAGGTAACAAATCAGAGTTTTTCCCCCCTCTGATGTGAATCCAGCCTCAGACTGAGTGACCTGTAATAAATATGAATTCATTACAGAGTCCAAGTGACCTACAGTTGAAGATCACCGTTCATTTTTGCCAGACTAATCTAATCCCAGCCTTTGTTCCCTGCTGGAAAATAAAGGTGAACATTGAAGCTTGAGCTCACTGATAAAACAATTGGCTAAAAAACTTCTGTCAAAACTAATACGTTTCTATTACGTCGGAAACATATTTTCATCTCTTCTAGTCTTATTCAGGGGGAATTTATGATAATTATGAAAATTGTTTCATGGCATTCTTTGGTTTTTTAAAAATCTCTTTTTAGGTTATTTCTCCTCCTAAACATAGTAAAAATGTCGAATTTCTGTTAAGAATTCCTGATAGGTCAACAGATTAATCCTCTAGTGATATCTGTATTATTTCTCTGTCCTCTCATCAAAACTATGACAGTTAAACTACATTTTTCTTCAAACACCTATTAAGATTAAATTATGCAAATATTAAACAAAAATCATGGAATTTTGGAAATTTAGTTCAACATGAACTAAATGGCATGCTGTTTGGAAATTCAGTTTAACACAAACTAAAGTGGTGTGTCTGTTGATGCCAAAATGTTCAGCTTCAGTATACATATTAATACTAAGAAGCTCTCGTGCCTTGTATGCACTATTTAAAAAAAGAAAAAAGTTTTATTTATTTTTTATTTGAATGAAGTACACATTTTGTAAAAGTTAACAATTAGAATAAGCTGTATACTTTTTTGGTACTGATTTTGAGAATTTAAAGCAGATTACCTTTTAAAACTTACACAGCTAAGTAACTGGTATTTAATCAAAGTGAAAATGGTAATAAATTTTTCAAAATCTTTGTTAGACAAAAATTCAACAAAACATAAACTAGAAGACCAGAAGATAATGGAGTAAAAGATCCTTGCAATTACTCATCGTTGCTAAAAACATAAAGTTTTATATTAAATGTGCTTATGAATGAACCAATGTCGGCCAAGTCCATCTTATAGTTCATTTGAGTGCAATTCTTTGAACAGTAGGATGGCAGTGTTTTTCACATTTTTTTTTTAAACTAAAGAGTTTGATCTGACAATCTGCTTCAAGAAATCTCAGAAGATACGATACATTTTTACTTTTATCTTAAAGCACTTTTTGGTCATTTTTTATTACCTGAAGTGCCAGACTGGAACGTATAGCTACTGCGAGAAGTCTTAAGGTAACAGCAGCACATGATGTATTAAGAATTATATGCAACCAGACTTTTTTTTCAAAGCACATTACTATAGCTGTTTTCCTGGACAGGATTCTGTTAGGTATTCTCTCCTGTCAAACTGAAAGCTAGAAAAGAAAGATGGAATTTTTTATTATCCTTTACTCTGCTACAGTACTGTTACTCTACCCCCCTCCCTTAGGTCTTTTATGTAATTATTTAAATACATGAGTCAATATAGATTAGAAGCAGGTTTGAAAAATTTTTTAAAAATTAAAAATTTTCATTGTTGTAATGGTTCCCTTTCCGTTTTCATACAGTGAATAACCTTTAAAGGGTTTTTTTGTTCAGTTTTATCTTGTTTTTAATTGTAAGAGGTTATAATTTTTAGAGATGATTTATGCTCATTTGATATGCAGTATGAATTTATCTGAGTGAACAAAGTACCAAATAAATAGACCTACATTTTGTACATATTTATAAACTTTACCTTAAGAGGTAAACTTATAAAACTTACCTTTAAGCATTTTACTTTAAAAAATTTAATAGCTTAACTCAAACTTGAAGAAACGTACTTCAGCTGTTCTGATTGTCCATTACTCTGATAATTTTGATTTTTCTTGTTTTTAGAGATTTTACCATACAGGAATCAAGATTTAAGAAATTTTTAATTTAAAAATATTGTACAAATGCTTCATATACTTTAGTCAACTATTTGCTATTGCATAGTGGAAGAGGATTGTTATTTCAAAGGTAAATTTAAAAACATTTGCATATGACAACAATGACAATGCATTCAAGGAAGAGCATATCCATGAATTCATTCCTCATGTACCCAAATAAAGTGGTTGGTCACCTTCATTAACTGTCTACATGAAATTGTATACTTTGTACCGACAATATAAATTACTTTAAAGATACACTCTCTTGTCTAACAGGGCTACTAATGGCAAAATTCACGTCTACAACATGGACATAACACAGGTTTTTGGGGGAAGCGTGGTGGAAAGATGAGGTAATTACTCAGTAGTTAAATGATTCTGAGGACAAGTAGACTATAAAACTCAAGTACTCTGTAATCAGTAGACAACTATTGGAAATATGGCCTATGTTTGACAACTATCTTAACTAGTGAAATCAAAGGTATAAATCATGTTTATAAAAAGGCTAGCAATCATGTGATTCATGCTTCAAGAAAACATGAAAAAACTGTTACTCCATTATGTTATAAACTAGCAAATTTTCCCTATTTTGAGATACATGTAAACTTGCTGGGCTGATTCTGAAGTCATACTGTATTGTATATTTTTGCATATACTTGTATTATCAAAGTGAGGGTTTTTTTTAAAACCTACGAACATACAAACCTACCTGAGAAAATGTAAAGCAACTTACGTTGTAAACCGTGATGAAGGGATCCCCTAGTTCGACCTTCTCACCCTGCCACAGACTACAAATTCCGATCTGCAAATACGTTGACAGAAGTGACACCTTTCAACAATGGATCTTCAAAAATAATGTATGTCTCTAGGTAAGATCCTTCTGTGGAAACTTGTTCTTCCTGAGTAGAAAACCACCTGGCTTAATCCCAAGTGTTTTACACCCTTTTACACATTCTTAGCCCATGCAACACGTATTTCCACTCTGACACATTCATTTCATAGACGTGAGGTCACATCTTAGGTAGTCATAATTTGATTCCACCCCAGGTTGGTTACCCAAAGGAGCCACTGCGTTTGGCATTGCAAATGAAATGGCAGCCAGGACAGATACGGACCCTTAAGTGTCCTCTAGCAGAGGGGTGGGCAAACCTTTTCTGGAAGAGGCTCGAGAGTAAATATTTAACGCTGTGCAAGCTAAAGACAAAAATCCATGACATTATTTAGGTATTTATATGAGGAGAAAACAATTTTCACAAAATTTTTGTTTTAAAAATTCAAAACTCAAAATTGAGCACAATTTTTTTGTAATGTGTGTCTACTAATGAGAAAAATGGAGTTTTTTTGAGGGGGTAACATTTTGGTCAATTTGGGCTCAAAGTTAGTGTTCCCTACCATCAAAATCAGTTGAAAATGTTCATCTGTTAATGCTCATCTGTAGGGAGATTTCACATATTTCATCTTTGTCTTTGCACAGATAGGTCAAGGTAATGTCAAATACCACCCACGAGCCTATGGTCTTACCTAACCGTATTTATCACTTACAAGGCATTTATAGGATTGCATTTGTCTTTTCTTGGTATTTGCCTTTTAGCATGTCATTCATTACAGATTGTTCACTTCCAACAGACGAGGAAGCTCTTCAGTTGCAGTTAAATGGATTTTGAAATGTTTTCTTTGCACTTGCATCAAGATGCAAAAAATGGTGAAGGAACTGCAGGAAAATATATCCACTAAAAATTTATGTGTAAATGGAGATCTCTTTCCATTTTGACCTTTGACAGCACAGAAGTGTATAAAGCAGCTTGGCATTCTTATGATTTAAATGTAGTTCTTGCTGAAATGACTTTACCATAGTGTAAGTGTTTTGTTTTGTAATTTTAGGTCAAATTCATTAAGGAACATTATCAAGTCTGTGGCAAAAGTTAATTCCCAAAGCTACTCAGTGTTCAAAAATAGCGGGTAAGGACAGTTCTTCTCATTCAGAAAAATTTAAATGTCAGCCCTGATCTTAAAAAAATCACAACAGAACATTACCACTGCCAAGTCATCGAAGTCTTGTGTGGTAGGTCAAATCAGGATATTCAGCTTCTGTTTCTCACAAAAATTCATGGAACTGACGATGGTTAAGTCCACGAGCAAATGAAGTTCACTGTTGATGCTACCAGTTCAATAACACCAGTATTTCCTGCAAAGTACCTGCTAGCGAATAATAAAATGAATACCTATAGGCTTTAAACACTTTACATTTTCACAAGCTTTATAAATTAGACCAACTAAACCTGTTTCTGCTCCATCCATATTTTTACCAACATCAGTTGCATCATATCTTAGCAGATTCCACTTTAGGTTGTACTGACAATGGTTTCTCAACTTCTTTAAAAATCTTCCACCTGTAGTTCCACACAGACTATTAATAGAGACTAATTATTCAGTCACTCCAACTCAGCATTGATTTTTTTAAGTCAAGAATAAGGCTGGGCTCTACTGGTAACATCTGACTCAAGAGCCAAAGAAAAACACTCAAAATCATTTGCTGTTGCGTCCAGGGCCCTCATTCTTCAAGCAACTGTTCTCATCAAAAGGCTAATTAATATTAATAAAAGTGTTAAGTTTACCTTCTCTGGACACATTTCTTTGGGTTATCACCTTCACACATGATATAACTTACCAGTAAATGGCTTTCTTTGCTTACCTAACAAACTGGCCACTTGTAAACATCCTTTGGTTGTAGCCTTGTTTTCATTTTTTATTTTTGTGAAGAAATTATCCTGTGATCAAAGATTCCATTTAAATTTTCTAATTCTTCTGACTGTTGCTTTCCCATGAACTGGGACTATTGTGATGAGTGTTTAGTCTGGTAATGTCAACAATATTGTATTCTTTTCCACAGTATAGTGTTATTGCCTCATAAATACAATGCATTACTATATAATTTGATAAATCCTCACTCCAATGTGCCTTAAAAGCACAACATTCAAAGTGTACTTTTCTTACTGACATAATTGGGCATGAGCTGGTAACAGAAAAAATAATAAATTGTGGTATGACGATATACATGGCTCACCAAATGCTGTCAGGTTCTATCTGCAGCACTATGATTCTGTAGCTTGCCAAGCAGCAATGTGCAACAATGACACTGCCACAGGCGGTTTCTGTAGCAACTGCTCAACTTTCCTACTGTAGTGAAAAAGTGGCCATAGATAATACATAAATGATGAATGTGGCTGCACTCCAATACAAATTCATAGACACTGAAATTTAAATTTCATATAGCTTTAACATGTCAGAAAATATTCTATTGATTTTTTTTTTCCCTCAACCATTTAAAACTAAACCATTCTCAGCTCATGTGCCACACAAAAACAGACAGCAGGTTCATTTTGGCCAATAGGCCACAGTTTGCTGACTCTTGCTCTAGTAGATTTAACAGTACATAGTGAATCCGTAATTAATGGCTCAGGAACACTAAAAAAAATTATCAGCCAAATATCTTATATCCAAAAGCTAGATTGAGTAAAAGGCATAATGTTCTTCTACAGAAGTCATAAAATACCATACAAATGATTCTCAACTTATGATGGGGTTACATCCCAAAAAAATCCATCCTAAGTCAAAACTGTAAGTTGAAAATGCATTTAATGCTGTCAGTGCAGCAGATGGTCCCCATAAGTTGAACTAATGATGTTTTCAACTTAATTTTTGACTTTGTGATGGTACAAAAGCGATATGCATTCAGTAAAAACTGCACCCACTTCCTAAGTTCCAAGGAGCTCCTGGTCTTACAATGGGGTTACCTCCAGAGAAACCCATTATAAATAAAAAAATCATTAAGTCAAACCATCATAAGTCAGGAACTGTTTGTACTTGCAGAGACAGAAACCAAAATTGATACAAGTTATGAAATTCAGCAACTATGTGGATACTCAAAAGGCAACCATTATAATTCCTATTTTTTTTTAAGTAGGTGAAGATCAAAATCAAAAGAAACCAATTAGAAACTTGCTACACTGTGTCAGCTTTAAAAAGAAGCCACAGTAAGTTATACCAAAAATGTATTTACTTTTTAAGTCCTTCAAAATAAATGCATTCCTAGAAGGTAGAAATAGAAATCAATTCTTAATTACTTAGTTGAGATACTCATGAAGAACAATAGGCCCACACTCTTGACTTGCAGAAGGCTAAGACTGATTTTCCAGTTAAAGGACTAATAGTCACCTATGGTTAATGAAAGGAGTTACTGAATTCTGTTCAGTTGCCCAAATAAAAGAGAATATCCCCAAATAAATATTTCTAAAAATCACCAGTCATCAACATATGTAAGAAAACATTTCTGAAGCCTTTATTTACAAAAGCTTTAAAAACAAATAATACCCTCTGTTTTGCAAATGATGTTTTGTTTAAAAAGGACCACCCAGTTACAGCATTATATCATGACTAAAGAATGTACAAGGGAAACAAACCAATGTGTCTAACATTTGGAGATTTGCTAAGATTACTGATTGAAGTGTAGATAACACACATTTTAACTTGCAGTCCATCATTTCAGGGTAGAGTTAATGATTACCAAAAAGTCTTCCTACACATGCTCTGGTCTGGTCACATATTCTGCATGGCTAAATAGTTCACAGTCTCTTTTGTCAATATATATAAAATAGATTGCAAAGATATACACAAAAAAATAAACAAGCATTACACTCCTCAGGTAATTTTATTAGCTATATATATATGAATATATATATATTGTATTTTGTTGTTTTGCACCAAATCTTTCCATTATTTATCTTTGTAGCAACTATGAAAGCACAATTTTTGTCTTCTAATTTAATTTGGTACGAAATATACCTAAAGTCTTGTTGTCTTTGGATTTTAATAAAATTGATTTGTGTAGTCAACAAATCAAGAGCATCATAAGTATGGCTAT
>CM052451.1:12415524-12489561 GCA_028533085.1 Varecia variegata
CTGAAAGGCAGAAAATAAAATGAGCTATGAAAGGGAAAAAAGAAAGGTACTGTCTATTGTCAAGGATTCAACCAGAGATAAAACCTATATACAAGCATGTGTGTAGCTCAAATAAAATAAAAATAAAAGGACTATTTCATGTCATGACTGCTTGTTGGCTTCCTCTTCATATGCATTCCCTGTGCCATTCTGTACATAGGATGAACCAGAACCAAGGCCATACAAATGACCACAATATTTGGCATCATCAATATGATCTTCAAAGAACATCTAAAAAGGAATTTTGAAGAAAAAAAAAAGATAATTTTAACCAGAAGGTACCATTTGTAATTTATATTTCAGCAATGTAAGTACAGACTGTTCATTAACTATAATGACAGCTCTTTTCTATGGTGTTCCTTTGAGACCACACATTTAATGAACAAGATTAATGTCCTGAAGAAGTACAGAGCTCAAAAGAAACCAAAGAGACTACAAAAAATTATATCAGTGCATGTCTTTTCCGTTAACATTTAGAACACTTTTATGAGCATTTGTAATCATGTAAAAATGACAGACATTTTAACAATACTCAACAGTAAGAATGAATGAAAATAGCCAATAATGGTGGGGGGGGGGCAGTTTAGGTTTATAAGTTGCCTTGAATCTATGTGCAAGGCTGAGCTGGCTACAAATAATCAAACCCTAAACATGTTATGGACAGTAAAATCTGAACATTCATACTAGGTTACTGTCCTTCAAGCAGCCAAGAAAAATAAAGATAAATTAGTACCAGAAATCCACCATTAATTAAACCATTTAGACATTTTTAAAATGCAAAGCTGAAAATCCAAAAGGTGGTTTTGATTCTCTAATGTAACACTGGGTAGGAATATAAAACAAAATATTTACACGTCATGAACAGACAGTCCGAATCACTTCTGAATCAGTGCTACTTGGCAAAACAACTTTAATGTTTTCTATTATTAATACATTTCTACAAGAAATCTTAAATTCCCAGTCTCAAGTCAATACTTTAATGTCTATAAGGATATACTTGAAAGAATTCCAAAGCAAGTGTTTAGCAAAAGGGATAATTTTTTTGTAGGTACAAAAGTCCATCCTATTTTGTTTTGGCACAACCAATTTTCTTCTGTGTTTACCTATAGTGAGGTACACCTGTGCGTATCATTTAATTAGATAACCTAAGAGTACACCTGGGATCATTAAATTTCATTCTTCCATACCTAACTTTTTTATATTTAAGGAACTGATATGTACCTTTTGCCATTTAAGGAGAGTCTTCCTAATGTGGTTTTTGATTGAACTACTACTTCAGACTTACTTAGAATTCAAAACCTCTTTGTAACTCAATCCAGTAAAAAGCATGAACTCTATGAAATCGTCAAAGCACTGAAGGATGGCGTAAGCAAATATTTTTACTACCAGTCTAAAGCCAAAGAGAAGGCCATGCTAGGGGAAATCTAATATACAGACTCCTTGACTTGGTAGAAGCAGCACTGATGGAGTCTATAGAAAGAACCTTGGAGTTCTCCCACAAGGAATGTGTCTGACATTGGCTAAAAGTTACTAGCTTGTTTTCTCATCTGAGAAATAATATGGTTGGACCTACATGACTTCTAAGGTAGTTTAAATTTTTGATTCTATGAAGAACTTGTTATCCTGTTGAACTACATTTCAAGATGACTTATTTTTGAATACTTCATTCAAGTGCAGTGGATGTAACTTATATGGTACCTCTAATTATGTTTATTAAGTATTTATAAATGCCCCAAAACTTTTGCCACAAGATTTTTAATGCTCTCAACCTAACAACCAACTGAGAAAAAGGCACTGATGTCTTCATACTTCTCTCATTTTGAAAAAGGCCATTCCTGTAAGCAATGAATCAGATCCTGCCTGATGCTGTGGTCCTATTCGTTCCAGCTCCAATTGTTCAGCAACTTCTTGTAATCCACCCTAGAAGAAATAAAAATTGCTCATCAAAGAGAGAAACACTTCAGTGCCTGAATTCACAATTATAAACTTAGACACTGACCAAAATATGAATAAATTTTAGTATGTAAAGACAAGCCTTATGAAGATTAGGGAGAAAAAACAAGTGAATTACTAACGTATTTGTTGAAAGTGGGAGAAGTTTGTAATTTAACAGAAAATGAGATCCTAATTGGGAAAATTTATCTTCATCCTGTTTTAAGATAACTTTCCTAAATGTAAGGGGGAAGCAGACCATACACAGGCTAACATTTACCAAGTACATTCATAGTCTATCAATCTAGCAATAATTATAAAACTGAATAGCTAGTATAAACAGTTGCTTTCAAATTTTCTTAAACTTCCCACCAATCCATCTCTAAATGGTTTTCATCTAAATAGTTTTTACAAAACAAAGCCATTATGAGTAATCAAATCATTAAGAATTCACTAAATGCTTAACTATGGTTTTGTTAGAAAGAAAGAACATAAGCATACAACTTCTGAGAAGGTCTGCCATAATTTGCCTATGTTAATACTGCTAAGATTAAAAAAGAAAGCTAATGAGAGTGGAAAGAAAGGAAGAGAAAGAGAAAAAAGAAAGCAGCAAAGAGTGAAAGGAAAGAGGGAGGGGGAATAAAGGGGGAAGAAACAAACACCACAACAAACAAAAATAAAGAAATTTCTCTCTGAATTGTTAAGGCCTCTACTAGCTAACTAGCCCTTCTCTGCATCACAGCTTGAAACAGTGCTTGCACAGCAGTTGTTTCTGTGCTAAAAATAACATGAGGATTAGGTATCATTAGCAGCCACGTAGGAGAACAAAATAGAACTGAACAGAACAGTATGGCTGACTGTCGGTCAAAAAGCACCTTTGTCATTAACCTAAATTTTAACATGGCAGCTCACTCAGGTCATACTCTCTAGAATATCTGTACTTAGAAATTTCCCAATAACATATTGAGCAATAATCTGGCTCTCTGTTCCTGAAAAGTGTCATTGTACAGACGTGTCAATTTTAAAAAACATTTACCAAGACAGATTAAAACAGGCAGGCCTTGGATTCTCAGCATGCAAAACACTTCACTGAGTGGGCTGAGTTTCTACAGGAAGGATATCCTACTGCAAGTTCACTTGCTGGAAATCCCCTCAAATTACACAGAATTCTGCTGCTACAAACATAAAATAATCTTTCTTAATTTCCCTAGTTATATGCTAACTATATCCTGTTATTAGAAGCAAATAAACTTTGGCCAAAAGACTGCTTCTCTTACAATTTTGAGTTCATTTGTTTTAAAGGAAAGTTTTCCTTATTCAATTCCTAAATCACTTCTTTCTGCTTAAAAACAAAGTTCTTAGCCGGGCACAGTGGCTCACGCCTGTAATCCTAGCACTCTGAGAGGCTGAGGCGGGTGGATCGCTCAAGATCAGGAGTTCGAGACCAGCCTGAGCAAGAGCGAGACCCCCGTCTCTACTAAAAATAGAAAGAAATTATCTGGCCAACTAAAAATATAGAAAAAATTAGCCGGGCATGGTGGTGCATGCTTGTAGTCCCAGCTACTCGGGAGGCTGAGGCAGAAGGATTGCTTAAGCCCAGGAGTTTGAGGTTGCTGTGAGCTAGGCTGACACCATGGCACTCACTCTAGCCCGGGCAACAAAGCGAGACTCTGTCTCAAAAAAAAAAAAAAAAAAAAAAAAAGTTCTTAAAGTTCTTATCATCCCTAAAAGTGTAACTTTACTTGTACCTCTAAAACCTGGTGAAGAGAAAACCTGATCGACCTTGGTTTCACTGAAGAAAGGAGGGACCAATGTAGGTTCTATAAAGCAACCACACTGCCTAAATGTGTTTTTGTTTCTTATTTTAGTTATAGCTTAAAATACACATACCTAAAAAAGACAAGAGCACCATATCCCAGGGGCCTGTGCCACTATAGTGAATTTGTTTTCAAAATAAAGGAGCACCTTTCCTTATCAAAGAAACTTTCCTTTTGAAAGAATTAATGTTTAGAAGTAAAAAATTATTATACACAGGCTAAGCAGTGTCAGAATGTTAGCTACTATCCAGGCAGGACCCACATATTTCTGACAGCGCTTATCCATACCACATTGACATCTTTTGCCCAGGAAAAAAAAAAAAAAAAAACCACAACCTTTTAGTGATGTAATTTAATCCTAGGAACAGTATCCCATGACTAGAACTGACAAAGTAACCTATAGCTGAGATAGGCCAAAGGGAAAAACTCTTTTTCTGCCATACCACACATTGCTGGCCACCTCAGATCTTATCTTATAAGGACAGATTATGTATGTGTTGGGGGAAGAGTGAGAACCTGTACTTCTGTGCATATGACAGCCTCATTAGTCCTCACATTTCTGTTCTGGTTCATGATTTTCAGTCTGATAAGGAATGACAAAAATATGACCCTTAGCTCGAATTTTGTTGAAAACTTATTCTGCCAAGATATACTGAAGCTTTGAAAAAGGATTTCCTATCAAATATTATTTATGCAGGAAAAAGAATCACATGACCAGATAACATAACTTCATTTAACATAAAACTTAAAAATATGATTTAAAACAACATATCAGCCTAGGATCTTATGTCAGTCACTTGGTCTGAATAGTGTGCTAATTGTAGATAGATAATGCCACCTGAAGCCTTACTTTGAGATTTTTGCAGCTCTTCATGAGGTACTTCACATCATAAATGACAGGAAAAAATAATCGAAGGATCTCAAAGAAGTCAAGTTCTTCTTCAGGCAAGTTAGAGTTGGTCAGGATTTTGATTAAATAGCCAAAGTCATAACCACTACAAAAGGGTTAAAAGAATACAGAAGAGGGACACATAAATACCATAGACATAAAAAAAATAAATGTTTTTCTGATACAAATTTTAAGGAAGTCACACTAGAGGCAAAAAGGAAATCAATCAAAAAAAAGTACACCCAAGAATGGAGAAAACAAACATATTTACAAATGCAATGGGAAAATGCCATCATCTTACATAGAATGCTAAGAACTTGTCACTTATCATTCGGAGTTACCAATATACAGATCTATACTACCAACCCAAGCCTGTAGTCACTAAAACACTGTTTTGCTGATGCTTGAATAGAGAACACTAAGATGAGCATCAAACTCCCCATAGATGTCTCAAAAAAAAAAATTATGGAAATGGAGAAATAAAGATGAATGGAAACTTGGCCAAAAATGTCAGAAAGCAGTAAGAGAACTCGCATTCAGAAGGCAGAAGTCATGTGAATCGTCCCATCTTTTATATAAGGTGGCTATATGCTTCAAAAATCCAACGAATAAATCGCTAACAAAGAATTTTCACCTCCCTTAAGTGACTTTATTAAGGGAAGTGAACAATTCTCCTCCCTCACAATTCTGTTCCTATCTCAGTACAGCTCCCCACACAGTGCTTTTCAAGAACAGAGCAAAAGGCCAAAGAAAATCATTCCTAAGATTACTTTCTGTCCCTGGATTGTCTGGTTAGTTTACTTAGATAGGAAAACTCTTCCTCACACCTGGAAGTCTATTTTTACAAAATAGAACTAATTTCCTTTCTAGAAATTCCCTTAAATTATCCAGTTTTATTTTATATAATAAAGAATTAAAAACCAGTACTTACTGAGAATATAAAGCACTTTATAAAGCACTTTACTAGAGGCTTTAAAGATGTTATTACTGACCATTAAAACAAGTCTGTAGGATATTTCTTCTAAGGGATGCTTTCCCCATCACCCCATTTTGAAAAAATTAAAATCTACCCACATACAGCCCTAGTATTTTCTTTGCTGTTTTATTTTTCTTGATAGCACTTATCACTAACAAATCACAATATATATTTCATCATTTTAAAAAACTGTCTGCCTACCCCCACCAGAATGGAAACTCCATGAGGACAAAGATTTTAGTCTGTTTTATTCACAGCTTCATTCCTAGAATCTTATCACAGAGTCTGGCATATGTAGATAGATACTCAATAAATACATATTTTTTAATGAATGGTTTCCCTTGTAAATCATTAAAACTAAGTCTTAGAAATGTTAAATAACCCTAAGTACACTGATTCCAAGTGACATTGCTGGATTTAAACCAAGTTCTTTCCATTTTTCCAGCCTGTTTTCTTTCCACTGTGCAACACTGCCCCTCACAGGCTAAAATGGACCCCATATAATTAAATTAATCTTTAAGTAGACCAACATTAGCCTTGTAAGAGTTAGAGGACAGCTATCTATACGGCAGTCAATTCTTTCTAGAACTCAGCCTGAAATTGCTGATACAGTGACCCAAGCAAGGGTGAAGCAGGTATGAGATGGAAACACAAATGCCATTTTCAATGCAATGTTTTTACCTATGAAACGACAACCATTTGACCCCTTCACAGAGGACCACTCCCGAAGTCATAAGAAGTTCTGCAAAGTACTGGGTCTCAATTCCTTCCTCTTCATGTTTTTTAAACTGGATACCGGATGTTGTTAGTAGCTCTATAGAGTCCTGGGCATACATGTCCTCCCTGGCAGGAGAAAGAGAAAGACAACATTCAAAAGTGCCATTACTTCAAACAAACGTTTTTTCTCCCGCTTATATCAACAACTATGGTGCCAGAAACCAGAGAGGATTGGCTTGCCCAGGTGTTCCAATGCTATACATATACACAAGGAAAATACAATTTAAATATAAGGGTCATTCCTTCAGAAGAGAGCGTCCAAACAATAAATAATCACTCAAACAGTCTGATGGTTAGATTTTAATCTTTACTATCAACTCAATTTCATTAGCCTTTCATACATTAAATAAATTCGGGTTTGAAAAAGGGATCTTGTACTCACCAGGGGCTATCATCACAGAGTGACAGACAAGTTCTTTTCAAGGGCTCTCAGTCTCGGCAGCCACCGTAATGCTGCCAGATGGCACTGCAGCCACAGCTGTTAGGGGCTAGGCCATCTCCCCTGCTCTCAGCAGCACCAGGAAGGAGATCAAGTGGAAAAATCTCACTTGGCTGAGTTAAACTACATTCCATCTTAAAGAAAAAGGAGATGGCTCCTCTCACAAATGATGAGCCTTTCAAATAGCTCCAATAAGCAATAAACTGTTTAAAAGTAAGGACTCTGCTATAACAGCAATAATTTCTTCTTCCAACAATACTAATTTTAGAATACTGCCTTTAAAATCAAGCCAGGAAATCTAAATATAAAATAATCCTTTAAGATTTCACTTAAGCCAAAAGGAAGCCATCTCTAATTTCCAAGCACAAATACAAGGGTATCCAAAATATTAAATCAAAAAAGGTTATAAAAATGCAGATATGTGTTTTTGAGAATAAATGAAAAAGTATTTTGTGAACTTGCCATTTAACTTTTTGTACACTTTTGAAATTGTAAGAATACTGGTTTCCACCACTTAGCAAAAGAAATTTCTAATAAACATTTTAACAAGACTAATTGGACCATAGGGAATATTTCACTTGGGCCAAAAAGTATCCTTATGGCTTATCCTCTAGAAATCAATTTACTTCTAAATGTCTGAAAAATAACAAAGGTAGGCTAGGCGCAGTGGCTCACACCTGTAATCCTAGCACTCTGGGAGGCCGAGGCGGGTGGATCACTCAAGGTCAGGAGTTCGAGACCAGCCTGAGCAAGAGCAAGACCCCGTCTCTACTAAAAAATAGAAACAAATTATCTGGCCAACTAAAAATATATATAGAAAAAATTAGCGGGGCATGGTGGCACATGCCTGTAGTCCCAGCTACTCGGGAGGCTGAGGCAGAAGGATCACTTGAGCCCAGGAGTGTGAGGTTGCTGTGAGCTAGGCTGACGCCACGGCACTCACTCTAGCCCAGGCAACAGAGTAAGACTCTGTCTCAAAAAACAAAAAAAAAAAAAAGGTAACAACTGAAATATTTAAAAACAGAGGTGAACCACAACAATCACTTTAAAATTTTCCCTGGAAAATCCTTTAGGAAGGGTACCTGAAGAAACCCCAATATAAGTTTTTTTTCTTTTTTCAGTTAAAGCACACACATTATTGGCTTTGCTATACTAAAAATGTGTACCTTCAAAACTTAGACTCCTTGCAACGTTTCTGAAGCTAAAAAAATAAATTAAAAAAAAAAAAAAAAAAAAAACTTAGACTCCCACCCATCAGGTCCCTGTGGTCACAGTGAGGCATGCTGCAGCAACCACAGCCAACCAAAAGTATCACAGATTCTTCTCCAGGCTCACGTTGTCCTTGGCCATATGTTCAATTTCCCGTTATTTTAGTTTGTTGTCTCCCTCCCAATCAGAACATAAGCTTCAAGAGGACAATGATTTTTGTCTGTTTTGTTCAATGTTTTCTCACCAGATCAAACAATACATGGATGAAGTGGAATAGTGAGTGTTTCACTATTTAAATCAGTATTTCCCAAACCTGCCCAGTGATATTCACCCACAGATCTTACCAAAAATTCCCAAGTCCCACTGAAGTCCCAGACCTGCTGAATCACAATCCCCAGGTCGGAGACCTGGATGAGTACCTCAGGTATTTTATAATCAATTAAGTTTGGTATAGAAAGATGTGCGTATAAATGTCTTTTGTTGTTGTATTTTTCTTGCACAGTTCAGGTAGCTCAATTCAAGTAAGTTCATGTACTCACATCTAAATTTCATGGGACTGAATATTTTACCATTTGGAACCAATCTCATGCTTTATAATATCCAACTCATAAGAAAGAGAAAGTTGGAAACCCCACACAGGTAAGCTAAATCTGCAGATAGGATGAAGAAAACTTCCAGGGTGAGGGAAACGTCCTAATTATGATGACTTAATTCTCCAAATCAGTAGACTGTCCTTTCCAAAGGTATCCATTTCAAGTTTTTAAACCTTTCTGTTCTACCTTCCTGGCCTGCAAAAAAAAATCCTAGCAAATGCAGGGAAATAATATTAAAATATGCTAACCACAAAAAGGAATTAAAATATTATTTAGTCAAAATGTAAGATTTAGTCAAAATATACAGATGCTGGCATTGGGTTACTAATTGTACCATTAGTGTATTCAGGACAGTAGTGAACAGTAATATGATCTCTCCCAACACTAAAGTTTAATTATTGAAGTTTAAGGTAGCAAAATATCCAGCTATAACTGAACATTAATGAAAATTATGCGCAAATTGCTATAAAAGGTTTTCCAAAAACCTTCCAAAAAAGCAGAGATGCATGGCTATCCTTCTCATGTAATATCCCAAAGATGCAAACTAACTAGGTAGGTGGAAGTCAGTAAATGTATCGAAATTACCTCTTTCTACAAATACTTAGCCTACTACACAAACTCACATTTCTAAACTCAAAGGTTAAAGACTGCAATTTGGAAATGCCCTCCAACCTCAAATCACTCTTGGCTTACCAAACAAGACACTCACCAAAGGGTTTATGAAGTACTTTCCCAACAAGCTGCTCACTCTAGTAAGTACTTTTCTTTATAAATAAAATTAGCTTCCTTAAAAATATAAACTGCGATTTAAATTTATGCTAACAAATCATAAAGTTAAAAGGCAAATAAAGTGAAATACAGATGATCACAAATACATAGTTACTAAACATAATATTTAATGAACTCAAATAAACTGGTAAGTCAAAGATGCTGTAGGCTGTTTTCCTACCAAGCATTGTCCTACAACTATTAGATGACAAGCCAGCCAACCAGCCCAAATAAAGAGTTTAAAAGTCAGAATTCTCTCCCAACACAATATTCAGAATATTTGTCTGTTTATCCTCTTCTTCATGAAATTAACTGTTCCACAGGCTATAAGACTTCACTGCATTGGTGCATATCTATTAAATTCCGTCTCCTCCTCTACCCAAGTAAAATGACTCTCCTGGAGCATTTTATTCCCCTCTATCTTTCCCTGAAGAGTTCCCATCATTTTTCAGTTCTCAAATTCAATGACAGAATGACAGACAGCAAGAAAGAAAAGTCACAAATATCTTTAGGCTTGGTACACTCAGTATCTTCTAATTCTCACAATCTGAAGTTCCAAACCATTTGTCTATAATCATCTACTGCCTACTCCTCAAATCCCAACTTTCTACATGATTTTAAAACTTTTCTCTCTCTGTATAGTCTTTTAATTACAATCCTCTGCAACTTCCGTTTCATACCTAAGAAAGTATCTTACTATTCGTTACTTCATACTGATTGATCTTCAACAGCCAGCATCAAAATGGTCACTTCCTGAAGTCTGTCAACACAACGAATGAATGAAAAGACACTCTGCCAAATCCGAGTCTTCTAACTTTTCTTCTGACACCACAAATTCTTTAACAGTCACCTTTGTCTCTATGAAACTTATCCATTCTTGTTTAAATTATTCCAGCCTTTGTCTTCCCATTATATCCTTTTACCACCTTAGACTTTTTCACACTAATGTAACACTCTTGGAATACCAAAAGACTCCTTTTAACTTATTGTCAACTCTGTCACTTCAATTCTGTTCTGTTCTTATATCAAAATAGCAAAGACCTGGCTAACTAAATATTCGCAGATTCAAGTACAGCCTGGCCCTTAGAATTGCCATTCCTTCTTTTACACTTATCTTACTGAATCCTCTGCACAAGATGGTAATAGTTTCAGACCTCATTCTCTAAGCTTCCTTCAGACCTTGTTCAGTAAGCTTCCAAAAACACCCTTCCCCTGTTTACCTCAGCACAGGCCTTCACCCCACATTTGCTTTAGAAAGAAATACCAGATCATCAACATTCCTGTTTTTACATCTACCCATCTGTCTTGAGATCTTTTGCCTTTAGATTCAAAAATTGCTCACCAGATCATCAAAGGTAATTGCTACTAATGCTATTCCACACCACTTCTCAAAGGACTTGTCAAGTGTATATCCTCATCCTGAACAGCCTGCAACTCCTTAATTAACCCTTTAACCTTCAAATATGCTTGTGCATTATCTGTAAAAAAATAAAAGCCACCCTTCCTTTGATTCTGCTTTCCCTCCTACTTATGGTACTATCTCCTTTTCGCTGCCATTTTCATTCAATGAAATATCAGATTCCTTCCTGTTACCACGGAATCCAAGTTTCCCTGTAATTTCTACCAACCTATTAAAATGATTCAAATATCAAGAATTATTGCAATCACCAAAACTAATGACTTTTTTAAAAATTTGTTTTCATCCTCTTTGACTTGTCCGTGAAATTCTGTCCACAGATTGCTTTTCTTCTCCATAGCTCATCAATATTCTATTAATACTTTAATTTTCATGTACATATCAACTCCAAATTCAATTTGGAGAGAATTCCCATATGCCGATTAGTATTTAACAACTCTAATTCTTGATCTCTGACAAGGAGCAGACAGAAGAGTTATGGAAACACTAAGTTATAGTAACCATTACCAACTTTCCTCAACACTAGATCCTTAGTGTCTAGCACAGTAGCTGACACATTCGTTCTAGACACTCAATAAAAAAGCCCATTTTCATGCTTCTTCAAAATTTCCAAGATTCTGTTCATGGTACTCTCTCTTTACAACATTAGGCAGTATTGGTTTTATCTTCTAACTGACCTTTCCTACTTAATATTTTTCACTATATCCTTCCCCTTAAACATCTCCTAACATTAGTGTAAATGGTAGCAAAACTTGGTAGTAAAACTACAGTAGCCTTCTCTGTGTAAAAAAGAAAAAAATGGCACTTAGAGGCTGCACTAAGAAAGCAGTTATTACCAAAACAAAGATGTTTCTAGAAAAGAAAAATCAATTTTACCAGAACTGAGACACTGATGGGTCACCTCCTACTCATGTACTGAGATCACAACAGTATCTAATTTAAAAACAATGTTCTAATTATGAGCTTGAAAAAAAAGCCAAGGGAAATGGTAAAGAACTCATTTTTTTAAAAGGACATTTTAAAAGGACATTTCATCATTTGAAGGCAATTTTCCCAGCATTTCAGAGCTGTAGTCTTTATAAAAGGTTATCAGTTTGAGTGGACACAAGTACTTTTTACCCTTTAGAATGTTCTGGAGAGTATATTATTAATATTAAACCCGACAGAGTGAAATGGAGAGTCAGGCTAAACACAGTGCAATTATAAGCCATACTACTGCACCACTGACACCACTACCCTCTAAAATCATCAGCTCTGCTTCTCATTAGACTGCCCATGTTAAATAAATAGCATATTATTCAATGAAGAATAGAAACAAAGAATTCTTACACTGATATTACCATTAATTTTCCTACAGCTTCTTTTACTTTTTTTCAAATCAGATGATAGAACATATGACACAAATATAGGCCATCAAACATAAGAACACTGCAATATTTAAACATACAATAAATAATCACTTAACATTGTTGACAGGTTCATGGAAACTGCGATATTTATGCAAAATGATATATAACAAAACCAATTTTACCACAGGCTAATTGATGTTACAGAAACAAGAGTTAAGTTCCTACAACATATTTCTAGTCACGAAAACATCAAGAAACTTCTAATTAAAGACCAAAACACTTCAATAAATGTAAGCTATACATACATTTAAGGAAGATTAATAAAAACAAGACAATTATTTACCCATTATTCCAGCTGAGGGTGAAGGGTGGCCAGAGCCTATTCGGGCAGCTCAGGGCCCAAGGCAGGAACCCACCCTGGACAGGACACCTTTCCATCGCAGGGTGCACTCACACACACACACACACCGACTCTCACTCACACTGGGACAACTTAGACACTTCACCTTATGTACAAAGCTTTAGGATGTGGGAGGAAACCGCAGTACCTGGAAAAAACCCACACAAAGGTGGGGAGAACATGCAAACTCTACACAGACAATAGCCCCAGCCGGGAATCGATTTTTCCTTATTAACATTATAATGAAATGATGTTGAACAAAACGACATTATTCAAGGACCTGCTGTGCTTAGAATAGGTTAAACATTTTATTTCCCCAACTTACAGTTTGCAAATAATCTGCCCTTACCCAAAAACACTCTAAACTTCTCTCAACTATCAAGCCTACTTCTACCAATAATATATTAGTATTATAACTAAGGAAACTGGGTTGAGACCCAGTGCTTGAGTTAGAATACAGTTTCTGACATATTAGAAACACGAGGTTCAAGGATACTATTACTACTTGTGTATGTGAATTAAGAGAGGTTTTGTGGGCTTACATGAGAACAAAACCATTATTTAACACTGATTTAAAAGGAAAATACAACCAAGTTTCCAAGAAATGTATTACTGTATTTGACATGTAATCTACTCATAAACTGGAGTATGACTGCAATAATAATTTCTTCACAAAAAAAGATAAATATTATAACAAAAAGTCTATATTTAAAATTGCACACAAAAAGTTTGAAAGTAAAACTAATGTGGTAAGATTATTTTTTCTATCAAGAAGTACTTTCAATACCCAAAGTTTTCCAAATTCAAAAAAAGTGGCAGGCATATTTTAAACATAACATCTCTAAAAATCAAAGTACTTGAATTTAGAAATCTTCCTTACCCTAGATTTTTTTGTTCCATAATAAAAAAGAAACTCGAGCTTTTGAAATTTTACATTTTTACATATTTCCAGGATAACTATACCAAATTCACTCGGAATTTCACCATACTTGAAGGAAATCAATTCCTAAAATTAAACTAAATAAAATTTGGGTTATATATGTATTTCTCACTTACGTCAAATTAAACTTAAAATTAAACTGCCAAGTTGAAGTTCCTGGAGGGTATTCTCCTTGCTCATTCATAAATGTCAGTCCTAGCTGAATTATCTTTAACAAGTCTACATTACATCGAAGTAGTTGGTACTGATAGTCAGCATTGCTCCTGAATTCTCCAATGGGTCTTGCAACCACACCTGGAAACTCGGTGTCCTGTAAAATAGTTTTAAGATTCATTATTTACTAAATAGTCAAAACCACAATCACAAATTCTTAGAATAATTTTTGATGCAAGTCAAAGACTTCCTGTTACAGATGATACTCTACTCTTCATATTCAATTACAAAGTAACTTTTAACTAGTGAACTTTTAGACCCATAAAACTCTATAAACTTAATGACCTTTTCTTACTTTAAATATATCAATAAAAATTACTATGTATAAGATACACAGGATAAATGCAACCAAATACTTACTCTATACCCAACAAAGGGGAAAAACACCATAAATTCCTATCTCTCAAGGGGAATGTGAAACTCACAGTATTCCAATGCAAACAGTTTCTTGAAGAACTGGTTAAAAAGAGTAGAAAATGTACTGTACTTCTCAATTGCTTCTCTAAGACCAGGTTTATCTCAACATTAAAACTCTCTTAAGAAAAGTGTCATTAACCACCTAATTTCTTTGGCTAAAACAATATTCTCTCTAGAGCCCACAGAAAGCATGTTGTCAAGAATTGCAAGCCATCCACTCATTCCTATAGGATGTTATCACTATTCTAATGTTGCTACTTCTTATCATCTGTGACATAAATGATCACTATGAATTTTCACTGGATAAAAAAAAATTTCAATTCTGAGTATACCTTTATTAAACAGAATGTTATCTATGTACATATATTCATATTTTAACCAATCAACCTGCCCCTCCTCAAAGTGTACTTATTTTTATTTATTTATATTAAAAATACTGAGGAAATGATACATGAGTTTTTAGCATCAGATTCATTAAACTAGGGCTAAGACCAAAGCCAAAATATCAAGTCAATATGAAACAGTAAAGAAATTAATATTTCTCTCAATTCAGTCCAATTCAACAACCACTTTATTGGACACTCCACTTGTTATGCTAAGTATGGAGGCAGAAAAGACGATAAAGACACAAACTCTTGCTTTATGGAGCAAACAATCTAGTGGACCTAGAAAACAGAGTAGCTGCAACAGATATACAAGGTGCAACAGTAAAGAGGAAAAATAATTAACCATGTGTACAGTGTAGGCAGACTAAATAGCACGTGCAGAAGCAGAGTTGCTTAAAAGCGCAGTATGTTCGTGGAACTCCAGTGATAATTTAAAAACAAATTGCAGGCCAACAATGTTTCACTGGGAGATCTGATTGTTTTGTTTGGGAAAGATAACTGGCAGCTCATCTGGTACTATCATCTAGGCCTTGGTGTTACTAGGAACTGACCTGGTACTCATAGCTAGGACCTAATGTTCTGTTGAACGCAAACAAATTCACAGAACTTCAACATCAGACAATACCACTCTGTTTCATGTCTGAACAAGGACAAAAAAAAAAAAACCATGTCCAAACCACAAAAATGAGCAATCATCCCCATCCTGGCTAAATCCTGCAGCTTTAGCATGGCTCTAGTCGTCTCCCATTTCAATTAAGATTTATTAAGATACCCAATCATATAATTACTCCAACTTTCTGACAGTATCCGATCCATAGCAAAGTCCTGCTTCCTTAAGCCTTCCCTAAAACCATCTGAAACAATCCCAAATCCTAAACTCCTTTCTAACACTCTTTTACTCAAATGCCACATGGTTCCTAATACATTTTCCCTCACTGCAATGAATAATAAACCCAACCTATCAAATTAAAGTGTGATCCTGATGGTTTTTGGCTGGAGGGCACTGACAAATTTTTTTCATGATTAAATTAATCCCCAAAAAGCAATCAGAAGGGTTGACTTTGAGGCTTAAAAAAATTCCTCTTCTTCCTTTATAAGAAACATTTTAAAGATTTGGTCATAGGCATACCATAGCAACGTAATTATATTTTCGAATAACTTGACGAATTTTCTTCATCTCTTCATCCAGGTTGCAAGCCCAAACTTCACAAATTCTTTGGCTATGATCTACAGTTGCTGCTGGCATAGTGAGGGCCCAAGGGAGTCTAGATGCCAAACATCAAAATGTTATACTTGATTGAAGATTTTTTTCATAAAATACTTTATCTTTTATTTATGTACCTGTCAAAACAAAAACCAAAATACAAACCAGATATATGAGAAATCTCAATCATAAAATAATTGATTTGGTAGAAACCTAAGAGGCTATTTATTCAGAATCCCTGATTCATAAGAAAATCTAAGTTTATGGAGTGACTTGTCTAAGGTCACACGGTAATCTGTTGGAAAAAAGGACAACACAGATTTTTTCATTCTAATTTCACTGTCATTTTAAAAATAGTGTTTTTTAATGTATGCATACTAATCATATTTTAATAACTTTCCACTAATTAAAGATTGCTCTGAGTTCAGCTCACCCTCGGCATGAAACTTTATGAAGTCATCCATTTCCAGATAAAACAGAGAAATTACTTACAATGTGACAAGATGTTACCATGACAAAAATAATGTTTGCTTTTATACTCCTCACTGATATTCAAAATTTGACTTGATTATAAAATCTACTGGGATTTATTCAAACCAGATTGGAAAAGACAAAGGAAAACAAATTTTTAAAGATGCTGTCTGACAAAAAAGTAACAGCGACAGAAACTGTTTGAATGTTTGTAACTGCACGAGGGAGAAAAGGCAACAGAATGTCTTAATTTTAAACTGTTTCTTTCTAATTTCCTAAAACTTGGAGCATTTTCCATGGTTACCAAGGACAGATCTCACATTCTTGGTCCATAAACACAGGGTTCATTCATGGTACATAATGATAACAATACAGACCAATACACGGATTCTCGGGCAGGGAAATTCCAAATCCTCCTTCATTTTTCACATAAATTTGAAAAAAATCATAACGGTAAAAGAGGAGGGTCTTGTGACTGCCTTCCAAATTCTGAAGAGTCACAAATGTAACCGCGAATGCTCTAAGAAACCAAAGGAGATCCACGACACCCCTCCTTTATAACTCTCCCCACCCCGAGAAACACATAAACACACACACACACACACACACACACACACACTTGGAAAGATCCTGTAGTTTAACGTTGCTTCCCTCCACCTCTCTCTCTACTACAGTTCCAGAAGCCACGAAGAGACACCAAAGGCCTTCTCATTACTAGAGGTAGCATCTCCGTACTGCATGCTCCCAGAGAAACGAGAGGACAGCAGCGGCATTCAAGTCATTGACAACTCTCTTCCCTGACAGAGAGACAGTGCGAAGGTGCTGATAACATGTACTGGATCCACACTGATTCCCAAACACTGCAGCGTGAAGGCTTAAGAGCTGAGGATCTAGGCCACCGCCCTCCACTCCCAATTTCCGTCTCACATCGAAGCCCCAGGTACAAAGCCTTTACGTCATCACTCCGCGCCAACCCCTGGACGTACCCCCAACCCTAGTTAC
The DNA here is from genome assembly GCA_028533085.1 of Varecia variegata. Taxonomy (NCBI): domain Eukaryota; kingdom Metazoa; phylum Chordata; class Mammalia; order Primates; family Lemuridae; genus Varecia; species Varecia variegata. Next base: position 12,432,763 of record CM052451.1, read on the forward strand.
CCTCCCCCTACCAGCCGCTAAGCGCTTTCCTCAGCCGCCGCAATCCAGCTGGCGCCATCGCTCACCCTCTGAGGTCCATCGTTCCCGCCCCCTTTCGACTTCCCCAACCCGCCCCTCCCCCCCGCAGGGCTGCGGCAGAAGCAAGATCTACTTTTGTCGCTGAGCTCGCGCTCCTCCTCCTCCTCCTCGCCATAGAGACAGCACTCGGCGGCGGTGGTGGTGGCGGTAGCGGCGGCGGCAGCGGGTGCCCCATAGACACCTCTCACCCACCAAGGGGGAAAGGGGAGCCGGAGTTGCGCGGCGCCGTGCTGCGCCGTCGCTTTTCGCACGTCCTGGCGGGGGCGCTAGATGATGACGCGCACACGCAGAGAGGGCGGGGCGCGCGGGGGAAGGGCGGAGCACGCAGGTGACGGAAGCTGTGGTGGTGGAGTGCTGGTCCGTCCGGCTGTCTGAGTGTGTGTCCTGCGCGGCAAGCCGCTCCTCTCCAGCTGTCCGCGGTTGTGGCATGTCTCCCAGAACCCGGGCAGCGCAAGGCGGGTTTGCTTAGAGGCGACGCGGTCCCCCCAGCGCTTGGGCCACGGGCGTCCAAGCCCGCTCCTCTGTGGCTGGAGAACAGCCGGGCTAAGCAGCTGAGAGAAGCAGGCCAGAGCCTTCTAGGGCCTCGGGCCCGGGGACCCAAGGAGGATGAGCTGGCTCTTTCCCCTGACCAAGAGTGCCTCCTCCTCCGCAGCTGGGTCCCCTGGTGGCCTCACCAGCCTCCAACAGCAGAAGCAGCGCCTAATCGAGTCCCTCCGGAACTCACACACCAGGTGACTGGTTGCTGCCTCTTCCGACTGAAGGAAGAAATAGGGCGGGAGGGCGGGCTGGTCCTAACCACCCTCACAGCTTGTCAGGTCAGCTGTCTGTCAGCTGCCTCATCTACCTCCCTTGCTTTTGGGTCACACGCGTGCACTCCCACTCTGCCTCGTGTTTACTCTTTTCCTCCGGACCCTCCTGCCCTACCAGTTCTCAGCTCCTCTAATACGGATTTGCTCATCCTTCCTGACACAGTCTGTAATCTCTCTTATATAGTCTGTATCCAATATCCTTTGCTCTCCCGGGCGTCATCACTAATCTTTCCATTTGCCCACCTGGTTGCCGCGTTGGCGGAATTGTTAAAATACTATTACTTCGCGAAAGAGAATCGCGAAGAGTAATCGAGTTTCACAAAGAATGGAAAGTAAAACTGTTGCAACATTAAAGGAGAGGGAAGCCAAAGTTTTCCATCAGTGAATTCTTCTCGAATGAGAGTGGCATAGTTAATCCTCTTGAATCTCAAAGTTAAGATTTGCTCCGTTCCAGCAATGTCCCAAGCTCTGGCAACTGTCAGTGTCTGTACATTTCTCACTTCTTTCATATTCTTGTCCTCACACTCAGGAATTGTCTTATATGCATCTTGATTGTTGTATTGTCTTCCTGAGTTTTTCATTTGATCATGGTCAGATTAGAAATATTTTGCAATTCAAATGATTTCACCTGTTTTTACTGTCAACTGCTGCAGCCTTTTATATTGCAAATGTCTGTGGCCTCTAATGGTTTTCAAAAATTAGAAGTGCATTTTTATAGGAATTCTGGACTTATATTTACTTAACAGTTTTACAGTATTTTATGTAAAGATGTCAACATTGTTAAGCCCTAACCCTTTTTGAAATAATTTTTTCATACATTTAAAAATTATATATCATGATATAATAAATGGAATAAGTCCTATTGATCAGACTACCAGGGGTCATTTTATCTGTTACACTTTAACAATTTTTTTTCCAAGCAAGTAAGTTATAATGTAGAATAGCTTTAAATTAGATATATTGTTAAAAGAAAAATTCACTGTGAAATCAGTTTGGCTAAAATGAGGTCTGTTGCTGACCGAACTTCAGGTGTTTCTCGGTTCTTTGGATTGTTGTTCAGAACTTTTGAAAAGGTGAAAATTTGTGACATTTAACAGGAAAGCATGGCAGGCTATTAATGGTGGCTTTCATTTGGAAAATTAAGTTCACAAAGTTCTTACAAGTCTAGCTTATTCTAAATCGTGTTCTGTGGTGACGTCTTAAGAGCTACTCTCGCAAGATATGCTTATAAAATAAGGTGACTCATTTTTAACATAACAAAAGTTTGTCCACTTAGAAGTTGTCGCCTTAGGAGACTATATACTGTACTAGATCTATTGCAGAAACACTTTGGGGATTAATTGCTTTCAAGTCTTTATGTACAGTATTATGTTAAATATTCTCAGTGCTGGCAAATTTTTTCTTCGGGGTTGGAGTTAAATCTTTTAAATACTCTAAAGTCCCTTGCTGCTAAGGCTAGTAAATAACGGAAGTGATTGATCTGAAATTTATATTTTCGGCTACCCAAATAAAGTGAGTTTCTAAAGCAGGAATTGTCAATCTAAGGAATTCTGGAATTGGGTTAAAAGGATCAGTAAATACCCTAAATTGAATGCAGGAGTATCCATTTTATATATTATTTTTTGAGCCAGAAATTATGGACATGTGATTGGACATGTGACATCATCTACATAGTTTTTAGTGTTATGAACATATAACTTTTTTAAGTTCTTTAAGTTAACTTTTTTAAGTTAAAAACATTTAAACTTTTACTTAACTGAAATAATTTCACATTTAGAAATTATACTTGAATAAGTCTGGAGACATTTAAGTAGGTCATGTGCTTCCAGTTTTCAAAGAATGACACAATCCGGGGGAAAAAAAGTCAAACACCTGTTATTAAGTCCACCCTTTTAAATACTGGTATTTGTTTTTAAGCTAGCTGGTAAAAATTATCTGTGCAGTATCTGATGTAGAGGCAGAAAACAGGTATGATACCTTTCCTCACCCATCATAAGGGGCATGTGGCCAACACTCCTATAACAAAAGACAGGTTAACAACAGAAAGGCATAACAAATTTATTTAATTAAAGTTTTGTAAGGCATGGGAGCTTTCAGAAATGAAGACCCAAAGGAATACTGCCTATTTTAATGCTTAGGGTCAATGAAGAACATGTAGAAATGTGCTTGGACAAAAGGATGTTACCCACTGGTAATGGATGAAGATGGGGGAAACCTAACAAGGCCTACCTGTTAAGATTCTTCTTGACCTCTCTGTGTAGCATTCCTTCCTCCAGGGTATGGGGCAGGACCTCTCTAGAATGAGGATATTCAAGGGGAAAAGTGACTTTTCTAGGTTTTGTGCTGTCTCTGATTAAAAGGGGTTCTAGTTTCTATGACCCACCGTGGGGAAGAGGAATTTTGGTTTCTATGACTTGCTCTGGGGGAGAAAGAGGTGGAAGACAGGAGAGCAAGAGAAGGTCAGAGAGAGACTTTGCTTCTAAGGCCTTTCAGGCTCCTTTAGTTCAAAGTACTCAGCATGTCCATAGTTTGGGGTATCGTTTTCTGAGTCCCAACATATAGTACTATTTATACTTAAAGATTTTTGTGCAGACACCAAGATTGTTTATTCTGAAGGTGTGCTCTGTAAAAGTTTAAAGAATGTTCAAATGGTTTTTTATGAATAATACAAAAACTTGACAAATTGTGAATGTTGGTATTTTGTTGCATGCTGCCCACGTCCCTCATGTTTCATAGTCTGTCTCTTTTCCAAATGTCAGGTCACGAGGTCTTTTCTGACAGTTAAAATATCTGGCTTTTTTTCCATCTGCCCTACTGAGTAGGCTTTCTGTACCTCCCTTCCAACTCTTTTTTAACTCCTTAAAAACTCTGAAAATTCCACTTCAACAGAGTCTCTTTAAATCTCTTTCTCTAATGGTTTTAATCTCCTTTTTAGTTACTTTAAAAGGGGGGTTTTTGGTGGTTGGGGTCAGGTCCATGTGACTAGTGAAATGGATCACGGCTTCAGGCTATTGTTTTACATATAATTTGCGTTTCAGTCAACCTTATCTTCAGTGACTATGATCTCATGACCCTGGTCTGGATAATTCTGTTGAGCCCTCTCCTGTGGTTTAAGATACTAGAAAACAAGTAGCAAAGAACATTTTTCTATCCCTTTGATTACTGGCCTCAGGGAAAGAGGGTGGGGAGTTTTAAAGAGACAACTCATAAAACATTTCCTTGCCCTTTTTCAGACCTTTACCTCTGTTACAGGTATGCAGGGCAAATGAGAAACTGTCATAGATGACCAAAAAAAGCACTGAACCAAAGCATAATAACATGTTTAAGTCTGCTATGAAAATAGAAACTAGAAGTTATATAGATGAGGTTAAAGTAATATATTCTATCTTCTGAGTAATAATTATCACAGTATTCAATTTACAACAAAAATTCCTGAGTTTATGTGCAGGAGTAGAACTAATTCTGCTGTTTCTTATACTTCCTGAAGATGCTCACTTTATGGGACACTGTTGGTTTCCCACCCAAATCCATTTCCCCTGACTTCTTAGAAGAGCACTTTTTTCTTCAATAATTCTATTTCTTTAGTGAATTTTTCTTCCATGTCCTGGATTTTCTTTTTAAAATTTGTTTTCCCCTCTGCATGGCCACATAATTAGAGGAGGCTGGGATCTTCCAACCCCAGGAGGTGAATAATGATTGTTTACACCAATGATGATGGTCCTATCCACACCCCACCCCTCAAGTTATTGTGGAAGCAAGACTCTTGGTCAATGGGAATTAGAGGGGAAGTCTGCTGGGAAGCTGCTCAAAATGTTTTCTCAAGAGTAAAAAGAGAGGTCTGGGAGGAAGCAATGTCTCTTTTATATTTTGGATATTGTTGTTACATGGGACATCTGGAAGTGCATGAATCATGAATGAAGATAAGGCTGACTGCTGAATGTGATAGAATAGAAAGATGTAACGTCCGTGATAATGTTTTGCTGCTAAAGTAACCAACTCTGGAACCTCCCTGCCTCTGTACTATTTGTTGTTTAAGATAATAACTCCTCACTGTTAAAGCCACCTTCACCCTAGTTTTCAGTTACTTACAGTTGAAAATAATCCAAGTGATACACTCACTAATCCCAGTGTCTAAAGATTCTTCGGAAGTGAAGCTAAGTATTTCCCTGCATTGCTGCTATAATCAGAAAATAGTAAAAACTGATGGTCTAAACAGTGACTATGCTAATTATACAGGTTTGTCTTCTCTCACAATATTTAAAGTTAATTAGCTTCTTTATTATTTTATTTCCTTACCTCTAAACAACAACCTGGAGCTATGTTGTGAGTGGTAATTATTATTATTTTAATTAACCAATTAAGAAATTAATTTATTTGTAAATTCAAAGTTATACAAATAATAACCTTCTGCATTCATTTCAATAGTAATCTTTTTTTTTTTTTTTTGAGACAGAGTCTTGCCCTGTTACCCAGGCTAGAGCGCCGTAGCGTCAGCCTAGCTCACAGCAACCTCAACTCCTCTGCTCAAGCGATCCTACTGCCACAGTCTACCAAGTAGTTGTGGTTGGGACTAGAGGGATGTGCCACCACGCCCAGCTAATTTTTTCTTTTTCTTCTTCTTCTTTTTTTTTTTTTTTAGTAGAGGCAGGGTCTTGCTCTTGCTCAGGCTGGTCTCGAACTCCTGGCCTCAAACGATCCACCTGCCTCGGCCTCCCAGAGTGCTAGGATTACTGTGAGCCACCACACCCAGCCAGTAGTAATGTATTACATAATTCTGGTGGTATTTGGGCTTTATATTCAATAAGAATATCTATTCGTGAGTTAATTACGTTTACCAGAATTGCTTTTTTCTTTTTCACTCTGGTACAAATAATAGAGTCATAATGAAAGAAGCTCTGAACTAGGAGTTGGGAAATACAGATGTGTCATTAACTGGCAGTGCGACCTTGGAAGGTCATATAATCTTTATTGGCCTTATGACCAGTGAAATGAAAGGATGGTTTTCCTCATTGCTCTGCCCAATTGTGAAAGTCTGTTGATTCCTCAGGCTTCTCAAGGTAATCACACTTGTAGAGATAGAAAGCAAAATGAACTTGAGCATCATAAATGGAAGCATAAAAATCAGTACAACTTAGGGAAATAAAAGCTTTATAATAAAACTGTCCTGGATTGCAATTCTAGCTCTAACATGTACTAGCTATATGACTTCTTGGCAGGTTATTCAACTTCTCTGATCTTCCAGTTCCCATCATAATATCAGCAATTATGAGTCCTATCATGCAGGATTTTTTGATATTTAAATGATATATGTAAAATATTTAGAAGAGTATCTGGCACATAGTAGATGTCTGACAAATTACATTCCTTCTTTCCACTACATAGAATCAGTGTATCTGAAACATTTGCCTCTTAGCCTGCATGCTTCTAGCTAGCTTATCATTTATGAATCTCTCAAAAATGTATGTGTAACTCCTTTGTGTCTGGCATGACAACTTATGACTTTCCATTTAGGAAGCAAGTCCATTCCAGAGCGTTAGTGTTTTCATAAATGAAATGTACCTATTTTGAAGGGTTTTAGGCATGATGCAGATAAAGAACTTAGACTGTTATCTGGCACGTAGTGTAAATGGCAATTGTTATTGTATTTAATTCTTGTACATTTCTTAAAAATAAGTAGTGCCAATCTCCATAATCTTTAAAAATTGTTTTGGTATTTTCTTTTGCTGCCAGTCCCTAAATTCCATTGTTCTTTCTGATTGCCCAAGCCTTATTAACTTCCTTGAGAGTCAGCTATTGTATTTCTCCCCTGACAGCTGCTAAGCTTAACTCCTTGCTTACACCTATAAGACTTTCTTCCCTGAATTCATGGGCTTCTCAGTAAGTTTGAATTCTATTCCCTTCTTTCTATAGATTTGACTCTCAGCTCCTAAGGACTCACACAGACTTGGTGATACAACAGATTTGTAATGAGAGGATATGTGTATGTGTTTTAACCTATCTCATTTTTTTTAAAAAAGGATCCATTGCCAACATTTAAAAATTGAGATTTTATATTAAAATATTGGCTTACAATTTTTCTTTTAATAGACGTTAGTGTAGTTTTATGTTCACAGCAAAATTAAGCAAAAGGCACAAAGATTTCCCCTATACCCTGTCCCCTCCACCTTTTCTTTTAAAATGAAAAGATCTGACAACAGTTTTCACATAGCAACAATTTGCTTTAAGCTAAAGAGTAGCTGACCCCTTTGCTGGGCTGCGCACTCTCCATTTTACCGGTTTGCAATCCACTCCTTATTGTACTACAAGCAACCACGGTTCTTCATTCACGTGCATTACCTAGATCCTGTAGGTATTTGAGATTTAAAGTTCATTGTGAAAGGAAATCACCTTAACTTGTTGCAATAAAAAATTCTACAGGAGTCTGCTATGCCTTAGCGTATTGCAGCTACAGAAATCTACAAAATGTCAACATTTTAACTCTATAAATGGATTTTGAGCTCTTATAGTAAACTCTAAAATTATGTGTATCAAACAACCCCATAATTAAGTGCATTTTAATTTGAGATATTAAGTCATATAGTCTATTTATAACCAGTGATTAAGACTTATAATTGTAGAGTATATTACACAATAAGGCATGTTACTGTTTAAAATTTTCCTAAATAGATCATAACAGCTCAAGTGCTATCTTCAGTTAATTTTCCCCTCAGTAATATCAGTCCATAACTGCTTAAAAAAAAGTTATGACACAAGCAGTCTTTTCTCCATTGCTAGTTGAATCCAGAGACATCTACCCCTCCTCCTAACCTGAACTCAACTGACCCTTTTATCATATAGTGGCTTCAATCTCGCTGCTCATTATTGGTCTTCTCAGGATTTCTGTCTCTTCCTGATTGAGTCTTGAGAGGTTGTGTGTTTCCAGGAATTTCTCTTTCTTCTGTACATTTTGTAGTTTATTTATGGAGATATTTTCATAATATTCACAGATGTTTTGAATTTCTGTGGCATTAGTTGTAATATTTCCTTTTTCATTTCTGATGGAGCTTATTTGGGTCCTTTCTCTTCTATTTTGGTTAATCTAGCAAGAGGGAAGAGGTCTGTTGATTTTGTTTGTCTTTTCAAAGAACCAACTTTTTCTTCATTGATCCTTGTTTCATTTGGTTTGATTTCCAAAATAAAGCTCTGAGCTTTGTTATTTCTTTGCTTCTGCTGGGTTTTGACTTGGTTTGCTCCCCCTTTCTTGTTCTTGAGATGTGATATTAGGTTATTAATTTATGATCTTTCTATCTTTTTGATGTAGGCACTTAAGCCTATAAATTTTCTACTCAGGACTGCTTTTGCTGAATCTCATAGCTTTTGATAGCTTGTGTCCCCTTTCTTATTCAGTTTGAGGAATCTTTTGATTTCTATCTTAATTTCATCATTGACCCAAGGATCACTCAGCCTCAAGTTGTTCAATTTCCATAACTTTGTGTAGATTTGAGTGTTCCTCTTGGAATTGTTTTCCAGTTTTGTTCCACTGTGGTCTGATAAGATGTATTATTTCAATGTTTTTGAATTTGTTGAGACATGTTTTGTGGCCTAAGTTATGATCAATCTTGGAGAATGTCCCATGTGCTAATGAGAAGAATGTATATTCAGTAGTTTTTGGGTAGGATGTTCTGTAAATGTCTGTTACTTCCATTTGTTCTAGAGTCCTGTTTAAGTACAATGTTTATTTTTTTTCTGCTTCAGTGATCCATCTAGCTCTATCAGTGGGTTATTGAAGTCCCTGGCAATTACAATGCTATTTATCTCTTTGCTTAGATCTTGTAGAATTTGCTTTATGAATCTGGGAGCTCCTGCATTAGGTGCATATATATTTAAGATTATTATGTTTTCCTGTTGAATTGCTCCCTTTACCATTATATAATGACCATCTTTGTCTTTCTTTACCATTGTGGATTTAAAGCCAATTTTATCTGATATGAGAATGGCTACACGTGCTCTCTTTTGGTTTCCATTTATGTGGAATATTTTTTCCATTATTTCACCTTGAGTCTATGTGAGACCTTGTGGGTTAGATGTGTTTCGTGGAGACAGAAGATAGTTGGGTTTTGTTTTTTCATCCATTCAGCTGGTGTATGTCTTTTGAGTGGGGCACTTAGACTGTTTATGTTGAGTGACAGTATTGATATGTGGGATATTGGGTAGTACCTTATTGCTTTGTTTTCCCTCTTGTGCTTTTGTTTTATACAAGCTGTAAGCTTTAGCTTTTGGGTGATTTTACACTGATGGGTATCTATTGTGCTAATCCATGTATAATGCTGTTATGAGTATTTCTTGTATGCCAGGTCTGGTCATGACAAATTTCCTCAGTTTGCGTGTTGTTAAAAGTCTTTATTTCTCTGTCAATTATAAAACTTAGTTTTGCAGGATGCATAATTCTAGGCTGGAAGTTGTTCTGTTTAAGAAGACTAAAGATAGGGCCCCAATCCCTTCTGGCTTGTAAGGTCTCTGCTAAGAAGTCTGCTGTTAGCCTGATGGGTTTTCCTTGGTAGGTTAGTTGTTGCTTTTGTCTTGCTGCTTGTAGAATTTTCTCCTTCATTTTGACATTGGCCAGGTTGATGACTGTGTGTCTTGGAGATGTCCTATTTGCTATGAATCTTCCCAGTGTTCGATGACCATCTTATATCTGGATATCTGAATCTCTGGCAATACTAGAGAAGTTTTCTTCAGTAATTCGCTTGAATAGAGTTTTCATGCTTTATGCTCTTTCTTTTTCTCCCTCAGGAATACCTATAATTCATATATTGGGTCATTTCACATAATCCCATATTTCTCTGAGTGGTTGTTCAGTCCTCTTTACTCTCTTTTCTGCATCTTTGAATGACTGGGTTAGCTCAAGAGTCTGTCTTTAAGCTCTGAGGTTTTTTCTTCTGCTTGGTTTAGTCTGCTGTTGACGTTTTCTGCTGTATTTTGAAATTCCCTAAATGACTCTTTCCTTTCTTTAAGTTCTATTGTATCCTATCTTATCTAGCTCTTTAGCGACTTTGTCATTTCTTTCATTGATTTCTTGGAAAATTTTTTGGCCTCTTTTTGGTGGTTTTCAACTTTCTCTTCAATTCCACTCATCTTATTTGACATCCATCCATATTCTGAATTCCATTTCCGACATTTTGACAATTTCCTTTCTTTTTTGTGGTCCACTGCTATGGATCCATTGTGATCCCTTGGGGGTGAACTGTTTTGTTCTTTCATGTTGCCAGAGTTCTTTTGCTTGTTTCTTCTCATCTGAATCCTCTTCTCTCAGTTCACGGTTTATATGGTTTTCAGGGCACCCGTTCTCCTTTGCTGGGAACTCTGCTACTTAGTGGAGCTTTTGTGTCTTACTCTGGAATGTTGGCCCAGCAAGGGCCGGGCAGGCACACTGAGAGGCTATAGTGCAGGTGTTCTGTTTTGTCCCTTTCCCCTGTGATTGTCACAGTTCAAGCCAGTGCTGGATGATTTTCATATGGGGAGGTGGGTTGTTCCCCAGATTGTTGTTGGAAGCTCAAGCTAGGGGTTGGGTGAGACTCTGTCTGTGGAGGCAGGCATCGTGGGGCATTGCTCTGCCTGGGGTCTCCCCATAGAGGGGACAGTGGCAGCTGGGTAAGGCTATCTAGATAGTGGTTGTGGGTGTCCAGGCTGTGGGTGTTTGTTCGAGAGAGGTGCAGGAGTAATGTCGGCTGGAGTTTAGGGGTTCTCTGGCAGAGTGTTGGACCTCAGGGTAGTTCCCCAGTCTCAGGGGCAGGGCTGGAGCCTCCAGGGGTGGAGCTGCAGTCCCAGCAGCTCTGGTGAAGCGTCAGGGTCAGAGCCAGGATCATGGCCTGGAGACAGGGCAGGAGCTGCATGGGTGGGCTATGTGGTCAGACCGCAGCTGGGAATGGCAGAGGTTAAGCCACAGTGGCCAGGGCCTCCTCTGGCAGCACGGAAACGATGGAGGTGGAGCCGCATGGTGTGGGCAGCAGTATGGGGGTCGCTGTTCTTTGCTCCCACCTTGGTTCTGCTGAGGCAGTTGTGGCAAGTCTTCTCAGGTGGTGTCAGTGGAGCCTGAGGCACCCCCTCTTCTCAGATACCACGTTGGGGGAGAGGGCCACTTGGCACCCAGTCACAGGGCATAGCACAGGGGAGCATTGGCTCTGCTCGCTCCCTCCCTGGCCTGGCTGGGGCTGTGTGAAGGCTGCTGTTGCAAAGTTGAGCCCCGTGTAGACCTGCCATCCTGTACCTGAGAGCTCAGAATGATGTCAGTTGCAGAAACCCAGAATCACAAAAATCCACAAAATCCTTGCTGCACCTGCTCTCCAGTGCAGTGTCTTTGTGTAGATTCCAAGCAGTTTCAGCACTAGTCCAGAGGTCTGTGGTGGGGGGGGGGCTTCACAGCTTGGGCTACAGGGCCTGTGGGGTAAGCATGGATCCCCAGCACTCTATCCTCGACCTTCCCCACCTATGGATGCCTCTCTGTTGTTTCCTTTGATCTTGGTGAACGAATGCTCCCTCACCTTTTCCTTCACTCTGAATGTCCCTTATTGCTTCTCCAGAGTTTTACAATGTTCTTTTCAAGAAGAGCCATCTGTAGGTAGGCATTCACCTGCAACTTTCTATCCTCTACCTAAGAGCAGCATGCACGGGCTGCTTCTAGTCTGCCATCTTCCAGGAAGCTCCCCTAAATGCTTATTTAATAATAGCCAGCATATATTGAGCAGTCATTTGCCTGGTACTATGCTGAGGGCTTTACATGCATTATCTTGCTTAATCTGTCAACTAGTACGTAGATAGATGCTTTTAACATCCCCCTTTCCCGTTTGAGAGAAAGGCTTAGACAGGTGAAGGAACTTACCCGTGATCACACAGCAAATAAATGGTAGAGGTAGGATTTGAACCCACGAAGCCCAACTTATGAAACAGTGCTCTTAATCACTAAGGTGCTCTACTGGACTTTAAACTTACGGATGCTTTTATGGCCAATACTTCCTTGAGCAATGACATCTTAGGATTCTATGATAATGTACAGCAGCGGTCCCCAACCTTTTTGGCACCAGGGACCAGTTTCATGGAAGACAGTTTTTCCACGGGGGTGGGGTGCGGGGTAACTCTGCAGCCCAGTCCCTAAAAGGTCATGGACTGGTACCTGTCTAGGGCCTGGGGGTTGAGGACCACAGATGTAGATGAATGAAAACCTTAGGCCTTTTTATTGATTATGTGGTGTTCATATAACAAAGGAGGCCGTCAGTCCAAACCTAATCCCCAAAGAGAAACTTTCATAAAAATTGTTTATGTCCTAATATTGAGTGTCTGCTTGAATCTCTTCTGAGATATTTCTTGTTAACGATAACCCCATTCCAAAGGATGTCAGAGGGGTAAGCTTATCTACAATTTATCCATAACTCCATGCCAACACTTCTGAATCTTTTAAGCTAACTAAGATTTACATATTCTGGAGGCTAGGTTTTTATCAAAAGGCCAAAAAATATAATAGTCAAAAAAAATGAGGAAAATAAGAGGTTCATAAAGCTGTTAGTTGAAGCATCCAAAAGCAGAAAAAGTAAATTGTTATGCATTTGCTAGGCCTTTCAAAGGGATTTGTGCTTGAAGAAGTTTCAGTTCCATTTGAGTACTAAGCTTCCTGTGCAACCTTAACTCATTAATACTACTTAGCATTTTCCCCTTTGGAAATATCATGAAAGTGATAGTAAATCAATCTAGCATTAATACAGGGTTTTTCCTCACCTCTTTACCTCAACATTCCCCTCCCCCCGGATATTTCAGAATATTACTGCCTGCTGATTTGATAAGACTTCATAACTATGGTCGTTTTCCCCTCAAGATACATGTTATGCTGGCTATCCAGATTCTGTGATTAAAATATAAAGTACTTTTTGTAGACTGTTTCACTTAACATTTGTTTTTAATAATAATGGTTTTATGGTTTTGGATCAATTTTTTTTTTAATTTGCTCTTGCAGTATAGCTGAAATACAGAAAGATGTGGAGTACAGATTGCCATTTACCATAAACAACCTGACAATTAACATGAATATGTGAGTAGAATTGTACCCTATTTTTTCATGAAATAGGACTTAAAAAATGTTTTATTGTTTTCTGTTTCTTAGTTATTATTAGAAGTAAGCAGTTTAAAGTGAACTTATTTCAAATAATTATAATTTATAAAATGCACAATTTAATGAAATGTTTTGAAAGATATTACTATAATTTATATCGCTGTAAGAAAGAAACCATAAAAGAGGAAATGCAAAAAGTACAATAATAATCCTTAGTACTGCAATTGTTTTTATTGATTGGCACTAAAATCTTAGCTGGAGGTAGACTGAAAAATGATAATAGAAACAAAGGGATCATGTATGGAAAAACCATTAGAAATAGTTCACCTTTACGTCAGAAACAAGTTATAATATTCCAGACTTCAGCAACAGATACACTACATCAACCAGTAAGTTCAAGGCTGGATTTGATCTAATTATTTTTAGGGAAAAAAATTTAAAAATATAAACATGAGTTTTTTACTTAAGTTACAAGGAAAGAAAATTGGTGATTGCTGAAGTACCTGTTTAGCCTTACATGCAATTATGAGTCTGCAGAGTGAAAGAATTAAGTGATTATTTCAGATTGCATTAGGTGGCTACTGCTAGAGCAAGTGTTTGGGCCAGTTAAGAAGGCACCTAACTTGAAGAAAGGAACTATGTCTTACTCACCTTGATGTTCTCATTGCTTAGCAAACTGCCTGCACACAGGAGGCCTTATTTAAGTACTAGTTGAATGAATGAATGAATTAATTAAAGCATGAATATATCATGTGCAAGCATTATACTATGTTAACTTGATATATATGAGCTTTTGAATCCTCATAGCAGCCCTGCAAATTAGAGCAAATTATAGACACATGGTTGATAAATAGTTTAGTCAGGCTACAAACCCAGATTGGTTGGGGTCCAAAGGCCATTTATTACCTTTTTTACCAAACTAATTTAAAAATCTTCAACTTCGAAAATGAAGTAGTTTTATCTCTCATCAAATGCCCAGGTAGAGCTAGTAAGAGAGGCCAACAAGGACCCAGTTTTCTTTTCAGCAGTGCTGCCAACAAATAGTTTTCTGAGCCAACAGGGAAACAGAGAGGCAATTCTCTGGGAATATGAGTCTTTTGAGTCTTTAGAGATTTAGAAAACAGGGTTCTATATCCAGTAAACTCCCATTTTTAAGACTTAACTCATGAATCTTAGTTTTGTGGTAGTTCAAAACAGGTTAAAATTTTCATATTGAGAATTTACTGTTCTTTACTTGAAACCATGTGATTGACCCCTAAGTTGGGAGGGATGTATTAATTGGGACGTTTAGAAGGGAGCGATGTAGAGCCAAGGCATTATGACAGCTACTTTTCAATCCTAGTATTTTCCATTTTGTCCACTTACTCTTTACCAATGCAATAAATAGTGAAATAATTCTTGGCAGCATTTTATTTATTTTTATTTTACTTTACTTATTTATTTTTTTTAATCAGGCTGGACTTGAACTCCTGGGCTCAGTCGGTTCTCCCACCTCAGCCTCCCAAGTAGCTGGGACTACAAACACCTGCACCACCATGCCCAGCCTTGGCATTTTAAAAGTAGAAAAACCACAAGGAAATTATGTGGCCAGAACCTGTGGTCTAGTAAATAGCCAGACTGTGCTAGTATGATTCACCTGATACAAATGCCTGATCTAATTTTTACTTGAGATTTTGTATAGCTTGGTATATTGTGTTTAAAAGCAATTAATTGGCATGATGTGAAGACTATTCTATAATTCAGCATGTCCATATTCCACATTAAGGAGGTTTTACTGTGTTGAATGACTATATTGTCTTGTTACCAAAGTGTAACCCTTTGTATATTTTCAGTCAACTCAACAGCCATAATAGAGCACTTATTACAAAGTAATTAATCCATATCAAAGTGGGAAAATTTAATTTGCTTTTAACTTTGTTTTAGGATTTTGATTATATAATGTACCATTTGTTATCTTTGTTTTTGTTTTTCATCTGCTCTGCCTTTACCAGACTGCTTCCTCCACAATTTCCTCAGGAAAAACCAGTGATCAGTGTTTATCCACCAATACGACATCACTTAATGGATAAACAAGGAATATATGTTACCTCTCCATTAGTAAACAATGTATGTATATGGTGTAGTTTATTTTAGAGTAATATAACAGACGCCTTACTTTTCTGATTTTAGAAATCTGAAATGCACTTGAAATGTTATGTTAGTAATTTTTAAAAAAATGTTTCTGTGTTTATTTAAGACTATTCCTTAAAGTTCTTAGGATATGATATGGTGGATTAATGTGAAGGACTGTAACTTACATGTGCTCTAGTATTTACCTTTGAATGCTCAAATTATTGTAAGAAATATGGAAATATTTCAGCTCCATTATTGATTAAATGGACTTTTAACCTCGTTGATTAATTACCACATATTTATGGTATTGATTCTGTAAGAAAATGCTAGAAGTTGTAGATTGCTATTATGTTTAGTTGACACAATATTCTTTGCTTTTCATTTAATTCTTGACCTGCAAAAGTGGGTTAAGACTTCGAATGACATTTTCCTAACGTGACTTTATAATCTTTTTCTGAAAGTGATTTTAAACATCATGTATTATGGTTATTCTTAGTTTACAATGCACTCAGATCTTGGAAAAATTGTTCAGAGTCTGTTGGATGAGTTTTGGAAGACTCCTCCAGTTTTAGCTCCTACTTCAACAGCATTTCCATAGTAAGTATATTCATAACAAAATTTTTTCATATATTTTAATTTATTAAAGTAATCAAAATATAATTTAAAAATTCCAATGATGTTAAATGGCAGTCCTGTGATTTCCACATCCCTACCTTCACACAAATGTATCCATACTTTTCAGAGGCAACTATTTTCTTTTAGCTGTTTCTTCTGATATTCACCTTCATCTTTCTGAATAATGTGAACATACTGCTGTCTCTTGATTCTTTCATTTTAAATATTGGCCTGCTATTATAATAGATGAGCATTTTAGCTATCTGTCACAAAACTTCCCTCCTTGTCCTCCTCCCAGTGAAATTATATCGTGATTTTTATGTAAGTCCGTATTTGGTGTTTTCATTACTTTGACTGTCTAAATATTTCCATTGCTGAGCCAACCATGTTACCATGATTACATTTACCTCATGGTATAATTTTTTGCTTTTTTCTGGAATTAATAATTACCTCCATTTTCCATTGGCTTTTTTTTCTTAGATCTTAATTTTCCACATCTTCTTAAATGTCCGCAGAGCTTTTGTCAGCTCTGAAAAATATCTCTTAACCCATTTTTCCACATCATCAAACCAGTCAAGGTAATCTCTAGGTTTTGTTGCTTTTGGTTTCCTTGTAGTCAGTGCTCCACTTTTCCCTCCATTCTGAGTTACCCTCTATGACTGTTGTGCAGGTCTCATGCAGGAACTTCTCTTGTTTTGTCATCCTGGATTTTCCCTTTGCCGCTTTCTTGTATCAGATTCTCCATTTCATAGATTTTGTGTTTTTCTGTTTCTCCATGTATTTCCTGGTTTCTTGGTTTACTGTCTTCCAGTAGCTTCCTATTTAAAGGTATATTCTAGTTACTAATGATGCATAACAAGTTACCCTAAAACTCGTGGTTAAAATAACGACAACATGTATTTTCTTTGTAACTCTGCAGCTTGTTTAGGGACCAGTGGCGACTGCTTGTTTTTGGTCCAGTCATTGCATTAGCTGGTGTGGCTTGAAGTCTGGGCATTGATATCATCTGAAGGCTCACTTAATTCTTATGTCTGGAAGTTAACACATTGACTTCCACACTAGAATAAAAAAAATTTTCCTTGGGGCCACGATGTTTTATTATTAAAGTATTAATAGAATAAAAACTTGTAAAACAAAACGATCCTTTATAATTTAATGCAAAGTTTAAGAACTTCCAAAGTTCATCATATTACAGAATCAGGCTTGATTCAGTGTTTCATTACCTAAATCAACTTCAGGTACAGGTGAGATTTCTCAGGTGTGTTCCTCAGGAACAATTCCTCTTGATCTGCATACAAGTGAATTAAAGAGACAAACAAGGTAGCTCCCCCTGGTGCATTCATGATAAAATGGTAGAACAAACCTCGGGTAACTGGGAAGCAGCAGTGTTGGTAAACTTTCCACTAATACAAAGTTCCCCTTATCGTGACCATCTCCTCAGAGGCCCATGAGCTCCTGCTAACAGGTTCTTTGAGGCCCTTCAGTCTTTCACACTCTTGTGAGGGTACTTCCAGCCTTCCCGTCTGCTTGGTCCCAAAGCTACTCCCATGTTTTACATTTTTTTTTTGGTCATAGCAGCCTTCCAGGTACCAAAATCTGTTCTGGGGACTAAGGCTGCCTAACAAATTACTCCCAAAATTATGGCTTAAAACAATGAACATATTTATTTTGCTCACTAATCTGTAGTTCAGGCAGAGTTCATTAGAGAGAGCTTATGTATGCTCTACTCATCATCAGCTGGCTCTCAGCAGAAGCTTTACATGGGGATGTCAGCTGGAATATCTAGACATGGCCTCTGTGTGGCTTGGGCTTTCTTACATGATGGCAGGGTTGTAAGGGTGAACAACATGAGAGCCAGTTATGAGAAAGTCGTTTCAGTGTTATTTTTGCTAATTCTATTTGTTGAGATAATTGCAGAGTCCTGACCACATTCAAGGGGAAGAAAATAGGCTTTCCTCTTCATGGGGGGAGTGGCAAGGCATATGGGACCAGAAATATTGATGTGACCATTTTGGGAAAATACAATATGCCAAAGATGCTTGGAAGATGAATCTCAAGACTTTTTAAAAAAAATCTGTAAATGTCTTTAACACACCCTCACACTTGATAGTTGGTACAGTTAAAATTCTAGGTTGAAGTGGTCTTCCACTCAGAATTTTGAAGGCATTATTCTGTTGTTTACATATAAGCTTCCACTGTTACCGAGATACCCAATGCCATTCTTATTTCAGATCCTTTGTAACTTTTTTAAAACTTTGCTATTATGAAACTTCACGATGGTGCAACTTGTTACTCTTTTTCAATGTGCTAGGTATTTTATGGGGTCCTTTAATCATTCATGTCTTCATTTCTAGTAAATTAAGTTTTTGCTGTTGTAATTTCCATTTCAACTTTTTTTCTTCATTCTTTATGGAATTTTTTTAAGTTTAATATTGACACTCTTAAAAGTATCTGATTTTCTTATTGCCTATGTTTACATTTTTATTTCCTTTTCCCAGGATATTTTTTGGCTTTATTTCCCAGTCCTTCTACTTAATTCCCGAGAACTTTTTCTTGTTCAAAAGTCAGATGACATCTTCAACACTGTTTAGAAATCTCCCTAGCTAGCTCATCCAGTTCAGCCCTCTCCCCCTCATCTTTGCCTTCCTGTTATCTATTTCCTAGAGTCCTATGTCTTTATTTTTAGATAAAGAATTTGGATATTCTTTATCCAAAACCTATATTTCCTACCTTCTGTAGGGATATGGTTGGATATAAACTTACCTCATTTGAAAATACAAGCCAACAAATTTACTTATTCCCATTTCAAATAAATTCTAGGATACAGTGTACATTATTAAAAATCAAATTTGATGCATTTCTTAGATTATTTTATGGGTTTTATCTGCTGCTTATTGCAAAATAAAGCAGATTTGTTCAGAATTTTTAAGACTTTAAGACTATTACATAGATTGTCTCATGTTGATCATATTGTTTCTAAATAACTTGTTATATTCACATACATATTACTGATTCCTTTAGATAAAAGTAAAGTTTTAGGATACATATGATACATCCTTTGAAATGAACAAGCTTATTAGAAAACTTTTACCTTAATTTTTTTAATGGGTCATATATTCACTTGGTTCAAAATTCAAAAAGTATAAAGGAGTGTAGAATGAAAAGCCACCCTGTCACTTCTTTTTCCCTTGCAACTTAGTTTTTCTCCTCTTGGCATCCAGAGTTATTTGGGTGTGTGTATAAATAGTTCCTGAGATATTCTCTGCATATACAAGAAAATATATGTATATTTTATTCCCCTCTTTTTTACACGAATGGTAGCATACTATTTCCTTGCTTTTTATTTTCACTAAATGGTATGGTTTGGGAAGTTTTCCATGTTAGTACCTGAGGGACTTCCTCATTATTGTTTATGGCCACAAAGTATTCATTTTATGGATGTACTATAGTTTATTTAGCAAGACTCCTATTGATGGGTATTTTCATTGTTTCTGATCTTTCCTAAATGGCCCACCCTTCTTCATTACCCTCATTGCTACAGTAAATAATCTTAAAAATAGTATCTTACGCAAATGTGAGCCTATTTGTTGGTTGAATTTTAGAACTGGTACGCACATTTGTAATTTTGACATACTACAAATTGCCCTTCAGAGTAATGGTACCAGTTTCTACTCCTGTACACAATGCCTATTTCCCCATAGTATGTAATCAAAATGGATCTTTGCCAGTTGATAGGAAGAAAATGATACATTACTATAATTTTAATTGTATTTATCTTACTAACAGCGAAATTGAACATTTTCTTCTGTGCGTTAGAGATGTTTTTCTTCCTTCTCTGTCCCATGTATAATATCCTAGTCTCCGTTTTGCTGTCGGCTTGTTAGTCTTTTTGTCAATTTGTTGGTCTTTGTATGAATTCTTTATATATTAGAGAAATTATCTCTTCGTCTGTGAGAGGAGTTTCAAATGTTTTCCCCCAGATTGTCTTATAAAGGGCTTTTCCATGTAGAATTTTTTACAAAATGTTGTGGAATTTATCATTATTTTCTCTAATAATTTCAGAATTTGGGATCACAGAAAGTCCTCTCCCACCCCAAAGTTATACTTTTCCAATGATTTCTTCTAGATCTTTTAAGATTTTTTAAAAAACATTTAAATCCTTGATCCATTAGGTTTTTATACTATTGTAAATTTGAGGATCTGGCTCAAGTTTTTTTTTCCATATGTCTCAACACTATTTATTGACTGTTCTAGCTATCTTTCACTTGTTTGAGATTCTATCTTTATTATATCCTAAATCCCATATGTGTTTGGGCTTACCTATCCATTCACCAGTACTATGCTTTAAATATTTTCTAATTATTAAGGTTTTATAATTTGTTTTGCTGTAATGGTAGGGCTAATATCTCTTTACCCTCCTTCTTCATACTTTGTTCTTCTATGTTTTCTTGTTTATTTTTCCATGTAAACTTTAGTGTCATTAGTTTACATTTCAAAGTCTGTAACAAGTGTTTTCTTGCAACAAAATTCAGGTGAATTTGTGTTATTAAATAAAATAATAGTACTGCCATAAAAAATTGTTTAAGCGTTATACATTTTGGAACATGTTTCAGTACAAAGTAAAACATTTTAGTAGGTAGTATTGTATTTAAAATACAACCTTAAGTCAGGCTGATCTGGAATGCCTGGCCTCATATGATCCACCTCTGCCTTCTGAATAGCTGGGATTATAGGTGCAAACCACCATACCTGGCCTCTCTAAACTTTTCTAAGGAGGAAAGATATTAAATGTAAAATATTTCTTATCTTGCAAAAATAAATATTAACTATGTTGTTCTCAGATTAAATCCCAAGTACATAATGCTGTGCTACTCTTTCTAATATATATTCATGTTTATGTATGCATCTGTTTTTAATATTTTTAATGTTTTTAGCAGCTTATCTGTATATTTAATTTTCCTTTAAAATTTTCTAGAAAAGCAGTCTTGACTTTCAGTCAGATTTTGCCAAATGTAGAGAGAGCTACTAGGCAGCCTCCACTTGGATAAATTTTCTGGATTAAATATTGTTCTGCATGCCTTCTGTGGCCATACTGATTGATGCCAGGATTCAAAAATGGCCTTTCTATTCACAATGAGCAGTTGAATTGTATGCTTTCTAAAGCATTCATCTTCTTTTTCATAGAAATCACAATTCTCTTTTGGGGGGAGCTTCATATTTTATCTAGTCATAATATTCTATTAAGTATAATTATATATTCATAAAAAAAAGTCCATCTGTAATGCATGACCATTGTTATTTAGAACAATTTAGGAGTAATTTTACATATTTTATCCCTAAAACCTAATGTGATGATCGTTCTCTTTTTCTCTTCAGCCTGTACAATAACCCAGGTGGGATGCCTCCTTATGCCACTTCCCAGGGTTTTCCATTTCTTCCTCCATTTCCCCCACAAGAAGCTAACAGGAATATCACTTCTTTATCTGTTGCTGACACTGTTTCTTCTTCAACAACAAGTTTTACCACAACCAAGCCAGCCGCTCCTTCATTTGGCGTCCTTTCCAGTCTGCCGTTACCTGTTCCCACAACAGATGCTTCAGCTCTGGTTGGTGTCTTCAGTTACCTATATTTTGTACTGTTGAAACATTCTTTCAATCAAAAAACATGTATTATATGCCTTATTGTGCCAGCCACTAAGTTGGCACAAAATGTCAAAAGATTAAATCAAATTTTTCAACTCAACAAACTCAGAGAGGTAACCAACAAATAGTCAAATAATTGCAAATAAAGAACTTCTAGTGGAGTAGAAGAGACAGTCTAGAGTTTTGTTAGAGACACAGTTAAAGGAATTGTCAGTGCTCCCAGGGACCAAGGTAGGACGAGTAGGATGCCTTTACAAAAAATGTGATTTTTTTTTTCACCACTTTATCCTCAGTGTCTCAAACCATGCTTGATACATACATACAGTAGGTGCTGAGTAAAAGGCAGGTAAATGAATGAATGAATTTATGCTTGAAGCCAGATGTTGAAAGATGGTTATGAATTTGCTAGGATAACAAGGGGCTATATGAGGCATTCTGTAAGAGACAGTACATTGACAAAGGCATTGATGTATAAACCAGATGGCATTTTTGTGAAGCTACCTTTCATGAATCTTTCTGGCTGCCACATAGGATGTAGGCAAAGGCACAAGAAGTGATTGATCATGTAGAAGCAGGTGTTGGATTATGGTGGGTCTGCTAAAGCATGTTAAAGGCTTCAGACATCCCACTGGTTTAAAAAATTGTCTCTTCTTAAGCTGGTACTGTTGCCATGTGGGGTGTTACTAAGGGAGAGACTAATACTTTGTGCATAAAACACGTAAAAGGATTTAAAAACCTTTAATTTTAACTCTTAGTGAATATCACCCGTAGTAATACTCAAATGTTATAGAACCTTATTATGTCCAACATTGGTAATTTCAGAGTTTGTAATCATTTAGAATATATAGAGCCAAGTGGACTTTGTTTTTCTAAAACCTTTCATTTTATTGTGTTAATGAATGTTACGAATTACAATTAGTAGTATAAACAAAATTACAAGAGAACTTTTCAAGGGTCCTCAGGTATAAAAAGTCCCATATATTCGAACAGTGGGTACTCTGTTCCTCATCTGCCGTATTGTCTCGTCTAACTTGGGTTTGTAACTATTCAGACTATTGCCAAATTATTAAGTTTTTCTATATTTAATACCTCTCACTTGAGAGAAATATATATATTAATGAAATCCACAGATAATTCTCCCCACCTGTCACAGATACACTTAAGAGATTTATTTTACAGCCGTATACTTTTGCCCAAGAAAGAGAACTAACACAGGTACTTGCATGGCCCTCACCAAAAAGGTTTTAAAAAAGTAAATTGTGTATGTACAAAGTTACACTGAAAAAAATAGACTGAAGGGAGAAGGGGAGAGTAAGAACAACATGAAGTGTGAAGATGAAAATGTGGTAATGAAAGCGGTTGTGGAATATGGTACATTAAAAAGTGCTTTTATAAGTAAATGGGAACAGTCAAAAAGATGACTTACGTTTAATATCATTTAAAACTGTTCTTTAGACAAGCCAAAATGGTTTTGGTTACAAGATGCCAGATGTCCCTGATGCATTTCCAGAACTCTCAGAACTAAGGTAAAAAACTTGGAGAGTAAAGTTGGTGGTGTTTCTATTTTATTTGTAAGTACAAACCAGATCATCATTTCACATTCATGTTAAATAAAATCATCACTATTCCTGTACAGAATTGTGGTTGTCATAGTTGGCACACACACATGTATAAACACATACACACATATATTTATACATTCACACATATATACATGGACACATACACATATACATACATATGTTATACACAAATTATTATTTATTGAAGAAATTGGTTATTTGTCCTATAGAATTTCACATATCCTGTTTTTGTCTGATTGCATCTTTGTGGTACCATTGAAGATGCTCCTCTGTTTCCCATATTTTATGCTGCTGAGGGTCAGAACTAGAGTCTTGATTAGATTTTAGTTCAGTTCTTTTGCCAGTATTTGCGTCCTAATTAGTGCATACTTCCTATTACATCATATAAGGCAGCAGTGATGTCTGCTTGTCCTATTTTTAGTGACATTAAGATTACATCAGGTTGAAGCACCTAAAATCATTGGTCATCATTAATTCATTAATGGTTGCAAATGTGATTTTCTGATTTTATCATTCCTACTGCCAGAAGAAAAACTTTCCTTAATTAACTGCATATTTGTTTATACTGAAATATACTTTATACAGGAAAGGCAAGATAAATGCTTGATTTCTTCCCCTTTATCAATTTTCACAACAATGAGTTGATGCACTAATAAGCTCCAGAAGTTGTTCTGAGGGGTGAGAAGCTCAGCGTGGCTTCTGTATCATTTCTGGCAAAATGAAGATGCCATGGGCTCATAGGAACGTGTCTTCTCCCAGACCTAGAGCCAGCCATGTCTCTGAAGGGCACTTGTATTTTTTTCAAAATAACAGTACTAATATTTTACTAAGATTATTGAATGCAGGTTAAGTTTTTTATTTTGTTTGTTTTTTGTAGTTCTTTTGTTTTTAAGATATATCACCCCAGAATGTATAGGCAAATACTGTTTTTTTAAGTCTCTTCAAATAATTCTTCTCTGGATGATTATATAACTTAGAAAAAACAAGTTCACTGATTTTCAAAGTAATCTGTTTGCTTTGAATTTTAGAGACTGCTTTTTTCTTTTTTTATTTATTTTAAAATTATCTAATGTTTTTATAAGGCTCAGTAGTCAAAACTAAGATACATTCAGAAAGGTTTAGCTTCCATCTGTATCCCATTCATCCAGTGTTCTCTTTCACCCTACAAATACTATTTTGTTTTTGGTTTAGCCTTCCATTATTTTTTTATGTAAATAATTTCATGAATATATGTACGCAGACATACATGTACACACATATACATATCTATGTCTTTTATTGTGACAGCCATGCATCTATTAGCTAAATGGGCATGGAGGTTACAACTGGGAGATTGTTACAGCTGCTCATGCACACCAGTCTAGTAGCCCAATGGTAATTTGACACTGCACAGTAGCAGAGACTACTTACCTTGTAGAGTCATGGGAGATTTTATTGGCTATATTTTGGCCAACATACCCTTGGAATCAGGTACTGACCTGGTCTAAAGCTGACTAGATAGAACAATCTCCCATAAAAGTTTTTCACAAGCCAAAATGTTACAGTAGTAACTACTCTGGCCTTTTTACAATTGTGTTTCCCTCCTATCAACACATACAATGAAAGGAATAGGAAGAGTGTCTTCTCATGCTTACTCCTTTGATTTTACTGTATTACCAATACATTCAACTTTATGCTTGGAAGAAATAAATACCTTAAATATTACATATCAGTAAGGCTGGTTCCTATCAGGGACATTCAAGAAATAAGTGATATTCTAAAGCAATTAAACAATTAAGAACAAGAAAAAAATATTTAACAATATTACTGCTGTCCTCAGCTGAATATGGGAGAACCCTACTTTCATGCATTTTTCTTTACCCAAGTTAAGTAGACCTTATTGTTAATTTCATGTCACTGTATAAATGTAAATACTTCCCACAGTTGTAATTTTAACACATTGACTGCCATGAGAGTTGTATTTAACTCACTCTAGTTTTGACCCTGGGGCCACATGAAGTGTATATAAAATCTTGCTTATTGATGTTCTTATTATTACAATTAATATTGACAATTTAATTCTAAAAGCGTGGATTAAATGAATAGAAGTCAGTAAATCTCACTTCTCTATTTATATTTATCTTTAAATTACACTTGTAGTTTTTATTCTATTTTCATGACAAAACACTGTGGCCCCAAGAAAAAGTTTCTGTTTTTTTTTTTTTGTGTGGCAGTCAGTATGTTAAAGAAAGTTATATATCAATATATCCTTTGGACCAGAATTCACTTCTACAGATTCTGTCAAGCACATATTACAGCCTACTTTATGTTCCATTGTGGTTGATGTTTTATATGCTTTTAAGGTTACAATTGGCCTTCTCATGTGTATAGAACTCTATCAACTAAATAAAACTAAAAATTGTGAATATTTATCATCATGGAGAAAAACCTGATGACTGACATTCATTAACAGCATATTTTTTTCTTTTGTGTTTCTAGTGTGTCACAACTCACAGATATGAATGAACAAGAGGAGATATTACTAGAACAGTTTCTGACTTTGCCTCAACTAAAAAAAATTATTACTGACAAGGATGACTTAGTAAAAAGTATTGAAGAACTAGCAAGTATGTCTTCTCTTACTTCAATTCAAATTTCCTGAGAAAAATGTGATCTTTACCTAGAAATAAACCAGGGATTTATCTTACAGGAAAAAATCTCCTTTTGGAGCCCAGCTTAGAAGCCAAAAGGCAAACTGTTTTAGATAAGGTGAGTTAGTGAAATCATTTTGAAGAAATTTATATAATTTAAAGATAGAATAAAATGACATTTAATTTTCTCCTTTAGTATGAATTACTTACACAAATGAAGTCTGCTTTCGAAAAGAAGATGCAGAGGCAGCATGAACTTAGTGAGGTAAGATTGTTTAGTTCTTTTCCTTTCCCATAAAAACTTTTAATCTTAGAGTATATACTTTCATTATTATCAGAAACCATTTATTAGGTGTCTGACTTTATGAGGCATGATACCTCTAAATGTAGATGAGTGGCTATCAATTATGAGGCATTATAAATCATTTGCTGTCATGGAAGAGCACATCTGGTTCTAAAACACAGAAAAATATGAAAAGCCTCCAGAAAAAACTTTCCCAGGTAAATTATGAAATGATTGTAACCCTTGTAATAACACCTAACAATGAAACTGAAGCACAGGGAGATTAAATACCTCCTTGAGATCATATAAATAGAATGTATTCAAGTTAGAAGTCAAACTTAAGCAGTCTTCCTTCACAGAAAATCTGGGAGAATCAACTGAAATACTCTTAGATACACATTAGAGCTTAGTAGATGTTGAAGAAGCTTTTCACAGTAGTCAATATCAGGAAATATTAGTCTTCCAACTTTGTTCTTTTTCAAGATTATTTTGGCTATCCAGGAATCTCTTGAGATTTCCTGTGAATTTTAGGATGGGTTTTTCTATTTTTACAAAAAATGCCATTGAGATTTTGATAGGGATTGCACTGAATCTGTAGATTGCTCTGGTTAATATTGGCATCTTAATGATACTAACTCTTCCTACCCATGAACACAGAATATCTTTCCACTTATTTATGTCTTTAAATAACTTTCAGCAGTGTTTTGTAGCTTTCAGTTTACAAGTCTTTCACCTCTTTGGTTAAATTTAATTCCATCATTTTTGCTGTATTCTGTTCATTAGAAGTGAGTCATTATAGGTCCAGCCTACTCTTAAGAGGAAGGGATTATACAAGGGCAGGAATACCAGGAGGGTGGGATCATTAGTGGTCATCTTTGGGGGTGTCTATCGCAATGACTTAATTCCAGAATCCCTGAGAGGACAATGATTTTCCAAGCATTTAATAGTCTTCAGCCAGCTGATTGGTTTCTCTTGTGTTAGGTATCTTCCCCTATCCAAAAGCTGAGGACCTCGGTGGGGCCTTATAAAGTAGCAGATTTCCTCAACAGAGAAGCTTTGTAAGACATATGACAAATTGCTTCTCCATACCTCTACCTCATTTCCTCTCCCTCTAAGGAGTTTTTCTGAGTATTATAAACTAACATCGTGCTTGATTTTCTTTTTCAGAGCTGTAGTGCCAGTGCCCTACAGGCAAGATTGAAAGTAGCTGCCCATGAAGCTGAGGAAGAATCTGATAATATTGCTGAAGACTTCTTGGAGGGAAAAACTGAAATAGATGATTTTCTCAGTAGCTTCATGGAAAAGAGAACAGTATGTAATACTCTTTAGTTGAGGACCAGTAACAGTGTAATATCAAATTACTTACGTATACTAAGAATAAAAAACATCAGCACTATACTGAACTTGAGGTGTGAGTGCTATGAGAGGAATCTGAAGAGCCTATATTGAAAATGATAGCAACATCTTTTATCACTTTAAACCTGCTTGTCTTCAGTACACAAGCAGGTAAATCTAGCAATCGTTCTGTTTCAGAATTGGTAGTATCTGTCCTTCTGTAAGAAAGCTGATAAGTCAGCTTTAGTCTTCATAGTTGTAATATTCTCCTTAATAACCTGTTTTACAAATTTTTTAAAGAGAATCATCTGTAAAGATTATAAAATAAATTTTTAAGATATTATTAAGAACATTCTGGAACAGTTTATGTTCTGATATCTCCATTGTATTTAAAGAAAAACCCAAAAAGTCTGCTTAATAGTTTCTTGCCTTTTAATAGAGTCCAAAATATTTACCTAATTTCTCTGAAACATCACATTTTAAAATTAATCTTTTGTTAGTAAACTTTATAAAATGTACATTCTCTTGTGGCTCTCTCCTGTTAAAGCAGGTGGGGCAGATTTTATCATCCCCATTTTTCATGAGAGAAAATTGAAGTTCAGAGATGTTATGACTTACCTACGGTTATAGCATTAGTAAGGCATTGATGTCTGGTCCATTATTCTTTAATACTATATCTCTGTCCTTTGAAGTTTGTATTTGTTAATTTCCCTGGTTAATAGTAGCAGAATTTATTTCCATATTTTTGAAACACAGATATTTGAAATTATATAATCAGAATTGATATAAAGGATCAGAGTTTATTCTGCATTCTGCATGTTTGCAGACAAAGGCTATGTTCTAAACAAAATTAAATTTTTTTGCATTCTTAAATTCTGAGGAATTATATGCTACCTTAAACTTTCAAAATTTGAAATAATGTCAACAGGTTAAAAGACTCTTAGTTCTGTTATAATGTAGGAAGTAATAGGCACACCTTTGGAAAAGTAACTGGTATTTTAAATAATTTATTTTCTAGATTTGCCACTGTAGAAGAGCCAAGGAAGAGAAACTTCAGCAGGCAATAGCAATGCACAGCCAATTTCATGCTCCACTATAGGTAAATTATAATTTGGGTTTGAGTCTAAAGGCTATTGCATAAGTATTCTTTAATTGTAATATTCTTAATAGTGCCTGTTCATCCAGCCTTAAGCATAATTCTGACATTATAGCTATTGTGCTACGTGCCATATAAAGTGCTTTGTATTATATATTAAGCATAATATTATATAAGCATATAACCAGTAGAAATCTTTTGGATATTTTCTCACTATGATGTTGGCTTGAATGAAATGTTTTTTAACATCAGATAGCTCCTTATGTAGAATCATAAGTTATAGTTAGTTCCTTTGTCTCAGCTGGCGAGTATACCATATTACTTGGTTGACATATTTCTCAGTAGCCTCCTTTGTCATTTCTTCCTTTAAAATGAACTTCCAGTCTGTTTCTTTTCCATCTCACACCAGGATTACTCCAATAATTTTCTGGCTGGTCTGCTGACTTGAGAGTTCTCTTTCCTACACAACACTGACGGGATGATCTTAAAAATACCACTGCTGTGATAAAATTTTCTCTGCTCCAGAACCTATATGAGCCCCTAGCAATGACAGCATCAATACCAAATATCTCTGGTTTTAAGATTTCTATCATCTGGCATATGTTTCAGATAATCCATTTTAATTTTCTCTTTTCTCCTTATGTTGTCTTACTTGGCATATTCTTCCTTCTACCACCATATCTTTTGTTGGTGCCTTTACCTGATAAAGAAGCCTTTCTTTTTCCTCTTCCATCTGTTTCGTTTTAGGAATGATTTCGTTGTAAGAACTACTTCCTACCCCAACAAGCTTAAGAAAAAGCTTATGTTGTTGGGTAATTTAGGGATTCATTATAGAGCCAAAATGAAGGAAAATACAGTCACCTGAGAGTGAAAACACTAGAAGCCACTCAGTAACCAGAATAGCTCCTCCTTTCAGACCCTTTCTGAGGTTGCTTGTTTGCTTGTTTCTCATTTTTTCATCTCTGGTTTGGTTTTTTTGTTTTTAGGTTTTTTTTCTCCCCCTGTCTCACTCGCCCTTCAAACCTTGCTGCCCACAAGCCTGATTATATCGTGTGACAGTTCAGACAGCCAGTGGAGACTAACAAGAGTCTCTGGAGTTCCAAACATCCCTGGGAAAGAGGCTGGCCCAGGATAGGTGGCAAGAGTCATCCTGGCCCAATCAGTTTGGCCTGGAGATTGGTGTCATGTGGTCCTCCGCCCAGTAGACTGGACTGAAGGAGTGGACTTGGAGAAGGGAGCGTGAGAGGTTCCCTAAAACAGGGAGTGGGGTTCAGGAAGGAAATGACAGGCATTTCTACTCTCCAGCTCAAACTCATCTGCCTCGTGTCCTTTACATTAGTGCCTACATTGAATTGTTTGATGTTATTTTCCAAATCATACTATAAATTCCTTGAGGGTTGGGGCTGATTTTTGATACCAAGTTTGCGTTTCCCACAGCTTGAGATGGTGGACACTGAGTAAATGTTTGTTTATATGAACATGCGAGAATCCTCTCCTTTATCATCTTAAATTAAATCTTAGTTTGTTTTTTCTTTCCAGATTTTCCTGGAAACATGAACTGCCAAGAGAGGAATGGGACACAAAACTAAACAAATTGTTTTATATTTATGATTTGCAAATTGGCATTTCATCACAGTGGCTAAAATCACAGACATACTATATAGATTGTATACAGAACTGAGACTGATTTTTTACAGATTAGAATGATTGCTATGATCTTTGCTTTAAGGAATTTTTCTGCACTATTTGCACTAAAAAATGTTTATTTATTGTCGATAAATCCTATCATATTTAAGTTCCACTGCTGTTCCTCTTATTATTAAATGACTATGCATGTAATTTTAGCTAGTTTTCAATATTTTATAAAAGTTCATTTAAATTTGTATTTTTAATTTGAAGGTGCCTCATTTCTTTATCAAGAATGGTATGTTGTTTCCTCTCAATCTTTTTTTTAAAAACTATTTCAACTGTGAAAAGACCCTTATTTTTCTTCTTTCTGGATGATAAAACTTTCAAAAGTAATTTGTTTTTAAATATTCAAGGTGTCAGGAAACACCAAACCTGCCAATATGCCACCTCAAGAAAGTAACTTTTAATACCTACAGTAAATCAAAAGAATAAACCAGCTGCTTTTATATATTATTTTATTTTTAAAACTGAAAATGCATTTAAAAAGCAATACAATATTTTACCTTGTAGAAAAAAAATTGCCTTTCACTTAAACCAGCCCAACACAAACTGTCATGCTAGTTTTAAAAAAATAAGTATCTGATAGGTTTATGGTTGGATAGGATATGCTTTCTAAATTCCTGATATTAAATTTAAAAACAATCATTTTGTTAATAGTAAATCTAGACACAAAAAGTCAATGAATTTTTCGGACATTTACTGTGAGTTAGATTTTCCTAAGTGCAAAATATAGTAATAAGTAAAATTAATATTTAATTTTTAGATAATCCTAATTCTTAATGAATTTGAATTTTTTCTTTAACTTGTACTATGTTTAGCAATTTGCTTCTATACCAAGTCACATATTCCATGGGTAACCCTAAATGAACTATATATCTCAGGCTTGGTAAGGTAGTATCTAAATTATAAAACAACATAATGCATAGTTTTATTTAAATTTCATCCCAATATGATTGTCATTACAACACCAGCATATAGTACAGATTATCTTCATCTTTTTGTTTCTCTTATACATGTTTATAACAATTGAATTTTAGGAAAAAATTATTTTCTTAGAATTGAAAAATGCTTAACATGTTAGTCTGTGTTTGTGGAAGGCAAATATTTATATGGACTATAAAGATACAATATTGTATATGGAAAATAACTTATTAATTGCTTGTCTTCCTGGCCCTGTGCTAAGGGCATGCTGTTTAATGTTCAAAATGACCAGATGAGGAGGGTATAATTATCATTCCTGATTTATAGATGAGATAACTGAGGTAAAATGAGTATTTCAAATTTGTAAACAGTATTATACTGGAAAGCTTAAAAGTTATTAGACTATCCAGGGTAGGGATTTGTCATAGATAGATATTTAAAGGCTAATATCTCAAAATAGAAGAAAGTTCTAAATCAGTGAAAAAAAATATATATATACACCAAAGATATCCATTTCAAAGTTGGAAGAAATTTCTAGGAATAAAGTGAGACTGGGTAATTTGTATCAGAATAGAAGTTGTTTAGAAGTGAGTTTGATCATAATTGATATATGGCTTCAATTGAAGTACAGCTCAGATTAATTTTTAGAAGAAGGTGAACTAATTCTTTAAAAAGTTCAATTATTGATTTGCTGAATTATGATCAAAATTCTAACCTATATCAAATTTACCTTGAACTGTAAATATTAATAATTGGGAAGTAACAGGCATGAATCAATACATTGGTTTATTCCCTATGCCCTAATATAAACCAATCATTGCCCTAAGTAAAACACCTCCTGATTGATGTTTGATTTAAAATGAAAATGTAGTGTTAGAGATTGTAGTCTTGTTGGATTGGCCATGTTCTTTCAAGGCTCTGCGAAACCACAATAAAGTTTTAGTAAGCAATAAATGTAACCTTTTATATAAATTTCAGTGTTAGGTTAACTTATAATAAGTAGACTAAATGAACATGTACTTAAATGATAATGTCTCATAAAAAGGTTAAAGGGAATGAAAAAAGTATATGGCTCTGATGTGGAAGATACCACGTTAAAAAATTAAATTTTAAAATAGCATATATTTATTTATACTACTTGCTTTTCAAAATAAATGCATAGTTCTATGTGGTATAGATCCTTTGTTATTTTTTTAAAAAAAAGATTTATTATTCTTTTTGTAGACATACACTGCCCAAATGGAAGAAATTAAAGTCGCATCCTCAATATCAGTCAACAAAGTTTCCAAGAGTGGATAACTACGAGAATGGCTTGAAGTGAGTTATGTTATAAAAATGTGGAAGCCATTACCACTATATCCTAAGTTTTTATCATTAGCAAGGTATTCCCTATTACATACAGTATACTGCAGAAAATGAATAAACATTCCTTGTACTTAATTTGGAAACAGTTCAACAGAGAATGCTCAAATTGTATATTCTAAAAGAATTACACTTGTTTTTTTACATTAACTGAGTACTTTTATATTACAGGTTTCTTACATGTTATAGTTATTCTATTTTTTAAATATGATGAACAACACAATTACACTATATTATTTATCTATATTGCTACACTCCTTCCAAATCTTTTGTACTAGAGAGATGCACTGTCACTTTCTTGCCCTTTCCCTTGTTCTTATTTCAGCAAAATTTAGTACATTGTCCTATAAAAAATTCCCACATATTCAAAATATTGATGTAAATTGTAAAAGTTAAGTTTAAATTAATCCCTTTACGTTCTAGAATGTACTAATATTTAAAAACCATACAGTGTGGTTAGTATTTAAGTTTTTCAGATCAAAAGTTTACATCACCCAGTGAAGTCCCATTTTTTTTAATCGTAACATAGGAGAATGATTCTGCCTCACATGTACATCTTCACAAAAACTCTTTTCAGAACTAACTTTGAACAGTCAGTGGTCATCAGTG
The DNA here is from genome assembly GCA_028533085.1 of Varecia variegata. NCBI lineage: Eukaryota > Metazoa > Chordata > Mammalia > Primates > Lemuridae > Varecia > Varecia variegata. The sequence continues at coordinate 12,465,606 of CM052451.1, forward strand.
TTACTAATGTTAATTAAACCATATTAACCAGTTACATAATTTCTAAAATGATAGGTGACAAAAGTCATTCCCCTCATTAAATGTTATAACAACCAAATTCTCTAGTTCTTAACTGGTATTTTCCTAGTTCTTAACTGGTATTTTCCCTCACTGATGTTTTATGCTACTAACTTTACAGTGTTAAATACTTCAGGCTCTGTCTGGTGGTTTGCCCACACTACTGGTAGTATAGTCTCTGGAACAGTACTTAAGAGGTTGTTTTTAAGAAAGCTAATATGATTTGAATTCATGTGTAAAACCCAGAGAACGAATGTTGCACCTACTATGTTAGGTATTAGACCAGTGTTAGACAAAAAGTGAGTTTTAGTGTTTTTTAAATGAGGAGGAAAAACAGAATAGATTCCAGAGAAAGGCAACAAAATTATTACAGTTCGAAATATATTTAAGGAAAAGGTCACGTGATTATTATTCCTGAAAGATAAGTTTCACATAAACAATTACAAAGCTTGTCAAAGCTCCTGAGGAATATATCTATTAACCAAAAAAAAAAAAAAAATCTCAATGTGCCCTGTTTTGGGAAATAAATATTGATAACAGCATCAGAAAGAAAGGTAATGTAAAATGTTTAGTAAAATAAGAGGACAGATTTAAGATAACAGGTGTGAGGGAAAGGGGTTGGGGCTTTTTGAGCTGATGCATGCTACGACAAGGAGGGTTTATATTGAGAACTTCGGGGAATGACAGAAGTAATTGCTCTGCAGTGAATACGATTCTCATAGTCTAGAATGAGTGTCAAAATGGTGAATAATTTTCCTTATATTTTGATAAAAGAAATGGCTACTTCTTGTCCTTCAATATCTAAAGAAACTAAGACATTTTTCCCTTTTCATAGCTGCATTTTATAACTCTCAATGACACGTACCATTTCTTGAGGTTTTTTTTTTTTTTTTTTTTTTTTTTTTTTAAATTTTAAATTGCACTGTTCCCTTATTTTTGGAAGTGTTTCTTGCGTGTCCTTTACTTTGGAACCCCAAGGAGAAACTTCAAGCAGTGAGAAACACAGCTTCGTCGGAATCCCGGTCCTTGCCACTGTCCTCACTCGGGGCATGCTCGCCGCCACTTGGAGACCGACAGCTCAAATCCTCGACCCCGGACTCTTGGTCACTGTTGGCTGACAGGTCTGGATCTGAGCTTTTCAAATTGTCTTGGGTTAGAATCAGAGCAGAATCCTCGTCACCTTGTGAAGGGCTCCTGGACGGAAATGACTTCATGTTCCCACTGTAATCCTGGGGGGTGTTGGCTGTGCTGTTGTCTGAGGTGGAAAACCCTGAGTGTCTGCTGGGTTCACTTTGCTTACTCTTCACTTTAGCGTCATTTAGCTGGACTTTCTGAATTTTTTCCAGCCTCTAAGAAAGAAAGAACAATTTTAGGGGAAAATCATAAATAATTTACCTCTTTTTATATATATGCATGCCTCTAATACTCAATACCTCCCAGCTGGGTATAATGTTAAGAACGTGGGAGCCAGATGGATGTGGGTTCAAACCTAGACTTTATGACCTTAGACAAAGTCTGTGAGGCTTGCTTTCTTCATCTTTAATGTAAGGATGGTAATACCTGCCTTGACATAGGTTTTCTATAAGTGTAAACAAAATACAACACAGGCAAAGCACCTGGCAATCACTAGTCTCCCTCCTTTCTATGCCTATATGGTTTATATAATGATTCTCATCCCATGAACTCAAAATACATTTTTTAAAAATCAATGAGCTGTTTATTATCTAAAATTTTAAGGTAAGTGAATTATATCTCAGCTTAAAAGTTAAAGTATATACAATTCAGTCATTTTTAGTATATTCAAAGGTTGTACAACCATCACTACTAATTCTAAGACATTTTCTCCTCCCCCCACCAAAAAAAGAACCCCTCATACTCAGTAGCAGTCATTCCTACTAATTGACTTTCTATCTCCATGGATTTTCATAGTCTGGACATTTCATACAAATGGAAGCACACAATATGTGTCTGCCTTCTTTCATTTAGTTTATGCTTTCAAGGTTCATCCATGCTACATAGCATGTACCCGTACTTCATTCCTTTTTATGGCTAAATAGTATTCCATTACATAGGTATCACATGTTGTTTCTCCATTTGACAAGTCATAGACATTTGGGTTGTTCAAAATACATTTTACCCGATTTCATCCTCTGATGTCAATACGATCGAGTATTATACATTCATTCAAAAAGGATTCAAAGTATGTGCAGAAGCACTATGCTGGGTAATGTGAGGAACTGAGATAATTATGGACCCAGCCATGAGGAACCTGGAATGTCATAGCAAAGAGAGGCAGAGTTTGTGTAATGTTAGAATTTGGAGGAGGCAAATGTTATTTAAGAAGGATAGGATGGTGTGATTAGAAGGAAGAGAGCAGAGTAAGCTTCAGGGAAGAAAGCATTTTAACAGGACTGTGAAAGAATTAAACTTGGACATTCTGGTGATGGTTGGAAAGCATTGCTGGCAGCGGGGACAGTGCGAGGAAGAACACAAAGGTAGGAAAGGTATAAATTGTGTCCAAGAAGCAGAAACAGTTAAACTTTAGGGGGGGGGGGGCGGATAGTGGAAAGTTGAAAAGGTGGATTAGACTGGGTTATGGGAAAAATCTCAAATGCTAGGCTACAGAATTTTGACTTTGTTATAAGGAAATGAAAGCCAAAGTTTTTTAAATTTAAGGTACTTTTAGAACTCTAAATAATTTTTAAAAATTATTTTAACAAGAAGAACGCTGGAATAGACTGGTAGAAACCTAGGATTTTCATGAGGTTTTGATGTGTTTAGAAAGAATAAATAAAACTAGTCCAATAATGACATGAAGGAACTTTGAACAGCAAAAGGTCAAGCTTCTCCCACGGCTCCAGAATTCTAAAAACCTAACCTGTGGCTCATTCCAGTTCTCTGTATATATTCTTTAATTCAAGGTCTCTCAGTCCTAGTGGCAATTCACAATCATCTGTGGCACTGTAAAGATTCTCCAACAGAATCTCTAGGCTTAGCGCCCAGGCATTAGGATTTTTTTGTCAAGGTGGTGATTTTGATGCACAAAAGTGTTAAAAAGTACACCAATTTATGTAAAACATGTTAGAGCTTCCCGCATAGGTCCAAAGATATTTTGTTGGAAGATGGCAGATTTATACTAGAGTAAGATTTATGCTTAGGTTCAAAAGTTCTCAAAACTGATAGTTTTTTAACTTTGTGAATCTGTTTTATCTGTCTGGCCTCAGTATGCACTTGAGTTTGCAACTCTAAATTCAAGATCATCCATGATATGTGTGTCTTGAAAGGTGATGTTTCCTAGAATATTATGGGAGAAAGAGAAGAGTCAGTCTCACCAGCTACCTCTAAATGACCATCTCTACTGTTGGGGACCTTAAACCACAAAGCACCATTTCCCCCAGGCCATCATTTTCACTGGTGACCTGCAGGTGACTATCCACTGGACTTAGAATTCAGCTGGTGATTTTTGCCAACTTTTATTTAGACATTCTCTAATCTGAAAGGAGGAAACTAAAAGTTCTCTTCTAGTCACACTGCTTTATGAGGTATAATAAAGTACCTTAACTATTGACAGTTTCCCAGACTTTCATAGTATAGAAAAAAATCCTAATATTTTTTTCTATACTATATATGATCTTTCTTTTAAAAAAAAAAAAAGCTCTCATGTTTAAAACATTGATTCTCAATTCAGAATGCAGGTTCCAAACAACAGGAATTTACTGCCAATTCTTGAGCAAGTGAAGGATGTGATGCATTTTTAAGAAGATAAATGAGCAAAATGAAGCAAAGAATCCAAATGGGTTTGGTGCTCACATAACCTAGTGTGGTATCCACTGGAAACAAAATTATCCAATCAGGAAAAGCATTTAAGTATATTATAAACTCTCTGTTCAAGTAGGGGGAAGTTACAGAAGCCAAAAAAATAGACTTTATAGTAAATCTCACCTATTAGTTACCACTTATAGACTAATATTGTTAGATAATTCTTAAACGTACAGCAGATTTTTTACTACAAATGCATGTATCTGATTTTATCCTTTCACTTTTTTACTTTTTTTCCACATTTTCCAGAAAGAATTAATGTTAGTGCTCTCAAGTAACAGTAAAAAAAAACATTGACCTATAATAGGAGCTGCCAACTAGTTCAGCAAACTGGCAGCAAGCCAGACACCTGAAATGTATTAAATGCCTAGGTTTGGGCTTCAGTTACCTGGGTGCTTACCTGGATGGGTTGTGTTTTAGGTTTTCCACTGGCTAAAAATACAAAATGGTTATATTGCCACATTTTACCTACCAAGTCTTGAGAGGCTTTCACAGAGCCCTGCTCTTCAACAAATAAACACAGAAAACAGACCAACATTGCAAGACTGTCTTACTTCTTCCAGGGCCTCCAGCTCCTCCTCCAGCTGTTGCGTTTCCTCCTTCACTGCCATCAGGTAATCTGTAACTGACTGTCGGGGCTGCATCCCCTTTTCAAAGCGGTTGTACATTCCACTCCAAAACCTGGAAAGGATGGCAGAGCTTTATACCACCATACCACAATCTGAAAACTCGCATCCTCAGGTCTTCTCAGGTTTCTTTAATATCAAAGTCTTAATAGTAACCAAATACAAATTACGGGCTCTAAAAAGCCACTACTTAAGGTAATGATTTCATATTGATGTTTTCTTTTTCTTCAGTCAGTATAAGCATCTTTTGGGGAGAATAAGTTCATGAAGAGTCTACTTGTATATATGGTACTGAATTACAGACATGTAATATATTTTTCTAAAATAGATTGAAGTGCCTGTTACCATTTTCTTTTTGTATGAAGAAAATGGCTCTTAGTTTTGAACTTCGAAAATCAGTGCATATTTAGACTCTTCCAACTGCAAAAGAAGTCTTTTAAACTTGTAGTTTTTAGCTTTTGTTTTATAACCACCAAAAATTGACATGTGCATTTATAATAAATCCTATGCAATAAAGCATACTGGCATGCAAATGAGAATAAAGGGTGTCATCATATAGTTATCCTTAGACCCACTCTTTTATTTATTTAGAAAAGTATTAATATTTTGAGAGCAGGGACATGGTGTCATTCTTTATTTTATCCATAATGCCCAGAATAGTGCTTGATCCTACAATGTTTGCTGACTAGCTATTAATAATAAATTAGTTGCAATACAACTGATTATGTCTTAAAAGCTCATAAAACCAGTGTTTTACACAAACCATAGAGGCATCTTTTTAGTATTGATAAGAATAATATTGTGCTATTAAGTTCTGGGGAAATAGATTGAAACAATTAAGAACAAAAGCATCTTGAGGAATGAAATCTATGGAGGAAGAAATGCCATTAAGTGTGTGTCAGGAATGAGTAGGGAGAAGGAATTTAGTTTCTGAGTTTATTCTGTGTGAGTCTTTTTGTTGACCTCCGAGTTATTTTTCTTACATAAGCGTAGGAGGAAGCTAGAGGATAGAATATATTTATACATATCTAGTTCATACCTAGCAGAACCTGTAGGATGCTACACTGATCTCCCCATCTCAATATATACAATCTTAAAATAATTTATTTTCATAAGGGAAATATTTCCACCAGGACTCAATTCAGCAGAGACAAAAAGGTAAGGCCATGTCATGCTCACTATTGAAACTTGTGATTCCACATTTGACTTATAAGGCGTTTGGTTTATTCTTTTGCTTTTGTTTTTAAAAAACAAATTGGAATTTGCATTTTGAAGTATCATTATTATAAAACATCAACTTTCTGAAGAGAATTCCGCATTTAGGGGGAATGAAGAGGGAGAGGAGACACTGGCAAAAATAACCACATCAAATACTTCCTCTGGTGTGAAAGCCTCTGTGTCCAAAAAAGCCTCAAAGATCAGTGTTTCATATACTTTGGCCTCCTAATGTTAAACGGTACCAGTATCCAAGTTCATACTGTAGAAAGTTCCTAGAGGTTTACATACTTGTACATGAAGTTGCACAGTGTTGTGGGCAGATGAAGGCTTCCCTGGGTCTGGCTGTGATCAGCTCTAAACAGAGGATTCAAGTAGTCAGCCCGATTCTTCCACAGGTGAGCCCATAATGAGTATGTTCTTTCTTGAATTCTGTTTTATAAAGAAAATATGTCTGAAAATGACCTATTTTGGTTCTTACAAATAGTAGATGCGTAATATTAAAGCTGGAAAGGAACTAATAATCATCTGAATATGAAGTATCCCTGTTCTGTAGAAGAGAAATTTATGATCTTTGTGGCTTCATGGTATAGTGGAAGAACACTGTAATCATCTCAACTTCTCTACCAACTGTACTGGCCTTGATAGATGTATAATTTCTCTGAGTGGAAAAAAAACTGCTCTGTAACTTTTGGAGGGCAGGAAGTTTCCCCAAATAGTCACTGAACATTTATAATTTGCCAGGCACTAAATGTTTCACATGTTTTCTCTCATTTAATCCTCACTGAATTCCTATGAGATATGTCCATTTTACAGATGAGGAAACAGGAATAGAGAGATTAAGTAGTTTCCAAAATCCCATAGCTAGTGAGTGGAAAAGCCAAGATTCAAACCCAAGCAGATGCTATTAGAATTGGCTGATCAACTGCAACAAACCACAAAACTACCTAGGAAAACAAGTGAGCCTGAAGGATGCACTCTGCTACTTTTAAATCATCTCCATTTGTCAGGAACTGCACTTAAAGTTCCTTGGAGAAAACAAACTAGTATCCACTAGAAAAATTAATTTTCTTTCTGTTCAACTCAGACAGTATAAAACTACTGGAGTCTATTTTATTTGAACTGATCATTCCCAAAATTAAATCTGATGTTGTACACACTAGTTATAACCATTTTATTCTATGAAAATTTTAAAAATGTTCTCTCATTTGTACTTCCTAATTCAGTTTGTTTATTAAGTTTTTGACGAGAATTTATTATAAAGGCCACACTTCATTCACTTTTACCCTTGGATAAATCAATACATTTTAATCTGAATAAATGGTAGCTTGCGTTTCAAATTTGCTTTCCCAGTTATATTTGCAATTCTTATTATGACAGTATATCTACCAGAGATGTCTAACGTTTTACCTTTTAAATGCAAAAACTCTGTCTGACTCCAGAAAGTATTTTTTTTTAGTATTACTGTGTCAAGTCTATCAACCTGTCTGTATGTATCAGGCAGAAACTGGGGGAGAAATGAACCTGTACATATTTGTCAGTTGATGGTATTTAAATCATTTATGAAATGATGTCAGTAAAAGACATTTAATCTGTCAGTATAGATATGTGACTAAATGAAACAGTCTTCAAAATTATGAAAGGCCACCTGAAATTCTCAATCACCAAAATCTTTAGATAAACACTATAAAACACTTACTTGAGTTCTCGTCTCTCCTTTTGGCTGTTACATAGGAAGTTTCCAAACTGGCAGGAATAAATGTGATGTTGAATGTGAATCAAAAACCTCTCATTGAACTCAAAGGCACAGGGAAATTGTTCCATTAACTGCCAGACACACTCAATGAACTGGTCAATAACTGGAGAGATCTCTTTTGGATCACCATCTAGATTGCCGTATCTATAAAACAAAGTATTACAGACTTTTTAAGGCAAGTTGTTTCTTTATATATTAACTATATATATAAATACAAAAAAGCTATAAATGCAAAAAAAAATCATAAAAGCAACCCTGGTTCCTAAATAAATCTTATCGTAAAAACTTGGAATGAAGAAGTTGAAAAATAACTTGAAATTCAAAATTTCCTGAGAAACTCTGTAATGAAGGTCTGGACAGAAGGGACACGTTCATGTTATATTTACAAGAGAAAGTGTTGGTGCTAAAGATAAAATTCAAGGAAATTATCCAAGGAAAAAGGGCGTTCTTTAATTCAAACTTTAAAAATATATCAGAGCTTTTGAAATACATCTTCTACTTTAATTAGCGACTAATGAGAGGGTGAGGAAGAAATGTGTAAACAATTTTAGGGTTTTTCACTTTTGCATTGTTTGTTGGGAAGGGATGAGGAAGAAAGACAACTTGAAAAAATAGTGGTTTCCCAAGTTTCCAGGGATATTCCCATCACTCGAGCAGAGTTGAAACTTGTCATGTAATTTTATTTCCATGTGACTACAGATTCCACATATGCCTTTGTATCTCCCATATCTTTCTTTTTCAAGAACACATGAGGATCTTCTCCCTAACATTTGTCTTGATTTTTAAATGAAGGAAGCCTAGCCGTATTATGTAATTTTTACAAAGATTCCAAAAGAGTGCTCTGGTGCCGGCCGGCAAAGACAAAATAATATAGAACATCATCTTAGTAATGGAGAGTCAACTTGAGGAAGAGAAATGAGCAGTGATCAGTTTAAGAGTTTCTCAAGAGTAGAAACATTAGAAAGTGTCTGGAAACTTCTCAAAAGTGTCAGTTCCACTCACCTTCGATAACTTTAAAAAGGGCTGCCTAATATATACTATCTAATGAAATTATTAGTAACATGCTGCCCAAATTTAAATTTTAGCACCAAAAGACTAGGCTAAGTACAGCTACAACATTGAAGATTCAGAGATTATAAAACACCAGAACATAGGACAGGCATTATTAACAAATTATTTTAACAAAATGAGGCTACTGGCTCCAAAAACAATAGCTTCTGGTTATTGAGGGCCTACTGCATGGGCCAGTCATGGAGCTAAACTAGTTATACTTTTTTAAAATTCTTGCTACAACCCTATGGAAGGAGGGCATCCCCATTCCACAGATGGGAGACCAAAGGTCAGAGAGGACAGACGCCCAAGGCGGGACCGTAAATACTACGGCCTGGATTTGGAGTTGGGTGTGTCTGGCTCCAAAGCCTGAGCCACTGTCCTAGGTTACCTCTCCAGAGACATGTGGGACAAACTTCACTCTGACAGAAATGCTTGAGAACCAGCCCAGTTTGATGCCCACTGTGAATGATCAAAGAGAAACTGTCCCACAGGCATTTTACACTTTGCAGCCTAAAGTGAATGTTTGTGCTTCCAAAATGGAATAATTCAGTAAATCAAACGTATAGGTAGAAGGAAGAGAAGGCTGATCCTTTCTAGGTTAATTAATAAGCATTCTGTGTCAATTTAACAGTTCTATCCAACTATTACCAAGAGTAATCAGCTAGAACTTCATTTATCTGTGATACAACTTACACAAAAAATTTGAACTTTCCAAATAAGATACAACAAAATAAGAAACCTTTCAAAAACAACACTATTTACCCCTAGACATTCAACTGAAAATTTCAGAAACAGTGCTGTTATTCTAAACATTCAAATCAACAGATTTTTCAATATTATTTACCTGTGATTAAACTTATGACCAAAGGAAATCCAATCCTTTTCAATTAATACCTACACAAGAAAGAATAGAAATATCATGGAGAGAAGCAAATGAGGCAAAATAAGAGACCACTACCAATAATGCAGAAGAATTCAGAGGTTCTTGCCGCTGAAGTCACTGTCGTCAGGTAACCTGCAAATGAATGAGTGCACATCATCCACCAATGTAGAGGTGCGAATGGGAAGGGCAGGAAGTTCATCCATAGGAAAAATACAAGGGAGTGAATGTGTGAGAACATACCACCACCCACTGAGTGCTTCCTATGTGCCAGGCGCTCGCTGTTCATCTTGCTTTCGGTGTGATCTCATGTGATTGTGGGTACTATCATTCTCATTTTACAGAAGGGGAGACGGAAGCACAGAGAGGTTAAATACTCACCTAAGATCATACCCTCGGAAGCCATGGTCGCCGCTTCCTAGCCCAAACCGCATCTCTTAGCCAATATGTGATGCTGCCTTTCAGTACAATGTAAAATACCAATCTTTTTACAAAAAACAATTAGGAATGTTTTCCAGTGATCGTTCCTACACAGAAGAATTCTAAAATGATGGGGTTTACGAGCGTATTAGAAGTTTCAGCCCTGGAATTGGGGTTAACATAAATTTATAGTCTGGAACAGTCTAGACTTTTAAAAAATGTTCAAATAATATGGAACAGTCCTATCAATATCACCAAGGCTCTACAGTGGCCAGAGGTTTCCCCTAAAAAATAGATCGATTGGTTGAAGTCTGCCCTTGACGACTCAAAAGGCATTTTCTTTGGGTTCTAAGTGTAATGGTTGTAATGGGGCACAATTAGAATGAGTCAGTGGCAGAGAAGGATGTGTACAGGAGAGGGGGCCCCATGGCAGCGTGTACCTGGGAACCCCTCCACTCTCCAAATGTAAATGAAGGAATCCCGCCCTCCTGACCTCAGACCTGGAGGGGACTGAAGCAGGAGTGTCACTCTGAAGTCTCAACGCTATCACAGGTATTTGGAAGTTCCCAGACACTCTCAAAAAAGAGGGGGAAATGCCCAAGAGAGGAAGCCTGTCTTTTCTCTCTTGTTCCCAGGAAATCTAGCAGTAAAGATATTCCCTTAGGGCCCCTTTGTCAGCATCCACCCCAGCATGGATTCAGGATTCACTGAAGCACTTTCTATCAAATCATGGCCAAGAGGCTAATTCATTTTTAAAGAAATTATACCCAGCTTAGCCAAAATTCACCATCCCAGGCAACTAAGCAAGTATTCTGTAGTTGGAAGCACATTTTGACACACACCCAAAAGGTTCAAATTCTAGGAGAGGATATACTCGGAATTTCAGCAAAGAACCAAAAAATACAGGGATATTTTCAGTATTCTCATCCAGAGTTGCAAAGAACCACTTAAAAAATAAAACCTGGAAGTGAAAAGAGTTTCTCCTCCCAAGGACTTTTTGCACACACAACATAGAAATTTTTTTCTCCAAATATTTTTCCTGAAAAGTGTTTTATTATATATTTATGTTACCCTCAAACTTAAAATACTTATTAGCAAATAATGTATGAAACTCACTGTTTTATAGACTACTTGGTATATTTTATATTTGCCCCAAAATTCACATTCAGCAGCATTAACTTGAAATGGTTTCAGTATCCCAGAAATTCACATAGTTATTACAAGCCTATTTGACTTTTTCCCCTTTATTTAACCTTGCTGAGCTACTAAAAGAAAAATAAATGCTGATGAGAAAAAAGTTGCCAATAGCTGTGAAAACAGAGGTCCCTTCCGGTCAAGGCACTGCCACTGGGGATGGCGTAGCCGGCGGCCACACTCACCATGAAGCCCCTCAGGGTCCGGTAGTGTGGGTCCAGCAGGAGGCTGGCCACGGAGCACACCTGAGCTGTCCTGTCCCAGCCGTCAGAACAGTGAACAAGCACGCTTGCCCCTTCCTCTGCAACTGCCTAAAAAACAGGGATCAACAAAGATTCACAAAGAATGGCAATAAAAAGGAAAAACCTCATCAGAACTAGGTTTGGTTATATAGTTACAGAACGAAATAGGCAAAACAAAACAAAACAAAAAAATGTTCATTGATTTACTGAGTGTTTGTGTCCCACCTAGTTAGGGCACAGCCAAGGACTGGGTGGCTTGGTGCTAGTAGCTAAAGCTCTCTTACCCGCCCATTGGATCCAGAAGCCACCATTCAAGTCACCTCCAATAAGTATATGTACTAACTAAGAGTACGCTTCCTGTGCAAATGCATTCTCATGCCATATCCCCAGCCCACCTTCAACCCTCTTTCCTCCTCTGCGGGTTTCCAGTTGAAGCCTTATTGAAATTCTGCAGTTGCTACTGGCCCCAGCCATTTCCAAAATGGAAAAGGCACAAAAAATTATACATTATAAAACAATGAAGTTACAGATAAAAGGATAAGTGCTAAGTAATGGACCCAAGGTGGGGGAAGGAGGAGAAAACAAAGGCCAAAATTATACCAGAAAAATCTCTACTAAGAAAAGAATTTCTATTTCCTATTGCAGATGCACACACAATATTTAGCTGAATATCTTGGCAGGCAACATAAATTGGGAAACATGGCAGAGATTTCACCATAGCATTTATCACTACCTCAAGTTCTATATTTATTTACTTTCTGTCTCCCACCCTGGAATGTAAGTTCTGTGAGGGAAGAGATTTGACCTGGCTTATTCAGCATTGCCTCCACGGCACCTAGAACGCACCTGGCACTAAATAAATATTTGTTGAATGAATAATTGCCTAATGGAGGGGAACATACCATGTCATCAGAAAAGATGTGGTTCTCTTTAGGTATAAATCTGAGAGGAATTTATTTTTTTAAAAAACTGAACAACACAATAGACAATGGATTCGAAAACAGCTTGTATGAAAGTTGCAGCAAGATTTTTCCTGTGGCGGAATGGACTCTACCTACCAGCTACAGAAACACGACTTTTGCATATGCCAGGACTAAAAGGAAGGATCTACTGGATATAATCCTCGAGCCCCTGTCGCTGAAGTAACTCACATTTGGTTATGTACTTTCCTACAGAAAATCCTTTCCTCCATCCAGAATTAAGCCTAATGGATGAGAGAATATTCTGGAAATATTTTACCATTTGACCACTGTACTGACACAGTATCAACGGAGCACTGCACGCTCATAAAATCACATCTTCAGAGGGCAAACTATACAGAGGTCTGCGAAGCCAGCTACCTGTTCAATGCAGCACAGCTTAGTACAAGGGAACCGAGGGGGAGGAACAAGATGCCCAATTTGAAGTCCGAGTGGCTTGCTGGTCTGCCCCTGAATTTACTTCCCTCCGCAGTTGCTTACCTTTGCGATGAAGATTCCTGCATCCATGATGGCCTTAATGTGCCTTAACCAGCCAGAGTTCTCCAGACCCCACAGGAAATCACTCATGGAGGGAGATTTCAGTTCACACACTGCAAGATAAATCATGTTATAAAAGTGAAATTAAGGCACTCTCTCATTTTACATATGATAATATTTTACATTTAGTGTGTTAATGATTCCTTTGTTATAGCAGATATTTTCTGGAAGAACTAAGTCTAAATACCCAAGTTTTCTAAACTTGATTCTATTGAACCATTTCAAGCAAGGCTTTTCTAGCTTCTTTGGTCATGGGGGATTCTGTATCTATCTTCAGGTGCTGTATCTGTAAAGTTTAAATCCTAATATTAATGAAAATCATTGAATGTTATCACAGTAAAGGTCTGGCAGAAAACATCTATTTACTTTTCCAGTAAAGATATTAAGGAGCTGTGTGTGAGTAAAGAGCGCCATGGAAGAAAAATTATAAAACAGATTCCAGCACTTAGAACTCCCCATCACCCAACCACTTCAGATTAGGACTGCTGTAAAAACACAAAACAGAGCTGTCCTAGAAGTCTTAATGGAAATAATCAAACTCCTCTTACCAATAACCCCCACCCAATGGGAGTAAAGTCTGTAAACTTTAAAATGAGATCTATACCTCTGAGCCAATTCTAGAGCATCAGGTGAGGGGATTTCCCTTTGATTGAAAATGAAGAAAACCTAGAATCCCAATAATATCTTTATTTACATAACTAAGGCAGGTGTGTAAATGCTTCTATATTATCAACCATAGCTGGGTGTCATGGTGCGTGCCTGTAGTCCCAGCTACTCAGGACGCTGAGGCAGGAGGATCCCTTGAGCCCAGGAGTTTGAGGTTACAGTGAGCTATGATGATGCCACTGCACTCTACCCAGGGCGACAGAGTCAGACTCTGTCTCAAAAAAAAAAAAAAATAAAAGGAAAGGAAATTGAACCTCACTCCCTACCCCCGCGACCTTTCATATTATAAAAAAAATTATCAACCAGTAACTTTCATCTCAAGAGCTTGTCTTTTATTTAACTAAAGTATGAAAAAGCTTTAGAGCTAGTGTTCTGACTACGTATCACAAATATTGCATTCCAAAGTTTATGGGTTTTGTACCTATAAAGCGCTATTGGGTAGTCCTATCAATCAACCAATGAAAATTAAATAATGATCTATAGTTTTTCAGTTTAAGCATATTTTGTTGTACTCTGTGATGCAGTAAACACATGCAAGGAGTAGAGAGCTCTATTTCCTACTCCTGACTCCATCAGTAATTAGCTGTGTAATCTTGCACGTTATTCAACTCTTTAAGCCTCAATTTCTTCATTTCTAAAAGAAGGAAGGTGCACTACTAAATTATAGCCTTCCAACTCAACGCTCCTAGATTCAACTTTGTTAACTCTTTGAAAGCACGGTGTATATGGAGTACATGGCAACCATTTACAAAAATATTTATCAGATGACCTGCCCCCAAATATGCCAGATAACAGAGGATTCACTCTGATTTTCTGCAACAAAATAGCCATGCAAAAAAGCACAAGTAGTTAAATTCCAAGACATATATGACAGCAATGATGAAGGAAGTAACAATGAGATTCCCAGAAAAAGCCCCACTTAAGAAAACCGTATTATGAATGTGTTTAGGCAAGATTCCAAAATCTCCCGTCCAAAAGCCTGCCCGGAGCCAGAGACAGCTCCGAAGGCCTACTAAGCAGCTGGGGAACTGAAGTCCCTCTGGCATGGCTCTGGCTCAGAGCAGTGTCCCTCTGTCTGAAGTCACAGTATCGCACCCCTCCCTCAGGCCCAAGATCACAGGCAAGACGACAGGACCAGTATCTGGTAAAGCACATGCAAAATAGCAGAGGAAAGGGTGCTTATCTGAAGCCCAGGGAAAAATACACAGATTGAGTCACAGAATCTACAGCTCTATTACTCAGCTCCGTGGCCCTGGGTGCTCGGCAGTGGGCTGAGTGTTTCTAAGCTTATCATTTTAGTCATTAAAAGTTATGAAATATTTACACACATAAAGATTAACAAATCATGTAACACATCCAATGAAGTATTACCCAGCCATAAAAGGAAACGAGCTATCAAGCCATGAAAAGACAAGAAGGGAAGTTAAATGCATACTGCCAAGTGAAAGAGGCCAGTCTTTCACTGAAAAGGCTCCGTACTATATAATTCCAACTCTATGACCTTCTGGAAAAGGCAAAACCATGGAGGCAGTAAAAAGATCAGCGGTTGCCAAGGGTTGGCGGAGGGAGGGATGAACAGGCGGAGCACAAGAATGTTTAGGGCAATAAAACTGCTCTGTGATACTATGAGTGGATACATGTCATTAAATATTTGTCAAGATCCATAGAATGTGCAACACCAGAGTGAATCCTAATGTCAACTATGGACTCCTAGTGATAAAGATGTGTTGGTGCAGCCTCGCTGACTGCAACAATGCACCCTTCTGTGGGGACACTGATAACAGGGGAGGCCGTGCACATGGGGCAGGGGGTGTATGGGAAGGGAACTCTGTACCTATTGCTCAGTTCTGCTGTGAACCCAAAACTGCTCTAAAAAATAAAACCTTTTTAAAAAAAATAATGTAACAGTCACCCAGATTAGCTTCAATTGCTTCAGATCCCTAAACCAAAAAAAAAAAAAAAGAGAAGAAGAAAGAAAATGTTAAAAATAAAGTCTCATACCATCCTGCTTCTTCCCTTTGAAATTTAATATTCCCAAGCATGTCCTTTCACTACTTCCTTACTAGCTGTGTGAGCTTGGACAAGTTACTTACCCTCTCTGTACCTCGGTTTCCATAGCTATAAAACAGGGATAATAATGGGCCATGCATCAAAGCATTGTTATATATGTTAGCCCTTATTACTATTATTATCCTCAAATAGTATCTTTGTAGGTATTAAAATTTATGTATACCCTTTTGCAACTTGATTATTTCATTCACCATTTTTTGAGATATCCATATTATGTAAGTAGATTAATTTCATTCACTTTAACAACTATAATATTCTATTCTATGACTACAGCTCGTATTATTTATCCATTCCCCTACTGTTGACAATTGTTTCTTCTTTTTCAGTATTTACACACAGTGCAGTAAAAAACACCTTTCCACGATCTCCTCGTGGCAACTCCCCCTGTACATGTATTTCTCTAAGCGAAATGGGCTGGGCCACAGAGTTTCTGCATCTTCAGCTCTACCATGCACAGGTGGCCCTCCGTATCCTCGGATCCAACCAAATGAGGATCAAAAATATTTGGAAAAAATAACAATAATTTAAAAACAATACAAGTAGCAAAACAATATAACAATTATTTACACAGCATTTACATCGTACTTGGTATTATAAGTAATCTAGAGATGATTTAAAGTGTACGGGAGGGTCTGAATAGGTTGTGTGCAAATACTGCATCATGTTATATGAGGCACTTGGGCATCCGCAGATTTGGGTGTCTGGGGTGGGGTGTCCTAAAACCCATGCCCCTTAGACACTGAGGATGACTCTACTGCCAAACTGCTCTTGAAGGGGGCTGCACTGGCTTGCATTCTCACCAGCAGGGGGGCAGAGTTCCTCTCCCCCATACCCTAGCTAACACTTGGCATTGCTGATGCTTTTGGTTGTGCCAGTCTTATTTCTCTAAGGATACAAATGCCAGTTTTTTGTTTCTTTTCTTCTACTCTCTGGATTGAATCAGGTTTTTTATTCCAGATTCTATTTACTCGTTTGCTTACTTGCTGTGGGGGGCGGGGGAGCGGGTCTGTCATTCATGCTGACTGCCCCTCAATTTGCTGGTAATCTTTGACTCTCACATGTAAGAGTGAGATGCGAAGAGGCTGGCAGGAAGTGCTGTGTGCATGGGCAGGACTTCTTAGCTGCCAGCCTTTGCTATAGCGGATTGGGCCAGTCTGACCCCCAGATGTCAGGATCTGCAAGTCTTTGCTCTAGGAATATCTGGGGACCCCAGGAAGGGATCTTCCCAATACCTGAGTCAATCAGTAAGGCTGGAAGCCAGTGTCCTAAGAGCAGAGTTGGGGCGGGAAGCCATGCGTTTAGACTTTTACTTAACTCCTCCTTTTTTGGTCTAGAATTCCCTGTCCCACTTTCCCAGCTTTGCCTGGTGCTCCTCATCCCTGAGTCGCTCCAGTGAGCCTTTCCAGAAAGTTCATCCCCATCTTCTTCTCTTGTGGAAGTGTGGAAAGAGGCTTCGCACTTCCACAGGGAAGGGAGGCAGCTGGGATCTAATGAACTGCTTCCTGTACAAACATCCAGCCCGTCCTCTTGTTTCAGAGGCACCTGACGCCACTCATTCCAGAGCCTTCCTAAGGATCTGCACGTCCATGTGGTTTACTTTAGCTCACACTTCCACCGTAAACTGCAGCTGTTTTCTAGTCTGTTGAGTTAGTTATCACTCATCCATTTTGCAGCTTTTATATTTTTGTTGCTGTCATCTCCTCTTCCACTCACCTGTCCATCTGTATTTTTGCCTTTTTTCCCACTGCATTATCATTTCAGTGGAGAGTCAGGAGGAAGTGGGTAAACATATGTTATGTGTAACTGGAACAGAAATGAGATAACTTTGGGCCTGCAAGAGTTGGAACTGAGATTCCCTCTATCAAACTGAATTGGTTAAAAAAAGAAAAATAAGCCAGGCACAATGGCTCATGCACGCCTGTAATCCCGGCACTTTAGGAGGTGAGGCAGGAGGATTCCTCAAGGCCATGAGTTCAAGACCAGCCTGGGCAACACAGTGACACCTCATCCCTAGAAAAAATTTTTTTAAAATTAGCCATGCGTGGTGGTGCACACCTGCAGTCCTACCTACTCAGGAGGCTGAGGCAGGAGGATCACTTGAGCCCAGGAGTTCGAGGCTGCAGTGAGCTATGATTGTGCCACAGCACTCTAGCCCAGATGACAGAGTGAGACCTTGTCAAAAGCAAAACAAAACAAAACAAAACAGAAATCCACTCATGGACGCAGGGTGACGATCAGGAAGCTAGTCTCCGCCTGGACTCTGCATGAGAATAAGAATTTCTCCTGAGATGCTGAAACCCTCGGCCTGGTCTCCTACATGTTTGGAATCCAAACTTACACTTTCCTTAAGCACAGAAGCCCCTAAACTGAGAAATTATCCTATCTGGGCTGGGAGTCTTGCAGACACAAACCAAAACCTGCTCGGGAGCAATACTTCCATAATTCTGAGGAATCCCACAGAAAAAGCTGCACTGAAGATAAATTTATAACACACCAAACAGCAGTGTTCATGCTAATGGCAGCGGACAGAGGGAAAAAAGACACAAGAATCCGGTACGATGAGCACAGTCGTCCAGACAGGCTTTAAGGAGCAGGAGGATGGAAGCCTCCAGCAAAACACAACACGGGTCGCATTCCTGGTGTGTCTGGGTTCACACTTCTGGTGGTGTGGGGAGGAACTGGTGTTGGCCACTGTGGTGGGGTTGTACGCTGTCATCTATCTCGTCACAACCGCCCTGTCTGGACGGTCTCAGGTTAGGGTTACCCCGGGTATTTGCACGGTATCTGGGAGGTGGACGTGAAGTGGCGGCACTCACGCTCTGCAGGGCCCGCCCTCTCCAACCTGTCCTCCCTCCCTGCTCATGCCCGGCCCTTCCTCCCGGCTGCCAGCCTGTGCCCTCCAGGGACCGCGGGCCTCCGGCAACACAGGAGCGGCCGCCTTCCTCAGACGTCTTCACAAGCTCCCCTCACGGTCTTTCATTAGTGACTGTCCTCTCTGCTCCGCTAGCCACCCCGCTCTGCACCCTCACGTCCCCAATGCCTCCTGAAAACGAAGCCCGTTTCCCAGACCACCACTAGTTGGCAGATGAGATAAAATACTACCTATAAGCATCATGCTGGCATAATGAAGATTCCCCAGAGTGGCAGGTATGGTGCACGTTTTATTATCTGGTCACTCAGCACAGCGTCCCGGGAGAAAGGAGGTGTTTTGACTCATGTAAACTTGTGAAATCTGAGGCTCAGAACAGTTAAAACACAAAGTGATCACTAGCAGAAGAAGATCTCAAATACAGGTCTTCTGACAAATCTAGAGCTTTTGCCACCACACCATGGCTACCTTGGTGGGGTCTTTTTGTGTCTTATTTTTAAAGACAAGGTCTTGCTCTGTCGTCCAGGCTGGAGTGCGGTGGCCTGATCATAGCTCATTGCAGCCTCTAAGTCCTGGGCTCACGCGATCTTCCCCTGGGTGGGTTTTACCAGAAATAATAATAATAGTAAAACTTAAATACCAATACCAGACACTCTTCTAAGTGCTTGATATAGATTAGCTTTTTCAATCCTCAAAACAATCATGATGAGGAAGGTACCATTATTATTCTCATTTTTTGATGCAAAGAGAGGTTGAGAAGCTTGTCCAGAGTCTCCCAGCTGACACGTGGTGGGGCCGGATTCAGTCCGTTCCTGTTCTTCATCAGTGCTCTCAATCTCAGCTCGGCTTTTATTTTTCCATAATTCAAACATGAACCAGTCTAAGTACTTCTTGGTTCCCAAATACTATCAGCTTAAAGATTGTGCTTTCTAGCACTTACAACTGTGCTGTCCCACCGTAGTAGTCACCAGTCACACGTGGCTATGCGAGCACTTGGGATATGTCCAGTCTGAACTGAGACAGGCTATAGTGTGAAATGTGAATCGAAGTGGACAGACTTAGCGCAGAAAGAGCATGCAAAACACCCCATTAGTAGCTCTTTATACTGATTATATGTTGAATAAACATATAATCAGTATATGTTTGGGATAAATTGTAAAATTTTGGTAAAATTTGGGATATATTGGGTTAAATTTAAAAGTATTGGCCGGGCGCGGTGGCTCACGCCTGTAATCCTAGCACTCTGGGAGGCCGAGGCGGGTGGATCGTTTGAGCTCAGGAATCCGAGACCAGCCTGAGCAAGAACGAGACCCGTCTCTACCAAAAAAATAGAAAGAAATTATCTGGACAACTAAAAATATATAGAAAAAATTAGCCGGGCATGGTGGCGCATGCCTGTAGTCCCAGCTACTCGGGAGGCTGAGGCAGGAGGATCGCTTGAGCCCAGGAGTTTGAGGTTGCTGTGAGCTAGGCTGAGGCCACGGCACTCACTCTAGCAACAAAGCGGGCAACAAAGCGAGACTCTGTCTCAAAAAATAATAAATAAATAAAAGTATTAAAATTAATCTACCTATTTCTTTTTCCTTTTTTTAATGGAGCCACCAGAAAATTTAAAATTATGAATATAGTCCGCACTTGGGGCTTGCATTGTATTTCTAGGGACAGTTCTGATTTAGATTGCTCAAGGAAGTTTAACCTGATCAGAAGCATTTCAATGTTTTTGCACTCTAGAATAAAATGTAAAACCACGTACCCCCTTCGCACACCCTGGCCTAATGGATCATCATAAGATTGCAGGTGTGGCAAAGGGTGTGTTTTTCTTTTGTAAGGTAGCAAAGGGGCAGTTAGGAAGGGATGGAGAGCTGGCTTAAAGCCTGGCCGGAGGAGCCTTCTAAGGCTGGTCACATAACTGCAGGAAGGACATAAGGAGGCTGATGATCTAGAAGCCAATTACCATCAAGCAACGTACCCAGGTCGTGCCTCAGAAAGCTCTCCCGTGAGCACAGCAGTCCGTGGCCCCAGTTTGCAGACAGACAGCTGAGTGTGATGCAAAGGCCAGCCCCTAGTGAGCACTGAGCACGCCCTGCCTTTCTGGCCCAGCCTGGCGCAGATCTGTCCTCTGCAGACAGGGCCCGGCAGTACCGGGCAGGCCCTGCAAGCGGCAGGCTCGCCTCTGCCTGCCCAGCGGGAAGGGTGGCAAATTCCAGCACCCTCCGCAAGCTCTCGCCACTCCCTGGGTGCCTGCTGTTTGGTCTTTCTGTCCGAGCCCAGGCCCTGACCCGAAGTGTTCAACCTAATCCTAAAACACACACATTCTGCTGCTTGAAGTCTCAGGACTCAACTGACTTCCTTTCTACCTTCTGCAGATAACATTCTCCTGCGGGTTTTTTTTGGTTTTTTTTTTCCACGAAACACATCAAACGTTCAGGTTGTTATTGTAGACCTCAGGGCTAGTTAGTATTCTCACTTATTTCAAAAAGTCCAGGCAGCCCGAGGAATATCTTGGCATCCAAACTCTGAACTTCTGCCCAAGAACAAATGATCCTGTTCACATTCTCTTCCCACGGGGCATGGAAGTGACAGCGTGTTTAAAAATAAAGACGCCAGGCTTTCCAGCTAACCTGGGGACAGCCGAGGCCCACAGCAAGGGAGGAGTGGACGGCTCACAGGACAAGGCCCTGAACTGTCCTGCCGGAGAGAATGTCCCCACACTTCCTTTCTCCTTTAACTCACACAGCAAGGGGACAGGCTGCTGCGGTGACTGCCTCATGAGCTCCTTTCTTCCCACACTAAGAAGGGCTCCTTGTTCAACAGTTCTGTTTTCGGGAACGTTAAAATTGCGTAGGCTAAATAAAATAACCCCAGCAGATTTTCGAGCAGAGTTAACAACCGAGTGGGTGGTTTGTCCCCTGAGTGCTGAGTGGCCATGTTAAAAGCAAAAAGCTCTGCAGATGATTAATACTCTGGGACAGATGGGGGGACACTCGAGACTGAAACAATTAGCGCCCGGATTTTTAAATATACAACTGTTGGGTTTGTTTGGATAAACTCGGGATGAGGCAGAAATACTGATGTGTTCACTCGTGTTGCCAAACCCGAACCAATATTGACAGACCGTTTTGCTGAACAAAGTCCCTTTCAGCTGACACCAGAGGCATATGCCACAAATGACAGAGAACTGTGCTTACTAACCAGGGGTTTAATGGCTGGGTCCAGTGATATTTGTTTTATATAACAGGGCAACTATATCCCATAAACATACATGAGCCACAGTAAAACAAAAAAAGAAAAAAAGAAAAGATATATAATTTTAGAACCTTAGGAAACGTGCAATTTACTTAGAAAAAATAAAGCCTCACATGATCTCACTTAGGTATTTCCTACACCAATCTTATTTTTCCCTATTCGGTTGCTGGGCAGAGTCAGTGAAGGAGCAAAGAAAGTCTCCATTTGAACCCTGTGGGGTTGGCCTTTCCTGCACCCTAAGGCTTAGAGTTGCAATGTGCACGCCCTGTCTTAACTACCAGCCTGAGTTCTGCCGATGTTTGATTTGTCCCTTTCCCATTTTGGAGTCAAGAGGGCAAGACCAATGAGACAGTCTTCAGAGAACTGGCAAAATGAGAATAGTTTCCCTTCACTGAACATCCCAGAAGGTGAAACCATTCAAAGAGGACTTCATCATGGCCTGTAACGTGGAAATGTTGAGTTGAGCCCACACGAGCCCACCATGGTGACACGAAATAAACCTCTGAGCTCTGCAGAGAGCTGTATTCAACTTACTCACGTCAGGGCTGCTCTCCTTCCTTCCTTCCTTCCTTCCCCAACCAGCACAGGCCCTCTTCATACAGAACTCCCCCTACCTGGAGAAATTCACTCTTCAGATGAACTGAAGCTGCTTCCCAGGGAGTCGCTTCTCTACACGACACCAACGGGACTAAAGATTATTCTTTAAAACATTTCCAGCTCTGATCACGACGATACTTTCTAGACTCTCCACACAGTTCGTGATGCCCTGAAAGCCATTTTCGTATAGCCCTGTTTTCTTGTAAAGAATCTGATGATAACATAAAATAGTAAGGTGCAATCAAGCCCACCTTCTGTATACCTGTGTCAGCAGTGCTTGACTGAGTAGCACAGAAGACAGTATCCATACACGTGTGTGTGTGCATGTGTATCCAGTACTAATAAACACATATGTGTGTATGTAAATGTACATACACAGACACACCGACACATTCCAGAACGCTAATCACCACCGGCCTAAGGAAGGCCAACCAGCAAGTTCACAGGAGAATGCCCTGCTAGTCTTTAGGAATGGGAACTTTGTATCGAAAGACAAATTCATGGTATAAGGTGCTATCTTAGGCTTATCATGGGGTAAGCAGAGTAAGATGTGAATATTAACTGCTGGGGTGTGTCAAACTTTGCAGCAAATAAGAACTGCGTGTGTCCATTTACATTCCAGCCAGCATACGTGAGTAACGGGGTTGGCACTTTACTCTTAACCCCCTCACCCTCCCAGATCTGTCGTAGAGACAATCGTCTCCACTGGGAGGGGAGGAAAGGGCTCAGATGCCGGTGACACAGCAAGCACACTGGGACAGGACTCTAGGTCCCTGACTCCACTTTCTATTATTTTCACTACAAACAGAGAATAACTAAAAGTCAATATACAAACGGAGCCAGGATGGACAGGAACTGAATTGAAGGTTGGGTTGAAGAAGGGACGATAAAGTCTAAATAGGAAACTCAACGCAAATGGAAACAGCGAAGTTGAGGCTGGGAAAAGACAGGGGTGTCCGAGGCCGGAAAGTCCGGGTGGATACAAAGGGGCAGGTGCTGCAGACGGGGTCAGGAATCACGAAAGACGGAGATGGGTCAGGAATCACGAAAGACCGAGATGGTGGCAGCCAGTAACCGACGTGGTGAAATGACCAGCGCAGGCAGCAGAGGACACGGGGGTGTGGATCATGCCACACTCCTGTCGCCACCAGCTGAAGAAGCTTCCAGGACCAACACGCTCGTCAACTTGAGACCACACTGTCACTGGCAAGCAAGTACTGGATTACCAAGCGCCAACAACAGCCTTACGGAAAAACAGCTCGTCTTGTCACTAACATTAGCCCTGGCTATCTTTAGTTTCACGGGGCAGGATCTCTCCTGCAGGCGCTCTTTTCATAAATGTCCTGGTTATCCAAAAACTTGCCACCGTGCTTAACAAAATATACAACAGTCATTCTGGGGGTGAAAATTTTTAATCTTTGAATAGTCTCAGTGAGCTGCAAAATCAAGCATGATCAGGAGAAAAACAGCCATTACTCCCTCGTGAAATCACTTTGTTTTCTCTTGTCCTCTTCTTGGATAATGGCAAATCGTCGTTGGCTTTGACATCCAGTTAAAACATTCCTGACTCACGCAGGGATCGCCCTCTGTGAGAGTGCTGATGAGCAAGCAGGAGCTTTTCTTCCCGCTGTGATTTTTGTCCTGTGTGAAAATGTGTGTGTGAATGAAGGAAGCATTTGTCTGTCCAATGCCTAACACGTAGAACGCTCTCAACAACCGTCTGATGAAC
>CM052451.1:12490061-12506537 GCA_028533085.1 Varecia variegata
GCTTCCCATGTGGAAACCTATGCCACGGTGCCAAATTTTGAGGAAAAATGGCCAGATTTTAAGGTCACTGTTGGTTGTTCCATCCAACAGTTTAGTCATCTGAGGAAATTGCTAACAGTAAAATGTCAGAATATAGAGAACTGGAAAAGGATTAACCTTTATAGCTTGTCATTAGCTCATCGTAGCTGATATAACTTCATTGCATAAATTTTTTAGGTCATGGGATAGGATATACTCACTTGAAAATGAAAAACTTAAATTTGAAACATCTATAAAAGGTTGGAGTCTTCCATTTCTTCAAGGTTGAATTAGCCATTACCCCATAAAGACACGAGGTAAAGAAGAACGTATCAAATCAAAAGGACATTTGAACTGATAGTCATATCCTTCCCTCTCTGAGAAGAGAGAAGTATTTCATAGAAACCTTGGAGCTAGGCGTGTTAGGGACTGTGCCCCGTAGATGTGGCATACCCAGGGCACCTTGGCAGGGAGACCAGAGCAGGGAATCAATCATATGACCCTACTGCCCACCAAGATGGTGCCTCCCACGACACACTCCAAGTTCTCTGCTTCCAACCATCCTTCCTACACCTACGGAAGACACTGACTAATCAGGCTCCTAACCTTCACACAGAACATACAAGACAGGACCCCCAGGGCCACCTGACTTTGCCACAAAATGTTCTCCACAGTCAATGCCTACAACTTCAGGGGATATAACAAAAATAGTTCCATTTTGGGGCCCATTATTAATAAAAAAGATACCAATCTCTTAAACTGATTCTGCTCAGTTCCCCCGCACACAGCACTTTGCAGCATTAGTGCCCACACTGGGCCTTTGTTCCACGTGCTCTGGGCCCACTGCCATCGGTCCCCTCCCTGTCAGGCTGAGGTTTGTCTCTGTCTCTGTAAAACAACTTGCTGAGAAAACACCCAAACGGCCCGACATGTTTGTTAAATCATAGTTGATGCACTTGGCCGAGTGGACACAGAGCGTGTCACGAGGCGAGCGCTGACATGCCTCTGAGAAGTGCGCTCTTACCCCCCCACCCCCGTCTTCTGAATAAAGAAAATGAGAAAATTTCCCAACGGGAAAGCATAGGGCCTATCCGACACTGGCCTGGCTGATCGCATTCATCCACAGCCTGTCAACTTGTCCCCTTCATTCAGTACTTATTTTAAAACACATCATTGCCTCCCCAGAGAAAGTATATGCACCTTACGTTGGAAAGCACTTTATGGTTTGCAAGAGATCCTTTTACTAAGTCATGAGTTAAACAGGGAAGATGTATTGCTTATGTTGTTTTATCAATACAGACAATGAGATCTGAGCAAGTTTACTCAGGGACTAAAGCAAGAACTCAAACCTAGGTCTTCCCAGGGCACCTTCTAGCCCAACCCACCACCCAGACGGGCAGTAGAACCTAGTGGCGAAGAGTGTGGCATTTGCATTCACATTACTTAGGTGAAAATGTTGGTTCTACTACTTACTGTTGTGAGTTTGCACAAGTTTCTTAGCCTCTGTGCCTGAATTTCCTCATCTGTAAAGTGAGGGTAAGAGTAGCTACAACTTGACCACAATGATGATTACTTGAGTAAATATATCTTAACAATTTTGAAGTGTCCGATACATAGTAATCCTTCCATAAAGTTGTATCTTCATTACTACCTGAGGTGGTTATCTACGAGCTTGTCTGATGTCAGAACTGCAGATCAACAAGGATCATCATAATATGACGGCAAGTACTGGGTTCAAATCCTGCTTTGTTATGTGATACTGGAAAGGATGCTTTTAAAAAAAAATTAATTAAAAATGTAAAATACCAGACTCTGTAACTGGAAAGAGATACTCCCACTCACTTTGCTGAAATAAACTGCCATGTTGTGAACAGATTATGTAGAGGTCCATGTAAGCCTAGCTCACAGCAACCCCAAACTCCTGAGCTCAAGCAATCCTCCCACCTCGGCCTCCCAAAGTGCTAGGATTACAGGCGTGAGCCACCATGCCCAGACAGGATGCAAAATTTTCTATCAGAAAGGTGGAACAAAATTATTTAATCAGTCTCCTGTTGAACATTTATGTGTCTTCCAATATTCTACTATTATAAATAAACTACTACTGTCAATATAGGCATGTCTATATATATATTTTTAAACAATATTTTCAATTAGTCCCTAAAAGGAGGTAATCTGGTAAAAACTATGTATGTCTAAACAAAGCATATTATGTCTCTCTAAACTAATTTAAATGATACCAGAAATATTTAAATACTAGTTTTACCATATTCTTTTCAGCACTCGAAAATTTTTTAAAAGTAGGTGAAAAGGTACTTTAAGGTTTCAACTTAACATTTCTTTACTTACCGAAGTTTAAACATTTTTCTATGTCTATTTGTTTCAAGTTACTGCTTCCTCTTTAAAACTTTTTCTTAGATTAGGCCAGGCGCGGTGGCTCACGCCTGTAATCCTAGCACTCTGGGAGGCACTCTGGGAGGCCGAGGCGGGTGGATCGCTCAAGGTCAGGAGTTCGAGACCAGCCTGACCTTGAGACCAGTAGAGACCAGTAGAGCCCGTCTCTACTAAAAATAGAAAGAAATTATCTGGCCAACTAAAAATATATATAGAAAAAATTGGCCGGGCATGGTGGCGCATGCCTGTAGTCCCAGCTACTCGGGAGGCTGAGGGAGGAGGATCACTCGGCCCAGGAGTGTGAGGTTGCTGTGGGCTAGGCTGACGCCACGGCACTCACTCTAGCCCGGGCGACAGAGCGAGACTCTGTCTCAAAAAAAAAATTTTTCTTAGATGAAGTTGTCTAACCTCTCTGAGACTGTTGCTTCATCTATGAAGTGAAGATAGTATCATGCGCTGTACACTATTGTGAAAACCAAACACGATCCTTTAAGTGAAGATACTTATGAAGACTAGCACAGAGCAGCTGCTCAACTTTTAACTAAATGAATAAACCAGTGAATGAGTGGTCAGTTAGAACCACGCAGTGGCCAACAATATCAGTCTAATATTCGCGTGGAATCTAGGCATAAAACTAGTCATGGGGAGAAAGTGAAATTTTCTAGGCAACATGGAAAAGATGGCATGTTGATTGATGGAGAAAGGATGTCCCTGTTGTCTCTTTCTCATAAGCACCTGCCTACCTTGAAAGCAGGCACAGCCAAAGAGGTGTCACCGGGCAGCCCCTCAACAAGCCGAGCTGTGAAAGTCATTCCATCCACCTCCCTACCTTCCTCCCACCGGTTTCCTACCCAATGCCAAGGATGCCAAGAGGAAAAAGCTCCACCTAAGCTGATAACAATTTCCTTAGCCTTGGGAAGCACATATTGACTGTTTCAATAGAAAAGAAAATCCAGGGTGTCCTTTTATTTTATTTGAGGGAAAATCCACTATCTATAGGATCAAAAGGGAAACTGCTATGAAAAGTACTTACGATAATAAATTACACAATTGCTATGTAACCGAAAGATATTTTTATCTCCTTGGGAGGTACAAATAGCACAAAAATCGTTTGGTTTAGACTTTATAAATCAAAGTTAAAATTAAATAAGCTCTTTTAAAGGACCTACACAGGATGTGAACTTGGTCCTAGATTTCAGTTTCTGATGAAATATCCTGCAGGTCTTGCTCATGGACCGAGGTGTTCGGAGCCAGAATGCAAACAATTTTACTTCTCTGTTATTCAGAACCAATTCTGACAATATCCATAACAGTGGCAAAAACAAACTGAAGAAAATAATCATCATGAATGAAGTACATTATTTATTCCTCTGCCTACCAAGGGGGCAGCAGTGCAAACCTTCAAATCTGACGCCAAGGACAGCTGTGTGAAGGAGAAAAAGCCTCAGAAGGTTGGTGTGATTGCAACACTTCGTCATCAGCTGAGCTTCCACAATGGTTTATAATTTACCCGGTAAAAACACATAGTCAAACATTGGTTATGTCCCCTGAAAGCTGTCCTTACTTATTGCACTGCACATAGCTGGGGAAGTTATATAGGAGTACCATAATCCCTTCGGAAACAGAGAGCTGCCTTCCAGAGCTTTGTTTGTTTGTCCTTTGGAAAAAGGAGTGAGTCAGACCATAGGTATAAGGGCAGGAGTAATAGTTCCTGATGAAACACCAGACAGATGCCAATTTAACAACTAAAGCCAAGTTTGCATGTTATAAGCACTCTTAGGAACAACTTGCCACATAAAAGAAAATTTATGCTCTAAAAGTCATCTCATGAAATTACCAAATGAAAAATATAAAGCATATCAACATAAATGTATTTTAATGATTCTGATAATGATGAACACTCACCATACTAAAGTTAGACTTCCTATTCAATAACATGAACATGTTAGTCCAATTTTTCAACACATGAAAAGCACAGATTACAGCAGCGTTAGCCAAACTGCCCACAATCATCTCCCCAAGTTTCAGAGGCTCAAACGATCATGCCCAGGCATTGTCACTGTGACCTGAGATGCCACAAATTACGTGCAGAAGTAACATGAAGATAGCTCTGGGGCTCTGATTTTTTTCAGATGCAGGAAGAGATTTCCTTTATCCATTCAATGTTCTATTTTAAAGTGTTTGCAACCAGGGGACATCACACTGTCATAGCTAGAAAAGACCCACAGAAATTATTAGCCTAATCCTCTCATTTGAAAGCAGGTAACAGAGACCCACAGAAGTTAACGGATGTGTTCAAAGTTTCATAATGACTGAGATGAACCAGGAAGTCTAGGAAAGAGATGGAAATTAGGCTTGTTTGTGACACTCAGGTTTCCCCAGCCCCAACACTAGGTTGTTCTGATTGTACAGAAAACGGCATAAGTGAATGAAAGCAAATATGGATTCCTGGAAAAAATAACTCTTCTCTGTCCCTCTTCATCCCAGACCCCATGTTTCCTATCAAGACAGCCCACCTCCCTCGCACGCAGCTCCATCTTGGCAGCATTTGCCCCAGAAATGCACACATGGCCTTCAAGGCCAAGGCACAAAGGCCTTGGGGTTTCTGCACCCTCTGCCTTCTCTTCTCAGTCCCCACTAGACCCGGGAGTGGGGGACCACGGCGAGGGTTCTTCCTTAGGCCTTTATGATCACGAGGAGGATAAGCAGTAGATGAAGTTGGTTTTGCTTGAAATGCAGAATTTATGCTAAATAGCTTATGCCTGGTTTGGCCATATGAATAATTCCCATATGTTACATAATCTATCTTTTTAATTTCTTCTCCACGTGAGTATACGTCTTGCAATGCTCACTGCTATTGGTGGGAGTGTTGGGGGTGGGGTTACATGCATGTGTGTTTTGCAGCAGTTGCCACTGTTTAGAGGTGAGGACAGGACCTCCCATATCCTCCCTTCTAAGGACCACTCAGCAACTTGAGGATAGAGTTTATGATTATTTCTTCAAATGTAAGACTGCTTTGTCTCCAAATGGCCTTGAATGTAGATCAAACTAACATTACAAGGAAGAAAGAAAAACATCCCTGTGCACTTTTACCTTACATGTTAAGCACCACTAGAGAATCCCCGACTGCTAACCCCCAACTGACAAAACTACCGCACAATAACACAAGTAAAATAAGAAAATGACTGTTAAATGTTTAGAGAGTCACTGCAACATGGTATCTTCCCAACTTACCATACCTATGTAAATAGCATCAGGAAAAAAACAACTTTAAAATCAAAAGACCATCTTATTCCATTTTGGCATCAAAATATTTCATTGCTTTTTTCTTAACGCTGCACATAAGGAAATGGTTTACCTTCCAGCATTTTCTGCAGACTGTTCCTCATGACATGGATGTTCTCTATCCCGATAAACTGAAACTTGATATTGGAATAATTGTCTTCATTCTCATAGCCTTTCCCTGCAGCACGATTTGCCATTGCATTAAGCTGCAGTGGTCAGCAAAACAGAACAATCATCAATTATATTCAGGACATGAAACAACCAAAACACATCACGGATACCCATAAAAACATTCAAAAGGATGTGCAGAAACATAACATGCTTTCAATCGCTGGAACATGGTACTGAGATATGTAGATTCAGGGACTCATGCTGAGCTCATGTTCAACAGCATGAATTTGTTGGTGTGGGTGACATTTTCCTAGCTGGGAAGCACTCTGTAGAAACACCCATCCGGAGATGCCCCTCGCAGTTCCCTGTTAGAGATGCCACACTGAATGTGGAATTCCATTACGGAGCCAAATTGCTCCAATTTAATACCACATGTTACAACCTGTAGGTTTGCAGACTATCAGCAGAAACAGCTGTCAATAGAAGGCTAAGTTATTATATCTTTCAGTATGATACTGCCAATAAACATGTTATTGAATAGGAATGGTTGCATCAGTCTGATTTGTCTACAAGGGTCCCCCAGATACCCAATTAAACCTTGAGCAGGAATTGCTGAATAAATTGAAGAAAAGAAATGCAGATTCTAAGTCCCCTAAGACATTTCCTCCACCACCTTATTTAAATCTAGAGACCTATTAAGTGGGCTTTTTGATCACTTTCATTTTCATAATTTTGCATATGAGAAGTTGGGGTCTCCTAGTGCAAACTGAGTTAAATGAAAATGGACTTGAAGAAATGTATTAAACCCAAACTCTGCCTTAACCCTAAAATCAAGACGGGGACAAGTCCTGCTTTAGCTGGGAAATACACAGATCTCTAGAATGAATAAATTACTGCTAATACTCCGTTCTTGCTGTTTTCCTAAGCAGCTCATCACAGCCTAGAAAACAGTATTCACTGACCATTCTCTTCCTCTGCCCACAAAAGTCAGGAGAGATGCTCCAGGCAGAGAACCTGTGCCAGGAACTCACCACCAGAAAAAATATCTGCTTTTAAGAGCAAAATGCAAAGCAGTACTTTTCAAAAAGCTAAGTTAAAAACATATTTTCAATGTCCCAGATCTCTTACTTCTGAGAATCTGACAAAAGTACCAGCACACAAAAACAGATGCCCAAGAATGTTTATTGCAGTAGTTTTTTATAATAGTAAAAACCCAAGAACATCTCGATAGGGCAATGGCAGGAAAAAATTAGTTTATTCATGGCATGGACTACCACCAGGCACCAAGAAGAAGGGCACAGATGACACAGTATATATACATATGCTCCCTAACTTACGATGGGGTCACGCCCCGATAGAGAGGTTGTAAACTGAAAACAATGTGTCAAAAATGCGTGACTGACTGGGAGCTGTGCCGGCTGCCAGCCCGGCATGGCAAGAGAAGCAGTTTCCACCCAACGCGTACCGCTTCCACACCATTATGATGTCAAAACATCATAAGTCGAACCATCATAACTTGCAGACCCTCTGTATGTAGACTTGGAATTGGCTCATGATGCGTTAAGTGAAAAAAGTAAGCTATGGGATACTCACACAATCATCCAGTTTGTATAGAACAATCCAACTTACAGATATGCATTTATGTTTACCTGTGTTTATTAAGCAGAATAGAATGTCCGGAAGAATATATTAATTTGGCAGCAGTTACAGCAGAAAGACAGAGGGTGGCAAGTGGTAGGGATACCACCAATACGACTTCAGATATACTCTGTACCCTTTCATTGTTACAAAGAACATACATTAAGTTTATCATGTTTTTAAACAACAGGAATAAAATGTATTAAGTTTATCATGTTTTTAAACAACAGGAATAAAATGTATTAGAAGTGTAAAATAAAACAGCCCAGGGCAAGCTGTTGCCATAGGGGCTCAGGTGGGCAGACACCTCACATTTCCGTAGCAGCCCTGCTCCACAACTTAGCTCATGTGACATCAGCTGGGGACATCAGCCCCTCGGGACACTGTCCCCAGTCCACACAAGAGTGTCATCTTTCTCTGCTAGGGGAATAAAGGTTTTGGCTTTAATCCAAAAAAATATTAAAATAATGTATTTTTAAGACAATTTATATTCATGCTTTAAAAGTTTAAATATTTTAAGGGGAAAAATTTCTAAAATTATTAAATTATATAGCTATTGTTCTTCTAAAACTATTATAAAATATCACTGCTTTATATAATTATTTTCCAAAGCTTATCCTTTATAAGAATCTTCATAAAACAGAACAAATTCATAGGTTGCTTTCAAGCATCCTTATGTTACATGAACTTATGGTTTGTTTATTCTATATCTTGAATAATTCAGGTTAAGCCTACTCAGCATAGAGATAGTGTTTTTAATAAAAATCAAAATGCTCTTATTATTATTTTACTCTATAATTAAGACTCTATATTCACAATTTAAAATAGATGATTATCTGTGATCTGGGAGAATTTACTGGTAGTCTTCCTTAAAAGTAAAGGAACAACACACGATAACCTTCTCAAAGTCAACATGTACTTCACATAGTGAACAGAAGGTGGCAGTATTTAATCTACCATCCAGAGTGTAGCTTGTCAGGATTTCCACCTATTTCACAGGATCTAGCATGACAATGCTGCAAAATCTGAACCCTCAACGCAGGAAATGTGGTTTTACGATTAATAAAAATTTAAGAAGTTATCCTGGATAGTAGATGGATGATATAGATAGATGTAAAGATACCGTATTCCTTACATAAACAACTCACTATTAGTAAGTCAAATTTGGTCCTCTGTCCCTTTGGTTGAGAACTCCATGTCACCACCAAAGAAAAAGCTATTCATTTCAGCTCCTAAAAATCCTCAAGTAGATAAAGCCTGAGGGGTAACGGCATTCCAGTTTCACTTTATGTTTAAGAAACACAACAGATACGTGGAAAACAGGACTGGAAAAAGTACCCTGTTTTCTAACACAAGATCACTTTGCTATTTGAACGTTGCAGCATCTTTGGATGCAGAGAGAAGTTCATAAATGCAACAAAAAGAATTCTGTTGTTTCTCGAACACTCAGTGATCACCTACTGTGTGCCAGGCAATGAGTGGAAGAAGAAGATGAATAGGAAGCTGCAGTCTTAAGCTCATAATCGAGTATGGACGGGAAAGCACATGGCACCAGTGGCCACAGACAATCCCCCCAGGCCTGGGTGGGAGCTGAGTGAACACTGGAGACGGTGGCCGTGGCAGGAGCTGGGCTCTGGAGCAAGCCAACCCGGCTGGGGCGCAGGGTGACATCTCATGACAGAGTGAAAGCTCGGGCTGGACTGTAACAGAATCCGCAAGGACGGGGAGGGAGGGGAGGGCGTTCTAGACCAAGCAGTGTGGAGGCACAACCATCTAATCACCAATCCTAGAGAAAACGAAAAACATTCCACACGACATCCTGTTACACAACCAAAAACTCACTGACGTGGGGAAATCAGAGGGCATAACCACAGAGCGGTCTCTGGAGAAGGAGCAAGGACAAAAGGCTGAGCGTCACCGTGGCAGGTGCCTGCCTCAACCTCGCCCCTTCTCTTCACGGCTCAGCGATTCCGCCAAAGCTGCTGGGGTTCAGAGCGCAGCGTGGAGCCCTGCGTGCTCCTCCGGCCCTGGCCTGACTTTGGATGAGCTCGTGGTGGCTTCTCCAGCTCCCCTGGGTGTGCACTCAGAGGTGGCAACCTTCCTGGGTCCCAGAGTGGAGACCAGGCTCCACTGGGAAGTTTTTGTAACCGGACAAAACCATCATGGTCAAGCCCAACATGGGCTTTGCAGTCAGATCAGCCTGGATTTTGAATCGGGGCTCTGCCCTGAACTGTGTGACTTCGGATGAATTACTTAACAACCTCTTTAAATCTAATGTCTTACCCACAAAAAGAAAAAAAAAAAAAAAACCCTCCTGATTTGCAGGATTCTTACAAGAATTAAATGAGAAAGTGCCTGGCATTTTTACAAGCTCACCAAAGTCCCAGAACAAATTAACGATAAAGTCATGACCAAGGATGCAATACAATGAACAAATATTGCATCAACACTTTTCCGTATTTTCTTAAGGCACCAAACCCTAGCAGTAAAATATGAGCTGAAGGGCATGATCTTTTTGAGCAGATATTCAACACATGCCTGAGGACCTCACTGCCTCTGCGTCCAGAGAGTTCAAGGTCAACAGCAATTCCCAAACCTTTCATCTGAACAGGCGGCTCTGGAAGCTCTCCTGTGGGGCTAGTGTTGCTCAAAGGACAACAACTGCCCAGGCCACCTCCTAACCCTTTCTCTTTAAAATTAAACCTGCCAGCAAACCTGGGAAGTGCCTGTCCACACCTTCTATGGCAAACATCCACCCTGTCTCCTGGCTACCGGGGAGGCCTAATGTGCTCGGAACAAAAATCAACAGACGTAATCTTTAAAAGAATGACAGCTCTAAGCAAACAGTTTAAAACTCATGCGAAGTGCGTGTGCGTGGATCCATGTGAGACGAGGGCACGGCTCGTACGAGACCCCGCTTTTCTTTAATGGATCAGCGTCAAACTGCTTATCGCCGAGAGTAAACACGCTTAGTGCTAAATATACCCTTCAGATCAAATCCTTTGGATTAATGTATTTTAAATCTGGAATATGCCCGGCTCTACAGCTGGCGCATTTCCTAGAAGGTTTACATAACATAGCACAAACTTGGATCGCTGGCCCTTAAATCAGTCGGTGAATCTGTTTGCATTTAAACCTGGAAAACCAGGATAGGAAAAAGGGCTTCCCAGTCTCTACTCAGTAAAGCCCCTGTCTGGTCTTCCTTTTCTTTTTTCTTTTCTTTTCTTACCCTGTCTTCAGTGTACCTGTCTCAGAAGCAGGCATTCATTCAATCATCTCTAACTATTTGGAAATTCAGAATAGCTCCACCTTGCTTAGGTGCAAAGGGATGAAGAAAGGCAGGCAGTGTGAGCAGGAAGGGGTTAAAGCACAACAAGCCAGAGAAAAAGCACAAATCAAAAGAGAACAGTAAAAGTTAGAGATTTTCTGGCATCGTTCAAGTGAAAAACCTTCAAGCGGAGAAGCTATCTTTTTTCCCAGTTTGAAGCTTTTATCTGTGTGTTGTGCTTTGAAAATGTATTTCCAAGAAAGGGAGCCTTTCCCTCTAATCTACTCGAATGTGAAGGTGATCTCGCTGTAAGATCTGTCTCGTCACTGGTCCCTGTGACTGATCTACTCATCCCGCATCCGAGAGTAACTCTCCAACTCACTGCCACGCACAGCTACCCCTAACCAGACCTGGGTCTGTTCTGAGGTCAAGGGTATGAGTAAGGCTCTGATCTCACACCAGGAGAACGTCCCAGTTAAATGATCCAGAGCATGAATCCCAATATTTGGGTGACATGAAGCTCAGCAAAAATTACCAGGGTCTGAGTGCCTACCCCAAGGGTAGTGTCCGGTTCCCATGGTTTCTCACGTCACCAGTGAGTGCAGGCTACGTCCAGACTTGCCCATTCTTAACAGCGGATACTTTTAAGTGACTTGAGCTGCCACTCCTAATTAGTCCTATTTCCTCCTTCCTGTTGTAATGTTTATTTCCTTACATTCTATTTTAAATAGCATCACTGACATAGAATTCACGTGTCACACAATTCACTCATTTTCAATGTAGAAGTCAATGGTGTTTAGTATGTTGACAGAGTTGTGCGACCATCAGCACAATCTAACTTTAGACTATTTCCATTACCCCAAAGAGAAATCCTCTACCCGTTAGCAGCCACCTCCATTTCTTCCCCACCCCCCAGCCCTAGGCAACCATCAATCTAAAAACTGTCTGTTGCTATGAATTTGGCTGTTGTGGGCATTTCATGTAAATGGAATCAGACGATATGGGTTCCTTTCTGACAGACTTCGTCCATTTCGCATCACACTGTCAAGGTTCACTTATGTTGTAGCACATATCAGGACTTCATCCCCTGTTACAGTCCACTGAATGGACATACCACATTTTATAAATCCATTCTCAGTGGAGGAACATTTGGTTATTGGCACTTTTTAGCTATTATTAATAATGAACAAACATTCATATACAAGTTTTTATGTGGACATGTTTTCATCTCTCTTATACAGCTAGGAGTGGAATTACTGGGTCACACACTGACTCTTTCACATTTAAGGTCCTTATGCTCTTTTAACCTTTTTATGATAAAAAAAAATTTCAAACTGTAATTTAGAAAGTTCTTAAAATCAACCTCTCACCCTACAGGAAAACCACTGTAAACAGTTCGATACACATTCCCCTCATTTTTTTTCAGGGGGACTGTATCATACATCGTTTCCGTATCCCACTCTGGTTGCTTAATTGGACATCTTGGACCCCTCTCCACACCACATGGAGAGACAGCTGCACGTACATCTTTCTCATCAGTCATAGGTCCAGGTACATTTCCATTATTGGCTAGAATTACAATGACAAATATGTGGAATAACGGATATTTCATTCCGTCCTCTCCTTTGTCCCATAGAGTCAAGGGACCTTTGGGTGATTGTGTTTCCGTGTATTCACCATCACATCCCCCTGGGGGCTCCATTTGCTGATTGGTTTTGAAAGAATTGCGTCTAAGGAGCAAAATTGGAAATTTTATTGGACCTAACACTGATTCTCCTTAAAAAAAAAAAAGAGTGGAGGTAAGTGTCAGATCAACTGGGCTTACCCTTTGGTGACTAAATCTATTACTTCCTATTGGTTGTTTTATTAAATTAGAAAATTAATACATCAATATATGTGCAATTATAAAATAATACTTTTCTACCAACAGACAAGTAGAAAGTTCTCTACCTCCCCAAATCCTATTCCTTTCGCCATGGAATTTTAGTAGCTTAGTGTTTACCCTTGCAGATCTTCTCCATGCATTTTTACATACCTATAGTTTTTTTTTTACACAAATACAACAGTATGCATATTATTTCATAACTTGTTTTGTTTACTTAGCATTATAGTTTATACATCTTTCCAAGTCATAGGTACAGATCACCACGAGCTGAATTTGAAAACGTATAGGTGACTCCATCACAGGAATGGCAGTACCAGAGCTTCGTAGGAAACTTCATATTGTCAGAGCAGAAAGGGTTCATTTATAAACAAATCAGATAATAATTTGGTGTGTTTAGGAGAGCGAGCTCCAACATTAAACCACACTCATTTATCGTGTGCCACTCTGCACTCAACACCACGCCAGGAGCAGGGGAACATAAAATGTCCCTAACACACTCAGGGGCTGCAGGAGCTGAGGTCCTCCAGGAAGCAGCCCCGCTGGGCGCCCAGACCCTGTGCACGGAGGGACGGCCTCTGTGCAAGCCACAGCGGTCTGCCTCCAGCTTCGTGACTCAGAGCCGCAAAGGCACGCATCGAAATGGTGACACTTACTTTAGGCCGAGTGTCAACGACGTAAATGAAGTCGCTTCCTGGATTGGCTTTCCTGATGGCCTGGAGCATCTGCTCATCCTCCAGGCACCGGGCACTGAAACCCGACAGGGGCTGGCTGCTCCGGCAGATGGAGGCCTGGGGGGGAAAGGTCAGAGCAACACAGCACCGTCAGGCCACTGCACCCACCGGAGACGCTCTGAGCGTGTCTCCAGGACACTGGTGCATTCACGCCCCACGTCGGCTTATGAAAATATGGTAGAGCTTTCTGGAAATCAAGATTTGTTTATTTTTAATTCGGGTCAAAGAAACCAGCAACGGGCAAGCAGTACAAAAAGCCTCTCTGTGCGAGACACTAGGCATGTGCAGGGATGTTTAGATAGGATCTAAATCATGAAATTGAAAACCATTGAAATAACCTACTTTCCTTTTTACTGACATTGTCTCATTTTCCTGCTCAAAGTGGAAATACAAAAGAAATAATTGTTCTCCTAAAACTTACAGGATACTATTACTGGCAGGACTACTAAAAAATATTATTTTTTAATGCGTTGCATCACCTTTTCACTAGCCCATTTAAAAAGATCACAAATACCAAACACCAATTCTGATTCTAAACGGGAAGTTTTGGCTGTGATGAAACCGGGGCTGCCACTGAGGGAGAAGCCCCTGTGGGCAGGCTGAGGAGGGCCAACTTTCACTGGGCAACAGTCACGTGGCGTCACAGGCGCTCAGGGTGCTTGCGCTGCAGGGGTCTGTCCTGAAGGGGAACCCCAGCTCTGAGTCCAGCCACAGCATAACTGTCCTGAAAGCCCAGCCCAGGACAACGTGGCGACTCCGTGGATTTCTCCAGAGGACTGGCGCTCCTCCCCAGAGAGGGTGGGGATGCTGCTCACTAGCTCTAAGGACCGAGAATGACAGAATGGCCAGACACACAACTGGGCGACCGTATGAGGGTTCCAGTACCATCTGCGGTAGAGACAGGCCGTTACTGAAGAGGCTCAAGGACATCCAGGGCCGCACCAGGTTCAGAGTGCAGGAGGCCCGGGCATGGGGCGTGGGAAGCAAACCGAAGTGACAGCAGAGTGACTCAGAGTCATTTCGTGCTTGAGCAGTGGGGAGGAGAAACAGACCAGTGGGTGTGAACTTGGAAGCGGGGACAGCAAGCTAGGGACAGGTAAAGTACCAGGGTGATGAGACGGCAGGGGACAAGGGGGTCAGGGAGCGAAAGGCAAGCTGCGTCCATTGGAGGGGAAGCGAGTGGCCACTGGTGGCTTTCACGGGGGTCCCGTTTCCTCCGATCTTTAAGGGGCCAGAGTCTGCCACCCTGCTCGGAGGGACTTCTGCCTGGAGAGAGCGCCATTCTGAGTTGGGTTTACAGGGTACTTTATCTGGGTTAAAGAAAGATTAGTGCAGGACAGCTGCCACCAGGCAACCTGGAAGATTCTATCAGAAGGGTTAGACGGGGAAGGGAACGTAATTCCACGGTGAGAATGTGTGTGAGAAAGGCTGAACTCGCTCAGCTAGGAGATGGAGCAAGTGAGTGACAACAGTTATTTTGCATTACCTGCCCATTGGGAGCAGCTAGTTTGAAAAGAGGGGTTATGTCAGAACAGGGCTATACTAGGAAATGTGGCCAGTAAGTTGAACCATACCTATGAAACAGACTATGTTTTGGTATTTTATAGTTACATTTTCTCAATAACCTATAGATGTTATTTCCAAATGAAATTCTTTATTGACTCAGTGATTGTTGACATACGGTTTTTGATTTTGTATAGAACAGTGAGAGGTCCCCGAGTATTTCTGGACACCCTGCACATAGCCTAGCTAGTCGGATGCTTGACAGAGTATTACTATGCCCTGGCAGCATTTCTCACTGATGTCAGTGGCCTGAGAGCAGAGATGATAAGCTCCTCAGTGGTAAACTGTCAAGGGAGCCTCTCATTTACAATGCTAATGATAATTAAAATAGCCAACATTTTGTCATGGCTTTCTACTATTTTTGACCATTATGTGACAGGCTCTATTATAAGAACTTTGTATACTTTTATTTAATCTTTCTAATTACCGTATTTCCAATTATCATATTATTTGTTCCTCTTTATAGATCAAGTGACCAAGGCACAGAGAGGTTAAGTAACTTCTCAAGGTCACACAGCTAGTAACTGAGGAAGCCAGGATTTGAATCCAGACAGAACTGTTAATCCCAGTTTTATTCTAACTCGCTGTATGATCTTGGGTAATTTATATATCTTACCTGAACCTCAGTTTGCTCAACTATAAAATCAGTAAAACTACAGGCTGTGATAAGGGATACAACACTCCTAGAACTGTGCCTAACACATAGGAAGTTTCAATAAATATTAATTATAAAAAGAGAACAAGAAGGTCTGTATTTTTCTTAAGGAAAATTGCCTCATCAGACATCTCCTAGAGTTTTGTTTCCCAGAAATTTCTACTGTGAATTTGGGAGCCCATGTTGTGTACGATTTAAAGTAAAACTTCTCCTTTAAAAAAAAAAAAAAAAAGAACAAAGGATAGAGAAATTCTAAGAACTCTCAAATATAAACATACACAGAATTCTGAACACAGGTGACATTTACACATCTCTAACCATGATCTGCAGAGCTGTTAACA
Organism: Varecia variegata; assembly: GCA_028533085.1. NCBI lineage: Eukaryota > Metazoa > Chordata > Mammalia > Primates > Lemuridae > Varecia > Varecia variegata. The sequence continues at coordinate 12,505,948 of CM052451.1, forward strand.
GTCGGATATCCAAAGGGAGCCCAAGTGGCTCTATATAACCTGTGTAAGGCCTAAAATTAATATTAGGAGTTGCCTTGACATCCAGTAAAATCGGGAGGACCTCAAGTGGCCTCACTGCAAGTTCCCTCCCACACGCTGCTCCGATGGGTAAGGCTCCCCCGCTAAACAATTCTCCTTGTCCAGCAGAGCAGGTGCAGTCGCTGTTCATCCCCAGGTAGCAGGTTTCAGTTCCCTGCAGCCCACGGAATTAGTCAAAGAAGCTCATCACATCTTCCTGCAGGAACCAGGGGTGACCAGCCCTGATACTATAATACAAAGCCAGCCTCTCACAGCCGCTGCTTGTCATTCTGTTCTGCAGTACAACCTCCTGTGGCCTTTCATGGCATGTGGTGTCCTCCCCACCCAGGGCAGGGAATACACGTGACCGATAAACTGCTAACGGTCTCATCCGTCCAATGTCAAGTGTTGCGTGTTTGGCCATCCCCATAACCCAGGGCAGGAACCCCTCCCTCCCCAGCCAGCGAACAGGACAGGATTGTAACACCAATGTGATAACAACTGCCCCAAAGGGGACTGCGTACCATCGCCAG
>CM052451.1:12507037-12526710 GCA_028533085.1 Varecia variegata
GCCTCTTTTATGCGTGGAGAGATAAGACCCAGGAAAATATCAACTTCTGGAAACAAAGTTATTGCAACTCATTTGCATGTGTCTAGGAAACTTCAATTAAGACACAACGAGGTATTCATGCTCTGAACACTGCACTAAATCTATGCAAAAGATATGACTATATATTATTAATTCTCGTGTATACATTTTTCACATTCTGATATTTCTGAAAGTGGGATACATCTTGCAATTGATGTGTAAGAAGCCATTGTGTCATTCAATCGTCAGTGCTTTTTCTTTCTTTGTGGTACATAAAATCTTGGTGCCTCTTACCATGGCTGATACCTTAGATTTGTTGAAATGTGGTAAATTTATAGCGTTTGGCATATAAGTGATCATTGAAGCCACAGGACTGCAAAAAAGTCTTACCCAGGAAGAGCAGGTAGAGTGAGACGAGATCTGAGAAACATCCAAAGCATAAAGGTCTGATGGAAAAAGGGGAATCTGAAAGGCACACTAGAGAAGAATGGCCAGGAAGAAGGAAAATCGAGAGATTTTGCTCTCAAGGGCACAGCAGAGGGACTGTTTTAAGAGAGGGGGGCTGTTTGTGTCCAATGCTGCTGAGAGATGGCGTTAGACAAGAGCTGTAAACTGCACCTGCACTCAGGTTCGTGGAAGGCACTGGTGCTCTTAGCAGGAGTGGTCCTGGCAGCCCTGAGATCAGAGGCACAACAGAGACGCTTGAGACACGAACTCACAGGCACCAAAAACGTGAAATAATGTCTCTTTGCTGGACGTTTTGGGTTCCAGAACCATCTCAGACTATCTGGGTAAGTAAAGCTACTGAACAAGGAATCCAAAGTTCAGCATAGGGTTACCATTCACCGAAAAGGACAGAAGACAAAGCAATGGCACTGGCCGCAGGCTTTTCTTGGGCCCAAGACCAAGTCCTCAATACCCTATAAATTAGGCTGAAGGTCACTGTCAATCATTTGGGGGAAGAGATCCAGAGACTGCTTAACGTGGAGAAATCAGAATGTCTGCAGCTGCCAAAACCTATGACAAGTTTATGTTCTAATCTAAGAAAAGCAGCTAGATAAATAGTTTGTCGTGCTAAATTTGGTATCATGACATTTTCTAACTCTACCAACACGAAAAGGAAAGTATTTGCCCGTCCAGAGGCCTGGGCTCTAGTTCTGGTGCTGGTTCTGAAACTGAACTGCAGGGTGCCGGCAGTTTAGGCACTCGTTCTGGGTCTTGGCTTCTACAAAGGATCTAAAGGGTCTTTAATGTCTCCCTCCATTCTACAGGCTGCAGTTCTGACTCAGTGGTACTTTACAAACTACCTGGAAAGACACCGAAGAGCAACTGTGAAAATGCACACAATAATGATTCAAAATTAAATTTCCCGGGAATTAAGCCACTCAGTAACATGGTTGGCCAACAAAACTCTTGTGATTTACTAAGGAAAGGAAGGACCAGCTTCAGCAACCACAATGCTGCATCAGTCTCTGCGGCTGGTCCAGAGGCTGCACTAGAACACCCAGTGTTCTAGCCCCAAAGGAAAGCCCAGAGCATCCTAAGCCCGAGCACCCCAGCCCACCAGCCTGTCCAGCCACACGGGCCCTTTTTCATTCTCCAGTCTCCCTTCCCCATTGTGAGCTGCTCTTCTTCTTTTTGTGTCTTTTGGAGAGTTAGCAAATGACTAGCTAGGAATTCTGGAGCACTTGGTAAGACTTCCTGAGTTACTTCTACCTCTCATAATTAAGTACCATTTGGTTTTCAGTCCAAATTAACAAAGTGTCTTACTGTGGTATTAAAGATAAAACCTTTTGGTTGACTCTTTAAAATAAATGACATCAGATGGAATCTCTTTTTAGGTATTTTATTTTATCTTAATGCCATAAAATTGCAAAAGAAAACATTACTTAAAAAGTATGTTTGTATTAGAATGCCAACTTGATTTCCAAGAACATAATATTTTAAAACCTATTTAGGCATCCATCCATTCATCTTGTTTTTTTTTTTTTTTTTTTTTTTTTAATTTTTTCAGTCTTTAGTGCAGGTATTGAGGCCACATGGCACACAGACCGATCTGGCTTCTTAGTGGCTCCCCAAATGCCCACCCCACTGGTCAGAAATTGGCTGAGTGGTGAGGACAACCTGTGCAGAAACAAAACCTGAGACCGTTACAATAATGAGAAGCTAAAGGTGTAGGCACAGTCCATTTTTCCTAAATGTTCTTCAGTTGTGGGCAGAACATGTTATACATGAGCCACGTGCAGGTCAGGTGTAAAACACAAAAATGCGCATTAGTATCACCGTTTACAATACACAGGGGTTAATGCGGTTCTATTACCCTGTGCGGTAATCAGCACAGGGGTTAGGAAAGAGTGGTGAGGGCCAAGGTCAGGGCCGAAAGGGACATCCACGGTGCCAATGGGAGAGAACTACAGGAGAGCAGCTGCTGTGGCTCTGAGACCTGGGACCAGGTCCCTGGGCCTGGTGGCTGATCGGGTGAGGGGCACCCCCACTGTGTGCTGTGGAAGCCCCCAGGGAGGGGAGCCGCAGTTGGATTCAGAGTCTGATTGGGTGGATGGTCCCAGGTGTGGAGGCTGTTTTGCCTGCAAGCAGTGGCCATTCCCTCAGTCCCCACCCTACCAACTGCTGGTGTCAAACCGGGGCAACCCAGGACTAATGTTCCAGAAAAGTTGATAGTAAAGAAGACCAGAGAATTGTGGTAGATTGCTTTTAAGTTTTCCCTCGAGCAGAGGGGGCAAGAGGAAGAAAGGTGATAATATTACAATAACAGCAGCAATACTTTTACCATTTACCAAGCAACTACTGAGTGTCAGATACTGTCCTAGGTGCTGTCTGTATGCTATTCTAACGTCAGCTGAGAGACACAGATACTCCCTCCTACAGACAACAAAAGAGAAGCACATAAAGAGTCAATCAATTGAGTCGATGTAGGTCCCACAGCTAGAAAGTGGCAGAACCAGATTTCAAACTAGAAGTGTCCACTTCCCTGGACCTCGCCCATACTTTACCTCTTCAGTGTAGGCCTAATATTGCAAATTAAGGAGAAGCATCATTGCTCAAAAGTCTATCCTCCTCTTCTCTGAAATTTCAACTACAGAGTGATACATTCAATGAATTAAAAGCTTTGGCTAATGCTAAAGGATTGGTAATTTGGTGCAAAGCAGCTTGGTTGGCCATTTTAACCCCCTGCCAGCTTGCTTCGTCCTGTCTGGAGGGGCAAACCCCCAGGGTCGGTCTGAAGAGCCGGGTTCCCCTGTGGTCCCAGGATTTTCTGGGCAGAGCCTTGAGATGCTCAAGTGCATGTTTCATATCACAAGGTGCGATGGCCTCCTGCCGTTTGAGGGGACCCATTTCAGGAAGCAAGTCTCACTTCCAACCAGCCACACATTAATTATAGAAACGTCTACCTGATTAGAAATTCTGAAGTGTTTTTATTTATGGCAGGTGTCCCTGTCTGTATAATGGTTGCTAAGCAAGATGTCTCACTCCTGGGCTCCTGGGCAATGAATAATACCCTCTATGAGCAAGTGCATGTGTAATGCAATGAGGGGAAAAAAGCATGTATCTCAGTAGTTATTAACAAACAGTAATTATTAATGCACAAATCCATAACAGAGACTTCAGAGTTTTATTTCTGGCTCCCACCTGATGTCTGTGACTTCACTTCCCTTGTGTCAAAGGAGGAGTGACAATAGAGTACGTACAAAAGACAGACTCCCTGATTATAGCTGGCAAAGTACTCTAACATACCAGAAAATCTAAAGTAATAACAAATTGTTCAGACCATTTAGAATTGCTAGTATCTTTTATAACGACCGAAAAAGCATTTAAGTTTTTCAATTTAAAAACAAAGCACTTTTTTCCGCTACTTACATAAAATTACTTAAATAAAAAGAAGTAGCTATGGGGTTTCAAGAGTTGTTTTACAGAGCCTTTTGGTAAAGAAATCAAGAACATCAATCCTTTTCCCAAAAGGAGGATTTAATCTGTCTAAAACTATAAAACCAATGAAAGTCTTTTCCCAGGACCATTTTATGCAGAGGTCAAAGATTGGAGAAGAACTGAGGGAAAGGCAAAAATCACAGAGCATAATCCAGGGAAATACATGACACGAAACCAGAGGAAACAGAGACTCTGCCCTTCATGAAATCCTTTAGTACAACACAGAAAAATGCTTGTGGGATGCATACCCTGGGATGGATCTGGGATACATGAAAAGAACCCTATTTTCAAGCTGCCTACAAAATTTAACTCTTTTAAAAATGCATGCTGCTATGTAGCTAAGTTATTTCAAAGATACAGTTAATATAGTCAGATATAACACAAAGCGAGCTACCTATGAAAGAGCCCTATGAAAACTAGACAGCTGCTGGGTGTCAATTTAGTCCCTTTTAATTGAAATGATTTATTAGTTAATTCTGTCAATTCAATGAGCTGGCCTACTCTGTGCCAGGCACCCGGACCACCCATCACAAGGTTCCTAATTAGCAACACTGCCCGCAGATTATCTGACTCCACCTCTAGCTGATAGGACTCTTCTAGAAGCAAGAGACAGAAATCTCAACCTCATACGGCTTAAGCCCAAAGGGATTTTATTGGATGATATGTCTACAAAGGGCAGCAAATAGGGCTGGCTTCAGACTGGCCAGGGGTTCAAAACACCCAGCTCCTCACCCTCCGACTCCAGAGCAGGCCCTCTCGGCTGGCCCTCTGCTCACGATGGCCAGTGGAGAAGAGTCTCAGCTGCTGTCCCAGCAACCCAAGAGAAGTCTCACTGCATCCCACTGGGTCACCTGCTTATCCTTAAACCACTCAGTGTGGTCACGAAATGGCAAGATTCGGTGGCCAGATTGGCGGTACAGGACATACCGAGAACACACAGACTGAGCACAGAGCAGGCATGGCCGGGGACAGTGACCATGGGCAGCCAAGCCCAGCACACATCTGCCACCCACATAGCCATCCTACACACACCTTGATGATGTCACTCTCTATTCAGAGCCACGGTGGCTCTGCACCTCTGCTGATGGGGCCTTCCACAAGCCAGCCCCACCTTAACTCCTGGGCAGGTTCCTCCTTTCATTCCCCAAACAATCACCTGTCTCATATGATAGATCATTCTTCAAAGGTATATTGGTATACCAGAATCTATGCTGTGAAGATCATCCCATTCTGTTTCCTCCTCTGTCAGCGCGTATTTAGCCTGGAGAGCCCACATCTTCATCCTCACCTTCTCAAGCACCGACTTTTCTCTGGACAGAGCCAGTTTCAGCCAGGTTAGCTAATGTAGGACCGTTCAGATTTGGAAAGACTAAGACCTAGTTTGAAATAGACTCACAATCCAAGGGGTTTAGACAGACCCAGAGGTAGATATTGGTAGAAAATTTCATCCTAGTTATCTTTTTTTTTTTTTTTTTTAAGAGATGGGGTTTCTCTCTGTCATCAGGCTGGAGTGCAGTGGTGGCATGATCATAGCTCACTGCACTACATCCTCAAATTCCGGGGCTCAAGCAATATTCTTGCCTCGCTCACCTGAGTATCTGGGACTACAGGTGTGTGCCACCACACCTGGCTTATTTTTTAAGTTTTGTGTAGAGACAGGGTCTTACTATGTTGTCCAGGTTGGTCTCGAACTCCTGGCCTCAAGCTATCCTCTCACCTTGGCCTCCCAAAGTGCTGGGATTATAGGCACGAGCCACTATGCCCAGTTCATCCTAGTAATCTTGATGGAGCTTTCAAAAGGAAGGAGGAAAAGGACAGATGGCATACCCAGACTATTTTGTTATGCTGGTTGCACAAAAAGATATTAAAAATAAATAAAGATCTTGGAATTAGATGCATATTAGAAGGATTTTTAGTGTATCAGTTTCCCAAGTGAAGAATCTATATATTTCCCAAGTTGCTGGAAAATTTAGTCCTTCCTCCAGTGGGAAATAGGGTACTTGGTACATATTTTCTACAGATTTTTGAGCCACCTGCAAATATTCAAATAATTCCTACATATAAGGTTATATGCTATCTGCAAAAAATACAGGCTTAGAGAAATTTGCATTTAAAAGAAGAAAAGTTAATCAGCCAAACTTCCTATATAGATAAGGATTCTTTTATCTAGCTTAGGTCAGGGTAAAGAAAATATCTTGGTGATTGGGGATAGCCTTGAGTGCCTATAAACGGGCAGGTTGCTGAGTTCCATCTGCCTATACGATTGTTAAAACAGCAGATTTGACTGACATTTAACTAAATTTTTAAAATTATCTTGGGAGGGATAATAAAGCTAAAATAGCGACACGGAGCCATAGCTACTTAAGCAATAAGAGGGCTGGAAATTCTTTAAAAAGGCAGAGAAAAGAAAGGGGAGCCCATTTTTTGCTCAGAAGAAACTACAAACGCTATGCCAGCAGCCAACTCTCATAAATAAAATGTCAGGCACTTGAGAGTTTTGCACGGGGCCCATATGATTTATTTTGGTAGGATGACCCTGGATGTGTAGGCTTAAAAGAACATGCGCTGTGGAACAAGAGGACAGACTCAGGATTTATTTCAACACCACCTTAAAATAACCTCGACCAAAAATACCATTTTCAACAAGTGCAAGTAAGAGAAAAAGAGGGAATAAGATGTTAAAAGGAAAATAAATTAAAAACAGATGCTGGGCCCAGTGCAACTCAAAGAATACATGTCGACCTATTAAAGACAGTTGGGTTCAAAACAATAAAGTCATTTAAACAAATAAAATAGTATTAGGAGAGTAAGACCTTGCTGCGAAGCAATACAGAAAGTCCAAGGCTTATTTGATGATGATGATAATGTTCCTCCAAAAATATTTCTGAAATGATTCTGAATTTGACATATTTTTGACAAAGGCACTAACAGCAAAGGACAAAACCATCTACTCATATAGCTCTTTGGGAACTATGGGAAAACATTTTTCCAAGGGCAAGTTGTGCCAAATGGAACGGACTGCCTGTCCAAAGAGAGGAGACAGCTTGGGCAGAGACAGAAGCAAGTTTCCTGCTCCCTGCCTTCCCACCAGCCACCCCTGGCAAGCACCAGTGCCAGGGGACGGAGGGCTACAGTCCGTCCACCCAGGGCAAGGCCAGCTTCCAGCTCATTTACACATTCCCATGCCCCACTCCCGGGCTCCGAAGCCTCCAAGGACAGACGGCATCTTCGCCAACACATTTTTCTCTTTCTCCTCTTGCAGTACAGCCCTCGAGAGTCCTCCGTTACCATTCTGGGAAATGAGGATAAAGCAGAACAGAACGCCTTGCAGACACAATGATGTGGGGGTCTCTTTTGTGGCCCAATAAGCAAAGCTACACTACTGCCTGTCACAAAGCACTCTGAGGGTACCAAGAACGGACAGGATGCCCCTCACCCAGCACCCCACGTTCCCCTCGGGCCTGACACCCAAGATCTGCCTCCTCAAGACCGTCTTTCCTCAACTAACCCAGTCCACTGTGATCATTTGCTATCCTTTGAATTGCTGTGACACCTCTGGGCATTGCTACTTGTTTTCCACTTATCCTATACTGCCTTAGTACATGCTACTGATATTTGTATTGCGCCACTCTAAGTGTTACCAGGAACATATGTTCTCCAGGAAAGCATTAGTTATTTTATGTCCAGTATTCTCTGCAGCACAGTGAATAATACTAGACACACAGTTACACTAGAACTGTGGAAAGAAAGAAAAAGGACACACAGTCCTTGGCTTATTGCCTTCCAGAAACCACAGACCATCACAGCGACTTCAGAGCATCAACACAAGATCCTTAAGGACAAGCACCACGTTTTTCATCTTTGTATCTTAACTCATCTTTGTATCCTAATACCTAGCACATGTGCTATTTGTCCAATGAATGAAAATTAACAATATCATATTAAAATCAAAGTATGTGAGGGCTTATAGCTAGAATTAGGTATGATTAACCAGGAATGCTTTGTTACTGAATTTGAATTTTCAGACAAGAAGGTAAGGAATATTCAATTGTGGAAGATGTTGCAATTACAGAAGACAAAGAACAGAAGCAAAAAGAGTAAAGCAGAACTTCATGCGCAAACATGAAAACTAGTGCCCTATAAGTAAAACAGAGAGAATACTGCAGGATAAGAAAAAACAAGGCTATTGAAAGATACCAAAGCGTGGACACAAAGTCACATCGAACCATTTCATTTATTCATTCATTCAACAAATATTCACCGTGCACCTCTACGCTGTACCGGACAGCATTCTGGGTGCTGGGGACCCACGAGAAGGCAAGATAATGTCACTGCTCACATGGAGCTTGCATTCTGTTTGGGGTGGGGGGTGGGCAGGGAAATAGGCAATAAACAAAGAAGTGAAAACACACACACAGACACACACACACACACACACACACACACACACACATGCCAGAAGATTCCCACAGAGGATGTTAAAGCAGGATAAGAAGTTGGGTAAGAGGGGCAGTAGGGTGTCCGGGAAAGTCTTCTCGAATAAATGACTAGATATTTCAGTAGAGAACCAAGTAAGAGAGCAAGCCATGGGGGTCTCTGGGGAAAGAGCATTCTAGGCAGAAAGAACCACAGATGAAAAGGCCCTGAGCAGGAACAGGGTCTACAAGGAGGTGAGGATGTCTTGGACCAGAGCCTGCGTCGGGAGAGGAGTAGGCAATGAGGTACCCCAGGTAGCCAGGCAAACCTTGTAGGGCCTTCCAGGACAAAGCTACTGTGACTTTGACTTTCACCCTGAATGGGGTAGGAAGCAACTGGAAAGGTTTACAGGGGAAGGACAGCAGGAATCTGGGAAATAAATCTTCAAAACATGGAAGACTTTCTAAGGTCTTGGCTTACAGTGATTACACATACATTGTAATCTTACTTTTGTTTAATTCTTTACTACAATGTAGGTTCCGTGAAACTAGGGCCCCTGTCTATGTTGTTCATCATCGGATCTCCAGGCCCTAAAACACAGAGGAAGCACTCAAAGAATATTTGTTGAATGCACAAGTGAATGAATAAATGCATGAATAGTGTCTTTGAATCCATCCCCTTAGCTCAAAAGGCAGAATCCCTTTGTTAAACCACCATTACTCAAACTGGCTGAATGGTTCACTGCAACTTGCATAGTTCAACTGCACCTTGAATGTTCTAAATAACTTGCGCTTTGCTACATGCCCTAAGGAATAAAATTTCTTTCATAGCTTGGCAACAAATTTATTTCTCCGGGAATCTGTGATAAGCAGTGTTTTAATAAACGAAAAAGAGGAGAAAAGTAAACATATGATTTTTATAAAGTTGCCATAGCCTGTCACAAAACTTTAAGTGGAGGTTATTTTTAAACTATTTTAAATGGCTGTGGGAGGAAGGGTTGGGTTTATGTCCTGGGAAGTACATTAGTACTTTTACTCCCAAAGGCTTCAACTAGCTGTCCACCAGGGGAAAGGGCACTAGAAAAAATAGTTTAGACTGTTCCTGGCCTAAGAAATATGGTACAAAATGAGCTGCTTGGACTCCCTCTGAGTGCAATATAAGAATACAAAACTGAACCATCGCACGGACAAAGTCACGGAATCTTGGGTGTCTGGTCAAGAGGTTTAATTTCATGCATATTTTACAGCTTGTCCTGTTCAGAATGGAAAAACCAATAAAAATAAGCCTTAAATAAAAGGATGAGAAAATATATGTACATCTGTTCTATGAAAATAAGCCTTCCAGACACTGTTTTGCCTGCAGGGATATAACAGAAGCAATAACCAAACCTGATCAGTTACAAACTAACTTGAGTCCAACCAATTTACTAATAAGTAATGGCTACAGTGGAAGTACACAGGAGGTTACAGTTTCATGTCTTTATCACTTCTTACAAGCATGCTAATGTTTCCAGGTGTATAATGTCCTAATTGCATCCTTTAAAAAGCTTTCAGGGTGATACAAATGTTACCATCTTACTTTCTTCCACTAAAAAGTCAAAGTGTCTCCTAGTTTCTTCTCTATACATCCAACTTCCAAAAAGACCCTCCTTCAGGAATCAGGGGCAATGTCACTGAGGCTTTGCCTCATAGGCCATTGCAGAGCAGTTTTCCCAGAGCAAAACCTGATACTTTTCCCAAAATCCGTGTGTTTGATGAGACTAATGTTTTTATTAAAGAAAAATATGCTCCCAAGTATGGGTGTGAACTGGAGTTGGATTACAGAAAAACACTCTTTGTAGAATGCCTCCAGAGGAAAAAATATTTAAACCCACTGCGCAGTGGGGAGGTGAAGAAGTAGGTCAAATGAAATGTTTGGATTAAGAAAATTCTTTTTATTCTCAAATTTCATGGAAGTTCTTTCAGTATACAAACCTGTGGCCACCTTCTTTTGCAATGATGATGATAAAAATAATAAGAACAGCTAAAACTTACTATACGTTACATTATTAAGGGCTTGAAATATATTCTCTGTTCAGTCTCTAACAAGCTACACGTGAGGGAACCAAGGCTCTGGGAGACCTCAGGTAACTCATGCATGATCTATCTTACACCTGGCAATAGCAAGCAAGACTGTGAATGGGGTGGGTGTGGTACTGGCTAAGGATACGTAGAAATCAAAGGAGCAGAACCGAGAGTCCAGAAAGAAATCCATGAATCTATGGCAAAATGATTTTTAACAAGGGTGCTAAGGAAATTAAATGCAGTAAGAAAAGTCTTTTCAGTAAATGGTGCTAGGACAACTGGAATTCCACGTGCATTTGGGCCTCTACCTCACACCATATACAAAAATTAACTTAAAATGGATCAAAGACCTAAACGGTGTAAATCTTTGTGAACCTGGATTAAGCAATGGTTTCTTAGACATGGCACTCCAAGTGCAAGCAACCAAAAAAAAAATATATATATAAATTGGACTTCATCAAAATTAATTTTTTTTTTTTTGAGACAGAGTCTCACTCTGTTGCCCTGGCCTGAGTGCCGTGGCATCAGCCTAGCTCACAGCAACCTCTAACTCCTGAGCTCAAGTGACCCTCCTGCCTGAGCCTCCCGAGTGCATGCTACCACATTAATTTTTTCTATTTTTAGTTGCCTGGCTAATTTTCTTTCTATTTTTCGTAGAGATGGGGTGTCGCTCTTGCTCAGGCTGGTCTTGAACTCCTGACCTCAAGCAATCCTCCCGCCTTGGCCTCCCAGAGTACTAGAATTACAGGCATGAGCCACCATGCCCACCCCAAAATTAAAACTTCTGCTTCAAAGACAGTAAGAAGTGAAAAGACACCCCACAGAATGAAAGAGAATATTTGCAAGTTATATATCTGATATCTGACAAGGATCCAGTATCCAGAATCTATAAAGAACACTTACAACTCAACAATAAAAAGACAGATGACCCAATTAAAAAATTAACAAAGGATTTGAATAAATATTTCTGCAAAGAATACATATTTACAAATAGCTAATAAGCATATAAAAAGATGCTGCACATAATTAGCCATCAAGGAAATGCAAATCAAACCACAACAAGATATCACTTCATATCCATTAGGATAGCTGTAATGAAAAAGACAGATAATAACCAATGTTGGTGAGGATATGGGGGTATTTGAACCATCTTACATCACTGTTGGGAACATAACTTGGTGCCTCTTTGGCAAACTTAGTTTCTCAAAAGGTTAAGCATACAGTTACCATACGACCCAACAACTCCATTCCTGAGTATATACCCAAGAGAAGGGAAACGCATGTTCACACAAAAAAACTTGCACATAAATGTTCATAGCAGCACTATTCATAATAAACTAAAAATGGAAACAACCCAACTATCCATCAACTGATGACTGCATAAACAAATGTGGGTATATCCATACAGTGGAATATTAGTAATAAAAAGGAATGGAGTACCTATATATAGTACAATATAGCTGAACCTTGAAAATGTTATTCTAACTAAAATAAGTCAGTCACAAGGGAGCACATGTTGAATGATTCCATTTATATAAAGTGTCTGGAATAGGCAAATTTGTAGAGACAGAAAGTAGATTAGTGGTTGTCTGGGGTAGGAAAGAGAAAAAGAGGGAACGCCTGCTAATAAACACAAAGTTTCTTTTTGGGGTGGTGAAAATGTTCCGAGATAAGATAGCAGTGACAGTTACACAGTGCTGTGAATACACCAAAAACCACTGAACTGTACATTTTAAAAGGGTGAATTTTATGGTATGTGAATTATATCTCATTTTTTAAAATTATGTCAGAGTGAAAAACCCATGTACTTAATGAGTTAATGGCAGAGTAAGAATTTAATCTGAGAATCTGACTTTGGAGCCACACTGTCTCCTATGCTAATAGCTGATATACATTTGCCAAAATAAGTATAGCTGGAATTCATTCATTCATTCATTCAACAAACTCATTCACTCAGTAAAATTTACTGAGCACTGGTTTGTGCCAAGCAATGTATTTGTTTGCTTTGAAGTGTATAATTCAGTGGCATTAAGTTCATTCAGTGTTGTGTAATCATCATCATTATCTATTTCTAAAACTTTTTAATCCCCTAAAACAGAAACTCTATAGCTATTAAGCAATAACTGTTATTTTCCCTTACCCCCAGGCCCTGGTAACCTTTATTCTACTTTCTAAGTATTTGCCCATTCTAGATGCCCCTTATAAGTGGAACCATATATTATCCTTTTTTTGTCTGGCTTACTTCACGTAGCATAAGGTCTTCAATGTTCATTCACATTGTAACTATATCAGAATTTCATTCCTTTTTTGTGGCTGAATAATATTCCATTGTAGGTATAGACCACATTTTGTGCATCTATTCTTCTGCTGATAGACACCTGGTTTGTTTCCACCATTTGACTATCGTGAATAATGCAGCTATGAACACAGGTGCACAAGTATTTGTTTGTGGCCCTGTTTTTATTGATAATTCTTTTGGGTATATATCCAGGAGTGTGATTGTTGGCTCAAATGTCATTTTATCCAGAAAACCATATTATCATCACATATTTAAAAAAAAAAAACCCTAACTCACCCCAACCTCCATCCCTCTCCCCTTTATATTTCTCTATTTTTCTCCATAGCATTTTCTCCTTAACACGCACACATGCACCTACACACACACACGTGCCATACACATGCATATAATTGTATACCCCAAATTAGAAAGGCACTTGGCAACCAGCTGCATTTATACATAAACACTGAATGAATGAATATGGATTCTTAAGTCCTATAACACACCATGTGTTCTGTACACTCAAGCCTCACTCAAGACAACCAGACTTCGACTTTTGCTAGACCTATTAGAATTGAGGATTTCAGAAAGCGTGGGTGATATAGGAGGAATGTTTAACCACAACTTCTGTGATTATTTGGCTCAGACAATCCATTCTTACTTGGAAAACTAAAAAGAAAAAAAAAAGACGGCCAGTTATACTTTTAAGTGGATCGTTTCACTCCAACAAACTTATCAGCCTTGTCGTTGAAGTGAGAGAGCATATTTGATTACACAGACTACCTCCTCAACAGTTGTTAAATATTGGGCAATAAAAGAGCCTAACAATTGGACAATAACCCATCTTTAGACAGATCTAAATCAAAACACAATACTGATGTGGGTACTTTTGATAAAATCAAATTGCAATTAAAAGAAAAAGGAGAACGTTTGAAATACAGAGGCAAGGCTGCCAGCAGGACTGCAGAAGGCCTGGAACTAGGGCTGTACGGCCACTGAGAACCCAAACTGCTTTCTCTCTCCCATTCTCAACATCAACACACAACATAGTGTAGATGTCAGGAACACAGATTTTGCAGCCACACGGCCTGGTTTTGAATTCTCACTCTGTCTCTTCCGGCCGACTAACTTATTTAACTTCAGTTGCCTCATCTGTGAAGTATGGATAACAACAGTACTCACCTCCTAGGGTTGTTGTGAGGACTTAGGGTATTAATGCACATAAACCTATAGAATGGTGCCTGCCATAATACCTATAGCTATTTAAGGATTTTCTTTCATCAGTGCTGTTGTTGTATTGCTCCTGTTACAAATAACCACAAAAAAAATAAGTTCAATCTCACTAGTAAAAAGATAAACTATACTTCACATATCATTCTCAAAAATTTTTTTTAAGAAGTTCCTTTGCTACACTAGTAGCAGACATGACTCTGGAGGAAAATGTAGCAAAAGGCATTTAAAAATGTTTTAAATACATATAGAAATTGAACCAAATATATGCCTTAGAAATTTGATCTGAGGCAATAGAGAGATCTATGCAATAATTTAAATGCACTGATGTTTACTACAGTTATATTATGGTGACAAATTGGAGACAAATTAAATATAAAATACTAGGAGAAAAACTGCCAAGAACTAGGAAGTGTCTGAGATTTTAACCAGCTCACAATCTAACAGGTAGCCTCCCACAGTTTCTTGGATGCTGACAGAAGACACAAGACTTCTGGGTCAGAAACAAAGAGTGTTGTTATTCACTGCACATCAGGAAGTATGAGCGTCATGTTGACATAGCTCTCCCTGCTCCCACCCGCCAAGTCTAAGAGGTAGTACGGAGTAGCCCATATGGACGCTGCACACAGAGTGGAACTGTGTCATAGATGAGGAACCTTAGAGCTCATAGTTTAAGAAACACTCATCATAAAAGTAGGCTGATAACAAACCTGATCAACCTTTGCCCCCAAGGAAAACATTATCTTTATTATCCTGAACAGCAAACAGATCTGCCCTTTGCTCCTAAGAAAGAAACTAAATATTTCTCTCTTCCAAGGTTGTTCACTATAAAATCATCCTCGAAAAGATAGTTCAAAACAAAAAGTACAAAAACACAAAAGACTCATTGAGAACTGTCTCTGGACACTAAATAACTTATAGTACATACAATGTGAGACTGTATGGTTATGAAAAATCACTTTTCAGAAGAATTTTTAATAAAATGAGAAAAATATTTATGGTATAACATATGAAAAACAGGCTCTCACTCACCACTATTATACACACAGAGAAAGAAAGAGAAGAAATGGATCCAATTGTATTTTAAATTGCATTTCTATTTATAAGTAAAGACAAGGGCTGATAAATATATACACAGCAGTTTTTTTCTAGGTGTTGAGATTATGCATAATTTTTATCTTCTTTCTGCTCTTTTGAACTAAATTTTTTGTAATATATTACTTTTATAATCAGAAA
The DNA here is from genome assembly GCA_028533085.1 of Varecia variegata. NCBI lineage: Eukaryota > Metazoa > Chordata > Mammalia > Primates > Lemuridae > Varecia > Varecia variegata. The sequence continues at coordinate 12,522,224 of CM052451.1, forward strand.
AAGGCTTTTTAGAAACTATACATAGATGCATCACCAAAAGCACAAGTGACAAAAGAAAAAATGAGTAAGTTTGACTTCATCAAAATTAGAAATTTTTGTGCTTCAAAAGACACCATCAAAATAGCGAAAAGAAAAACTACAGAAGAATGGGAGAAAACATTTACAAATCATATATCTCATTAGGGACTTGTATCCAGAATCCATAAAGCACTTTTGCAACTCAGTAATCAAAAAGACATATAACTCAATCAAAAAATGAACAAAGGATCTGAATAAGCATTTTTCCAAAGAGGATATGCAAATGGTCGATAAGCACATGAAAAGATGCTCAACATCATTAGTCATCAGGGAAATGCAAATCAAAACCAGCATGAGATATCACTTGACACCTACTTGCATGGCTAAAATAAAAAAGACAAATGTTGGTGAGGATATGGAAAAATTGGAACTGACAGATGCTACCACTTGGACAAACCTTGAAAACACTGTGTTGAGTGAAAAAAGCAGGCCACGAACAGCTACATATTGTATGATTCAGTTTATATGAAATGTCCAGAAAAACAAATATGTAGACACGTAGTGGTTACCACAGGTGGGGAGAGAGAGAAATATAGAAAGACTGCTAATGATTATGGGGTTTCTTTTGGGAGTGATAAAAATGTTCTAGAATTAGATAATTCTAGAGTTGTACAACTCTCTGACTATACAAAAAAAAAATCACAGAAATGTAAACTTTAAAAGGGTGAATTTTATGGTATGTGAACTATATCTCAATAAAGCTGTTCTTAAAATATATAGACTGTATACACATACTAAAATCATCAACTATTAAAATGTAAACATAAATAGGTAATTCAAAAAGTAACAAAATGGTCAGTAAACACTTTTGAAAAAGCTTCAACCTCACTAGTAATAAAAAATACAATGAAAGAATGAAGTGCTATTCTCCCCTTTAAATTAGCAAATATTGTTAAAATAATAAAGCAATGGTACAGTAAGAAAGACACTCTATGCCCTGGAACTGAAAGTTTTAAATCATATAACATTTTTGGAAAGTTACTGATAGCATATTTCAACCATAAAACTGTTCATCTTCTTTGATACAGTAATTCTATCCAGGGCTCTAACCTAAGGGAAAAATCACATTTGCAGATAACAATTAATAAATGAGTCCATCACAACATTATTAAATAGCCTTAAAATGGGGAAATTATTACTATGATAATGACATTTCCATAGGATTTAAAAAAAACACATGGTCTTCTAAAAGTATGTTTTTGAAACTACGATACGGTAAATTAATTCTTTTAACTACAAAACTACAGAATTGAACTGGTGATCCCAAATTTCTAAGCAAATAAACAAAAGCTTGGCATATGCAAAGAAAAAATGCCAGAAGAAAATGTACTCAAATATTAACAATGGTTACTTTCTACATGCAGTCTATATTACTTTTATAACCTGAAAATTATTATCTGCTAAACAGATAAAAGAGACAAACAACCCTTAGTGCTGATGAGAATGTAAATCTTCTCATGAGTCTACTGATGTCTCCATCAGAGAGCACTTGCAAATGAGACTGCTATTTTCAAATGGTGAATATAGAATTTATAATGATAAATTAGTGAGTCTGACATTAATTCTAGGCAAGATCTGATAAAATGGGTTCTTTACGGAACTTTGTATGAACCTAAAAAGGAAACCATGAATCAGCAGAGACATGATGGATTTACTCAGTCAACATTTCAGACAACCTCCTTCCGTTCTTTGATGAGCACTTTGGAGGGGCGATAGAGGATGAGTTTTTCAACTGGTAGACGTCACCACACTGAGAGAAACCAGTCAATCTGCTATCAAGACCAAGACCCTGAGAGATGGAGGCAAGGTGCTTAAGCCTAAGAAGTCATAACTGCCTAATTTCTTGGATAAGATCACGCATGAGGTAATAGAAGGTAAGTTCATTAAATAGTGGATGATACCAAACTTAGAGGAATAGCAGATGTGCATGAGGATCCAAATCTAAAGCCAATGAGATAATATTCAACACAGGTAAGTGTAAAATAGTATCATTCAAGGCTAACTACTAATGGGTACTGGAATTCTTTTGGGGATGGTAAAAGTGTTCTGGAACTGGATAGTGGTGATGGTTGCAAAACATTATAAATATACTACAAGCACTGGATTGTATACTTTAAAATGATAAAATGGTGAATTCTATGTCATTTGAATTTTATCTCATTAAAAACAAATATAATAGCAAAATCTATACTGTAATATACAAGATACATCGACATCCACAGATACTTAATACTAACACTAAAAGAAGAGTCATAATACTGTCAAGCAGTGGATACAATGCACAAGAGGCCTGGATTACTAAAGCAAATTCTTAAAAATGAAATACTGAAATAAAGAAGTATTCATCCCTTCAATTATTCAATTATTAATTTATTTACGGCATGCTTATGTGGTACAAAGCACTGTGTTAGTTGCTATAGATACAGGGTGAACAAGATAAAATCTCTGTCTTCATAGGACTTCCAGTCCAGCAGGGGAGCTTGACATTAAACAAATATCACTGAAATAAACATAATAATTGCAATGAGGAGCCTAAGGGGAAAAGCACAAGGTTCTCTGGTAAAATACAATAGGCGGATCTCACAAAATGAGGCTGGAGAAGTAGGAAGGGCTCAGTCCACACAGGGACTTATAGGCCACTTTGGGATTCCCTCTTTATGTCCTGGGTACCAAGCAGAGCCACCCAAGAATTTTAGCAGGAAAATAACATGATCAATTTGTGGCATAAGAGCATCACCCAGGCCCCTCTGTGGAAAAGGGATTAGAGAAGAGCAAAGGAGTAAATTAGGAGACCTGTTAGGAGGCTATTAGAGTAATAGCTCAGACTTGGGGGAGTAGGGATGGAAAGGAAGAGAAGACTTTTTCAAGGTCAGTTTTGGAGGTTTTCACATATTCTATTTTATAACTCAAATTTACACAGGTGGGAAAGATGCCTTCCAGAAAGACCAAAGCATAAAAAGTAGAGATTACTTAGCCAGGAGCCTAGACACATTAGAATCAATCTAGTACCAAACCCAACCCTGCAAACACTTCAAGCTACTTCTAGGTGTCCTGAAGTCTTTCCATATAATTAAGTAACACTTGAACCCAAATTATTCCTAAACTTCCAGCAAGTTTTCAGAGTGGTAAACAAAGCCAGACAGTGAAGCAGAAATACAGAAGTTCACTGTGATGAGTACAGGTAATGCTTGATGTCCTCACTTCAACCCAACCGCAAACTAACTTATCCTTGGAATGGTATGTTTTTTTTTTTCCTATAGAGCAACCATTCTGAGAGCAAAGCACCCTGCTTAGCATATGCTCTGTTAAAGGCTTCAGTTAAACACACACACACCCAGAAACAAAAATGTGCAAAGCATTCCAGATTATTCATGTGCATCTGTCTCCCTAAACTGCACCCCAGAGACAGAAGCAGAACACAAAGGCTGTGATGGATATTACGTAGTTTACAAAGAGTAAATGAATGACTTCCATTGTAATAGGGAAGCAACTGTACATTATACATGCAGCCATATTCTTTCCCTCTTAAAACAAAACCCTACTACCCACATGGTAAATATGGCTTCAAACCCACAGTGGGTCAGAGAAACCAATTTTGCGTATACTCCTTGCAAATCTAAGATATGAAACCAAGAAATCAAAGGAAATTTACCCATTCAGTTCCCCCAGAGTATAATGCAAGCAAATAATAAAGAGGAATATGACCATTAACAACTATATATTTTACAACACATGCTGTGAGTAATCTTGTTCTCTTTTTCATTTAGACTGTAAAAAATTATTAATAACTTTGCACTTAAAAATGTAAAACAAAAGGATGATGTTATTTAGCTTCAAGGAAGCATTCATCTTTATCACTGTTATCATCTTCAGCTGCTTTGAGGTTGTAATTATTTATTACAATATATATTTACACAACTACCTGAGAGCTGTTGCAATGCTGCTGGTCTTTCTCGACTCCTTCCATGGCAACGTGGCCCTTCTAAGAAAGCTTCCCTTGCCCTTTATGGCACAGCTGATGATCCATTCTCCCCTCTCTATGCATGGTACCTAGTACATATCTCTATCATATAATGACATATTTACAACTGCCTCCCTTCAGACTGTGAGTTCCTGGATGCTCCCAGCACTTAACACAGAGTCTGATACAGGAAAGGTTCTCAAAGCCTTGTGGAATGAAATGAATGAATGAATGAATCTGATCCACCCAACCTCTGTAATTTCAGATTTTTTCCACCTGCATTATCCTAAAGGTTAACGACCCCCTCCAATTCCATGACATTTCAGACAATTCTCACCCTCCCCCCACCCCATTTCTTTCCATTTCCAGATATACAGGGATTTCTAACCTGAAGTACTACACTGCTTAGAGGAGTAGCTATAAAACCAATTTTAAGAATAAGTGAGGC
>CM052451.1:12533479-12552808 GCA_028533085.1 Varecia variegata
AAACTCCTGGGCTCAAGCGATCCTCCTACCTCGCCCTCCCCTCAAAGTGTTAGGACTACAGGTGTGAGCCACTGCACCCAGCCAGATGGCTTCTTTTGAAGACCAATAACAATTCTTTTTTTTTTTTTAGGTTGTTAAGTTAAAGAGCACCTAAAAGTCATAAAGCTCTTTAGATCCCACGCAGACTATGAAACAATACACTACTAGGATATAAGATTACATATATATAACTATACATGCAATTATGTTTATAGTCATATATAGAATATAATAATCTCAACACAATAACGTGTAGATGACAGTTCCACTTCATTAGCTAACTACTCCTGAATTTCATGGTCATATTCGTTAGCATTTGTTCATTCATTTTGTTCTTGGAAGCAGCAGACACAAAAAATTTTAAGAAAATTTACAGGAGAAAAAAACTAAATAGAGATAATTCTATTAACTTTTTTGGAAAATTCAGAACAACTTATCTTATTCTATTAATAATTTGGCAGTATTCTGCTCCAACTTTTGAAAGCATCGTTTTAAACTCTAAAAGTTTTGAATTAAAGAACAAAGGAGAGGAGAAATGGGAAGGGACTGACTCAACAATGACTCTCCATGACCTTTTATTTAATGACTCACTTTTTTATGTCCAGAATCCCTGAAAACCAAAATAGGACAATAGATTGGATGATAGAACTTCCATTACTAGAAAATTTTTAAATATTATGAAATCCTTAATAGTGGCAAAGTGGATATTATTTGTCTCTTTGCAGGATACATAATGCATACAAATCACCAAAAAGTAGGTCAAATACATAAAGACAGACAATAATTTTCTATGAAATGGAAAAAGTCTTTGGAAGTGAGAAAAAAAAGGGAAAAAAAAGAAAATAATTTTCTAAAGTAATTTCTTACCTTGATTCTAGTTCGCTCAGCTTACTTGAAATGATATTGACATGAAACTGAAGCAATTTGTTTTAATGTTAGGAGGAGAAGCTTCCTGGTAAAAAAAATTGCCTAGGACTGAGCGGAAGAAAGTGATGATGCTCATTGACTATATTGAAATATTTATCAAGTGATAATTGGACACCTGACTCCTTTGTGCTTTGCTATATCACTGTCACTGGCTCTGTGAGCCTCTCTGTAGCTTCCAATATCTGAAGTGTCTTCAGTGTTGATTCCCAATCCTTAATTTTAAAGATTTTTCTATTTCCATCATCAGTGCACTTCAACTATCATTCACAACCTTCAACAATCTATTTCTAGCATTGTGCACATTCTGTTTATTTTTCTTTTCCCTCACAATTTATAATTACGTAATTATATTACAATGATACAATAATACACACTTGAAAGAATTAAGTTCAAAAGTACATGGTTGAAATGAAAGCTCAACACCTTATCATGTTTAATTATTGACATCTGCTATAATTATCATATCATTAGTCTCATTTCTCTGTTACTAATTATTTAATGCAATATTCAACATTCAAGTAATTGTATGAGTACCTTCGGCCAAATCAGAAAAGCAGCATAGTTTAAAGCAGTAATGTTGGCTGGGCCAGCAGGTCACCATGAAACAGTTTTAAATCTGTGTCCATCAGTTGATAAGTAAAAGTTCAAAGTCCACAAATTGAGATCATCATTATAGAATATAGGAAAGTGTACATTGGTTTAAAGTCATGTAGGTTATTTGTAAACTGGGTTTACATTTACTCCTTCACCTTATCCTTCAAGCAACAAAGTATACTTTTATTTTCTGAAAAAAAAATTGAATATCAAACTTTTCAATAGAATGCTATGGAGACGGAATAGTCTTTCAATATAAATTTATCTGTATAAATAGATATAAAAATACATGTTTGCAAACACACACAGTGTTCACTGCACTGAGACACCTTTTGCAAACCTTTGTAACAAAGTGCGTATGGTGCCGCTGAAATTACTAATACTTTCCCCAAATTGCTTTCTCCTGTAGTAGAGATGGGAGGCACTACCCAGGAAAATCACTTTAATCTTCTGGGGCTTAAACAAAATAAATCAAGAATTGTCATTTATCATTGGAAACTTTAAACCAATTATACCCACAGTAACTGATTTGTGTTATTTAGCTATTTTTGTTTAATTTTGTTTTGCTTTATTTCACCTTCTTGAGAGGCATTATAACCGTAATGCTTAAGAGGATGGAGCTCAGGCTCTCCCATTTACCAGCCGTACAAGCCCGCAAAGTGTTTAACTCCTGTGCCTCAGTTTCCCCAACTGAATCAATAACTGAGTTGTGAGGAATCCAGGAGTAATACATTGCAAGCAGTTAGTTAGAACAGTGCCTGTCACGTGTAAGCCCTCACAAACCCTTCTTCCTGATCTCAGCTCTTCCTCCGTTTCATGTCTCTTTTCCAGCTCAAAATCAGCAGAAATGAAAACACAGCATTTCTCATTGTATTTTGGGTGGGACAGTTAATTTATAGTGCAAGACTGACCTACAAATTGCAGGGTGTTTATCATCCTTGTCCTCTGGGCATTAAATGCCAGTGGAAATCCCTAGATATTGGGACATCCCAAAACAGTAGCCCCACCCCCACCCCTTTTCCAAATGTCCCTTGATTCCAAATGCCCACCCAGGTTAAGAACCACAGGAGATATTTTGCACTCACCTTCATTGATATCAGCTAAAGGTCAAGGGAAACACACGGAAATGGTAGTAGATGAAGTAGGCAGTAATAATACTAACAACTACCATTAATATTTATTGAGTCCTTACTAAATGCCAGAGCTCATAACAGATCCATAAGCAGAGAAAGAAACTAAGACAAAAAAATTAAATAACTAAGCCAAGTCACATGAAGTGTCAAGGTGGCACAGGAATTTGAATTCATGGTCGTCTTACCCCAAATCTTATGCTCTTGTTAATCAAACTAAATCACTTATTGTTTTACGTTAGTTAAACTAAGATGCCTCCATCAGTTTGACAGAAGATCAGATTATGTGCAAGTATAAAGTTAACACACTCATCTATACAACCATGCAGTATACCTGAACAGAGCCGGTTTTGCTCACCCTGTACCCTGAACTTGTGCCTTTCATAATTAGAGTTCAGTTTGTAGAAAGCTATAGATAATAATATTTGTAAGCATTCTAGTGAAATCCACGAAAATCGTATTGAGATTAATTGAATTCACAGTCTGTAAAGCAATGAAACACAAAAGTTTCTAGGTCTTTCTAAGCTGTGGCTATGGCTTTCATGGGCTCATTGTCTCCACTTGCTCATTCAGAGATTCCTGTCTCCAGAAAAGTTCTTCCCAGGCACCCCTAGGCATTCCTGGAGGCTTGCTCAGATACGCCCAGATACACCTGTTCCTCTCTTGCTCTACTCCAGTCTCTGCCATATGAAAAGCCCAACTGGGGGACACCTTGTCCTTGCCATTGCTAATGGGATCTTCGCTGAGAAGATTAACATCACACCAAGACAGTTGTTTCTGGCACTTCCAGACTGACTGTTTTGAAGAGCCATGCGGGGTTTCCCATGGAAGTGGGGAGGGTGCTCTCTTCCCAACTTTGGGTCACATTTTAATCCCTCAGCCTCCAAGCAACTCTGCTGGAGCCCAGATGCCACAGAATTTCTCAGGAAACTCCTTTAGTGTGGGGCTTAACCCTGTTTCCATAGGTGCAAACACCACATCATGTTACCCACCGTCCTCATCCTCCTAACCTCCCCTACTCAGATGTTTCTACTCTGAAGAAAACAAAAACTCTTATCATGGTGGTTAATTTCATGTGTCAACTTGGCTAGGCTATGGTGCCCGGTTACTGGGTCAAACACCAGCCTAGATGTTACTGCGAAGGTATTTTTTTTTTAGATGTGTTTAAACATTTAAATCAGTAGACAGCGAGTAAAGCAAGTTGCCCTCCATAATGTGGGGGGCCTCATGGGGTCCATTGAAGGGCTTAATAGAAAAGATTGAGGTCCCACAAAGAAGAAGGAATTCTACCTCCAGACTAGCTTAGGACTCAAGCATGCAACATCAACTTTTGGTAGAATTCCAGCAAGCCTGCCTGCCAGATTTTGTATTTTCCAGCCCCTACAATCATGTGAGCCAATTACTATAACATAAATCACATATAGATATAGATATATAGATATATATCTCCTATTGGCTCTATTCTCTGGAGACCCCTGTCTAATACACATATGCTATCCATTTTCACAAAACCCAGGAGTACTCAATCATAGCAACTCATCTAAACAGATCTCCTGCGTATCACCTGCCTGCAAGGTCAGCAAACCAGACATTGATTGATACCATTTTCAGTCCCACTAGAACACCATTTCATGTTGTAGATAATGAGTTATGGGCAACATTAGGTAGGTCAGGATATCAGTCTCAGTTTCTCTCACCTAGGACCCTAAAGCAGTGCTGCTGACAGAATGGGTCTCATGCTGGTCTTGTTTCATGTCACTCATTCCCTAGCCAGTCCACACTGGAAAGTCTGCTTCTTCGAGAACATTCCTACCACCACAAATTCTATTTCTACTACTATAATTAGCTAACAGTTTTTGACCACTTCCTATTTAACCCAGATGTAAGCTGGGATATCTTCACTCTCTGAGATAAAATTAGCTTAAATCCATAGTCCCTGCCACGGGATAGTCCAAATTTCTGCAGATTTTTAGATGGGGACAGGGGAGCTTATATTCTCAAGGTCAATGTAGGCTCCAGGTTTCTGTTACTGCTCTTCTATGCTATGTCGTCTCAGACTTACAACTAAGCTTTTTTCTCTATTTCCACATAAAACAACTCGAACCAAGTATTTGTGAATGTACAGACTACACTGAGGATGTTTAGGTTCCACAGAAGGGTCACTTCACCCAACACAGTGCTACCAATGTGTGGAAAACACACATTAGTGTAGTGATGATATTTTAAATGTTAATTGAAGTTTCCTCTCCTCACATTTCCTTTTCCCATCCTCTTCCCTCCCACTATTCCAGCAGTTGTAACATCTTTCATCTACACTGCAGAGGAAGTCAGACAGGAGTTAGAGCCAAAACGCCTCTGAGGAGCAGAGAACTGAGCTGAGAGCCACGGCACTTGAAAAGGAAAATGTTTTCTGAATTCCAAAAACATGGCTCTTATTATCAAGAGCCAAAGTCTGAAGGAAGAAGACAAAGTTTACCCATAAACAGTATATGAGGAGGAGAAAAACATGGAGCCCATTTCCAGCCACACAAGAGGATGAAAGATTTTTTGACTGGGGGAAAGAACTTCAAAGAAGAGGGGAGAGCAGACGAGTGAGTTTGTGTGTGTCTCCAGATCCTGGTCCCCCTTCTCCCCTGTGCCGTGTCTAGGTGGGAAGTAACTGGAAATCCAAGATGGAGGACCCACTGCCTTCCTTCTCAGGGTGTAAGCATGGGAAGACTGTGAGTCTCTGTGAGGAACTCAGCATCCATCGTGGCCAGCAGATTCTGAGAGATGTCCCCAGACAGCTGGCCCAAGGGCAGCCTTTCAGACCCCCAGGGTGATACAGGCACAGTGGCAGAGAGTTACGATGGCCCCTGATAGGGGCGTGGGGATGGCACTCAGGCTAGTGGACATGATGGCATTTTACATCCATGCCCCAGTGAGGAGGACCCAGAGTGTCCTGTACAGAACAGATAATCAGCCAGGAGCAGTGGCTCACACCTGTAATCCTAGCACTTTGGAAGGCCGAGGCGGGAGGGTTGCTTGAGGTCAGGAGTTCAAGACCAGCCTGAGCAAGAGCGAGACCCCATCTCTACACAAAATAGAAAAATTAGCCAAGTTCAGTGATACATACCTGTAGTCCCAGCTACTCGGGAGGCTGAGGCAGGAGGATCGCTTGAGCCCAGGAGTATGAGGTTGCAGTGAGTTATGATGACGCCACTGCACTCTAGCCCAGGTGACAGAGCAAGACCCTGTCTCAAATAAAATAAAATAAAATAACAGATAACCAGAGTCCCTGGGAGGACAGCCGTCATTTCAGCATAAGCCGTGGGCCATGCACCTGGAGTACAGGGGAGTATGTTGCAGCTCGGCAGCTGCCAGAGATGGCCAAGGATGATCAGGGACTCAGCACCCTCTTCCCCTGACCTTGATGGTAGTTAAACTCCCTGCATTCTACAACTTATTATTACATCACCTCCTGGGCAGAAGGAAGAATGAGCTGAAGAAGAACATGGAATTGATTGAGAGGATGGCCATTATGACCAAGCTTTAAACCCTAAGTGTCTGAGCTAACCTTGAATGAGGTTACTCTTGTCACTACCAAGTGAAAAGGGAGACTGAAAATCTAGTTCAATTTTAGAGAAATGAAGAGTTTTAATTTGTCACACCTGTGCGATACATGGGGAAGGTCACATTTTCACTCCCATCTGCCATCGGGCTGTTCAAAGCACTCCTGTGCCTGCTGTCCGGGGCTTCTCACTCAGCCTTCCTTCTTTTAACTGGTTTTCTCTACTCGTGTTCACGTCTCTGCTCCTTTTCCACCAAGGTTGTCTTGGGAACTCCAAATTCTGCTTGTGTAAGGTGCAAGAGCAGGTCAGCACTCCCCGGCTGCCACTGGGCTCATACCCAACCCGCGGTCCTCAGCAGCACAAAGCACCCATCCCTTGAGCGTAACCCTTTCTAGGAGCCGGTTAGGGTGAGGAATGACATCTTTCTCCTTTTTTAGTTATGTGCCCGTAATGTGCTAGTCACTTTACATACTTCGCCTTACAATAGCATGAATAAAACTGATAGAGGCTCAGAGAAGAAAATTGCAGGAGACCTAGGTAAGAAATTGCACAGCCAGTACTCAACTCTGGTCTCCCCGTCCCCAAATCCTGCACGCTGAGCCACTGTATTGCAAAAATCCCTAGGCTTTGCTTCTGTACTTGCTTAACAACCTTGAAGACTGTCTCCATCATTTCACTTCTTCCGAAGGCTTGACTTCCTTCCAATCTGCTTCACCTGACTGACTGGTTAATGAAACAGCTGATGGCTGGTTGGCGCTGTCCCTCCAGCTGCAGAGCTCATTATCTGCCTGCTGGCTTTTGGCAACTTTCTCAGTAGTACAAACAGCCTCAGCGCCTCCTGAGGCCTGAGGGAATCTTCTAATTCCCCTGTGATGAGGATAGTCGTTTCCTGCCCTGAGTTGAAAATGAAATTTGATCATGAACATTTCCCGTACATCTCCCTGGGAGCAGGGGCTAATGGGTGGTATTGTTGTTTAAGCGTTTTATGTCTCACCCCTGCCCCCGTGGACTACCAGGGTCCCCCAAAGTAGTGATCCGGCAACCTCCTTAGAGGAAATGCTTCAAGAAGGGAGTTGATTCAAAATGGTTCCCAACCAATGTTCTCACAAAATAGAGAGAAGAAGAGAGAGTCGTGTATAGAGGTAGAACCTCACAAAATACTTTGCCCTAGCCTAAAAAAGGATGTATTTGGAAATACCTAACAGCTCATGAAAAGTAAACACTTTTCAGATATTTTCTCATTTCTAAAAAGACTGAAGAAGAAAACACATTGCATTTAACCTTGGCAAACTCATTACTACAAATTATTACAAGTCAAGGATGTTCAGTGTCACCCCTGCTATTCAACATTGTACTGGAGTGTCTCAAAAGTGCAATAGAACAAGCATAAGAATTTTAAAATGTTCGGACTGAAAAGGAAGAAGTAAACCTATCTTTATTTGCAACAGACATAATTCCATACACAGAAAATCCTATGGAATCTACAAAAAGTTATTAGAACTAACAAGTAAGCTTAGCAAGAATGTAGGATACAAGATCAATACAAAAAACCAATTATATCTCTATATGCTAGAAACTTATAACTGGAAATTAAATTTTTTTTAAAATACCACTTATAATAAGATCAAAATATGAAGTAGGGATAAATCTAACAAATTAAAATGCACAACCCCTGTACACTGCAAATAATAAACATTTATGATAGAAATTAAAGAAGACCAAAGTAATTGGAGGGTTATATTGTCTTCATGGATTGAAGAACTCAATATTATTATGATGTCATTCCCCATATTGAACTCAAAATAGTTCAGAGACCTAAATGTAAAACCTAAAACTATAAAGCTTCTAAAGTAAACATAGGAGAAAATCTTTGTGACCTTGGACTAAGCAAAGTTTTCTTACATATAATACCAAAACTGTAATCTATTAAAACATAATAAATTGGGCTTCATCAAAATTAAGAACTTCAGCTTTTTCAAAAACATCTTAAGAGAATAAAAAGACAAACCACTGACTAGAAGAAAATAGTTTCAAATGACGTATCTGATAAAAGACTCATATCGATAACTTGTATATAAAGTACTCTCAAAACTCAATAGCATGAAAACAAACACCCAATATAAAAAATGGGCAAAAAATTTGAATAGACACTTCAAAGAAGATATATGAATGGCAAATAAGCATATGAAAATATGTTCAATGTGATTAGTCACTAGGGAAATGCAAATTAAAGCCATAATGAGACCACGTCACACCTTTAAGAATAGCTAAAATTAGAAAGATTAACCATACCACATGTTGGCAAAGATGTTGAGCAACTGGAATTCTCATACACTGTTTGGTGGGAATGTAAAATGGTCCAAACACTTTGGAAGACAGTTTGGAAATTTCTTAAATTGTTAAACATACATCCACCATTTGACTCACCCTCCTCAGTATTTAGCCAAGAGAAATAAAAGCATATGCCCACACAAAGACTTGTACATGATTGCTCATAGCACATTTGTATTAGCCAAAAACTGAAAACAACCCAAATGTCCATCAACAGGCAAATATACAAGTTGTGGTATATCCATGCAATTGGCTACTCAGCAATAGAAAGAAATGAGATACAGTATGTATAGGGGCAGTATGGATGAATGTCAAAATACTTATGCTGAATGAAAAATGTCAAACTCCTCTCCTTTCAAAAAAGAGTACATACTGTATAATGCTATTTGGAAAATATTAATACAAATTAATTTATAATGACATAAGGCAGATTGGTGGTTGCCTAGGGATTGGGGGTGGGGTGGGTTTAGAGGGGGTGGAGAGGAAGAGAAGGAGAACTTATAAAGGGGCAGAAGGAAACTTTCAGGGGTGATTCATCATCTTGACTGTGGTGAAGATTTCACACATGTCAAAACCTATCAAATTGTATACGTTAATGGCAATATTATACATCAATCACACTTCCATAAAGCTGTTATCCAAAAACCTTTTCATGATTTTAATTTATTCAGTTGAGGAAAATATGAATTATTTCACAACCTATACTTTAAAAAATGTAGTCATTTTTTGGAAGTGCTTTAAGCAGTTGTTTGATAAGAACATGTATCCATTTTACTGAAATGACTGACAAAGTCAAACTATACAGTAAGATCTTGAAAAGGCACATCTGCGTCAACAAAGATCTGATATCATTCTTTGTCACCTGGTGCTAATAGAGTTCTGTGGGTTCAGCATGCAAAGGCCTTGTCTCTAGGGACTCAAGAGATTGAAACATTCCAGATAGGTTGGAATCTTAAGGAAAGGCCCAGATAGGAGAACATGGCACTGATAGCTTGGATTATGGGGATGGGAAAAAAAGTGTAGGCACGAGGCTGACATTAAAATGTGCCTCTGCAGAATTTGCTCCAATTCTTCTTGGAGTTGAGTGCATGCCTCACCCCACCCCACCTGCACAGAGCCAGGGGGACTGTCCTACCAAGCGTGTGTTTGCTTGTCTCTTCTTTCTAACTTGTGGGAAGGTGACCATAAGGCCTGGACTGGGGAATGAAAGGGCCATAACACAGAAATTCCTGGTGTTCTCCATCCCTGGACACGCTGAGGACAAAGGGGACCCAAGTGTACGTTCAGGGACTTATTTCTGTGTTTTTGCCATATTCGATAAAAGATTCAATGAGACCATTATACTGGTAATGGTGGCAGGGAAGGGGCACTGCCTACCTGTGGTACCAGCACAGCGAGGACAAAGAGCAAATGACTTTGGCTCCAGCCAGGCATACACAATAGGGCTTTCCCTGCAGGAGAAATGCCAGGCCAGTGATCAAGGTGAAGTAGCCAGGGAACTTGCCACCAGCAGGGAGAGGGCACCAACTGAATACTGACTGCCTGCTAGAGAGAAACACCCTGGGGTCCAGCCATGAAGGACTCAGATGTCACCCTGGGATGGGACAGTTACCAATAGCCACTGAAGAGCATCCAGCTAACATCATAAAAGTGGGAATCACGTAGTTTTTCAGGAGAGAAAGGTAAGGAAGTATGAGTCTTTCTTTGTAATCCACTCAGGATTTTCTTATCTGTCTAATTGACTTGTCTTTTGGGAGCTATTTTCAAGAATCTGATGTGCGATAAAATTCTAGAAGTAAATAGTTTCAACTGCTGCTGTACAATAGAATGTCCTACCATGATGGAAATATTCTAACAAATTAGGCCACTAGTCACATGTGACCACTGGACCCTTAAAATGTGGCTAATGCAACTAAGTTACTAAATTTTAAATTTTAGTTAATTTTGACTAATTTTAATTTGTATTTGAATAGTGATGTGTGGCCAATGGCCATGGTAGTGAACAGTTTTAACCTGTCCTAAACAGTCTGCGTTTTAGTTGTCGGTATATTAATTATAATGTTGCCCTGTCTGAGTGAAAATTGAGGAATTAATTAAGTTGCTACAAGAAAGCACCAATACTTTTGTATTTTGTTTTTGGCACAATTTTTTCTTATTCTTGAATATATATGTTTGGGGGAGGGGTGAATACAAAAAGAAAAATTTCAAAAATACAGCACAGGTATTTCTTTTCTTTGTAAAAGAAAACTCATGAATTTGATTGAGTTAAATATTTCTTTCTATCAGGAGGTTTATTTGGCGCACGGTTCTGCAGGCTGTACAAGAAGCATGGTGCCAGGATCTGCTTCCGGTGAGGGCCTCATATCAACTACCCAGTCTCAGGTATTCTGTTACAGCAACACTAAACAGACTAAGAGAGTCATCCTGTTATTGAGGATGCTGACGCATGGACATCACATAGCTCATTGGACTTTTTTGGACAGAGGCTCACATCTGTTTCAGGAGTCCCTGAGTTTTGCGTTCAGAGCGATAGCATATATTCCTTCTGCCATCACACCATTAGCCAGAAACCTACGACATAAATAGTAACGCTGTTAAAGAAAAACAAAAACCATAAGCATTTAGATTTTTGAAAGTCCTATGAACATTTCCATTTCTCCTCCTCCTCCTTCTTCTCCTCTTCCTCCTTCTTCTTCTGCATCGTCTTTTTGCCAAATAAAAAGTCTCAAATCATTAACTTTATGCAACTCATCTATGAGGGCTGAAGATTTTCAAATTGAAATTACTTTGAGTTTGCTGGCAGCCTTTATGACAAACCTGGAAAAAGATACAGGGCCTGTGTTAGTTCATTTCACGTGGTCGCTGCCTGGTAAATGTTTGTTGAATTAACCAATTATTCAGATCAACAAATATTTACTAAGCTAAACTCTGTGGAGGGGCCAAGAAGAAAAGGTCTCTGTCCTCAAGGAGCAATGACCTTGTTGAAGAGGCACAAACACCTGAACATACTTAGAGTCAACAATGCAAGAGTTCAGGATGATAAGAAAAGAGGGGTTAATCGCCAGTTAGGTGGTGGAGAACAGGTAATGAAGAATTTCTGAGCAAAAAGCAGTTATTCAAGCAGAGATGATCTAGTGGATGTTTTATAGGGGGATGGTTTGAATCTGATCTTAAAGGGTGGGTAAGCTTTGGGCAGGTGAAGAAGATACGGGGGCAGGTTGTTATGAAGGCTTAAGAACAGGGAAACACAGGTTTCCTATCTAAGACACTGTTTTTCCATTACAAATAGTGTGAAAGTTGTTTAGTGTGAAGTTGCTTATGTCAGAGCAATCAGTGGTCTTTTATTACAGATCTCATAGAAGCAAAATGTCTCAAGTACTCTTTAGGACTTTGGAGACTAAAATAAAAGAAATTAGCTAAAAGTAAAGTTTTTAAAAAATCAGATAATTGCTTTTTAAATTTTTCTTTAACTACTTAGTAAAACTAAGTTCTTAAGAAATACTACTTGGAAAAGTAATTATCGTCTCCTGGAGTTTTGTCTATGAGTTCAAATTTAAAATTGAGCCACAGTTTAAAATTTAAACACAGTCTCTGTGTTTATGAGTTAAAGTGCAATTATTTAAATCATTAACAAGTTAATCTATTCCTCATGAATATGAGTGCTCATAGTAATTTTCAATATGTGTTGGGAAAAAAAAATCCCAGGAATGTCTTCCTGGCTTTTATAAGCCCACTTTATTTTTTTTTCAACTCTCCTGTTTTTAATTGAGATTCTGTGTTATGTGGGGAATAGTTGCTTTCTCTTCATTTCTCTTTCATTCATTACGAGCGTATCAATTTTACAGGTCATTCCTCTCATCCCAATAACTTGAGGTCCAGTTTGGTTTCTGAAGTCTGCAAAGAATCTTGTTATCAGACAGCTCCACCCAGAACTTGGACCCTAAGTTTCCTGCATTGCTGTGTGCATACCTGTTGTCAAACAACAAAAAAATAGCTATTCTCCTTGTTCTTAAAATAGATTTCCTGGTTTTATTTTTTATTTTTATTTTTGATGTTTATTTCAAAATGTATTAAGGGGGTACAAGTGTTTTTGTTACATGGATACCTTGTATAATGCTTAAGTCAGGGCTTTTGGTGTGCCCATCACCAGAATAGTGTTCATTGTACCCAACACACAAGTTTTTATCCCACTCCCAACCTCCCACCCTCCACTCTTTTTGGTGTCTCATGTCGTTTATATCACTCTGCACCTGTGCATACCCATCATTTAGCTCCCACTTATGAGTGAGAACATATGGTGTTTGGTTTTCCATTCCTGACATACTTCACTTGGGATAATGGTCTCCAGTTCCATCCAATTTGCTGCCAATGACATTATTTCATTCCTTTATATGGCTGAGTAGTACTCCATGGTGTATATACATATACCACATTTTCTTTATCCACTCATTAATTAATGGGTGCTTAGGTTGACTTTGCATCTTTGCAATTGTGAACTGTGCTGTAATAAACATCCAAGTGCAGGTGGTTTTTTTTATAGAATGCCTTCATTTCTTTTGGGTAGATACCCAGCAGTGGGATTGCTGGATCTAATGGTAGATCTATATTTATTTCTTTGAGGAATTTTCATACTGTTTTCCATAGAGTTTGTACTAATTTTAGTCCCACCAACAGTGTATAAGTGTTTCTTTTTCTCTGCATCTATGCTAGCATCTATTGTTTTTTGACTTTTTTAATAATGGCCATTCTGATAGGGGTAAGATAGTTCTCACTGTCCTTTTAATTTGCTGATGACTAGTGGTGTTGGACATTTTTTCATGTGTTTCTTGGTCATTTGTCTTTCGAAAAATTTCTGTATTTTGCCCACTTTTTGATGGGTTGTTTGTTTTTTTCTTGCTGATTTGTTTGAGCTTTTTGTAGATTCTGGATATTAGCCCTTTATCATATATGTACCTTGTGGATATTTTCTCCCATTGTGTGGGTTGTCTATTTGCTCTGTTGATTATTTCCTTTGCTGTGCAGAAGCTTTTTGATTTAATTAAGTTCTATTTATTTATTTTTGTTGTTGCTGTATTTGCCTTTAGGGTCTGAATCATAAATGCTTTGCCTAGGACGATGTCTAGAAGAGTTTTTCCTACATTTTCTTCTTGAATTTTCGTGGTTTCATGTCTTACATTTAAGTCTTTAATCCATCCTGAATTAATTTTTGTATATGATGAAAAATAGGGGTCTTGTTTCATTCTTCTGCATGTGGCTATCCAATTTTCCCAGCACCATTTATTGAATATGGCTTCCTTTTCCCCAGTGTATGCTGTTGTCTGCTTTGTTGAAGATCAGTTGGTGATTGCCTGGTTTACACAACTTTCTTTCTAACAATGAGACCAGGACAAAAACTTTCCATTTGCCAAGGGAGTCTAATAAAAGAAAAGGAAGAGAAACTTATCTATTATTGGAGGAAAAATTGTTATCTTCCTTCCAAATAGTGCCAGAGGCACATGTCATAGAGACATACTAAGAATAAAAAGTCTTTTTTTTTCCCCTTTGCTGTTTAATGTAACTGTGTGAGGCAGCTGCAAATCTTCATTTTCATGGAAACAATCCCACACCCTTGTTCACCCCAAAGAGTTCTTTTCTTCCAACTAATAACTTTTCTTCCAACTAATTTCTTCTGAATTTCACCGGATCATAGAATTTTGAAACTTGGAGATCATTTAGTCTAACTTTGTAAACTAAATAAGTAGACAAGTATAATGCAGGAAAGCAATGGGTAAAAAATTTACCCAAATATCTCTTGTCCTGTACTCACCTACAAGTATAGCAACACTAAGCTTGGATTGCCTGGACCACATGGTATTTACATTTTTAGTTCCTTGAGAAATCTCCATACTGTTTTCCTTAGAGGTTTTACTACTTCACATTCCCACCAACAGGGTATAAACATTCCCTTTTCTCTGCATCCTCACCAACATCTGTTATTTTTTGTCTTTTTAATAATAGCCTTTCTGACTGGTGCAAGATGATATCTCACTGTGGTTTTAATCTGCATTTCTCTGATGATTAGTGATGTTGACCATTTTTTCGTATGCCTGTTAGCCATTTGTATGTCTTCTTTTGAAAACTATTCATTTTTTTGCCCAATTTTTAATGGGATTATTTGGGGGGTTTTTTGTTGTTGTTGTTCAGTTGTTTCAGTTGCTTGTAAATTCTGAATATTAGTCCCCTGTTGGATGCATAGTTTGCAAATATTTCCTCCCATTCTGCACGTTGTCTGTTCACTCTGTTGATTGTTTCTTTTGCTGTGCAGAAGCTTTTTAGTTTAAGTTTGTCTTTAGTTTAAGTCCCATTTTGTTTTTGTTGCCTGTGCCTTTGAGGTTTCTTTGTCTAGACTAATGTCCAGAAGAGTTTTCCCTAGGTTTTCTTCTAGTATTTTTATAGTTTCCGGTCTTACATTTAAGTCTTTCATTCATCTTGCATTGATTTTTGTATATGGTGAGTGACAGAGGTCCAGTTTCATTCTTCTGCATATGGCAATGGAATTAGTATTTTTAACAAGTGCCTTGGTCATTCTGACCCTCATGGAAGTTTGGGAAGCACTCATTTAAGAGATGATAAAACACTGGTGCAATCTTTCTCCTTGGTGTTGTTCTCTCTGCCTAGGGAAATCAGAGATATCTTTCTGTTCCAGATCTTATTGCTTCTCAGAATGGAATAGAAAGGCACAATAATATGGACAGAAAGAGCAGACTTGAAAAATATTCATGAAGCTCAAAATGCAGGGGAGAAAGATAACCTAAAGCAAGCTGTATGTTTTCATGGAAGAAGAAATGGGGAATATTTTCTTGTAGTTTTAGGCTTAAGCAGCTGTAATTTTGGGGGTTGTACCTACAGGGCCTCTTTCCGCTTGCTGTACTCTGCAAGATGATAGATGAAGTGTATTCAACTTTTTCATGTCCTCATCCCTACATAAGTTGAACACTGTAATTTTGCTGTAAGCTTATCTGATAATGATCTTATTCATCAACTTAAAGAACATGTGTCTCACTATTTTTCCTTTTATTTTATAAAACAATATAAAAATATCTGCCCAGGAAAGAACAAAAGTTAGTCTGAATAAAAATGTTAGCTGTGGGTCCACTACTTAAATATTCTTATTTTGTAAATATCTCAAACACAGCAGCAGAAATGTAAATAAAATACATGCTTTATCCCTATAATGTGCAACATTATAGGACCAAAATCCTACAATGTGTGATGTTTGGAATTATAGTAGTCATAAATGTCTTATTTTTCTAAAACTTTAAAAAAAATCCCCATTATGGTGATCTATAAAAGTTACATTCTATTCTTAAAGGTATTCTGATCAAGAACTGGATGAGTAATGGGTAAATGGATGTAATATGAGTCAGAACAACTTCTGGATGTTCCTGGCTGGTAGTTGTGACCAGCTAGGGTTCATAATTACGTGATGGTCTAATGACCACTCATAACCAGGCCCGAGGATTTGGTTGACATCCTCAGGTCTTAGATTGTTCCAGCAGGCTTAAAAAAATTGATTCCTCATGAATGGAGATGACCAGATCTACTTCTAAAGGGTGGGCCCCATGCTGTGAATATCTGCTAAGAAGTGTTAAACATGAAAACCCAATGTGAAAAGAAGACCACTCTAAAGTCACAGGTGTGCTTTTCACAAAGAGTTCTCTGTGAGCAGCAAATATCAACCTTGCCAACTATCTTATTAAAAAGCCAAAGGTTTGAGTGACTAAACTCTGTTTATGGCATATGGGTGCCACAGAGGCTGGAGACATTGGAAAAGCCTCTGACCGTGGTTCCAAGGGTGTGGTGCTAAGAAACTCTTGGCCACATGCTCTGACACTGCTGAGAGCAGGAAATGGGATGGGGACATGCCCCTCCTAGTAATCAACAACAATTTTGTTAACATTTAGATAAGTATCTCTCAGAAATAAATTTTAGCTCTTTTTTTTTCCTTTTTCTAATCAATATTCTCAAATTAAAATAAAAAGCAAATTTCCTAGAGTTGGCTTTTTTTTTTTAAATTTATTTATTTAAAACAGGGTCTTGCTGTGTTGCCCAGGCTAGAGTGCAGTGGCGTCCTCATAGCTCACTGCAACCTCAAACTCTTGGGCTGAATAGATCCTCCTGCCTCAGCCCCCCATGTAGCTGGGACTACAGGCATGCACCACCACACCCAGCTAATTTTTCTATTTTTTTTTTTTTTAGAGATAGGATCTCACTCTTGCCCAGGAGTTTCAAACTCCTGACCTCAAGAGATCATCCTGCCTCAGTCTCCCAAAGTGCTAGGCTTACAGGCCTCAGCCACCGCACCTAGCCCCAAACTGGAAATTAACCAAGTGTCCTTTACTGGGCGAATGGCTAAACAAACTGTGGGACATGCATACCATGAAATACTACTCAGCAATAAAAGTTTCAAACTATTGATACCGGCAACAACTTGGATGAACGTCAAGGAAATTATACAGAGTTAAAAAAAAGCCGGGCTCAAAGGATACATATTGCAATATTTTATTTATGTAACATTTATGAAATAATGTAATTGTAGAGATGGAAACAAGATTAATAGTTGTGGGGAGAGGGAACGGGGGAGGAGGTGTTGGTGTGGCTGTCAGGGGGTAATAGGAGGGAGTCTTGGGGTGACAGGAATGTGTCTTGATTGTGGTGGTGGCTACATGAAGCTACACATGTCATCAAATTGCTTAGAGCTACACACACACACACACACACACACACACACATGCACACACAATTACATGTTTGGCGAAATCTGAATAAGCTCCGTAGATTGTACTGATGTTTTATTATATAGTTATATAAAAACTGGCTATGGCACACAAGTTATTCTTCATTAATATTGGGGGAGGCCGGGTGAAGGTTGAATTGGATCTCCCTGTATATTTCTTGGCAACTTCCTATGACTCTATAAATATTTGTGTATAAATATTTCAAAACGGAAAGTTCATTTTTTAAAAAGAGCAAAGTTAATAAGCAAGATGAGAAAGAAAGAAGTGTAGCTGGTGGTCTCAAATCTTCCTGAGGACAGTTTAAAGAGACACGATCTTTTTGGAAAACAACATGGCGTAAATTTTACTTTCTAATTTTTTGGTGGGAGGATAGCTTGGAGCCCAGGAGTTGGAGTCTGCAGTGAGCTATGATCCTGCCACAGCCCTCCAGCCTGGGCAACAGAGTGAGACTCTGTCTCTAAAAACAAAAACAAACAAACCAAACCCTGTCAAATTATTAATACTAATAGATTCACATCTAGAAGGCTATATGATACTTCTACTTACACTAGAGATATCCTAACACAAAGTGCTAGGATAACAGGTGTGAGCCACCATGCCCAGCCTTTTAATTGTTTTTGAAATAACCAAATTAAAGTTCAGAGAGGTTGAGCTATTTATCCAAAGTTGCACAGCTTGTTTTGGAACCCAGGTCTATCTAACCTTAAATACTTGTTTGTTTGTTTTTTTCTTCTATGTCTTATTGCTACTTTAAGCCCTGCTGGGAGAAAATTAATGACAAAAATCTCCTTTAGAAGGGACTGGAAAATAACTGTGGGGTCATCTGTGGAACAAGTGTAATGAAGAAAAGAGATCAAACTGGTAAATACATATTTTATGAAGTCCTTGTTTAAAAGTTCCACAGACTAGGGGACAGCTAACTGTGTCTTGGGGCTGAACACAACCAAGTAGTTGTAGAAATGACAGAGAAAACCCTAGTCCTAGAAACACTAGGACAGCTCCATTTATTGTTTTCATGAAGAATTAGAGAGAAAAGTAATCACATACATTATACTGCTTGAGGGGAGAACAGATTTCTCCTCGCAAGCCTAATTCCTTCTGTTTCTCTTGAAAAAACAATGGAAACAAAAGGCAAAGGCCAGAAAGAACAATGAGGATTTATTTGGCTAAACCTTTTGTATCGCTTGCCTATTTTCAAAGGGTGGCATAATAATATGTGTTAAGACCTATGAGTTCAGTGAAATTCCTCTGATAGCTTAAAAATCATTCTACAGTTAAACATAACCCAATTCTGTCTTTGAGTTCTATTGAATAAAGACAAAATATGATTTAGAAGCTGCTCAAACTTCAAGTAGCTCCCTATGGCACTACATTTTGATGAGTTCAGTGTAAGTGATTCAGAAACATATGGATTTCATTTTCTTTGTATTACATACGAGCTTAAAAATCAAATGGAACAGTGATTGTCAAAACATATTCCGGGAAAAGCTTGGTACAGTGTTTCTCTCAACCAAACCCACTGAAATTATTTTCATTTGTATCCTAATGAATTCTGGTAAAAACTTGGCATACTGTTTTTCCCATTTTAAAGTTTCATTTGAGGATATCCCTGATTTAAAAATTCAGGATTTTTAGATGACCATTGCATTGCTTATGATTTTCTATTGAATACATGAAACTAAAAAAAAATCCTATATTCAGATTTGCTGATTTAAATGGAAGTGAAGTTGACTATTCCTGCTTTCTTAAGAGTAAGCAGGTGGGTGGGAGAAAAAAAATTTTATGTAAAATCAATTATTGCATTTGAAAGGAGATTCAAGAACGTGGATATGGCCGTGTTATCTAAAGGGTTGCTGTAGAGTTCCATATCTGAATTTTTTCCTACACTTCAACTTGATTGATTACCATTTTCTATTGAAAGCTCTTGGAGAACAGAGACTGTGTAAGTTTTGTCTATTTGTATGATTATTTAGAAAGCCC
>CM052451.1:12553308-12641341 GCA_028533085.1 Varecia variegata
TCTCTCTCCATTTCCAGCTGTCTTAGACCATTTAGTGTTACTATAACAGAATACCTAAGACTGGGTAATTTAGAAAAGAGGTTTATTTGGCTCATGACTCTGGTGACTGGGAAGTTCGACATTGGGCAGCTGCACCTGGTGAGGGCCTCACACAGCTTCCACTCGTGGTAGAAAGCAGAAGGGAGAGCCATGTGCAAAGCGATCACATGGTGAGAGGGGAAAGAAAAGAGAGAAACTGTGGAAGCCAGACTTTTTTTTAACAACCCACTCTTGCTCTCTCAGGAACTAATCCATTCCAAGGGTGAGAACTCACTCACCCCTGTGCAAGGGCTAATCTATTCGTGAGGGATCTGCCCCCATGACCCAAACACCTCCCACTGGGTGCCACCTCCCCACACTACCACACCGGGGATCAAATTTCAATGTGAGTTTTGGCTGGACGAAACCACATCCAAACCATAGCTCCAGGTAAAAGCATAAAAGGGCAAGTTTCTGCTAAAGCTTCTGGAGGAAATGCACAGTTGCCCTGCACAGTGGAGTTTGATTTGATAGTTGAGACTAGAGGACAAGCCACATCAGAGCCAGCAGTTTCAATGCTTGTATATAATTGAGGAAGAATCCCAGATGTTCTCCTGACTAAGCTAGCATTGACTTGTTACAAAGAAGCTGGTGGACCAGACTACTACTCATTATTAAAATAGACTTTGCCTTTTTGTCTGGGTCACAAAAGGGAAAAAAAGACTTCTTAATTTGCTAAAGGGCATCGATTTGTGCCAATCCAAATACAAAACAGGTAGGAACTTTACAAACATACTCTCTGAAGCACTCAGCACCTGCCCGAGTCCATTAGGACAAATTACCAACTCTTAGAGCAGTTTTAAAGAATGGACTCTGAGAGCCTATGCTAGACAAGTAAAGACATCAAAGCCATGCTGAGCAAGAGAAAACATCCCTCTTCCTTTCTTCCACCACCAGAGGGTAATTTTACTTTTCATTTGTTTGATCTCAAAGAATTAAATTTTCTGATGAGGCTACAGAGAAGTTCTGGAGGGTAATAGACAGTAACACCTCATTTTCCACCAGAGTTCTATAGTCTGCACTTATCCACAGTTTTACCTTCTGAGATTTCAGTTCCCCATGGTTGGTTATTTTTATTAATATATAAGACATTGACAGAATCATCACATTCACATAACTTTTATTATAACACATCATTATGATCATTCTATTATTGCTGTTAATCTCTTGCTGTATC
This sequence comes from Varecia variegata, assembly GCA_028533085.1. Classification (NCBI taxonomy): domain Eukaryota; kingdom Metazoa; phylum Chordata; class Mammalia; order Primates; family Lemuridae; genus Varecia; species Varecia variegata. Next base: position 12,554,564 of record CM052451.1, read on the forward strand.
TAATTTATAAATTAAACTTTATGATAGATATATAGGTATAGGAAAAAACATAGTATATATAGGATATGGTACTACCCATATTTGGTACTACCCCCCACTGGGGGTCTTGGAATGTATCCCCTGCAGACAAGAGGGGACTACTGTATTTTGAGACCATAGTTTTGCGACTTGGAATTTATAGCATTATGTAAGTAGTTGTTGCTACATGGAAATTGGAATTTAGTTATTTTTCACACTTGAACTAGAACTTTGGGTGAGTGATTCTACTATAGCTAGCTTTGCTCATATATGGTATAGATGGCATGATCTGAAAAAGTTCTAGTTCAATATCTTCAAAGTAGTTCAAACCCACTACTGCCTATCATTTCATCGTTGGGGCTTTGTTTCTTTGGAACTTAGAGGCTTCTTAACCATGTAACTTCACTGCCAGAACTTGAAATTGAACTTGTTTTTTGAATTTCCCATCTAGGGGATTTCACTTCATTTTGATGCCGCCCCCTAGCCAACAGCCTTAAGAATAGACAGGCATGGGACTCACAAGAGAAGCATGGCTTCAAAGGCACCAGGAGGAGGTCCCAGGAGTTAGTGACAAGGAACTAACAGGGAAGTTGAGTAGGTTCTAATGAAAAGACAAGTCTACTTGGAGGTAGGACTTCTTCTATCTCCATGTTTTGGAACTGAAGTATCCTTTTCTTTAATTATTTGATTGAGTGTATGACACCCTTCTTCCTGAAGGTACTCAGTGATATATTTTTACAATGGAAGATGAATGACTTTAACATGAAGTGTTGTGACCCCTTAGGACATCATGAAATTAATGCTGAGAAAAAATGTTGTCAAGCCAGTGCTGAGGTGGCCAGAGAAAGCAACCACATTCCTTTTTAACGTAATTACACTGTCTCTGTCATTTTGTCATAGATATCAAATTAGCCAGAGGCCTGTGTCTAGAAATGAAAAAACTAAATCAGAGTTTGAAACATGACAGTAGGGAAGGTAGACCAGCCATCCCTGTTTCCTGAAGACTGAGGTGTTTCCTGGAATATGCCCCCAAAATAGGACAGTCCTGGGCAAATCAGAATGGTTGGTCAACCACGTGCGTGGTGATTTAAATAAACACTGAGTTCTGTTCTTTGCATGGGTTGGTCTCTCAGTTGAAAAGATTTACCTAGTTGAGGAGAATGTTTCCTCCCAGCAAACACCATGCAGTGCCATTGTCCGGGAAGATACATTTGGAGCACACTCTTGGAGACTTGGGCAGAGCAGGGCAAAGATCTGGCTGGCAACATAAATGTACCTTTATATTTTAACTTCAGGTCTTGAGTGTGGTTAAGCCTGGAAGAAAGCAACGGGGCAGAGGAGCCATGCTGGAGGTGATTGCATGTGTAGAGGCACAGGAAATGTGCAGACCCAATCCATATCAGGGCATGACACTCACCCCTGACAAATTTGGTCTACACCTCGTATCTCATGCCTACACAATGTGTTCTCACTTCTTCTCTCCCAGAATGGCTTTCTCCTTCTTCCACAACTGTGGGAAAAAAATGCTATTAATTTTAATATCTATTCTTCTAGGTTCCTTTTTTTTTTTTGAGATAGGGTTTCACTCTGTCGCCCAGGGTGGAGTGCAGTGGTGTGATCACAGCTTACTGCAGTCTCGAACTCTTGGGCTCAAGTGATCCTCCCACCTCAGCCTCCCTGGTAGCTGGGACTACAAGCATGCGCCACCGTACCCAGCTAATTTTTTTAATTTTTGGTAGAGACAAGGTCTCACTGTGTTGGCCAGGCTGGTCTTGAACTCCTGGGCTCAAGGGATCCTCTATCTCAGCCTTTTGAATTGCACATCTCAATTTGGACTAGCCATATCTCAAGTCCTCAAGAACCACATGTTGCTAGTGGCTACCATATTGAACAGCACAGGTCTAAATAATAAGTTTAAAAAAATGTACTAATGCAGATGATGGAGACTTTATATGATGGAAGAACTTTAGTTTGATTCTATAATCAATGAGAAGATACCATCAGTTTTTGAGAAGACAGCAATAACTTGTCTTAACATAATGAGAGTAAAGATTACGGAGGTGAATTCACAGAAATCAAGAGATAGGGTTATTTCTGTGACGATGAATAAATGGAAGAACAGCAGCAGAACTTTGTGATTGATGGAACACAAAAAATTAAAGGAAAGAAAGGAGCAAATGATAACTTTTAAACCTGAAATACCAGGAGAGTGGTAGGGAAGAAGTAGGAGAGAAATACCAGTCTAAGAAAGAGAGAAATTTGTTTTCAACCCTATAGTTTCAGATGGTTGTAAGATAATCTCACCAGAGACACAATTTGGAGCAAGGATGAGAGATGAGATGTGGAAAGTAGCTTTTGGGATTGATGTCATTAAGTTGGTTGAGCCTTAAAAATGGATAATAATTAAGATTGTGAAGGTTGATGGAGATAAGAATAAATCTAGAATTTAATCCTAACAGTGCTTAGTTAGCAAACAGGACAAAGAGGATGTTAGGAGGAAAACTAAGAGATCATGGAAGCCAAGGGATAGACAATTTCAAGAAAGAAAGGAACAGAAAGCAGGAGAGAATTTGAGGCACATGAGAACCAAAAAAGGTCCACTGGACATGGTTAGAAAGAGATCTCTGGAGCAATTAGGACCTTTGTCAAGACTGAAGGAAAAAAGAGTATTTACATTAGGTGAGCTCTCTTCTAAACTCCTGGTTTTCGGTCCTTAGAGCAACAGGCTAACTGAAGATGTTTGGACTGAGAAAGCTGACTTTTTCCAGCAGATACATTCCCAGTAAGAATCCTGGCAGAAGGAAACAGGGGCCAGCACAGGGCGGGTGGAGCTCTGGGCAATTCTTGATTAATGGCCAATGTAAAGAAAGCCCAGAAAGAAGCCAAGTGACAGAATGCAGGGAAATTTGCAGGAAGAGCAGTGTGGGACTGAAAACCATTGCGAAACCATTATTTGGTCTTAGTCAAAAAGCCAAGCAGAAAAATATGAATTTAAAAGATAACTTGTCATTATAAGGACTTACTGGATTTTTTCCTATCATTTTTTTTTTCGGTATTTTGCTGCTTACCTTAAGGGATGGGCAAATATGGAATGTGTCCAATGGAAAGTTGCCTTTAGTTTTTTTTTTGTTTGTTTTTGTTTTACACATTTTTGAAAGGGGAGTGGAGAACAGCAGTGGCCTTGAAAGTCCTTTGTACTCTAGGGGCCTAAACTCTGGTCCAATACTTTCTCTGTTTCAAGCCTATTCAATTATAGTAGAAGTATCCAGTATCTAACCATTTGGAAAAAAAAAAGGATTTTAGCTTGTCTTTGCTGAAATAGTTTGGGGGTAATAGAGTCACAAATTAGAACTAATAAGAATCAATTCATTCAGTTTGGATAGTTAAAGTAAATCCCTTTTTTGTGGACGTGAGATTGACTTTGGGTTTTATTTGGCAAGTGTGGGAGGACAGGGTGTGGAATTTATTCTACTACAAAAGTCCCTTGAAATTCCCTGCAATTTCATAAAACCCTAGGAGTTCAAGACACACACATAAACATTTGTGAAATCTTTGGAAGATGACCACCTAGGATGCAGGTTATTCCGTCTGCTGAAAATGACTAAGTTGTATTTGCTGTTAAGTTCCTAAAGAGGAAACTGGACAGATAATAGTGAAAAGTGATTGCAAAATACCAGACAGAGTGAGGTAGAAGAAGATGAGTGAAAACTTTACCTAACTAGGAAGCAGATGCTAATTCCATCCCCTGCAGCAAAAGGAAATGCAAACTAAGATGAAGTCAAAATAGCTTACCCTGTTTCAAACTTTTTATTCTAAAAATTCTATTATGTTTTCTCTTCTCCTGGTCCATCTTAGAGATTCATACTAAATCTGCGGCCATCCTATTCTTTCTACATCTAAACACATTTTAAAAGTTGAGAAATAACCAAAGATGTGATACAGGATTCCAGGTTAACCAATAATTTTGAACAGAAAATGGAATACATTAAGTCAAAGAGTACTGTGTCAAGATATTCAGCAATCTTGTTAGAAAGTTGTTAAAAAGGACTTACTCATTTTTGCTCAGAGATGAAATAGCAATTATTATTCACGCACATGGACATAGAGTGTTCTTATCTCAGAAAGTAGTGCTCAGACGGGCAGATTAGATAAATCAAAGATCGTATTCTGACTAAATTGGCAGTTTCTAAATGTCAGATAGATTTGTGTATCCCAAATCATTGTGTTCCAACCTAATCACAGATTCAACACAGATTTAAACACAGGGTGTTTAAATAAAAATATGTGAGGAAATAATCGCTTAAGTTTAAAATTAGGAATCTCCATTTTTTTTAAACCAGGTGAAAATTTTTATATCGGATTCCTCGCCCTTAGAAATTGGATGAAGCATCTTGAATATCGAGCCTTCACCCACTTGTGCAATGCCTCCTTCGAGCTGTGGGATGGAGTTTAGATTGAGTGCATATTCTTCATTTCCCTCGATACCCTTGTAATCGGGTGCTACTTAAACCTCGAGTTCTTTCATGGGATCTACTGATGGCTTCATGAGGTACATGAACTCTGGAAACAGTAATAGATTTTTGTATATGTACCATTTTCTGGAGTGAAGCCCACACTATTAGATTCTCTTGGGAAAACATGTCTTGAAGTTAAGAATGATTCAGACCATCACATTCTCTATATGTACTACACTGAATCAATACGAATCTGGCACTTTGCCAAACTTAGTAGTTATAAGTCAGTCGATAGCACGATATTAAGCAAAATAAGGTAGAGCTTTCTGGCAAACAAAAATAATAATACACTGACTTTTCAATTCAGTGCCAGTGTTTTGCTTCATTTTGGATTAAAATTAACAGAATTTCACATTGTGACTTTAATCTTATCAGCGACTCCTAAAGTCAACAATAGCACAGTATGAGAAACCTTGATTGTGTAACTTGTGCTCTCACTCCCCTGGAAATAGCAGCTGTCATCTTCTCATAAAGTCACCCCTAAATAATCATGACTACTTGTTCACGTTCACTGGCCTTTTCAAAATAGCAACGGCACAGTATTTATAAAGTTTTATGTTTTATTTGACAAAGCACACCGATCTGGGCTTCTATTTATGATTATCATTATATTTTGTTATTATTTTCTTATTTCCAAATTCTTCCCAGCGTGAAAAGGAAACGGGGGATCAGAACCCCCCTTAGATGAAGTCTGCTTTGGGTCCTCCAGGGAAAGCAAGAACTCTTGCTCGTGGGCTGCTCCGCGGCTCCCCGGGCTGGAGCCCACCCGCCAGCGCGGGCACCCCCAAGTGTGCCCGCGCTGGGGGCCGGCGACAGACCCCGGGCGCAGCGCCGGACGCCGCCCACCCCGAGGATTGGCCAGTGCGGCCGGGGGGAGCGCGGGGGAGGGGAGGAGGCCCCGCCCCTCGCCCCGCCCCGCGCCCCGCCCCCGCGCCCCGCCCCCGGAGGCAACACGGAGGGGCGGCCACGTGCCCAGCCCGCTTTCTGCAGCGCGGCGGCCGGGCGCTCCTGTTCGCGCGGACCCGTCAGGCGGCGGCCGCTCCTCCAGCCTCCCCGAGCCGGGGCGCCCCACACGCTCCAGCCGCTCGCCGCCCCCGCCGCCCCCTCGGCGCGGCCCCAGCGCAGCCCCCGTAAGTTGCCAAGTCTCCTGCCCCGCCGAGGGGCCGCCGCGAGGGGCGGCCCGGGCGCTGGGGCCAGCGGGGACGGAGTGGGACGGGGGCTCCGAGCGCCGCGTCCAGCTGCGTGCAGCTGCCTGGAGGCCGCGCTCCCGCCGCTCGGAGGCGGAGAGTCCGGGGCCCGTGGGCAGGGGCTGCAGCCGCGCACCCTCGTCCTCGGGGCTGCGCTCCGGGGTGCGCCTCGCCTCGTGCGGCCCCGCTGCGGGGTGCGGACGGCGCTGCCCCGGGACGTCGGGGGCCGCGGGAGCCGGGAGAGCGCCTGGCAGGGCGACTCCGCGGGGGGTCCTTTAGTCACCCTTGTTCTGGGGGCCCTGGGCACCCCTGTCTGGGAGGGTGGGCCAAGCCTCTCCTCCAAGCACGCCGAGGGGTCCCCGAAGTCGCCGTCCACTCCCTTGGGGTTCTTTCTTGTAATGCCGAACTAGGCTTGGAGCGCTGGAAGCCTTCTCACATCCTGCGGGTCCGGGACCTTGGCAGGACAGGTAAAATGGCCTGTCGTGGCGTCTGTAGCACACAGAGGTGGGGAACCCGCGGCCTTAAGGCCACGTTGTGGCCTTCTAGACCCGTAAGTGCGGCTTTTTGGAAGGATAGGGTGTTTTAAAGTGCGTGGGTGCCGTGCTAACCCGTTTGACACGGGCTATATCTTTTAAGCACATTTCATGAAGTCTGCAGCCTTGAACTCGAAATGCCGTTCTTGAGGCTTAGGGAATCTCACTACCCATCACCCCGGAGTACTTGTCAGTCCGGAGAACTTTCCACCTTCTGTTTACGTGTACAGCCTGTGGGGTAAGGTATTCAAGGATTGTGTCTCAAAGCTATTTAAAAGAAATATGCTCAACAAAATCAGTCCTATGTGGCTGGAGAAGTGGAAATAGTACCTAGATTTCTGCAGTGAAAGTATTCAGCTTGTTCAGACTTTCAAATATGTATACAAAACTGTCTACAAAAGCCTTTAGGGGACTAATTTCAGACCGGTAATAAAATTTATCTAGACGTTTGTGCAGTAACACGAATCCTTTTAATGGGGTGATATCGCCAGATCTTATTCAAATAGAGCTCTGTGAATCCTGTCCTGCAACCTGGGACTTGAAGTTAGAGGGTTTGTGGCCTCTGGCTTGATACTTTTTCTTTCATACCTGAGCCAGTCTTTAAAACTTCTGTCTCCTTTTTTCCCTCACCATTAGTAATAATTATCTTCTCGAGGAAAGTGAAACATTTTTTTGTGTGTAGTCTTTCTCAGGGGGAGGTACAGGATAAGAATATTCTATATTAACTATATATTTTCTTAGGGTTGCTTTGTAATAGTTAAGTCCTTTTTTCTTTTAATTGCCCTGAAGCTTAACATGAAATGCTCTCTCAGTGCAGAAGAGCATGACTTTTTTTTTTCTCCCTGTACTAAAAAGTTGCTAGTCGACTACTGTGGATTGAATCTGGGAGGCCACATTATGATGAATTTTTTTTCTTTTCCTCTCTTGCCCCCTTGCTTTGTTTCCACACTGTACCTTGATTCGGGAATGTCATTTACCTTAAGGCATTTTAATCTTTTAGGGTGTGCCATGGCCCTGGAGACCAGAGTGAAGCGCTGTGGTATCTGCAAGGATTCTGTTTGCAGAATCCTTGGCCTCTTTCGCAGGTCGGTGTAGCCCTTTTGATTCCAGACTCTGATCATTGTCCCTGGACTTAGGAGCTTGTGAAGAACAGAGGCTAGGAGGGGAAACATGATAGCTTGGTGGTTTCAAAACTCTGAGAATACTCCGGAGTTTTTCATTTTGTATTCCCATATATTGTTGCCATTTGGACATATGTGTCTGCAGAATTTTAAAGTTCGTGTTTCTTGCTTTCTTCTGCAAACATGCCCATCTTTGCAAAATGGAAGTGCCTTATCTCCATTCTAGGTGGCCCACCTTCTGTTCTCTTCTTGTACTTCTTAGCTTAAGTCATTGTTTCTCCTGCCTGCTCACGCCAGGCATATATGGCCTGCATCTGTGGCCATTTCTTCTCCTTTTGGCCCTACTTTTTCAGATGGTTTTTCCCTCATAGTTTTCCTCCAGTAACTTCTCTATTTAGCTTAGTTTGTGTCTTCTCTTCTGTTTTATTTGTATGCATCTCTCTTTCTCTCTCTCTCTCTCTCTCTCTTTCTCTATCTGTGTGCGTGTGTTCAGAGCCATCTGCTGGTTTTATTTTGGTGCCCTTCAGTGACCAGCTTTCAGAACAGAGTCTTGAAAACACCTTCATGTTGCTATGTGCCTTATTATTTTCCCAAACTTGCAGATACGAACACACTGATTTTAAAGACTGGCTTCTTATAAACGACTTCCTGGATGCCACACATTTAGAACAAAAGCAAAATTGTCAGTTGAATGTATTTCTAATTATTCACGTGTTTAATATTGTGTCCAGTATTTGAATACTTTTGTCATCCAACTGAATCCTGAAAAACTCAAGTTTTCTGTAAGGTTTCACTTACGAGATACCACTTGTCTAAATGGTTTTGAAAATCTTAAGTGGTTAACTCCTTTATAAATCTTTAATCTGGATATTCAAAACCATATAGATATAGCCTTAAAATAACAGAAACCTAATGGAATTATTCTTGTCATGGTCTTCTATTTAAAAACTTTTCATTCTGGTGCTTAACACAGTGTGTATCACATAACACATGCTCAGTATGTCTTTATTGTTGAGCAAATGCCGCTGATTTCAACAATTTGAGAAAAGGTGTTTTATCTGTCTTCAAATGTATTTATTCCTTCATTGAAAACTTACTGAGTTATTCTTTACTAGACACTGGACAACCAAAAAAGTAAGTATAGCTCCAATTTGGGTAGGATTCTGTAATTATTTTTACATTTGGGAAACTCTCTGTTGATGGATTTTAAGAATAGTTTTATGTTTTGCTGTAACTGTTTAAAAAAATAACACCACCTCTAGGCAGGTGACTTCAGTAATATCTGCTTCAGAAGGCAAGTAATGAACTTTAAAATATGAAGACAGTGCTACTGTTTCATCATCAAAAGCCCATGTGCTTGGCATTTTTGTTTCAGCAATGGTAACAAATTTGTCCCAACTCCTCTTGTGTTTCTTTTGACTTGCCTTTCTGGCTATTGTTTTAAAGTGGTGTTTGGCTGCGGAAATGTTGTGAATGCCATTGACAAAACCAACTAGAAATTCGTTTCCATCATCTTCCAGCTAGTTAAGATAATCACAGGATGATTCATCTATTAATTTTTATTGTCTAATATAATAAACATAGCTATTATATATTAATCTGTGGAAGCAAGCAGTATACCATTGCTTTTCGCATGCTTATGGATTCTTTTAAAATATTTCTGAGAAGGGTCTCTGCTGCCATTTTGTTCACCTTCTCACTGGTAAGTTTAGTATTGACTTAAAAGATTTGAATTGATGTGGCTTTTGTTTAAAAGGCTGGATTTGAGTATGTGGGTCATGTCTGTTCTGTTCTTATTTAGACTTTTAGTTTGGATCTCTCTCCTCAGAGAGCTCTGTGGCTCCCTGTTTTCCTGGGTGTGTATGGATATGATACATTGTGGAAAATCTTGGGGTTTCTTGACACAAGACTTTATACATCCAAGACTGAATCATCAAGCTGGAGTGTTCTAGTGCTGCAAATGTCATGCATTTAATTTTATGCCTTATTCCTATCCCCTTGCAAAAAGTGGAAGTGAAAAATAAACTGTATAAAATGAAATGAAAAATAAAATAATATAAAATGAAAACTACACCCACGTACTTATTCTGGCCCTGCTTCATGCTGGCACCTCTTTTCAGAGCTGAGCCCAATCTGGGATTCAGTAATAAGGCAAATGATATGAGAACATTCCATGACCTTTCGTCCAGGAGTTTGAAAAAAAAAAAAAAAGCCCTGACTATGTCGTATTCATTTTTGGAATATTTGGTGAACAATACACAACGAAGAATTTTTATGTCCCCTGTTGATTCTTACTAGTTTTTCCCACAGTTGTGGGGAAAATTCTCTTCTTTCCTTAACCCATTCTGGTTTCATGAAGGCTCCTTAAGTCTTCATTCAGTTACATCTAAAGCAATGCTAGCTTCACCATCAAAACCTACTTCCTTCCCATGGAGACCTAGTGATCACAGCATATAGACTCTGATGTCACCAGGGATGCTGAATGATGCTGTAATTAAGATGCTCTTATTTTATACTTCTACTTTGCCCTGGTTTGTTTGTTTTTGTTTTGTTAACAAATTGTTTTAATCAGATTTTGAGATAAGTGAATCTGTGCCACTTAAAAGCAGATGTCTCTTCAAAACATCTAGTAATAAAGTAAACCTTCACGCTCACTTTTTTTTTTATTCATTTTTACTTCTGTGTGGGCAGAAAGATGTTATGTGGGTTGGTAACTTGATCATATTTGGAAGATAAAACTTGTTTGGTTAGGGCCTTTTCTTGCCTTGGCTGTGGGGTACCTATCGGTTATCTCGGTAAATGATGATGATGATGATGGTGATAGTCACTAGTGGAATTAACAGTTATTTTGTATTGGACCATAAGGAAAAAATGAAATCTCTTTGCAGGTTCAGTGTTATTTGTTTACTCCTTTAATATGAACTTGGGCCAGATTTTCTGAATGCAATGCAATTTCTACTTTGAAAAAAATCACACTAAACTTTCTAAAACTTGAAATATATTTGACTGGCAGGAGTGGGAAATCTGTATATGGCATGCAGTGTCTATTTTCCCAAAGCATGTGGATCTTTTGGGTTATATTCCTCCTCCACCATTCATGCTATCTGGCTTCTAAAAGAAGGTATGTATTTGGTGGAAACAACTGAATTTGATTTTTGTGAAACTAATTGTAAAATTTCCCACCACTAATATGCAAAATTTGTAGAATTTAGTAATTGTATGTGTAACCCAATTACAGAGTGCTGTTTTGATACACTGGGATTCCCTTGGAATAGGAAATATGACTTCGTAACTTTGATTCTAAGAATATCCTATGAGACATTCTGTTAGGAGTTTTCCATGAGCAGAGGTTAATCCATTTTGGATGACTACGTGTTGTGTATAACTATGACCCAGATCTAGAATCTGTAGAGAAACAAAGAATAAATTCCTGTCCTCTGGGTCTTGACCACCTAGTAAAGGAGATAATAAACATAGTATACATATAATTCAAGAAGTATGATAAAATGCCATTTGAGTGATACAAGGAGCTGAAGTGTCACGAGGAGAGATAATCTAAACATTTTTTTGAATATACATTGTGTTCCTGAGCAAGACTAAGTAATCAATCAATTTTAGGTATTATTATCATTACTGTTACTACTTTTAAAACTACTGGCCGGGCGCAGTGGCTCACACCTGTAATCCTAGCACTCTGGGAGGTCGAGGTGGGTGGATTGTTTGAGCTCAGGAGTTCGAGACCAGCCTGAGCAAAAGCGAGACCCCCTCTCTACTAAAAAAAATAGAAAGAAATTATATGGACAGCTAAAAATGTATATAGAGAAAATTAGCCAGGCATGGTGGTGCATGCTGTAGTCCCAGCTACCTGGGAGGCTGAGGCAGGAGGATTGCTTGAGCCCAGGAGTTTGAGGGTGTTCTGAGCTAGGCTGATGCCACGGCACTCTAGCCTGGACAACAGAGCGAGACTCTGTCTCAAAAAAAAAACCAAAAATAACTATTAATGGCCAGGCACAGTGGCTCACACCTGTAATCCTAGCACACCGGGAGGCCGAGGCGGGAGGATGTCTTGAGCTCAGGAGTTCGAAACCAGCCTGAGCAAGAGTGAGACCTCGTCTCTACCAAAAATAGAAAAAATTAGCCGAGTGTGGTGGCACATGCCTGTAGTCCCAGCTACTCAGGAGGCTGATGCAGGAGGAGCACTTGAGCCCAGGAGTTTGAGGTTGCAGTGAGCTATGATGACACCACTGCACTCTACCTGGGATGACTGAACGAGACTCTCTCAAACAAAACAAAACAAAACAAAACCACTACTATTCCTCCTCCTCCTTGGTGAAACTTAGGTCCCTAGAAATTGAGTTTGGACTGAGCTAGTTATTCACCAACATTTGTGTTTGGGAGGGCAATAATACTTATTAATGATTTGGCAAAATTTCATATAATTTATTACCCTAGGTCTCTAAAAAGTTATATTTAACTGAAAATTCAAACTAGTCTGAAATGTCTTAAGAGGAAAGTAAAAACACATTAGGTTATATTTTAGCTGGAAATTCCAAAATTGTGGTCAAATTAAGAACATGAAATTATCTTTAATTTCTTACTCTAAAAGTTGAGTTGTTGCATTAGGCAAACTTGGTACTTTTCATACAAACTTAATGAGTTTAAAATCTATAAAAGGACTTTTCAAGATTGGAAAGATCACAAGAGGCCTCAGACACCATGCCCATTATTTCTTCTCCCAGGAGGAGACCCTCTGAAGACCACCAGTCAGCACCTACAGCTTAGTGTTGGCTCCAGTCTCGGCTTTCAGCATGGAATGGAGAAAGGACTGATAAAAAGTGTTAATAGTGGTTCTTTTTGCTTAAGAATGTTTTGGCTACTCAGGCTCTTTTTTGGCTCCAAATGAAGCATAGAATTTTTTTTTTAGATCTGTGAAATATTAATATGACCTTGGTATTTTGATGTAGCATTGAATCTGTAAATCATTTGTAGTATGGGCATTTTAACAATGTTGATTCTACCCATCCATGAAAATGAGATGTTTTTCCATTTGTTTGTGTCATCTGCAATTTCTTTCATCTGTGTTCTGTAGTTCTCCTGTAGAGATCTTTCGCCTCTTTGGTTAAGTATGTTCTTAGGTATTTTATTTTCTTTGTAGCTATTGTGAATGGTATTGAGTCTTTGATTTGACTCTCAGCTCGACTGTTATTAGTAAATAGAAATGCTACTGATTTGTGTACATTGATTTTGTAACCTGAGACTTTGCTGAATTTATTTATCAATTCCAGGAGTTTTTTGGTGGAGCCTTTATGACTTCCTAGATACAAGATCATATCATCAGCAAAAAAGGATAGTTTGATCTCCTCTTTTCGGAATGCAATACCCTTTATTTCTTCAATACCTTGTCATACGTGGCTCTTCTGTTGTACAGGGGAGGTTTCCATGAAGATATGGAGCTTGGTGTCACTGCCTCACCTTCCAGATTTCTGGTTCTTGTGAATGTACCTTTTTTTAAAAAAAAAAAAATTGATAATCATTCCTAAGAGGTAGGGGGAAGAAGTGGATAAGAAATTGATTCACAATTTTAGCCTGCTAGGCGAATTCTTTATTTAAAGGAATGATGGGGTGAGTCCATTTCTACTGAGTAAATCACTTCACTTTTTTTTTTTTAATGGACCTCAGGTGCTCTGGATTCCATTAACCATAATTCTTCACAGCACAAGTGCTGTCGTGCCATTATTGGTTCATATATGACCAATAGAGATTATTCATTTTAGGTTCTTGGCTTGGGTGGTAGGTGATAGTCATTACATTATCACTTTAAAATGATATATAAGTAAATACAATTTTAAATGAATTTCTCTTAAATAATTAGTGGATAAAATTTTCACAAATTTCTTCTTTTTCTTCAAGTAGAAAACATCTTTATTAAAGAAAATTTTCCCTTTTCCTTTAAAAAGATGGCTTTCTTTAGATAGAGGTTGTAATTATTTTTGAAATTTACTTTATATTCATTTCTGTAATGTTCCTGATGTCTTCTAGCAAAGGGTACTTATTATTTGTACAGGGGGCTCATGGTTCACAGGACATTTGTGACTTGTGTACGTACTTGTCCTGATAAAAATTTAAATGGAAACTCTTCCTGATAATTTGTATCACCGTGGGTATGAATTCCCCTGGGAAAAGCCTGTCCCAAACTGTAGGCTACTTTGTGTAGACTTTTTATCTGCTTTAAAGACCATATTAAACAACACAATTTTATATTTATGTTTAAATTCAAGAGCAAGTTTGAAGTGGTTTCTTTAGTTCTGTTGTAATTTGAGCAATTATTTGGGAGGTATCTTTGCTCAGGAGTTCTGGGGAGACTTAGGAGGAGCCTGGGGTGAGCTTTGTCACTCCCTCCTTAGAGCTCAGAGACCCTCAGATGTGTTTTAGCCACGTGAGGAATTTACCTTTGATCCAGGGCAGCCTATGCAAGAAAATGAAGTCAAATTGGCTATGATGAGCGAAACAAAGTGAGGTCGCTGTTTCAGTTCTTGGGCTAGGCATTTTACACTGATCTGGACTTTTATGAAGGAGGTGGTAGAAGAATAACGAACTGCTGAGAGTTCCACTTATTGATCACCTTGAAACAGAATGGCGCTGCTGAGTGATTCAGTGAATCTCAGCCTGGAGTAAGTGTGGAGCACCAGCTGTGTGCCCTGTGAGGCTGTGCCAGGCTGTAAATGAAATCTTGTGGCTCTTACGGATCTCAGGTCAGTTTCTTACGGAGCTTCGTGGTGTCAAGTGAGACTTGGTTCATACGTAAATGTCATAGGGGATTGAGAACCTTTTCTTTGACTTAGTTGCTGCTTAAATCATTTCACAATTTAAAATCTTGTGTTACAGTGGTATTTAAAAATGTTTACGTCATTATAATTGGCAAAGCCCACCCTGGATAGAATTGCCAGTGGTCCCGTTATGGGATAGAGTCGGGGTCATTTTGGATGACCAGAGTAACTCTGATGATAATCGTCAGGCTTACCTGTTGTGTTTCTGTGTTCATTCCTTAGAGAACCCACATATGTTCAGAGTTACCTTCCTGCCAGATCCCTTTCTCACTGGCCTTCATCTGGATTATGAACTTAACACCAACAAATTTGGAGAAGTTAAAGGTCGTATTGTTTTTAGGTAGAGCTGTATTAATATTTACAACTTGAGGTCCATCCTGTTTGAGCAGCCTCTGAAATTTAACTGTGCAGCTCTTAAAAGATTGAACAACTGAAATCAAGGGAGAGAGCTGAAGAGATTCAGGTTGAAAAAGAAAAGATTACGATAACTTTTGTAGTCTTTTCTAATGAAAGGCAATTGCAGTTGAACAAATGGTAGTTACAGTTCTTTGGTACACAGGGAAGGAGCTCCTCCTGCTTTGCTCAGATATGCCCTCTGTTCTGTTTACGTTTATACGTGAGTGGAAGAAGGAAGAACCCTAAGATCATGGCAACTGTTCTGCGCACCAGTGGCTCTCTTGATGTTTTGGGGGAGTTATGGATATTATGTGATGAAAGCATGTATGCTCCTGTCTTACCCAGTTCACTTCCCTGTTAAAAAAAAAATGCACATCTGCATGTAAACTCCCCCCCCCATAATTTTATGTAAGATTTTTGGACATTGAGGACTCCCTGAATTCCAACCAGTGGACAGCTAGGGTTTCTGGAACCCAGGATAAGAACGCTGCAATACATAAGCCATTTCAACTTCTCGGAGAAATGTCTTAGGGAGGGAATCCTTGGGGGCAAGATGGGGCCTTCCTGGTCACTCATCTTTTCCTCTTGCTGATATAAAACTACTTATGGCCTCCGAGGAGTGGCTGAGAACTGGCTCAGAGGTGAGTGTGGCAGTGGGGGGTGCTCTGTGAGTCAGAGAACAATGACAGAAACACAACGATGACCATGCTCTTCTGTGCCTTGGTGGAAGCAGTTCCTGGGCCTCAAAGGAACATTTGGACTTCAGTTATCTTTAGCATCACCGTCTTTCTTTCTTTCCTCCAAATTCTCAGATTCACAGATTTCAGTGTCTGCCTACGGATCAGGAGATAAATTCTATTCTGAGTTTTAGCTGAGATCATTTTAATGGAGTATTTGTAAATGTATTCCATAAACAGGAAGAGAGGCCAGGTGCAGTGGCCCACACCTGTAATCCTAGCACTTGGGAAGCCGAGGCGGAAGGATCGCTTGAGCTCAGGAGTTCAAGACCAGCCTGAGCAAGAGCGAGACCCTGTCTCTACTAAAAATAGAAAAAATTAGCTGGGTGTGGTGGTGTGCACCTGTAGTCCCAGCTACTCTGGAGGCTGAGGCAGGAGGATTGCTTGAGCCCAGGAGTTTGAAGTTGCTATGAGTTAGGCTGATGCCACAGTACTCGTCCGGGCAACAGAGTGAGACTCTGTCTCAAAAAACAAACAAACAAACAAAAAAACAGGAACAAAAAAAAAAAAGAATGGATAAGAATAGTCAGTACCCTCTTCTTACCTAAAGTTGGAGCATCGTTAGAGTGACATTTGAAGTCTAATCTTGCTCAGTGTCAGTCTGATAGTGGATCTTCTTGTAGAAATCTCTATAATAAACTTAGAGTTGAATGGAACCAAAGGATTGTACGATGGAAGCATCACTGCAGGGCCTTGTCAGGTTTTCAAATGTAAAATAACTATAGATTTGCCTTTTACTTGTCATGTCGGCTTAATGTGCTTAACGAATAATAGACAAAGTGAGGGATTTTAAAGTTGATTCCTTTACTGAAGTTCCTTATCTCTTGCAACACTTGCTGTAAGAGTAGTGATGATTTGTAATATTTTGTTGCAAAGAAAAGCCCTCTTTTAAATGCATTGCTTTTGTGGCATAGTGGTTGTGTAGGTGGAGCAGGCCTTGTGTATGCACTATTCACCAAGAAGATAGCACAATGCACACTTACATGCCACTGAGAAACAATAGTGGGTGTTGATAAAATTTGTAGTACTAGAGCTGTGAAAACATCCTGGACTGGTGCCTGTTTTAAACTTTAACTGAAACTTAGAATTTCACTTTGAAAAGAAAATCATTTTGTTTTTCATTGGATGATTGATAAATGAGTAAGGCTTGGTAACCTAGAAATTCATTTGGTTATATCACTATAAAAATGGTAAGACATGGTTGTGGTAGTTGGTTTTGTATTTCAAACTCTAAATTTAACAGCACATTTAAAACGGTCCTATGGGAAATTAATAACCCTCCCTGGTCATGGCCACTTATTGAGTTCCTGGCACTACGTATATGCCAGCACAGTGCTAGACAAATTTGGAAGGGAAGTAAGCTCCTGAGATGGACATTTTAGAGCTCCTTTTTATAGGTTAAGAGACTGAGGTCTGGAGAGGTGTAACTAAATCCTGAGATTAGACAGCAAAGGGTAGAGTGAGGACTACAATCCAAGCATTTTAACTTGGAAAAAGCACTAATTTATATCAGGCTGTTCTGTTTTTGTGAAAGCAAATCATAATCACCACAATACACTACCTACTTATATGGCATTTTATATTTGGGGATCAGAGTACATTTTAACATAAAAGTTTTTAGATTTTAATGGTTAACTATAATTTATTGCATATTTTCCAAAAGTCAGAAGAGAGGATTGTGAATGTTTACAACACAAAGAAATGATAACTGTTTGAGGGGATGGATGTGCTAATTACCCTGATCTGATCATTACACATTGTATACACATAGTGAAATGTCACTCTATCTCATAAATATGTACAGTTATTACATGTCAACTAAAAAAGGGGGAAATATGCAAATGAATAAATTAAAAAAATAAAATCTGTGTTAATTCAAGAATACCACATGATACGAATCTGCCCTAAATATTTTATGACAGGCTATTAAATTATTTCTCAAAGAGATATTTGAAGCTATAGAAGTGCATTTAGAAAATTATAAGTGTTATAGGAAGAGGGGAAAAAGGTTTTTGGATTTTTAAAATTTCTTAGAAATTAACATGTTTGGATAAGACATTTTAGTAGAGTGACATTGTTATGATGTGAACAATTACATTAAATGGCATACTTTTACCAAAACAATGGGAAAATATAGTCTTACTTTAAAAATAAAAAGTCTTCAAGTATGGGTTCCAAGCCATTTAAAGTCATTAGGATTTAAACCTCGTAAATGGTGCTTTTAAACAAGTAAGTTCTGTTTGGAGTGCTATTGTGCTATCTTTAAAGAAAAAATTGTTTGAATTTTTACTTTTTCTTTTATCGTAGGTACCAGATGGTTTGCACTTAGTTCAGTGAACCAAACAAAAAAAGAGTAGACTTTGCATAAAATTTCTGTTGATAGTGCATTTTATCTGCCCTGAAATGGATCACATGAACTTTCTGAATAATGAATAGCATATTTACAATATTCTGATTTTTTTTTTGCTACAGTGTATAAGAGAAATGTGAAGAAAAAAACAACCTAGCATTGTCACTTGAGTTATTCTTATAAATTATTTATAGTATTTTTCTATTCTTCCTACATTGCTAACTCTAGGTATTTTGCATGCCCTGTCTACGTTTAAAAATAAGTTGTTCCAAACATTTGTACCCCATAATATGCTGAAATAAAAAAAAAATAGGTTGTTCCAGTGACTGAAGGTGCTGTTTAATTTATTGAACTATTAGTAATTGTGGTAAATTAATCTTTATAAGGATTTTAAACCTTAAGCAAAGCCTTGAGGACCCACATCATGTCTATAAACCTAGTTTTGAAAGTATTTAGTACAGTTGAATGTATTTAATAGTGTTTGACTTTCTGTGGATTGGGCATTGCCAACCTTTCTAGCATTTTCGGGTAACGGGTGTACAGAGGTGAAAGGTGAAGGTGGTGGAGGCCTAAGGCAGGCAGAATGTTATCACTCAGTGAAGATACCTCTGCTAGTGGTGACTGCAGACACCAGCTGTAGTTGTTGGTGCTAATATTATGGCAATTGAAAGTTCAAGCATATGTTTTAAGAATGGACCTTTACTTTATCATGTCTTTTTTTTTTTTTTTTTTTTTTGAGACAGGGTCTTGCTCTGTTGCCTGGGCTAGGGTGCAGTGGCACTATCATAGTCCCCTGCAACCTCAAACTCCTATGTTCAAGTGATCCTCCTGTCTCAGCCTCCCAAGTAGCTGGGGCTACAGGTGCACGCCACCATGCCCAGCTCATTTTTGTATTTTTTGGAGAGACAGGGTCTTGCTCTTGCTCAGGCTCACGTGTCATTTGAATGCATTACATATTAGACCAGTAGAATCAGTAAAGTTGAACTATATAATTTCACTTCTGACTTTGTATGCATGAATCAGAATTTAGGCTACTTTCAAGAATTGAAAGAAAAGTATTCATGTTATTGAACTAAGTGTAATTTCTGTCGAGTAAAAATAAAAAAAAAAAAAGAAGAAAGAATGCAGGAACTTTTAATTATATATATTTTTTGCCCCCAACCAAATGATGTATGTAGAGCAGCAATGTTTTATGGTAGGGAAAAGTAATTTTTTTCCCAGTCTTCATTTCGACAAAATGTCTGCTGAAATTGCTTCCCAGATTGAATTTTCCATGTCTTTAAAGGCATGACTTTAGGTATGACTAGCTTTATTGAATCACGAGATTCCAGGCTCAGAAGAAGCCTGTATGTTTCATTTCAAGCAGAAAGAACCATGTCTGCCCATTCCTAGTTGGTGTGTGTGTTATGTTAAGAATAAACTGGCCGTCGTATGTGTGCAGACATATCAGCAGAAAAATAAAAATTTCTTAACTTGTAACATAAGTGACAACATTTTCATATTTAAAAACAAAATGTTGAGAATATTTATAACTGTAGAAAAAAATTAGCATTTTTTCTTTCACTTCTGAATCCCCAATCCTACAATGCTGATGTTTCCAACTTTTTATTTCAGTGCCTAGGATGAGGGGGACAGTTAGAGCTTCAGAAGAGCCCTTAGGTTCCTTTCCTGCTCTGAAGAAGAAAGATAGCAAGTTGCCCATTCTCATATATTATCCTTAGGTTTTCCCACCAAGAGCTTCTTGACGTCTCTTCTGACCACACCAGGTACCATGCCATGCACAGGTGTTAGAGACCCTGTCGTGTAGCTGGGATATTCCCGGGGTGGTGGCTGTTTAGGATAAGGCAGGCTATCATCTGGGCAGTACTTACAGCAGGCTCCAGGGTTTTTTCTCCTCCTCCCTCCTCTTTCCTTGTCCCTCTTCTTCCTCCTTCCTTCTCTTCTTCTTCTAATTGGCAGTGTAAATGGGCAAACTGGTTAAACCTGAACCTAGCGCTCACCAGGGACTGTACTGTCAAGGCTGAGCTCTTTTGTAGACCAGGCTCTGGATGTTCTCCCATAACTATGTGCTGTCCTTGGCATATAGGTTGCACTTTCTCCTTTGGATAAGATCAGCCTTGAAGAACATTGTTACATGCCTTTGGCAAAGGGGAGCATCCAATACATGGGGAACTGCACTCAGCATCTGTGTGTGGCACAAGAGGGGTATCCTTGCTGTCCTCTTCTCCCTTATTCTCTCTCCTACACGCCTTTCCCCTCAATCCTGCCTCTGACTGCTAACTTCAGGGTAATTGACAACCTTTCCAGAGTATAAAAAAACAAGCCGCACAGTGAATGTGGGGATTACACTTCTGTAACTTTTTAGAAAATCTGCATTCTCCTCCATTTATACCATCATGTTCACTTTGCGAGGAAGGTCTCTTTGTAGTGACTCTGAAAGGGGCCAGTGTTGTGTTTTCTTGCCCCTTTCTTGGGCACCTGTTGTAGTCGTTGCTTTTGTGAGTAACTTAAAGTGGAGCTGGAGGATGGACACGCTTGAAGCTCTGATTCGAGGGGGGGGGGCAAGGGCAATATACGTCACCTAAACTTTTGTACCCCCGTATATGCCAAAATAAAAAGAAATATTACTTTTAAATAAATATTCTATTAATAAAGGTTCCACATTCAAAAAAAAAAAGTGGAGCTAGAAAGAGCTCAGTACATGACTTGAATGAGACTAATATAGTTTCTGCTTTTTGAAAGCCTGATATTACCTGTTATTACATTTGTCATGCAAATGATTCACAGAATAGAATTCAATGAATTAGGTTTGTAGTCAACTCATATAATCCATCCCTAAAGCATTAAGCATTAT
Source organism: Varecia variegata (assembly GCA_028533085.1). NCBI lineage: Eukaryota > Metazoa > Chordata > Mammalia > Primates > Lemuridae > Varecia > Varecia variegata. The sequence continues at coordinate 12,575,101 of CM052451.1, forward strand.
GCATATATTAAAATATTTATTATACTTTTAAAAAATCTGCTGGCAGACCATACCGTAGATTTATTTTTTCAAGGATAATAACCGTCTTATGACGACTTGCTATTACGAGGTACTAAGCTGGGGGCTTTGCAAAGCCTAAACAACTTTACCGGTTGAAAAAATTTCCCATTTACCACCAAGACTCTGAAAGAACCTACACTAGGGCTGCCTCCTGACCAACTGGCATGTAGAACCAGTGATTTCACTGTCATCCTTTAAGCAAATGATCTTGTTTAGGAATCTTTGGCTTGCTGACCCAAAGGTAAATTCTAAACTTTATAATTTTAATTTCATTTTCTTTGTTTTAAAACATAGCCATTCAGTAGCTATGGAATGCCTACCAGGTACTTTTCTGTGTGTTTAGATATAGACACACACCAAAAGGACATGTTCTTCGAACTCTTGAAACATATATTCTAAATAGGACTTACTAGTGTCTCTGTACGCAGAGCAGAATAACAAAAGACATGGCTTTTTTACCTAAGGCACTAGAGACACGATTCAATGTCTATCATTACATCACATAGAGGATGAGGGGGGGAAAATAATCTGTCTTAAGACAGAGCCCCAAGTGGGCTGGAGTAAAAAATATATAACCTTTCTCAACCCTCATAAGGTGTTTTTCCCCTCTATTTTTTTAAATTTTTAATTGTGGTAAATGAACTTAACATTTACCATCTTAACCATTTTTAAGTGTATAGTTCAGTAGTGTTAATAAGCATATTCACATTGTTGTGCAACATCTCTAGAACTTTATAATCTCGCAAAACTGAAACTCTGTACCCTTTAAACAACTCCCTGTTTCCCCCTCTCCCCGGCCCCTGGCAACCACCATAGTAATCTTTGGCTATGGATTTGACTACTGTAGGAACCTCCTCTAAGTGGAATCACACAGGATTTGCCTTTTTGTAGCTTACTTATTTCACTTAGCTTCATGTCCTCAGAGTTCATCCAAGTTATATGTATCAGAATTTCTTTCCATCTTCAGATAGAGTAATATTCCATTGTATTATATCCCATATTTTATCAGTCCATTTATCCATAGATGGATGCTTGGGTTGCTTCCACCTTTTGGCTGTTGTGAATAAGGCTGCTGTAAACATGGGTGTGCAAATATCTATTAAAGACCCTGCTTTCAATTTGGGGGCGTATATATCCAGTAGTAGAATTGCTGGATCCTATGGTAATTCTATTTTTAAATTTTTAAGAAACCACCATACTGTTTTCCATAGCAGTGACACTATTTTACATTCCCACCAACAGTGCACAAGCATTCTAATTTCTCCATATCCTCAGCAATACATGTGATTTTCTAGTTTTTTGACAGTAGCCATCCTGTTGGGTGCTGAAGAATTTTGTGATCATAAATTTGCTCTAAAACACAACATAAAATAAAGTCAGACACTTTACTTTCATTCACACACAAAAAAAGTTTAAAGCCTTGCCTGGTTATGTTTCCAAGATTTTAAAAGTTCCATTTATTCTCCGGATAAGTTGTCTTCTGTATACATGTGTATAATAGCATGGGTTAAAAAAAAATTCCTGGGCGTATCTCAACCTGCAAATGGCATATAAATATCAAAGATGCATAATAGTCTCGGTTCTTCCCTACAAGGGTACATGCTCAGCCCTTCCACGATTGCTTGGGAGTAAAAACACCTCTGCACATTTGTGAGGCTTCCTTGACCTCACAGAGTCTTTCACTGGTTTGATCCCAATTCTCTGGGTCCAGGTAAGTACCATAAATTAATGAACCAGGTTAGTGCATAATAGTAGGGAATAAAGGGGAACTGTGGGGAATCGAAGAGTGTTCAATTTTTAAGATACTGTCTCTAAACATGCATTGGGAGTTGGGAGCAGTGACCAATACAATAAAGAGCCTAACAGAGTCCCTGACATTGTGGAAAGAATAGATGTGGAATGAGACTGCAGCTCAGAAAACCCATTATTCTTATTCTAGATCTCTTTAAATAGATCAGAACACACTGGCATATAAAGTAATATTTTCCCTTCTTAAAAACACACATAGAAAGGAAGAGATTGGGGAATATTTAGCAGCTGTTAGTGGGAGTTGAGTCCTTGAGGCTGTCTAATTCTAGGATAACTTTAAATTTTTAAGTTTTCTAGATTTACCTCTTCCAGTTGCTCTGAGTGGGAAGAAAACTGAGATTTGCTTGGTAGACTGTTGGTAGACTGTCCTTCCCTTGCTGCTTAGATTCCATAGTCATTTCTTAGGCTAGCTTCTCTGTCATTTTATTCAGCCAAAAGTGTAGTCTTATAAAAATGAATCGATTAAAGCCGCATCTCCAAGTAGATCCTACTTGTTCAAATTTATGAATCACAAGTACCTTTAAGTCTTGGAAGCATAACAGTAATGAAGGCAGTGGAGTCCGTGTGATAAATTTTCCTAGAATAAGAAAGATCGAATATGTTAGTTCGGGGTCTGAATAGTCCCAGTATTTGGTATAGTCATTGTCTGGGCTAAGTGGGTAAATGCCAGAGCATTTTCTTTTCTGGTCTTGTAGGAAATTGTTTTGTGTACGATGGGTATGTACATTGGAAAAGCTGTTATTAAAGACAGTACCTGCTATTCTAAATTAAATATCCCATAAAGAGGTGCAGGGAAGAGGGAAGGGAATGGGAAATACAATTGCTAAGAAAGATTTGGTGCCTCAGATGACTCTTTAAATTTAGGAAGGGTTTACCAAATCAATATTTATTTGACCTGAATAGTGAATATGTAATAGTGTAATGCCCTTTGATGCTTTTCCAAAGTCATCAATAAAGAGGACATAATTTGTGGTTTTTAATTTTCTTGTCCTTGTGAATTTACATGACTGCCACTTTTTTGGAGGATGAGGATGTTAGCAGGGTGGCAGGTTTTTGGTAATGTGTACTTTGGTGTAAATTACCTACCTATAACCTGACTGTTGTTTATACATATGCAGAGGACCACGAGCTAATAAGCCTTAGTTTTTCAGCTACAAGATAGAAGTCGTATCATTGAATCTTAGAATTGGAATTTGCAGATACTTTAGCTAATACCCTTCTCACTAAAGCTGGTTCCACACAATTTCTCAATCAACTGCCCTCTTTTTGAATTAATGACAGAAATCTGACATCTTTGCTGTGGCAGCTTCTTATGGGTAGGAACACTCGTTATTACGGAGGTCTGCAATTTATTGTGTCAATATCTTATTCTGTTTATATCATATCATTTATTGGTAGTTTTGTTTTCTAGGGTAAATAGATAGGGTCATTGTCTTCTTATACCTTACCATTCACGTATTTAAAGAAAGTTATCATTTCTAAGTCTTTTTTTTCCAAGAGTGAAAAGAAGCTAAATATAGAAATAATACCCGTTTATGTTTCTAAAACTCCTTGCTATTCGCCAGATACTATTCTTGTTCATTTATTCCTTGCGAGAGTTCTGTGATGTCTGATTCAAAGATGAGAAGACTGAGACTTCAGTGACCTGCCCAGAGACACGTGGCTGGTAACTGTCAGAGCTCAGGGCCAACTCAGAACTTAGCCCCTCTCTGGACCACAGCTACCCCCTGCTCATCATACCTGAACACCTGCAGTTTCTCCAATTGCTCTTCAAGTGATGGCATGGTCTCCAGACCCCTCACTCCATCCTGGTCACTCTTTACTGGACATACTTGGTCAACATTTAAGAAGATGATGGTGGCTGTAGCCAAGCATCCATTCGTTCAGGAGGTACTTAAGTGCCTGCTGTGTGCCAGGCACTCTCTGGGTATTTGGTATATACCAGCTAACAAAATGGTCAAACAAGTCCCTGACCTCGTGAGGTTTACATTCTGAGTGTTTATTTTGTGGCTCAGACCCCTGTCCCCTCAACCAACACTGAAAAGAACTTTGAAACGGGATGGAAGAGTTGGAGTAGCAGGCTTTGTGCTGTTAAGGAGTTAAGGTTGGAATTCTATATGAAAACTTCAAATGATTTATCAACTATGTATCTCATATCTCTGCCGCCTTCTGCCTTCACATCACTTCAAACACACATTCCTTCTGTGGATTAAGAAAATAATGTTAACTTTAACTGAATCATACTCCTTTATTTCCGAGGCACAAAATGAGGCCACAGAAAAACTTGGCAATAAAAGGGAAAGGTTCCGGAAATTATCGGAGGTCATTTGGAATAAAAATCTAAGCAAAATGAAAACATAAAAGATGTGAGTTGGAGAGCCAAAAAACTTTATTTGTTCTGAAATAAGTTTTGAATTCAGAAACGTAGAGAGAATTGAGAATATCAGATGTTTGAGAAGCCAAGAGATGGATTAGGCATGAACTGGATAAATTGTAAAATGCCTGCGGTGTTTTAGGAAATGTTACATGTTTCAGTGAAAGCAGTAAAAGTCTTCAGCTTTTTCTTGAAGGTAGCCTTCTTATATTAAATCGTTGGAGGCATTTGTAGCTATAAATAATGAATTTTAATATATATTAGAATTCTTAATACAGATCTAAGTCACGATGCTTATCTAATTATCCTTCTTTGTCATTAAACATTGCTTTTCTTTACCGCTTACATTCTAATAACTATTAACTTTTCAGTTTGAAGGCAGTAGTGGCTCATGAATTTGAAAGGTTAAAATCTATCGGAGATGAAGTTTTAAAATTCCAAAGTCTTTCGAATATATTTTTGGCAACATTTTGATGATGACCTTCACATTTTCTTTCATCAGCTGAGTGTTCGGGGGCTGCCGAGAGCCTGGGAACAGCTAGAATTCTGCGTCTCTCGTTGCTTCTGGCGTATGTGGCGGAGAGGCGAGGGCACAGACTTTGGAGCTGCACAGACCTTAGGTTCGGATCCAGCTCTGTGACTTCAAGAAGTTACTTAATATCTTTGAGCCTGAGCCTCATCCTCTGAAGATGAGCTGTTTCTCCTGAGATGGTTATAAGGATTAAATGAGAGTAACCAGTCATCTCAATTATTTTATTTCCCAAAGTCTGGGGTAGAATGGCCTTGCTTAATAATGAACTCCCCTTTGAATTGCTTTTTCTCTCCATGTGATAGTCTTAAATATTTATTCCTTTTTCTTTTCTTTTCTTTCTTTTTTTTTTTTTGCACAACATCTAAAGCTAAAGAAACAGTGTCCTGCAACTCCATGGGTTCTGCGTTCCTCTTTCGTGTGCTATATTGAGCTAGATGATGTCATCATTAGCTAACATTGGCTTTTAACCAAAGTGTGGTGACAAGTTTCTTTCCTTAAGGCACGCTTGGGATAGTATTTCATCTCAGTTTAGAATGTGTCCTTCATAACTGGACTATTCATTGGTAGAGAACTGCCTGTGCTTAATTCTCTGGGATGTGGTAATTAACACATTGCTCATCAGAGCACCCGGTTTTCTCAACCTCTAGTGTTCATTGTGTGAAACTTTGAGTTCTGAAATGTGTACTTCATGCTTGTCTCTTTAAATGGTGCAAACCAATCAAAAACTTCGGTGGTTACATCAAAATAGAACCATTAGCAAAAAAAAAAATTTTTTTATTGTAGGACTTCATTGCTTCTAAAGTATTAATGCATATCACATCCTATTATGGAGAGTCAGACAGACTTGATTTTGTGTCCTGACATTGATATGTAGTAGTGTCTCAGTCTGCTTGGGCTGCTGTAACAAAATACCATAGACTGGGGGCCTAGAGAGCAGACATTTATTTTTCCCAGTTCTGGAGGCTGGAAGTCTGGGATTAGGGTTCCAGCATGGTTGGGCGCTGGTGAGGACTCTCTTCCTGGCTTGCAGATGGTAACATTCTTGATATGTCCTCACATGGTGGAGAGAGAGTACCAGCTCCAGGGTCTTCCTCTTCTTTTTTTTTTTTTTTTTTAATAGAGGTAGGGTCTTGCTATGTTGCCCAGGCTGGACCTCAACTCCTGGGCTCCACCCCACATTAGCCTCCCAAGTAACTGGGACTACAGGTACAAGCCACTGCACCCGGCTCTTCCTTGTCTTATAAGGACACTAATAATGGGGCCCCCGCCCATATGACCTCTTCCAGCCCTAATTACCTTCCAAAGGCCCTAACTTTAAATATTATCACATTGGGAGTTAGAACTTCCTGTAAATTTTGTGGGGAACATAAACATTCGGTCTATAACAACTAACTATTAATAGTACGTAACCTCTCTAAGCTTTGGTTTTCTCATCAGTACACTAGAGATAATAAAAGTACCTTCCTCACAGGGTTGTTAGGTAGTTAGATTAATATATGTAATCCGCTTACCCTAGCTCCTGAAACCTGATACGCCCTTGACAGCTCTCAGTAGCAGCCCTAGAAGTAAAAGTCATAGCAATGGTAGGATATTTGTGTATATTTTATGAACATGTCTCGTTCCAGGAACTTACCAGAACTCTTCTTAAATTTTAAACTGATGATTGAATTCTTTTTAAGTGGTAGTAATGAGAGTCTCTTTCTTCTTCCATATTCCTGCTGCCATTTTCTCTTCCCCGCATAACTGAGTTGTCCGTCTCTGAATCCTGTTGCTTCCAGCTCTGTCCCTGCGAGTCAGCCCTCACGGAGGCCGTGGAGTTACTGGGCTCTTCTGCCTCTGACGCTGCCTTATCGGTCGGTGCTCGTTTCCATTTGCCTTGTGGTTCCCTGCTCTTCGTTTCAGACCCTGCAGACTCTTTCGCTAACTTTTTTCCCTGCTACTTGGTCTTGTCTCTTTCATTCACTTGAAGATCACTTATAGCAAGAAGATGAGAGTTTCTCCGGGTCTTCTGGATAAAGGTGGCCAGGTTCCTAAGACCAGTGTTCACATTCAGCTTGCCACACTCTTGAGTGCCGAAAACATTCTCTTTGGTCTCTTCTCCATAAAATCTTCTACAATGACCCAAGAAGAACACCCTGCTTCTTCTGTGCAGCCTGGGAATGGATGCAACATTGTTACCTACCAATAGAACATCTGATTGATTGAAATATCTTAATCCCCAACAATGAGTTGGGAAAAGAAGAGTTTTCTGTAAGAAGGCATGAGTGATTATCAGAGTGAAACACATAGATTAAAGCTATATCATACTTAGTTTTGAATGCTGTTTGGTACTGACTTTAGAATTTGGAGCATTTTGAGACTTCGATAGTGATGAAAGCATTTTACATCTTAAAATATAGGTTATGTATAACAAAGAGCAAACATGTTTTAGGAAAGAATCATCAAAGGTAGGAACTTTTATTGTGGCATGTGTTCCAACGAAATATGTTTCCAAGCAGAGTCGTCTCAAGGTTAGGGGTTCACACACGCACGCATGCGCGCACACACACACACATATGTATACACATATATCCTTTAAAAAATCTTTTTCAACATAGAAATTTACTTTCATTTCAAAAACTTAAAAATATTTTAGTAGCTTTTTCAATTCAAAAGTGTGGGGTAAGTTCCAAAGGGAGGGGTTCTATGAAAACATATAGCACAGTTTCTGCCCTCCAAATTTATCAGATGAGCACCAGTGGCCATGGGATAATAATGGTGCTGTGGCCTGGGGCACAGTTGACAGATGCCACCCAGAGAGGTGTCAGCAGGATATCACGAGCTCTCAAAGGCAGCAAGGATCACTCCCACTCGAGTGGATCAAGAGGAGGGTTCGTGGAGAAAGTAGGATTTGAGAAGAGTAAAGGGATATCTGCAAGTGGAGATGAGCTTTAGAAGACATTCCTGGTGGGGACACAGCATGAGCAGAGGACTCTGAAAAGTATGGGGCCCGCTGGCAACAGAGCACACAATCCTCTTTGACAAAAGTGAGGTGGAATACTAGGGGCTTGTGGGGAGGGCAAAGGGAGAGGAGGAGGAATAATTGTAGTAGCTCCCATTATTGAGTGCCTACTATGTGTCAGACACTGTTTTAAATACTTGTATTCACTGATTTAATCCTAAGGGAGATGAGTGTAGACATTCAGACTGGGGGCATGGTTAAGGCTCTGAATGATGGGGTAAGGAGTTTGTATTTCGATTGGCAGGGAGGGGTCCGAATTCCAGCAAGGAGTAACCGGAGCTCCGGTTGAGTGAGGACCGTGGGACGAACTGAGATGACATCGAGGGGAATGGCGTTCACTGAAACTTGAGGTCGAGGGAATCTGGAATGTTTGACGTCCCCATGAGCAGCAGTGTTAGTGTTTCCCTATTTGCAAATGTCCAAGTCTTCAAGAAAGAGAGGATATATTTGTTAATAAATTTGAAATGAACTTTTCATCCATGTTAGTTTATTTTATACTCCGGTATTGATGTGTGACCAGAGAACTGCTGTATAAAAATTTACCTTAAGAGCAAATCAGTTTTGTTAACTACTTTTAAGTCATTTAGATTTTTAAACTAGAGCTAAGATATGCGTTACTGAAATGACGTTTTATAAACGTATTTCAGGCTACTGTTTTTTTAGAGGTGATTTGATTTTGAAAGAAAATAGTACCATAATGATAGTTACTGATTTGTTGATATTATTGATTAGGCCAATAAATGCGAGGTAACTACATTTTTTTCTATTAGGTTATTTTTTTGTTTTGGGGGGGTTTTTGGTAGTTCTTGAGCCTTTTTAGGATTCTTACCTTCTAGGAAAAATGTATTTAAAATATGAAATTGTATATTTTAATAGAGGGAGGTTGAAGAAATGTTTATATTTCAGGAAAATGGAGGGAAATACTTGTAGAGCTTAGGCAGTGTTTGGTATACTTTTGTGTTTTTCCCACATACATAATAAAACACCATGGCTCCGGGGGGAAAAATTTTTTTTTCTATCTTGGCAGTCAGTGTGTTAATTTGGCAGGATGCTGACAGTTCCTTCATATTTAGTTCTAGGCACCCTGCTTCTGTCCTGTTAGTTTGTGTACACTTATTGGTTAAGGGGTTACTCTGAAAGAGTTCTGCTGTTTCATCCATGCTGATCTCTGCCTGGCATCTACCAAATACCCCTGGAATCCTCTTCCTGGACCAGACCACACTGTAAGGACAGCATGGCAGGACCCAGCCCAGAGGGGAGCCAGCAACCCCAGAAAGGGGTTCTTCACAGGCAGACATGGCACTGGGCTATGGCCTGTCCGCAGCCTTCTGGCAGCAAGTACGTCATTAGCAAGGGGTGCTGGCGTATGCTTGGCTAAGGAGGAGGTCCCAAGAGGAGACTCCTTGAAGAAAACCCAGCCCTTGTGTCCATGCCCAGAGTGATGCATTGCCAGCATACGGCCAGTTGTAAAAGGAAGAAATCAAACCCAAATGTGGAAGCAAGTTTCTTAATGCTTTCATTTCCCTGTTTGAAGTTTTCTGTCAAGCAGCTTCAGGGAGCTATTACCCAGTGGCCGTGCTTAAAGATACTGTGTTTGGAAAGTTCTTTTAACTGAGGCTGCAGAATATTATTGAGACCATGCCCTTAATGACTGTAGTGGCTGCGGCAACACAACCTCTTAGGCAAAAGGAGGAAAGTGTTCCAGGCTATACTTTCGTTCAAACCACTGTTGTCTGGGGTTTTCTGTTATTGACACCTGAACCTAATCTTAGTGCATGCAGTGTACTTCGTAGTAGTAAAAGTAGAAATGAAGATAGACAGAAGAGATTTATGTTTTCAATATAGACCTTTTTTTTTCTTATTGTGAACAGTGTTAAAAAAAAAAAGACTAGAGTGGACTGACAAATTCTGGGATGAAGGCATTAAAATTTTTAGGGTATATATGCTAGGGTAGCTTATATTAATATAACATGTAGTTCTTTTAGCATAAAAGTCGAACATTTAAAAACCCAGGAGATTTTTGAAAACCTGTAATTCTGTGAAAGCTAAAAAAGTTACTCTGAATTTCTTAAGTATATTCATAAGCTTCCAAATGTTTGGGTTTTAAAGTGGATTCGTGATTGGTCGTAACTGACCAATGTTTGGGTTTTAAAGTGGTTTTAAAGTGGATTCGTGATTGGTCGTAACTGACCAATTTGCATTGTGATTAGATTTGTGTAAAAAGTACCGTCCTTTGAAATTTGCTTTGTGGCCTAAAATTATATCAATTTTTGTATGTTTCTCATGGGCTTGAAGAACTATAATTGCTGGACGCAGAGTTCTGTGTATGTTAGTACCATACATTTATTTATTTGTTTATTGTGTATTTGTTTGTCTACACATCTAGGATGTAATTTCCATGAGGGAAAGAACTTGGTTTTGTTCCCTGCTCCCAGAACAGTGACTAATAACATGGTAGATTCTAATTACGTGTGTCAGTGAATTAAGTTAAGTTTTAATTGTGCTGTTCAAATCACCTATAGCATTGATGATTTTTTTGTATTTTTAACATCAATAATTGAGGGAGTTGAGTTGATGGGCAGGCATTTGTCAGTTTGTCTCTGTAGTTCTCTCAGTTTTTGCTTCATGTAGTTTGAAGATATGTTATTAGTACATAAAATTTAAAATAATTCCTCCCTAGAAAGCTGAATCTATTTTTATTGTGTAATGGCCCTAATTATTAGGCCTTTAGCTTTAAAGTCTATTATATCTTATATTAGTATAACTATCTCTGCCTTCTTTTTTATTAGCATTTGCCTGATTTTTCTTCCTCTGTTTATTTATTAGTATTTGCCTGGTTGTTTTTTCTTTATTTGTTATTGTTATTTGCGTGGTTGTTCTTTCTCTATCTACTTCCAACATTTCCAGATTCTTTTTTTTTTTTTTGAGACAGGGTCTTACCCTGTGGCCCCGGCTAGAGTGCAGTGGCATGATCATGGCTTACTGCATTTTCAAACTCCTGGACTCAGGCTATCCTCCTGCCTCAGCCTCCTGAGTATCTGGGACTACAGGTGTATGCCACCATGCCTGGCTAATTTTTCTTTTTTTTTATACAGATGGGGTCTTGCTATGTTGCCTAGGCTAGTCTCACACTCCTGACCTTAAGCAAGCCTCCTACCTCAGCCTCCCAAAGTGCTGGGATTACAGACGTGAGCCATTGTGCCTGGCCTATTTCTAGGTTCTTTTGATTTGCTATATCTCAGTAATAATATATGTAACTAGAATTTTAAAAAATCCAATCTGATACTCTCTGATTTTAACTGGAAAATAGGTCAATCATATTTTACTGTGATTCAATTTTTTCCTTCATCAGTTACTGGCAATCTGTTTCATTCTAAATTTTAATTTCTATGTATCTATAATCTTTTTAAAGAGAAGTAAGTGGCTTTTATACATAGATTATTTTTCAAGCACATGTCTTTGGTTTATATATATTATAATAATTAACAACAACCACTGCTATCCACTGAGTACCTGCCCTGCAGTGTAGCTATATCTCACTTGACCCTCACCACATTTCCCTGCGCCTACTTGCTGTTTATAGTGATGGCACTTTAACTTTTGGAAGTGGAATAATTACTGAAAATTATTGATTAGGGCAAGAGTCAGGGATGATTCAGAGCTCAGCGCTATCCCTGCATCTAAAGAAAGTTGTGATCTAGCACCGGACCATTTTCCCACATATTTTTCTCATGTTCTCTACATCTCCTCCCATTCTCTACACTTGCTTTATTAAAGTTATCCTTTCAGCCCCCCAGAGAAGTTGGCCTTGACTTTTTAAGTTGAATAATGCCCTTCTCTGGGCGTCTTAGATGTGCTAGGCTCTTGACCCCCCCTCATTAGAAGAGATTTTTCATTATGAGTATTTCTCTACTTGAAAAAAAATTAAGTGTTTAGCAGCCTTTTTACAAAGGGATGGTGACTGGGATCTGATGGATATGCTAATATTCTTGACTGTAGTAACCATTTCAGTATGTGTAAGTTTATTGAAACATCGTGTTGTGTACCTTAACTATACATAATAAAAAACAAGCTCTAGAATATGAAACAAGAAAGTGGCCAGGGCCGGGCGCGGTGGCTCACGCCTGTAATCCTAGCACTCTGGGAGGCCGAGGCGGGTGGATCGCTCAAGGTCAGGAGTTCGAGACCAGCTTGAGCGAGAGCGAGACCCCGTCTCTACTAAAAATACAAAGAAATTATCTGGCCAACTAAAATATATATATAAAAAAAAAATTAGCCGGGCATGGTGGCGCATGCCTGTAGTCCCAGCTACTTGGGAGGCTGAGGCAGTAGGATCGCTTAAGCCCAGGAGTTGGAGGTTGCTGTGAGCTAGGCTGATGCCACGGCACTCACTCTAGCCCGGGCAAAAAAGCAAGACTCTGTCTCAAAAAAATAAATAAATAAATAAATAAATAAATAAAAAAGAAAGTGGCCAGAATTCATAGTTGTAATTATTTATATTTGTTGCACTTTCTTTTCACTTCTTAACACAGTATCTTTGCATGCAAAGAGAGATGTCCTGGAAAAAGGATGCTCTACAGATATGTGTTTAGACGTGTGAATTGTAGGAGTAGCAGGTCCCAAGGGAGGTATGTGCAGGTGATAAGTAGCAAAGATTTGTTTGCTGGGGTTTTAATTTGACATGAGCTGTTTGCCTTTACATTATCATGGTAGCTTTCTGCATGCCTCATTAGTGATTGGCCGTGTATGAGTTTGCACTCCGGATATATTAAGCAACTTGGTGGTGCTGGTGCCCTAGATGATGTTTTGCTGCTTACGAATAAGGACATTCCTGCAAGCAGGATTGTTTGAAACCTTCCTGTGAAAGATTCTTAAACAAACTTGGTCTTTGTTGACATGAGATAAATGAAATAGGGAGGCTGAGTCGTGAGAGTTCGGGAGGTTCAAAAAATTTGCACGAGCTATACTTTTTGGTAATAGTCATGAAATGTTTGCCTTTCGATGACAGGGCATGAGTCATTTGCTTATACCTTAGGACATTCCCTAAGGACTAGCTAGTGGACTCCATCTGTGTACCCTAGATTGTTAAAAAGCACAGTTCTAAACACTCAGAAAATGTGAATGTAACTCCATTGACTGTAACCCTAAGGGGTAATACCGTTTGGACAGAAGAAAAGACAAATTCAGTCCAAATCCTCATCTGATAATGAACGCTCAGCGTGAGGAACAAGAGAAGCAGATGCCAGAAGGATTCGTGGTGGCCGCCATGGGAATCCATTTGAGGGGTTCAGATTTAAAAGATGGAAGAACAAAGTAACTCATATGAATGTGTGAAAAATAGCAAAGAAATGTTTGATCTGAAGCTCTGTGAAAGATCGAGTCAGGAAGGTGAACAAGGAGCAGGGAACCTGGTACGGTAGCAACAGGGGACTGAGAGCAGGCAGAGCTGCTGAATGCCTATTTTGCTCTCTCTTATCTTTACGAGAAGAATGGCCACCTGGCTAGAAGGACAGAACAAATGGCTGGAAGGGAACCTGAAGCCCACATTGGTGAGAGAGAACCTACATGCTTTAAACCAGTTCCCAGTTTCAGGCCTGGATGAATTACATCTCATGATATTACAAGACTTGTAGATATGTGCATGGAGTGACCATCTGTAATCTTGGAGGTACCCTGATGTACTAAGGGCAGCAGAAGAAAGGAGAGAGACAGTTACCCTTATTCTCAAACTAGTGATCAATGTAGATTCTGGAAACCACAGGTCAGGGAACTGGACACTATGCACTAGGAAAATTCCAGCAATGTGTGGTATGTAGTTGGAAAAGAAGTAACTGACCTCCAAAAGGCATCTTGAGTTCACCAAGAACAAGTTATGCTTGACAAACTGCACGCTTTCATTCTACATGGTTATTAGACCAGAGAATTTGGGAAGTTTAAACATAACGTATTCGGATTTCAGCAAAGCACTTAACACAGTATATGTTAACCATGGGGTAAGCTGGAGAGACGTAGATTTCTAGCTGGCGGTTGCATGATGTGTACCCAGAGTGTTGATTAATGAATGGGTCGATACCAACTTGAAGGGACATCCTTGGTGCCATGCCATGGTACTCTGCCCTTGGCTCTGTCAGGTTTAACATTTTTTATCATTTATTTGGATTAAGATAGAAGACCTGTTTATCAAATCTGCAGTGACACACAGATAAGTAGAGCACCTAATACTTTGATTCATGGACTTGGATTACAACATGATCCCAAATAATATGAAACTTAAAATGCTGGATTTTGGTTTTACAATAATCAGTGAAACAAAATGAAATCAAGGAGATCACTGTATATGGGTTATCTCTGAGAAAAAAAGACATGAGAATTTTAGTTGAATACAAACCAAGTATGAATCATTCATTCATTCATTCATTCATCGAGCAAGTGTTTCTCGTACTCCTCTCTATAAATCACTGGGAAGACACTGAGGATGCAACAAATGAATAAAATATAGACCTTGATTTTAAGAAACTTTATAGTCTAAAGCAGTATATTAATTTCCTAGGGTTGTCATAAAAAAAGTACCACAAACTGGGTAGCTTTTAACAGAAATATATTGTTTCACAGTTCTGGAAACTTCAAGTCTAAAATCAAGAAGGTGGAGCTGGGGTAAGCTCTGCTGAAACCTGTAGGGGGAGCCCTTTCTTGCTCCTGCTAGCTTCTCGTGGTGGCACTCTAATTTCTGCCTCTGTCATCACGTGGCATTCTTCCTGTGTGTCACATGGCATTTTCCTCTCCGTATAAGGACACCCATCATATTGGATTAGGGCCCCCTCAAATGACCTCATCTTAACTTGATTAACACCTGCATCCACTCTTATTTCCAAATAAGATGACCAAATAAGGTACCAGATGTTAGGACTTCAACATGTCTTTTGGGGGAGACACAATTCAGCCCATAACATGGAGTAACACATATGTTCATCCAGCTAGTTGACTATAATTATGATAAAGAAACGTGACATAAAAATACAGAGTGCTGTGAGAGCAAGTAATGGGTTGACCTAATTTAGCTTGGGGGAGAGTGTCGTGGGTGATTGGGAAACTGTCCCGCGAAGAGGAGGAGTAACTTTCCAGGAAGAAGAAACAACCACAGAAAACCCTGAGGCAGTAAGTTAAAAGGGAGCCCAGTGTAGCTCTAAAGGGCAGGGAGGAGGAAACAGAAGAGGGCTGAGGAGGTATCCAAGAGCAGATCAGCAGAGCTTTGTACGCTGTGTTCAGGCAATTTAAGGTGGTTTTTAAAAACAAAGCGAAAAGAATGGAAGTCTATAGACTGGAGGTGTTAATATATCATAAGCAAATTAGACCCTGTGTGTGCCTGACCACATCTGGAACCTTTCATCTTCTTGGGAGTGTTATGTTTTAAGTTAATGTTTTTCAAAGTGTGGTCATTATGCTTTGAACCAATGTATTTAAATGAGGGCAGAGAAGTCTTGGGATGGCGGCCACTTGGAATTATTTGAATGAGGACATTTTTCTTTCTTTCTCCTTAGGGCAGAGTTAGACTAATGGGTAGATTAGTTATAGGAGAGCTCCATGAAGTAAAAGGGCTTCTAGCAGTGTGATCTGCACAAGGAGGGAACAGGATGCCTTGAAACTTAGGACTGTCCTTGCCCATAGCAGGCAGCCACCTGTTCGGGACAAAGGGATTCTGCAGGGAAAGTGAGATGGGGACTGATTTCTTCTAGGGTCCCTTAGAGAAGCATCCATTCAAATGTGATATGAAGATTTATAAAATATATTTGCATGTACTTTATGCTGAAAAATAAAGAGCATTAAAAAGGCTTTAAAATTAAATGTCACTGGGGGATTGTTAAACAACTGAATATATTTAAAAATCTTTGCGGAACTATTTAGACAATCTGTAGCACTCTGCTCGGCGGCATTTGTCTTTCTTCACACTCTGCTGCAATGGCAATAATTGTCCTTAACTTCACATCTTTGGTGCAACTCTCTCTTCCCTTGTCCTGATGTCCTCCCAGCTGTCCTTAGTTGATGTGTTCTATCAAGCTTGTTTTTAGGGATCAACTTCCAGTCGTTTAGGTTAAGCTGAATAAATCCTGTTTAGAAGTGCTGGTGTGTGCATGTATGTGCATCCCATTTTGCACCAGACAAGCAGTTTCACCTTCACTGGTGGAGGAGGGAGGCAGAGGGCATATGGACTAAGCAAAAGTGTTCGTCCTACCCAAGCACCCTGTGAGTCGGTCTCTTCAGGGGGCACATTCAAAGAAGCATGGAGCAGCTGCCAAAAGTACATTTGAAAGGAATTTCGACCTTCTCTTGTGTCTCTTGAAGGAGATCCGATTAGCACTCCCCACTAGCCCTTCCCGAAATCACCTTTCCCATCCTCCCCTGCATTGTATAAATCAGCCTGGCTTCTTGACTTTGATTTTTCTAAGTGTCTTCCCCTCCTTTTTCTTCTTTGAGTCAGAAGGAAAGCTCAGAAGCTGACAGCGAAGGCCAGAAAGAACCTTCTTGCTATTTTTGTGCAGTGGCCCGGAAGGCCAGGGTGCCAGAATGGAGGCAGAGGGCAAGGGGCAGAGGGCAAGGGGACAGCCAGAAACACACAGGTCAGTACATCTTTTCCCCTCTGTGTGGGCAGGAGGGCAAAAGTTCCAAGGGCAGTAGGTGGACAGATGGGACTGCAGTCTTCATGTGGAGCACAGCAAAATGGAGGGCTAGAATGGTACACCGAGGCCAGATCACAGGGGGATGGTTTTGAAACTCAGGCAAAGTGTTGGAGTTGTTGGAAGCCTGGGCAGGACGCAGATTAGATACAAGCATGAGTAAATAGGGTCGAAGCATTAACAGTGAAACCCCCTTCTTTATATTTCATAATTCTGTCATTTTAAAGTATGCTGACATTTATAACCTTTCTAATCATATTTAAAATTATGGAAACTAAACTGTTTGACAAAAATAATTCATTTGCAAATCTCTACACAGCATGGTTTCATATAGTTGCTTCCCCTCCCAAACATGATGGACAGTCAGGGATGGGAAATAACAGTGCTGGTTTCCTGGACATAGCTGGAATTCAGAGCCTAAGATAGGACATTTCTCTGTCTGCATCTTAGTGCTACATATCCCGAAGGTCACATTAAACAGCTCTTTGTAAAGAAGCAGCTAGATGGGGACGAAGGGAGCTTAGATATCTTTCTTCTTACATTCTGCTTATTTGAAAACTACAGGTGTACCATTGCCATATGGTAATACAGGGCCATTATAAAGGTTTTAGAGGAGAGAACTATAAGTTACAGTTTATGTTTTATTTTTGGCTAACAAAAGATTGAAAATGAATGTCTTTAAAAAGAAGTTTGAGAAGCTCCATGAGTGGTAGATATGTGTGTGTGTGTGTGTGTTTTTCTTAAACTTTCTGCTGAAATTGCAGGGCTTCCAATGCTTTTTGTTATCATAAATTGTATTCTTTGTAGAAGCTACTCTTCACGTATTAAATACCTTAAAGTTCTGACTGATGTAGTTTCTATATTATGAGATCATTTGAATTTTAAATTTTATAGTAAGTTAAGCTATTCCTATTCAAAATTAAAAATCAAAATAAATGTTTCTAGGAGCTTCTGATTAGGATTTTACAGGTTAATATGATTATTTTAAGGATTTTATTGTTACTTTTATTAGGAAAATAACTATGGTTGCTATTAAATATTTATATAAAAATTCAGGGTCTTTTTCCAAGAAAGGAATTGTTTCAAATAAAGTACCAAGGAGGAAAAATTGAACTTTTAATTGATTTTAAGAAGTGACTTATATAAATTGTCAAAATTTCTAAATGAATGTTAAAGATTATGGATATTGCTTAGTTATTAGAAAAATGCTAAGTTGGTTTTATTATTTATATTCTTTGCTCTAAGGACTAGCTAAGCAATAGTGAGCCTTTTTTAAAAAATGAATTCTGGAGTGGAAAAGTGGATGAAGAATCAGATTAGCTGTGGCTTCCCCGACTTCCCTCCTGATTCCAACCGGGTCCCAGCCTGAGCAGGGTGTCCCAGTGTGCCCTGGCCTTCCCTTACCCAAACTGTGTGGCAATGGTCAGTTTACTCGTCTTTCTCCCTCTACCTGTATTCTCTTGCTCCCTGGAATTTGGTTTGGAAATTGTATTTAGACTGTTTTCTTTTTCTTTTTTGAAGTTTCTAAGGTTTGATCTTTTAGTGACACTGATAGTTTGTCAAGCAGTTGATAGGTTGAATTCAGTCAATTGCAATAATATTATAAAAATTAAGACAGAGTCTGATGAAAAATTAATTGGAGAAATTGTTTATGGTTACGGCATATTAATAAGCAGAATAGAAATGTGACAAGAATGTCAGACTTCAGTTCCAAGGACCTCATCGTTTCAAGTTGTTTTAATTTTGAAAATTGTTCTTGTTTGCATATTCTAGATATAAATTTTAGAGGCTTTGAATCGTAGTGATGAAACACTGGCACCCTTTTAATGGCTTTCTCTAAGCACACAATAGGAATGTTTTATTCAGATTTCTTTGAAGCCAATATGAACTTGCAAACATCTCTCTGCCAATGGCAGTGTTTCAACGATCTGCCAAAAAGCTAATGATAAAATCTCTGGTCACACACTGTTGCTGTATTTTAAGAAGAACCAAATCAGAACATGCTTTTCAAAACTGAAAATATAGTTTCAAAAGTGACCGTTTTTCAAGAAGTGCAGCTAAACCATAACTCAGTAACCATCTAAATTTCTTGGACTAAAAACGAATGTGAATTCTTGTTAAATTCCTTTTCTGCTGCGGTTTGACAGAAGGAATTTTGCCTAGCATTGAAACAAAAGTGGCTGAATTCTAACAATTAATTAAATTAGGTAGTTTGGGGGGGGGGTGCAGGATGGTGGATTGAAAGGAGTACTTCAGCTCTGTTTGGAAGGAAAATGATTCAAGGAAACCAGAGTGTTCTAAAGTATTTCTCAGTTCTTTGCCTTCAGACAAAAAGTGCTTTCTTCTACTCTACTCCTCCTCCTAGTCCATGCACATACTTCTAGCATCTTTAATCTGAAATTCAGCTACTAACCCAGAAACAAGTAAAGCTTGTTTCCCGAGCACAGCCTGTTTAAAAAGGCAACAGGAACGTGGTTTCATCCAGGTCTTCTGGATTTCCTTGGCATCCTGGAGTTGGCTCGAATTTGTGTGGACAGTGGACTAGAAGTGGAAGTAAGGTAATAGTGAGTGGTTTGTTTTTTCAAACAGTTGTGTTCATCTTTTTAAACAGCTTCTTTGAAAAGTAATATTGAATGAGTCACTCTCTTGTAAAGATGAGCAGTGTGGACACCTATTGCCCCAGCAAACAGCCACCATAAAACTCAGCAGCATCGATAGGAAGACCACTGAGTTGTGGCAAGATTTGATCGACAGTGTCACATATTTAGAGTTTTAAACATCAGTAATCTAGAAAACCCGCTCATTTATTATAAAATACGTAGTTCCATGAAAACGTCATGCCAAATATTACTGTTTAGTTTTCTGATGGTTCAAAGAAGTAGACGTGGAAATTTCTACTATATTCTAGAGGCATATATTTAAAGTTACTATGTGTTTTTTTTTTTATTTTTAGAATGGGAGTGCAAGTTTTAAATGATAAAGACAAAGACAAAACAGAACCCTCCTTGCACAAAGTTATACTGAAGTCAATCTGACATAACTTGTTTGTTCCCGTTTATTGTTTTCTATAAACTATATGCCATGTAAAGTTAGAATTGGAGCTTTCAATAGAATAAGAGCTCAACAGTCTACCAGCCAGCGCATAAACCCTTCTGCCTCATCCCACCCTTCTGCCTCCTTCTTGACCAAGAGAAGCTAAGCTCTGCAGTCCCTCTGTTTCTCCTTAACCCAGAGCAGGTGACAGTCCCTCGTGCCTGGATTATTCCAGTAGCCTGTTTACCTTTCGCATTAACTCCAGTCTTGATTTTCCTTATTCCTTCCCTACAATACAGTCAGAATGGTATTTCTCAACTTCTGTATCTGGCTTGAAGTCCTCAGTGATTCCCCACTGCCCTCAGGGTAAAGTTCAAGCTCTTTGCACTGCCTGGGGACCCCCCTGCTTACTCCGAACTTTTCCTCATCCCTAAACCTGACGTGTGTCAAACTACTTTCTGTTCTTTTCACTTGCTGTTCGCTGTGCTCAGAATACATAATTCCCACCACTCCTCTCCCGCCCTCCTTCCCATTGCACAAATGGCTGAATCCAACTCATCCTTTATTTCTCAGATTAAACATAGCTTTCTCTAATGACCTGAACCCCAATCGAAGTCTGTTAGGAGCCCCTACTGTGCCCCCCACGACTTCCCTTATGCACAAGCATTTGATCTCTGATATTATAATGGTTGTCACCCAAACAACTGCAAGTGCCATGAGAGGAGGAATTGTTTATGGTTTTAGTGTCTAGTAGAGTGCCCTGAAGTATTTGCTGAACTAATAAAATAGTGGAAGTACTTGTAAGAATTTTACATTTTTTAACAAAAAATAACCCACTAACATTAAAGTCTTAAGGCACAGGTATTGAGAGACTTCTCTTCCATGATTCCAGAAACGTAAAAACCTTCTCCAGTAGGATAAAATATTCCCAGTGCTTGCTTCTGTATCTTCCCCGCCTTTAGGTGAATAATTGCTCTACTACAAGTTTACTGCTGCAATTCACTGGTGAAAGACAATGTTTTAATATCTTTAGGAAGTACTATATAGAACCCTTGTTTATTATCCCTGGGACCTAGGATGTTCCTCATTGCAATAGTGGGCATTTGGAGAAATGGTGTTGCCAAGCATCTAGGTTGGTTGTATGTATGTCTAAGAAGAAAAGCTTTTTCTCTGCCGTCAATCAAGTAGAGGGTATATATGTCTGTGGGTAAAGGGCAGGCCTGATGTATGTTAAACTCTTTAAGTACCTTATTGGAAAAATAAATTCAAGTCATTCCACCAGGACACCTGCTTTTAGAAAGAAGAGGAATTATCAGGAAATGTGGCAGAAATGGCAGAAGGTGCGTTTGGAAGAGTTGCAAGTGAGAGCAGAGCCAGGAGAGCAGGCCCTCCCGGTACACGGTCTTGACCTTTATCAGGAGCTCTGGTTTCAGGAAACAGAGACAACTGCAGGTAGCTGAAGCCACAGGAGGTGTGTGGAAATAGTGCAGGGGGATCTCACACACTGCACGCGGGGAGTGGGCAGGGCCTGGGAGAAGAGGAAAGGTGGCCCATGCCCCCCGACCACGTCTCCCTGTGGGGCAGCAGAATCTTTCACCTCTGCCCTCCGCTGAATGGCTGTGTTCTGGTTTCTGCCACCAGCCTCTTGGTCTCTGCACCACGTCAAACCTGCCCCCAGTCTGTGTGACTTCAGCCTGAGCACCGGATGTTGTGACTGATTCAGCCATTGTGTTATTTGCAGTTTCAGGAATCTCTAATTGAGTGTACCCAGCCTTTGAATATTTAACCCTGAGTCCAACGTCTGTCTCTGGTCCGGTTACCTGTGGCTTGGGGGTGGGAAGACAGTGCTGTTGGGGAGGGCAGGTGGCAGTGGCAGGGATCCCCAGCAAGGTGAAGTAGCTTTGGAAAGAGTGTCTCCTGGTGCTTTGCAATGGCACATAGAAGTGACTGGTCCTAGCAGCTCGGGGAGAGGGAACGGGCTGTGCCCGCTGGCATTCGGAGTGCTGTAGTAGCCAAAGTTTGCTGAAGACCTTGCGGGCATGGGCGCCTGCCTGGTGCCCAAGCCTGCCACCGAGCTCTGGCTGGGCAAGCAGGGTGCTGACTGCACAGAGACTCTGGTTACCAAGGCACCGAGGGCTTTGCTTTCTTCATTTTCAATTTCTTCTTCTTCCCCAAGTCTAAAAACAGAAGTTGGACACTTAATTTTGTTTCTATTGTTCTGTGTCTGTTTGAACGAGACAACCCTAGATGTGCCTTCCTGCTGCTGTGTTCTTGCTTTTACTCAAGTTAAATGGATTCACATGTTTTAAAGTCCAGTTGCCTTTACAAACTTTCCAGAATACTCTATCCTCTATCGGCTGTTTATTTATTGAGAAGAAACAAACAGGAAAAATGCTTGCCTATGTCTGGATTCTATATCAGAAATTTTGAAATAATACATTTTTAGTCTAACGTCATGGCAATAGTGATTTGGTATAGAAGGGGAGAAAATATAAACATTATTACTCCAATGGTTTTAACTTTGTAGTGGCCTCAATTATGTCTTTAATTTTTATTTATATCTACATTTGCATTTACCAACCTGGACAAAACATTGAAAGAAGAAAAAATTTGATTTGGAGAAAAGATAAGTTTTGGGTGAAATGTACATGAAAAAGTATTCTTATTTTCCAGAAGAATTCAGGTTTTAGATTTGGATGCAAAAGTTTGCTGTTATTTGTTTCTGTTTTTTTGATAATCAAGCCTGAACTGTTACCATTTCTGATTGTCTTTTATCCTTTCATTATACTTTTGATGAATTTTTTGAGAAATTAATCTCTTTGAGTAAAAAGAAGAATGAGAGAAAGTCAACGATTCCATGCTATAATGTCTATATCTCTTTTTTTCCATTTACTAAATTATTTAACCTACAATATAATTTGAAAATTTGTACTGGAACTTTAAAGTTATAGAAATATAATTGGGTTTAGGGATTGCAAAATCAAAGTCTAGAAAAAAATCCAGTGGGGCAAAGATCTTTGTTCTATATGGTTTAATTATTTCTTTTCCCATCAGTCCAAACACAGAAAGTACAGATGTCTCATCGTGAAACTAGCAACTGGAATGAGAAAGGAAAAAATTGATTATAATTTGGACAAGCTAATTTGTTGAGGGTTTGCCGGAATGCCCACCCCGCCGGCCTGCCGCAGCTAGTTTCTCCCGTAAGATTTATTGTCAAGGCCTGTGACACTGATATAGGGGATTAAGTCTGAAATTTCAGCCTTTCCTTAGCGGAGGAGGGGATTTATTTCTGTGTGACTAAATGCCACATCAAACTTTTGAACTACAGTGAAAATCTAGGATCGACTTTTGACTGCGATTAGCAGATTTTGAAAGCTTGCTGTGGGTGGTTTGAAAGGAAGCCTGCTCTATGGTATTGTCACAGCATCAGGGCTAGGAATTTACTAGACCTAAAAGTTCTGTGCTGGCACATTGATGACGGGATGAAAGAAGTTTTAGAAGGAGGGCATTCCAAGTTGCCGAGGAAGGAAGTTAGCTTTTTGGCAAGAATTAATTGGGCTCCATCAAAGAATAAGGTGCCTAGAAACTGCTACATTTAAGATTGGGGTTCCGGCAGGGGATGGGGATGAAAAAGACCCACATGTATATCATTCGGCTCATTAAAGTCATCCAGAGACTTTTCCGTGGCAGAGCATATTGTTCATCCCTTCCAGCCCTCCTTTGGCACATTATATTTTCAGCTCTAAGCTAATAGGTGCATATTTTTCTTCCTCGAGAGAGAGGCCATTGTCTTAGCAATTAATAAAATAATTGTTGATTGAAGAAAGACACATACCTATTTCTGGTATCCCCAGAATCTTTTGTGGCCTCATAGAGATGCTGATGAGACTGTTTATATTTTAAGGCCAAGGACGTGGGTCTGAGCTTTGCTTGGGCCTCTTCTGCAAGTCTGAATCATGGTCCTTGACTACATGGATGTAGGTTTCAGATTAATTACGAATCCTTGGTCACAGTAGCAACAGCCCACAGTGGTGTGATGGAGCAGATCCATGGTCTGCTCCTGGAAAAACAAAGTCTGTGCCCTGCAGATCAATAGAATCAATCACCTTCAAAATCCCTGCATATTATCTCTATGTATGTATTTGTTGTGAATCCTGTGAGGGTTTCTTCTTTTTTTAACAAAGTGCCTTGTAAAAATGACAGTAGGGTTGTCATAACCATTTCCCATAAGGAACTTATCGTTTTAAAAATTTTTAAGGAGAAAGTTATAAAACTTAAAAAATACAGAAATATCAAATTATGTCACTAGCATAAGAGCCAAATATTCTTTTCTCATGCCCTTGTGGCCACACTCTGGTCATCTATCAGTGTGTCTCAACAAAAACGTATTTTAGAAAAGCACCAGATTATCTTTTTTTTGTTTATCTACTATGTGATACACCTGCTAGGACTCAATAAATGCTTGTTTAATAATAACTCATTAAATCGGCCCGGCATGTTTTCACATTCTTTTCTCCCATCCCATTATATATTTCTACAAAATTAGTTTTGTTGTGGCTTTTGCAATCAGTATTTTAACCAGGCTGTGCGTAGTTGAAATTGTTTGCAAAGGACATTGAGCAACCTGTCAGTTCTGAGAAGTTTCTGACGTATGCTTTTCTATTACTCAAAAGCAAATGAATGGTTGACAAATGGCATCTTGGTCTTATTTCCCCAGAGCAACATAGAAAAACTAACTGTACATAAAATACTTTCCATCCTCAATAGGAAAGAAGCAGTAGAAATCAGATTTTACCTGATTATTGCTATACATTTCTATAAGCAGTCCTGCTTCCTGTGTAATCTGGAGTGAATTAAACTCAATTTGATATTGAAGAGATGACCGTCACTAATTTATTCATTCTGAGTAACTTAATAATAAACAGTTTTTACTGTTAACGTTTTCAAAGAAGGTTTGTTTATGGTTGGCTTGCATTATTTTTTCTTTAGAAATTTCATAAACAACATTGTGACCATAACACCAGAAAAAAGGATTAAAAAAATAAAAGCTCACCCACAGTCCTATCACCCCTGCAATCTCTTCTGCATTTTCCTTACTTCCTTCCAGATCCTTTCTCTTTAAATATGCAATAGTTGTAGAATTTGTGTCTTTTACTCATAAAAGCTGAGGTTAATCAAGTACTCCCATCATGTTATATTTAGTTTTTATTTAGTTAAATGACAAACAGGTATGCCTCATTTTGTCCATCAGTTGCATTCCTAAAGCTGTATATATATATACTGCTAATAGGTATTAGCAGTATAATACATATCATATTCAGGGGATCTTAAATCATTAGTGACATTCAGTGGGTCTTCGTTTCTGAGCACTTGTCAGTTGGCAGTCGTCCCTCATTCTTGACCTTTGTGCATCTCTGTTTGTATAAAAACACTTAAATGTTCCAAAAGTTCAGCGTTTAGTAAATATTCTCCCCCACTGCACCCCCAAAAGGCCTTTATATGACTTCTGCTTTTCACTTATTGATTCTTTTTAAGCAGAACACTTACCTGTCTTGTCTTCTACGTATGTTATATGAAAAATAGCTATTTAAGGGTTAGCAATTTCAAAATTGATACACATTTGATTTATAGAAGTATCTATTTGATAGGTTTGATTCTGGAAGCCTGAATATTGGCAAAATTGGAGATGCCATTTGTATTTGCAAATTTTTCAACAAACCACACTTTATCACTCTGTCAGGTGGTGTGGAAGATATTGAAGATGTTTAAAACTTTGTTTTTACCATCAGGGAACTTTTTTACCCATTTTCATGTTTCTTCATGTTTTTCTTTATATTCTTTGACTAAGCTGCTTTCACTATTGAGAACTTGTATTTATATTGATGTGTGAATAATGTTCCTCAGTTATTTCCTAGTCTGCTGAGTTATATGTTTCTGTAGACAAGGCCATGTAGACCTTTTTAATTTTTATGTTTTTTTGCATATAAGTTGTACATATTCATTGGAGATAAATTAGAAATAGGTATTAGCAATATAATACATATTATATGAAATACATAGAGGTAAAAACTCACCACCCCAAATATAATTACTGTTAATATTTTGCTATATTTTGCTTTAAACTTTTTTTACTGTAACGTGTATATATAATTTTTCTTACTAAAATCCATGTCTTCTTTTATAACCTGATTTTCTCCTCAGTGTTAGGTTGTTTGGGCCTCTGGGTGGGTGGGGAGTGAGATTTTTTGGCTACTTTATTCATTCCATTAAAAATAGAACATATAATAATACTTGGCATGGACTTTGGATTTATTTATCTATTTAGAAATCTCAGATAAATATAATAAGCATGTGTATTTTGGTACAAATTCATACGTAAAGCATGGTTGAATATCAGTTTTCAATCGAAGCATGTTTTGGGGGGTGATTGTTTAAAATTCTAAGATGTTCACATCTGCTTCACAGTAATTGTTTAAAATGAAAACAGAGAATCTCCCACATACTTGAAAAAGCTGTAGAAGACATAGTTATCTTGTTTTTACCAGTTTTTAGACAACAGCTAGACTGTAAGTCCCATAAAGCTAGAGACCACATCTATGTAACCATTCTACACAAATTTCTAGCAGGACCCCTGGCATTTAGTAAGGCCTAAGACATCTGAGTGGAATGAATAATTAAAGAAAAGAGAGAGAGAGAGAGAGAGAGAACCTAAAACAGGAGGCAATTCACTCTCTTCCTTGTAGCAAGGACTACATTAGCCATCTCTTGGAATATATTTCTATCATCATATCTTTAAAAAATTGTAGTAAGTGAACAAAAATGGCAAATCTTTGTAATCAGCCAAGGTGGCTATTCCTTTGCTTACCACATAAGCCATTTGTTTCAGTCCCTTAATAAGGGGTGTATATGAGTGAACTGCAGGAAATTTGCAACTTTGGCTTACTGAACCCTCCTACTGATTGCTCTGGGCCACACCTCTATTAAGAAGTGAAAAAATAAAATAACAGCTGCTATATTTTTGCCTGGAAGCTGGGTCCCTAAATGGAGGCGTGGTGATTCCAGGTGAGCTTCTAACCCCCTCCCTTCTCTTGCTCAGGTTGCCCTCGGCAGAATGATTCCCTGCAGAGCAGCCGTGACTTTTGCCCGATGTCTGATCCGGAGAAAGATCGTCACTCTGGACAGTCTAGAAGACACTAAATTATGCCGCTGCTTGTCCACCATGGACCTCATCGCCCTCGGGGTCGGAAGCACTCTGGGCGCGGGGGTTTACGTCCTAGCTGGGGAAGTCGCCAAAGCAGATTCGGGCCCCAGCATCGTCGTCTCCTTCCTCATCGCCGCCCTGGCCTCGGTGATGGCCGGCCTGTGCTACGCCGAGTTCGGGGCCCGAGTGCCCAAGACCGGCTCTGCGTATTTGTACACTTACGTTACCGTTGGAGAGCTGTGGGCCTTCATCACGGGCTGGAATCTCATTTTATCTTATGTCATAGGTGTGTTTTCAAAATACGTCTAAATTGTGTGGAATGGTAGAAAGAGCACTGCAGGGTGAGAAGCCTTCGTGCTCAGCTGCAGGTCTGCATTCGTCGGCTACTGGATGATCCCGAGTGGAGCACTGGATCCCCTTGTGTCTCACCCCTGGGTTTTTAAAAAAAAAAAAAAAAAAAATTCTTTATTGCAAATTAAGTTACCAATTCCACATAATTACCAATATACTCCCATAAATTATCAAGATTATTTTATTTATTTCTTTATTTTTGAGACAGAGTCTTGCTCTGTTGCCCCAGGTAGAGTGCAGTGGCATCATCATAGCTCACTGCAACCTCAAACTCCTGCTTTCAAGCGATCCTCCTGCCTCAGCCTCCCCAGTAGCTGAGACTACAGGTGCTTGCCACAATGCCCAGCTAATTTTTCTATTTTTAGTAGAGATGGGGTCTCGTTCTTGCTCAGGCTGGTCTTGAACTTCCAAGCCCAGGTAATCCTCCTGTCTCAGCCTCCCAGAGTGCTAGGATTACAAGTGTGAGCCACTGCACCCAGCCTTAAGATAATTTTATATGTGATTAAAATAATCTGTGAGAACTATCTCATGCTTATCCTAGAATAGAATGGCAAACGATGTTATGTTAATTTACTGCCAGTGACCTTGTATTATTCTCTGCATGTGCTGTTTTTTGGGAAGGCACGTCAAGTGTTGCAAGAGCATGGAGTGGCACCTTTGATGAACTTCTTAGCAAACAGATTGGGCAGTTTTTGAAGACATACTTCAAAATGAATTACACCGGCCTTGCGGAGTATCCAGACTTTTTTGCTATGTGCCTTATATTACTTCTAGCAGGTAAGAAAATTCAATTGTGCTTCTGCTCATGATAAGCCAAACTATTTGTCCCAGGAAAATAGGATACTTCTGAATTCAGAACCTGAGTTATGAAGAGTAGGTCAGCATATTTATACACTTAGGTTACTGTTGGACATCTGTGGGGGTTGTCACTGGCTGGGATCATATTTTATCTTGTGTGATAGGTGTGTTTCATAAATAAGTCTAAATTGTGTAGAATGGTAGATATAGCACTTCTGAGTCTATGGCACCTGGCATGCTCTAACTAATACGAGGAGGACATTGATTTTGTGATATTAATTGCAGGTTTGCAGGAATGACAGTGAAGTTTCAATAAGAAAGACTATAATTTTGTTGACATTGTTTCATCTTGTTAGATACAGCTAAGGTTATTTGCAAATGTACTATTTCTAGAAAAAATTCTATTTTTCTGTCATGCCTTCATCTATATAATGCAGGCTTCTGATTAAAAAGGAAGCATATTCAAATCGCCTGTCGTTTTTTTAGTGATGACATTATGTAGACAAACATACTTGGCACTGGGATTTTTCAGTTTTCATCAGTATTGTAGCATTGTGGTTTAGAAAAGCGCAGGAATTAGAGTCAGAGCAACCAGGCTTTCAATCCTGTTGTGGTACTTACTGCCTTTGGAACACTGAACAATTTATGTAATCTTTCCATTACTCAGTTTGCTCATCCACAGGGTGAGGTTATCAGTGTGTGTGTACCTCGTACAGCCTTCTCGTTTGGTACATAGTAAGCACTCACAGAGCCAGTTTTATTTTACGAGCATAGCTAATCCCCTCTGTCTCTTTATATTTTTTTTAATTATTTGAACATTTTCTATTTTGATTGTCATTCTACCTGTAGTCCTGCTTAAACCCATCAAAGATTGCACCGAGAGTGAAATGCATGTCTGTTCCTACTTCCTAGTTGCTTTACCCTGGTTGTAAATCCCTATTCATATTGTAATACCAAGTGGCTTGTCATCTGAAGCTATCGTTTTCTTAAAGATGCACACGAAGTGTATGCAGTATTTAGATGAAATATTCACTGGTGTCTCACCGTTGGTAGGAGATGAGACCTCCAAGTGCATGCATGTGACATGTTGGGAAACTTAAATAAAATATGACAGTGGCTTTGTTATTCCCCAAGGTGTGTAACAGTGGTTCCTAACCTAATGTACAATTACACAGTCAGGAATCGTGCTGGCCATACAACTTTCCTTTATGTCATTAATACAGTTGTATTACTATATGATTCTCGGAAATTATACAGGTAGAAGAATGAAATTCAACTTCTTTCATCTCTGTTTGGAAATTTCTGCTTATTTGATGGTGGGTGGTATAGATATAGGGAAAAAGCAAGTAAATCTTTGGCATAATCTTTTCATAACAATCATTTCCCCAGTGGTAAAAGATAAAACTTCTTAGGTCCATAATTCATATCCTGTACCACATGGATTAAAGATATAAATATGATTAATATAATAATCATAAAAATCCTAGAAGAAAACAAAGGTTAATGTTTAAGGGAAAATCATTTTAAAGGTAGAAACTATAGAAAAATGTATAGATGATTATAATAACTTTCCTACATGTATATAATCCACATTAAAAGCAAATGATAAACTGGGACAAATGCTGTGCATGACAGATAGAGAGCTTATAGCATTAATATATAAAAAAAATCTTCTGAATATGAACAGAATACCCTAATAGAAAAAATGGGCAATTTAAATTAGGGCCAAACTTTCTGGAGAATATTTTGACAATCTGAACCAAATGCCTTGTACAAAAGTGCGTACCCTCTCATACAATGTTACTGTGCAGAAAACTATTGTAAAGAAATAATTAGAAAGTATGGAAAGATATTTATAAAAGGGTGATTATGTCAGTGCTGTTTATAATTGTAAGAGACAAAGAGTGATGTAATTCTCTATAAATAAGGGATTAAACTATGGTACCTCAATATAGTAGAAGATTATGCAGTTGTTAAAAATAAGGTTATATAATGGCTCTCGTGAAAACGTGTGTATGTGTTTTTGTGTGCAGAATTCTGGAGGAGAGACTATAGATCTTTATCTTCTTTGTATTTTTTTGTATCTTCCAATTGCTTGAATAGGAAATTGACTACTTTTACAATCAGAATGTGAAAAAAGCTATTAAAATGAGAATAGCTTTAACAAAGCACTTTTTAGCACGATGGAAGAATTAGTTTTGTTTATGTATTCAGTAAATACACGGCAGACATATGTTTGAGCTTTTACTTAGTTCACTACCATAAAATTCGAAATGGCTTTTTAGAACAGCAGTTCATTAAAGTTGTTACTTTATATACCTCTCATTGGTAATAATGGCCAGAGTTACTAGATTTATGTGTTTCTTACAAAGTGGGGTATCTTCTGACTATGAGAGTGATCTGCCTTCTGAAATCAGATTGGTTGTGTTCCAGAAGAAATTTTTTCACGATTAGGTGACTAATGATTAAAAACTAGCAACAGAAATGGATGGATGGGAGTTTAATAAATGAATGCTGGTGAAATAATATCCTAAAGCCCTCTATTTGCCTCAGAGTGCCATTGCCTTTCCTAAAGCTTAGGTAAAAATTAAAATGCCTTTCCTTTCTTTTTCCATAGGTCTTTTATCTTTCGGAGTAAAAGAATCTGCTTGGGTGAATAAAATCTTCACAGCTATTAACATCCTGGTCCTCCTCTTTGTTATGGTTGCTGGGTTTGTGAAAGGCAATGTAGCGAACTGGAAGATCAGTGAAGAGTTTCTCAAAAATATATCAGCGAGTGCCAGGTAAAATATTTGGGTTTTCCCCCCCTCCTCTCTTTTTTTAATGTTTCATTTGAAAAGCACATAGGTGAAAGTTTTCCTCTAGAACATGGTTCTTAAACTTTCTGCTTTTGAGACCTTTCTTTTAGGGGCTGTTCTATTCTAATACCCTTCTTCTTGGGCTCCTTCCAAACATAAAGGTTTGGAAGGCTGTGGGTTCCAGCCAGAGTGGGTCTGTCTGGGCCGTCTGCACATGCTATCGATCAAGCTCTAATTGGGTGTTGTTGACACAAGAGAGTCATTGTTAGGGGCACCAGCACATTCTCCAGGACAGGGTGAAAGAATAAGGATTTAGTTTTATATACATCAGCTTCAAAGGGCTGATGAATACAACAGCCTTCCCAGGACATAGTTCGTGATAAATCACCGGAAGGACCAGTTTTCTATGAAAATGACTTTCCAATGTGTTTGTTCTCTTCCTTAGAGAGCCGCCTGCTGAAAATGGAACAAGTATCTATGGGGCTGGTGGCTTTATGCCTTACGGCTTTGCAGGAACTCTGGCTGGTGCTGCAACTTGCTTTTATGCCTTTGTGGGATTTGACTGCATTGCAACAACTGGTAAGAGTGGTGTCTCGGCTCTGCATAGAAGGGAAGTTCTGCATAGAAGGGAACTGTGGGACAGTTCCTGGTCCCACATGAGTACTGATGTGTGGCAGCCAGAGGGTCCAGGAAACGGAGAGGGATTTGGGGTAAGAAGGGCACTAGTTCCAGACCCAGCTGTGATACCTACTGCATATGCTGAAAAAGAAACTTAGCGAAACTCTCTGGGCCTGGTTTCCACCTTCGTAGATTTGGGAGAGCAGATCTGATGAAGATTACCTAAGATAATACATCTGAAAAATACTTTGCAAGCTATTGACTACTTTACAAATGTTAGTCCTAATTATTATCCTTAACCTTCTATCTGGAAGTGCTGTCGCAATGAATAATAAGTGATGATCATGTTCTTAAATTGTCTCTTCTTTAGTTGGACAAAATAAATCATGCCAGTTCTTTCCTCTTTACCCTTTACAACAAATAATCATGCCAGAATCACTCTCTGGGTGCTTCTTGTGGGTTTGTGTCATTGTGTGGCCTTATACTTGACCATGTTTTGGGTACTCCAAATGCTAAATCTTACCAGGGGGATACTGATTTTTTAAAAATTGAAACTAGAGTTTCGTATAAATAGATGAAATAAGTTTATGTGAAGGCTTCATATTTAAGGGCCTAAAGAATGCCATGGCAGTCATTTAATCTCTGTGGATGAATCATTCTGCAAATGGATCAAGACTGCTATTCTATCCCTATACACTTAATATTGCTGGTATGTTACAGGGTGTTTTTTTTTTTTTTCTTCCCCTGGAACCAGGACACTGACTTCCATGATTCTTCCTTCTCTTCTCCCTCTGGAAATTGGATTTTCATGTAATAGCAATGTACTTTCAGGAAGAAAGGAAATTTCATATAAAATAGATGGATCAAGCTAAGGAAAAAAAAAGGGACAAAGGCAGAGAAGAATTTTCACGGAGAAGAGGAGGAATTTCATACAAAATTAGTTCTTTACCCATGAATGTTTTATTAAACATGGCAAATCTTTTGTTTATTTTTCTTTAGGAGAAGAGGTCCGGAATCCCCAGAGAGCTATTCCCATTGGAATCGTGACTTCATTGCTTGTTTGCTTTATGGCCTATTTTGGGGTCTCGGCAGCTTTGACACTTATGATGCCATATTACCTCCTGGACGAAAAAAGCCCCCTTCCTGTGGCATTTGAATATGTGGGCTGGGGTCCTGCCAAATACGTTGTTGCCGCAGGCTCGCTCTGCGCCTTGTCAACAAGGTACGTTGCTTTGCCTTTGGGGCAGGGGCCGTTTGGGTTCCTACAAAATGTAGTCAATGTCTAAAAACTTGTCATTGTATGTTTTAAAAAATATCCTAATATAAAGAGCATAGTATGCAACTATGTATTCAATGAATTTGTTCAGTTTGCTCAAAATTGCTGTATATCCTGGATGTGGTTTGGTAAAAAAAGAAAGAAAAAAAAAGATTGCCATATAAAAATCTTAAGTGTTTATAGAAACTACCTGCCCCTACATCAGTTAAGAGTCAGTTTTGCAAGATAATGATGGTCCAGGCTTCAGTGGAAATATATACGGCATTGGTATACATACACACACACACACGTCACACATATTCACATACGTATGTATTATAAACCTTTAGGATGCTTATCCTAATATGCTGCTTCACTGGCTTTGGTGTTACTCACAGTACTGTAGACATCCTGTATCAGACCATACGTGCAGATTTCACATTAGCTGGTCTGTTCAAGTACCACTGCCTCTGTGTGAGTGGAAGCTGTGTGCTGTGTCACTTTTACATATAACTTTTTATTGTGAAATTCTGACAGTTTCTCCTCTCTGCACCAATCAGAGTGAACTTGGTCTAGAAATAGAAGTGATCATCCTTAATGGTGGAAATTCATTTAAAATCTGTGAGAAAAGAAAAAGGTAGTTGAATCTCACATGTTCAGATTTTCGGTAGCTGCTTGTTTTAATACGTTAGACCTCATTTCTCAGGTTTCCCAAGCTACTCATTTCAAATTAACATACGATCGTAAGTAAGGTATTTTATTCTAGTGTTGTACTGTGCCACACAGTAGAATATTCTTAGAAATGGAAAATTAGCCTTTTTGCCTGATCACGTATTTGTTAAAGGGAAAATAATTTTCTGAAAGTCTGAAATTAAAAAAAGAAATCTTTTAATATGAATTCATCAACTTAACTTATTTTTTTACCTCCAAGTCCCTTTTATGTTCCAGTCTAGATAATATTAAGTAGCAAGTAGACCCTATTGGTTTCTCAGTCATCTTCTAGTGTTGAGGTTTATTGTGAATGGCTTCAAATAATGTCAAAAGTCTGCACTGTGACGATACTGTGCCACCGTGACTTTGGAAAGGATGGACAAAGAATCATCTGTAGCCAGGCTCAACCCAGCCTTATTAAAAAACAAAGAAAATGGATTTTTAAATAAAATATTTTACTTGTTTTCTCTTAAATCATTATTTTTCACAACTAAGCAATATATGGAATCGGTGTTGCCAGTAAACACAAGTAATTTAAAACATCTTAAGCAAAAATTGTCGTACTAAATGTCACTGTTCCTTTTAATTGTGGCTACTTCTCTGTACAAAATTTACTGTGAGTTGATCTTTTTTACCTTTGTCTACCTTGATTATCATATCATGCTGGAAATTATTATCAATCTGATCAAAAATCAGGCTATATGAGAAAAAATATTGGTAAAATAAATACAAAAAGTATATAATTATAAATAATTGTTACTATGAAATAAAATTGCTTAATCTCTAATTACATATCAATTAAGGAATTTTATTTTCTGAATTATTGCCATTAAAAATATCTTAATGAGATTGGTTTGGTTTTTTTTGGTAAATTCTTAATTACTTAGTTTTAATTAGGTAATAATTGTGGGCACACACAAATTACTTGCAGTATTGTTTTTAGTCTGATAATTTTGCTGGGTGTATATCTGCAACAGAATACTGAGTAGCACAATATTTGTTAAAATATTAGCAAATATTTTAAATGCCCAATCATAGTGCATTTAAAAAATAGTAAGACTTCATAATCACAACTGTTATGCTGAATTTTATATAATTACTTCATTTCAGTTCTGGAATGTAACCTTGCATGAATGTGTTTGCCATACTGCATGTGTTTGCTTTTTATTCAGTCTTCTTGGATCCATTTTCCCAATGCCTCGTGTAATCTATGCTATGGCGGAGGATGGGTTGCTTTTCAAATGTCTAGCTCAAATCAATTCCAAAACGAAGACACCAATAATTGCTACTTTATCATCAGGTGCTGTGGCAGGTGAGAGAGAGTTGACTTTCATTAAGAAAAGGGGGATCTTGGTCATCCAAGACTGGAAAAAAGTAGAAAGTTAGGTGGTTTTCTATTTTGATGTACGTGAAGTTCGGTCACTTTTCTGTGAATGTTTCCTATTTTGAATTTTTTGGTTCTGCACTTTAGTGTGTACGTCTTTACCTGTGCATATCTTTCTAGAATAATACTTAAAATAACTTACATGTGGATTATGAATTTTTCTGTTCTAGTCTTATGGGCTCTATGTTTCCTTTACCCCGAATTATGTTTGCCATGGCCCGAGACGGTTTACTGTTTAGATTTCTTGCCAGAGTGAGTAAGAGGCAGTCACCAGTTGCTGCCACGTTGACTGCAGGGGTCATTTCTGGTAAGCGTCACAAACGTAGGCTTCAGCATTGGACTGGAACATTCTATTCGCATGTGTGGACTGATAAAGAGGGTCTGCATGCTGTGCATGTAAGTTAAGAAAACAATCACGATTAATTAGTATATGAGCATTGGGATTAACATCTGAAAATCGTGGTGGTGGTGGTATACTGAAGTTCATTCTTAATTGACTGGGGATTTTTTTTTTTTAACTGTTATTTGAACCTTTTGGGCTTCTAACAAATGTGCAAAGGGTTGTAATGGTTCTTCACTCAATACCATGCATTGCTTTTCCAATGAACTAGCACATAAAATGCTATTATTGATGCGTAAAATTTTAATTAAAGCATTTATTATTTAATTTTTGAAATAATTATTTGATATTTTCTTTTTTTGTCCAGGGTATAAGTTTAATATTGCTAAAGGACCATAGGATTTTTGAAAAGCTAACTGTTACCCATTCTTAATTATAAGAAATGTCAAAGATAATTTATACCTGGCCCTTGTAATCATGGTCCTCCATGTGGCAGGCGTCCCTCCTTCTTGGGTCATCACGTTCCTTGAAGAGTTACTGACACATATATCCTCTCAAACCCCATTGGGAATCTATTTTTCCTTTTAGCAGTTTCGATATTTAAGTTATGTTCAGAAAGTCCAGATTGCCTAACTCTTGGCATGTCTTAATATCCGTCTAAAATGCCTTTGGCCAGATTCTTACTCCATGCAGAAATCTTCAGAGATTCTATAGATCAAGACAATGTGGCCTCAAAGATACTATTATAGGAAGCTGAAGAAAGACTTTAGTAAGCTTTAGAGACAAAATGATAAACCATCTTGGCCGTAGAAATTCCAGCCAAAATGATAATTTTGTTGAGGCTCTGAATTATTGGGAAATTAGTGTTAGAGAAAGCTAATGCTTCATCATGTATAAAATGGAATGTTTTTAAGATCAGAAAGTATTTGTCTAAACAGTTTCACTTTGTAAACGTTTTTAATAAATTCAGCACTTTGTTAGACATGTGCTGGGAGGTCAAATCACTTACTTTCTCACATTTAGTTTCTGCCCCCATAAAATGAAGGTTTTACTAAATGATCTCAAGTCCATTTTATTATTAAATAATATGTCATTATATTGAAGATAGTCTTGCCAAGGGACCATGCATCTTATTTAATGCATAAAAACTTGTATTTTTCCAGTAAAAAACTTCCCTAGTAATACTCTACTTTATATTCAGAATTTTGGAAAATTTATCCTTCTCCAAAGTTGTAGAAGGCCCCTCGGGATGTTGATTGAGGTAGAACTCTGCCTCTACCTAGTAGTTGTAGCTTTAATAAGTTAGCCTGTCTGTAAGATGGGGATAATCCTTTTAGGTTAAACCATGTGAAATTGCTGGGTTTTTGGTCAAAAATAGTCAAGTACCAGCCATTTTATATGGCTGAAACTAAATAATAGCCCGTCTCATGAGATCGTTGACTTGAAGATAAAACAAGATCATAGAGTTTGTAGAAAGATCTGGAACACCATAGAAATGGAACACAGTATCTGCTTACTATGATAGGGAGAACTATGTGGTAAATTCAAGTCAGTATCGTCACTACTTTGATGTTTCAATGGAGGAAACAATAGCTAAGTACAAGTTGCACTATTCAACTATTTGAAGTATACTTTGCTTTTTAACATATTATCTCAATTTGTTGTGCAGGACCATAAATGGATCTCTCAGATATGGTCAGTCTACCTGCAATGTGTGGCTTTAATCATAGTAGAATGTAGCGTACATCCAAAGTATAATTTAACTGAAAATTATTTTATTTTACTTTTCCAAAATTAAGATAATTTTGAGTTGTCTATGCTGTAACTCATAATGCATACGAGAATTTAAATGATTATATAACATCCACAATGAAAGCTCTTTCTGTTCGAATGTTTTTAGATAGCCAGCGTTTCCTAACAATGTTTTTCTTCTGAAACATCAAAGGACAGTATTTTGTCATATAATATTTTCACTCTGTCAGGCCAAATATGTTTTACGTAATCAAGTAGAATGTGCTTTGTACTTACTAGAGAGCTGAGGGTTTTTTAAGTCTGATTAGCAGTTTATACGACCTAAAGAACATCTTACTGTGAGAGAGATGTTTTTCCATACTTTGCTTAACTTATCCCTCCCTGGTACTAAAACAAAGTGTCTGTCAGTTGTCCCTGACTTGAAAGTTATTAACTGTATGCAGTTTCATCCTGGGCCGCTCACTTTACTTTCTTTTGTTTTCCCAATAGCTGTGATGGCGTTTCTGTTTGACCTGAAGGTGCTCGTGGACATGATGTCCATTGGCACGCTCATGGCCTACTCCCTGGTCGCAGCCTGTGTTCTCATCCTCAGGTGAGTTGCCAGGTGGTTCTGCAGAGCGTGCCTTATGGGGCAGAAGGAGCGAAAACAATGAGCACTCACTGTCCTTGCTTTCAAGGAGCTAACGGTCTCACCAAGGTGAGGCCGTGTCCATAGAAACATCCGTGGGAAGTGTAAGAAGCATACTTGGTCCTTTGCAAAGAATCAAGTATACAGTTTGATCATTGGCAACAGGTTGGCCCAATCTATGTGACAGGCAATTTCTCATATTGGGTAAAGACTCTTAAAAATACTATACTTTGTCCAAGTAATTCAACTACTAAGATTTTATGCTCAAGATTTAATCGGAGGCATACATAGATGTATGTGAGGGATGTTTGTAGAAAAGGTAAATTACAATAGTGAAAACAATGGAACTAACCTGAATATCAACAGGAGGGTGGTTAAATAAATGAGGATACAGGTATTCCTGGACTCTTCTACCGTGAATAAAATGATATTTAATTATACAGAGACATATATCAGTTTCAGAATACAAAACTACAACATATATAGCATGAAGTCATTTAAATAATTTATAAATTTACATAAGGAAATCATATATGCATGTGTATGTGTGTGTATATATACACATACACACCCATATGCCTGGATGAAATTGTACCAAAATGCTAACAGTGATTAACACCAGGTAGTGGTATGATGGATGATTTTCATATTCTTCTGTATACTTCTGAGTATTTTTCTTAGCATATTTCTTTATGTGGAGGAAAAGTGTGACTTTGAAAAATAAGCAAAGGCTGCTCAGAGGGTGAAGAGGCCACACTGGGGGCTCCTGGGGGAGGCCACTAGGAGGCGAAGCAGGCTGGTGTCTCCGCATAAGCTCTAGAGGAAGAAGATAAACTAACAGAGGACAGTGTCAGGCATGGGGTGGGGAGGTGGCAGGATGGCCGGGTGAACTTGTCTGGGTTAGACCAGAGGAGTCGAGAGGGAGAGTTGAGGCCGGAGAGACAGGTCGCGATGAGGCCTTTGAATGCTGAGCTGAAGACGGCGTTTCATTCTGTAGCTGAGATTTAACCCAAGTTTCTGTGCTGTTTTCATGAATTGCATTTCCTATGGGCATGGGTAATTTCAGAAACATCATCCTGTTGTCACAGTTGCCTCGCTTTAAGATTTAACTTTCTTCTGCATCTAATATATAACTTCCTAATTAAGTAGCTGCAGGTGTTTTATTGGAAAGGTCAGTGGCCCGGCTCAGCACGCTCCGGGGCTGGAGTCATGAGAAGTACTGATGTACCGCACACGCTGTGACTCTGTAAGGTGTCCGTCCTGCTTAAGAGTCTGAGGTGCTTCTTGCATTTGGGGCAGCGTCTAGTTGAGATTAAAGACACAAATATTTATTTGGGGATAGGTACCAGCCCAGCTTATCTTACGAGCAGCCCAAATACTCTCCTGAGAAGGAAGGTCTGGAAGCCTGTCCCGGCGCTACCTCGAAAAGCGAGTCCCAGGTCACCATGCTGCAAGGACAGGGATCCATCCTGCAGAGCCTCCTCAGCCCCTCCGTTCTGCCCACACAGCAGTCGTCTTCTCTTGTGAGCTTCCTGGTAGGATTCCTGGGTAAGTCTTTGTCCCCGCATCCCACGTAATGACCCAGAAGATGTGAGCAGGTGGAGCTGGTACGATACCAGGGAGGACAGAGGGCCTCACGTTGCCCTGGAATGTATTAGTAACCAACCCGAACCCTGAAATTTCCACCTAAAGAGTCATTAGTCGTTGAGATCATCTTTATATCAGCAGGATAAGTTGATCATATCCCGACAATTGAAGAAGAGAGGAAGAAATTCCCCAAGGTGGGAGTAGCTGAAGTACAAGCTGGCACATGTCATTAGCTGTCAGGGTGCTCTCTGTGGAAGCATCAGGCCAAGTACACCTGCCAGTGACTGAACTGGAACCCAATGGGATCGGGGGGCAATATAGAAACCCCTTGTTTGCTCACCCACAGTGACATAATCAGTCGTATTTTCAGCAACATTGTTTGAGCGTCATCTATGTGCCAGGCAGCCTGCTAGGCAGTCGGGATATCGAGAGAGCCAGTCCTTGCTCTCACTGGGCTTACAGGACAAGATCGTTGGTGACAAGCTAGGGAAGTGCAGGTTTCTCCCAGAGCAAGTACAAGGGGCCCCTGACACAGATGTGATGGTCAGGGGCAGGCTGAGTGGGTGGGGATGAGACAGGGAGAAAGGTGCAGAGCATGCGGTGTTACTCATGTATGTTTACAGCAGCCTCAAATAGACAGCCTTGCCATTTCCCATTTGAAAAAAGGGAAGTATCCACCCCGACAGCGTCCCATCAACCGTGTGATACAGTCTGAGGGTGACAAATGAGGGCACAGGTGGTGCACGGGCAGGTAGAGCAAGACGGTAGCACCGCGAGCGAGGCTGGCTTGTAAGGAGGAGAGAGATGAGTAAACAGGAAGAGTCTCTTAAATCAGTGAAATCCACCAATTCACTGTGGAATTTCTTTCTGCAATAAAAAAGAAGAAAGGTCGTGGTGGAGAATCTTTGCATTTGGCAAAGCAGGTACGTAAAGAACGTGATGTCTGAACGGAGCAATCTGAGCGAAGTGCGTGTGCTGACCTTGCTCTACACACTTGTCACCTTGGCAGCGTTTCTCATCCTGGGCCTGAGTGTCCTGACCACGTACGGGGTTCCGGCCATCGCGAGGCTGGAAGCCTGGAGCCTGGCGCTTCTCGTGCTGGTCCTGCTGCTCTGCGCTGCCATTGTCCTCACCATCTGGAGGCAGCCCCAGAACCAGCAGAAAGTAGCCTTTATGGTACGTGCGGTGAGGGGTAGCCATCTGCAATATTACGTACACCTTCTCTGTAGGTTACTTTTGGGAGTTCTTTCCAAAAAAAAAAAATATATATCTTCTACCGAAGTTAACCAGTGAATGAGAGTGTCAAAATCCTTTGACATGTCCCTTTTGGTCACCGTGTCCTGCCTACCTTGGGTGTCTTACTGCCTTTGTCAAAAACTTGAGTAAGCTCCTAGCACAGGAGTATTATATATAACAGTAAACAAATTTCTTGTTAAATAATCTCTTATATTAATAACAGAAAAATAAGTAGAATATTTTCTTTTTAGAAATCCAGTGCTCTTTCATAAGGATTCATTCCCACCGGGAGCCCTTCCTCTGCACGTTGAAGTTATCCTGTCCCATTTGAACTCAGAGCAGGCTTTGGCTTGGAGAGGGCTTCCTGGAAGTACCCCCGGGGATACACGTGTGTCCAGAGTTCCGGAGGCATGCCATGCTGATGTCCGAACTAAGCCAGTAAACCCCGAACGAAACTGAACCCTAAAACCAGTATTATCTTGATGATGATGCAGGTGTTAGCAGGTTGAATAAATCTCCTATTGCCTTAAGCGTCAGTAAATAAAATAGGATTCTCCTTTCAGTGATCTCTAGAAGCACAGTTTTTATCCAGGCTGTCCTTTTTGCAGGCATATACAGTTACTGACATAGTGTGATATCAGGTTAATTGCCATCATGTTGAAATAATTTGGGGAATGTGTTTTCAAAACGTGAATACACGCTAAAGGATTGTTTTCCTCCTTAGGTGCCATTCTTACCATTTTTGCCAGCATTCAGCATCCTGGTGAACATATACCTGATGGTCCAGTTGAGTGCGGACACTTGGATCAGATTCAGCATCTGGATGGCACTTGGTAGGTCTTTTAACGTTTAAGCTTCCCGAACTCTGGCCCTCTCTCTCCTGTTTTACATGCTGTGACAAGAGAAATGCATCCTCTCCCCTTCCTGGAAATAAAGGCTTTTTTCAATTTCTTCCTTTGCCAATTCTTAGAACATCTGAGTGCTACCTTTCCAGATGTTTTCAGATAGGTTTTTTAATTCAAATCTCTCAGTAATCCTGTAGAACCATGTAGGTTTTATTTTTCTCCAACTTGCAAGTGAGAAAAATGAAGCCCAGCAAGAGACATTTCATATCAACCCAAAACTCTCAACCAATTTTCTAAAATAAAGCTAAAACACAGCAAAATGCCCACATATATTAAAAACTAATTATCTTAAGAGGATACCTAAAACATTGCCTCCTAATCCGCACACAGCATGGCTGTTAATCAATAGTTGCTTTGTACACAGTTCTTTAGCCCTCTCCTGGTGACAGTGACATGTGATGCATGTCCATGTCCTCTCTGTCAATCCAGGGCATGCTTTCTAAAACATCTGACCATGACTCTGATACTCCACTACTTGTATTCAGGATGTGATTTGAGACTTTGTTCCATTTGTCATTTTGTTTATTAAAGTATAGTATGGAGTTTTGAGAACATAAATATAAATTTTTTTCTGTATAAACATTATCTAAAAAACTTATTAAGAGAAAAACATATTCTATAAATTTGGGATCTTAAAAATGAAGAGTCACATTCTACCATTTATCAAGGAGACCTTCTGTGGGGTATCCTGTGTTTGCATTTTAATCTTCTAAAATAGCATAGGCAGAGAAGACTAAAAACCCCATTAAATTCTGTATTAAAATTTCCACATTAAAACAGTCATGTCCTGACACACCTGAAACATTGATTTTTTTTTTTCCCTTCCCCAAAAGGTTTCCTGATTTACTTTGCTTATGGCATTAGACACAGCCTGGA
This sequence comes from Varecia variegata, assembly GCA_028533085.1. NCBI lineage: Eukaryota > Metazoa > Chordata > Mammalia > Primates > Lemuridae > Varecia > Varecia variegata. The sequence continues at coordinate 12,617,022 of CM052451.1, forward strand.
GGGTAATCTGAGAGATGAAGATGATGGTGAAGACGCTTACTCAGACAACATTAATGCAGCAACAGAAGAGAAATCTGCCATTCCAGCAAATGACCATCACCAAAGGAATCTCCATTTACCTTTCATATTCCACGAAAAGACGAGCGAATGCTAATGCTGGCAGGAGCAGAGCTGGTCACGGTCTTAACATGCATATCCTACATTGAGTAAACCATGACAGGATGTCATCATCATGCTAGGTCGTCATGGGTGCTGCACACATAGTTCACCCTAAGTAGTACTTACTCATCTGGACAGCATCTCCCCAGATGGTGAATTATGGGCCCGGGAAACCTGAGCTCTTTCCTCCGTGATGAATATCCCCCAATTGTGGGAGTGTGTGTGTACGTATGTGTGTGTGTGTATACGTTTGGGAACATGAATGTTCAAAGTGAGTTGGTATTTTACTATTACTGTGTTACATTTTTTCAGTGTTGTCGTTCGTTGGTGGCATATACTGCACATACTGAAATAGAGGTGAATCATCAAATAGAAAAGTTTTGTTGGTGCCCCCAGTAGTTGAGGAGATAATGGTCACTCTTCCATATTAGGCTTCATTAATGTCAACTTAGAGCATGCTGAAAATGCAGCTACCTATCATGGTGTCATGGCATCTGTCACTGGTCAGAGGTGAGAGGAGGGGATAAGGAAGGAGCTTTTCTGGAAGTCGTAAATGCCAACAGTGGGTCTGGTACAGATTTTTTTCCTGTGGGGTAGGATAGTTTGCTAAAACTTTAGCCAATAGGAGTGTTAGCTTGTGTCGTAGTACACGGGTAGGAGTAGAATTCCATGTCACCAGCTGGCATCCCTTTGAACTCTTGTCTTGGAGATCAGTGATCCTTATACATGAGGCCTGAATGATGTACCCCCTCGGCCCACTCGGGGACTCGAGAGAGGTGCCGTGATCTACTGGGGACCCTTTAGACTAACCAGTGAAGGTGATTTCCGTGGCCAGGAAGCTCATGTGAGTGGCCACGATGAGGATATGAGTGAAGATCTCAGAGTTGGACACATGCTTGCATAAGTAAACACCAAGCATCCTTTTTTAAAAAGTCACTTAAAATAAGCCAACAGACTCTCCCAGATCACACGGTTGGTGGAATGACTGATACGTATTCCATTACTTCGTAACTAAATCAAGGTTCAGGTTTTTTTAACCTCATCAGGCAGAGTTCACTCCTTTGTTGCTGTTTTTATTTTATCTTGCCCTGCATATGAGCAGCTACCGCAGCAAATTCTATCTTTACTACACACAGAAGAGGAAAAGATGAAGGGAGATAAAGAAAATTCCCCTATTCTGGTATGTATTAAAGTGCCTATTCAGATATTACAGGACATTTGGCCCAATTTAAGGGGCTCAGATCTAATTTGCCTCTGACGTTTCTTCTGGAAACATTTAAGGGTGTTTTTTCCTCCTCCCTGCCCCCCATAAATTGTTTAGCACTTTTTATTCCTTTTACTTTTAAATGACTATACTAAGCCTATTAATATAAGCTCCAATATTCTATAATAACCCAGTAGTGGTTGGGGGAGCAAATATTTTGATTAAAAACATTATTTAAAACTTCAAGCTAAAAAATTAACCCAATTGAATTAAAGCTACATAAACACAGTAACCTTTGTATATGAGTAAATAAATTTTTATATGTAAGCTTTTCTAATTGCTTTTTTGGGTTCTCTAGTAGTGGACTATTTATCTGCAGGGTGTTTTACTTCTCATGAATTATTTTTTGCACAAATAATTAAACAGGTCATTAGATGGGGCCAGAGGCTAGACATAGATATGTTGGTGACATTCCCAGGACACCATGGTGAACAGTACCAAGCATGCCAGTTGACCTGTGTCATCCAAAGGCAAGGAGAGCGTTTTTTCCCTCATAGTTCTTCCAAGAGGTCAGTTATTTTGTTGATGCCATTACAAAGCAAGCTGCAATTGTTGTGAATAGCCAAGAGTTTATTGTGACTAAATGTCACATAAGCAGGTAGAAAGCCTGGGTTTCTGGCTGCTACTGTTGTAGCATCCCTGACACAGAACTCATTACTGACATTCCACAGTTTCCAGGGTGCACGTGATAAAATCTGAAGCCCAGAATTCTCTTTCAAGCTGCATGTTTTACTGGAGAGAAGGAGTTGGATAAGCAAGGGGTAAAGTAAAATATTTTTGTAAGGACTGTAGGCATAATCTTAAATCCGTGTTGTCACAACAGGATACTGAGAACTCCTTTTATTCTATAATCCATCTAGAATAGGCCCTTTATGTGGAGAACATGAGCAATTTCATATATGAATATTTAAATCTTTAACAAAACCAAGAAATTTGTTTAGAATATGATAGGCAGCTAAAGCTATTACACCTACTGTGTTCAGTTAGAAGCAGAATTTAGTTAAAAATTATTTTTCCACATTGAAGTACTTTGTAAACACAAATATCATGAAAAGATGCTTTGGCAGTAACTGCTTTTTTTTTTTTTCTGTGAAGACACATGGATGCATGTGTTTTTATGTAAACACAGTTACATATGTGTGTGAGTATACATGCGTGGGTATGTATATGTGTGGGTATTTCAAATGTCAGTGTGTAAGTAAGTTGCATTTATGATGGGCTTTGGATATCATATCTTTATGTGGGTAAAAAAAAACCCAACTATTGTAGAGAAAAATTAATGTTTTATGTTGATAGATATGCTTATACAAAATTTTTAGGTTTTAAACTATTTTAAAACATACAGCAATTTTATATGTATATTTTCCATAGATAGATTCCTTAAGAAATATTTATAATGTTTCTAATATGAAATCACTAAACCCTAGTGCATTATAACAGGTGCTTTATAATCTGAAATGGAGTCGGGGTTGCGGACATTTGGATATTACTGTTTACTTGTTTCTGCGACACTTTTTCTGACATATCTGTCCTGCTCTATGTTTCTTAGTCAAAGCCAGTACTACCAGTCTTTGGTGCCTCTCTGTTCCTACATTTGAATTCATTACCTTTTGAACAAAATGTTGTTTTTACTTTCTTAGAATTACCAAAATGTTTTGTGTAGGTTTGAGTAGTGATCCCTCAAACTTATGTAACATCATCTTCAGAAATTAAAAAATAACATATGCACATTCTTTTATTATAATAATTGTGATTCAGTAAAAGCAGCTTAAATTGCTTTTCTTTTTTACCCTCAGAAATACGTTTTCAACCTTTTTAGTGAGACCTTCTCATACTAGCACCTTAATTTTATACTCTCTCAAAAAGAGAATGATTTGTGAATTACCGCATAAAGGCAATGCCAACCCTACATTTAAGAAGGTTGCCTGAAAACTCAAATTTAAAAACTATTTATGAGAAAAACTTGTTGGAACCTTTGAAATGTACTCAAATACAGATTATCTTAATCACATTTCCCCCAGAGATAAACATCAAAAAAACTAAGACTACAATATCATTTGAGACATATGTAACTAGCTAGATAGAAAAGAAAAACTAACATTGAAATACAGAACTTTACTATAACCAACCATAGTTGATGGAAAATATCATTTTCAGGATTATCTTCTTTTCAAAGGTAACAGCCTGTCTTCTTTTAATTTTTATGAATAAAGGATTTTTTTAATTTAAATATTAGCCAAAATATTTCCACAGTCCTGGGTGTTTGCAGGTAGTTGTTATTTTTTTTTTCAATAAAACACTTTGAATATTTTGGATTAGAATCTATTTTTATCAAATTATTTTCTAAATTGATTTGAATGCTCAGCAGGGAGAATGAGGAGAAGTAATCGCCCTCCGGTGGCGATGACAGAAGGAACAGATGAGCCTTCTGCTGTCTGAAGTCAGAGTATATCCCAAGATTACAAACCCCGCGGTGAAGCTGTGCCAAGATTCCCACTCTCCCTTCCCTGTGCTATTCATGATTTCTCCTGGTATGTTTCAAGTGATTGTTAGTTACCACCAAAAATGCAATTTCCGTGGGACTTTAAAGGATTGGGCTTAGCATGTACATCGTGGGTTATTAAAGGTTACTACATGCTTATTGTGATTTGGGGGATGAGGTGAGATTAACTGTCCTTTTTGCTAGTGCCAAAACAGTGCCTTCTTTGTACACTTTCTACTATTTAAAGTTCTCCAACATATTCTTAAATGTCAAGGGGAAACGTACTGACGTTCATGTAGTAAATAAATGCCAGCAAAGGTCATTTTTTTTTTTTTTAGTCGTGTAGATGTGAAAATAAGGTTGCTTCACTTTGTCGTTTAGCTGAGATTTTTTTTTTTCTTATATCATTATATTTAAACACTTTAAAATAGGTTTCTGGATTTTGAGAAGTCTGAGCTCTTATTGTTATTGGTTTGGTTGCTGGTTTTTGTAATATTCATTATTGTTTGTATGTACACAGTTCAGTCTTACTGATTTTGTTACGGCTCAACCCAATCGGTAACGCTGTTTTGCTGGAGCGCTTTACTTAGCTTCTGTTCGCCACGGCTGAAGCCACTACCACAATCTCTGGGTCTCACAGAGCCTTCCCTGACCACTGACAGCCCGTGGGGATCATAACCAGGACCCCTGGCTGGTTCCAGGGTCAGGCAACCTGCAAAGTGTGAGCATCCGAAGATACCCTTGCCGGGTGGGGTCTTACAATGATGGGATAGAAGTGAAGGACTTCAAGTGAAAGCAAGATAGTTTGGGGTCTTTAATTTCATTTCCCCGTATCCCATGAGCAGATCAAGATGAATAAGGACCAAGGAACCTCTATGATGCATGGAAGGGGTAGCCGATTCCTGGAACTGGCACAGTGGGGCCCGGCCTGTCACAGTCTCCACACGTGCACTGACGACCTCGCTGTGCAAAGTGTGTGGCCAAGACCCAGGCGGTTAAGAGCCCTGTATTGCCCACGGGGTGGGTTTCCTTGGCCCACATCTGACTGATGGGCTCTTTATCTTCGTCGTCCAGTAGGGGTGCCCAATTGTTTTATTGCTTTATTTTGTTACCATTGTATTAATAGAAACTGTTGATAGGGCCCCAAACCCTATAGAAATTACATGTCTGTAAAAACCAACAAAGACATTGGATCTGTGTGAATGTAAAGGTGGTCTTGTTCAGTATGTAATTTTAAATTTAAATGTTTTAAATGATAATCATTGTTCCTTTTTACTGACAAAGTTGGGTTCTTTTTTAGCATTTGTAATAAATAAAAACTGTTGCTGCTTTACCACTGTAAAATGTGCTTTCTGATGTGACCATGTATTTTTAAAATAAATTTTAATATGCCTTATAATAATGTAGCATGCATATGTATCACACATACCAAACGCATACATTGCATACTTACTTAAACTCCTTTTTTATTTGGAAACTTTTAAAGCTCAGAGTATAGTACAATCTACGTTGAAATGATTATATTATTAAGAGTACTCACCCGGCAGCCAAGGGCCGACTGTATGACTACCAAGTACCATGAGATAAGAGATGTCTTCACATACCCTTGATCCTCATGGAACATTCCAGAAGGTATCAGTTGCTCCTGAAGCATGACACCCCGGGATCAGGCATCTGAGATCGTACCACTTCAACTACCATTTAATGAACCAGTCACTTTGACACTTCTGATCTGCAAGAAGCTCCTCAAATATTCCTTCCATTGTATCATAGCCTTTAATAATTAGCGATCAGTTATGTGTAACTAAGAAATTTTTCACTATAGCAAATAAGTATTTAATTGTTTTAAGGAGGGAGAAGTCAGAGAGCTTTTTAACATGATTCTAAGTTATTTAACATTACAAATCTTTTGAATTAGCTTGTTTTTTGCTTTTTGGTTTTTAGTTTGTTTTTTTGAGACAGGGTCTTGCTCTGTTGCCCAGGTTGGAGGGCAGTGGCACAATCTTAGCTCACTGTAACCGCCAACTTCTGCCTCAGCCTCCTGAATAGCAGGGACTACAGGCACGAACCACCATGCCTGGCTAATTTTTTAATTTTTTGTAGAGATGGGGTCTCACTATGTTGCACAGGCTGGTCTCAAACAATCCTCTTGCCTCAGCCTCCCAAAGTGCTGGGATTACAGGCATGAGCCACTGCACCTGGCCAAATTAGCTTGTTTAATTTTGAAATGTCTTTGTGTATATAGTTCGTTCCTATCGATTCTAGTAAATTGGAGGGAACATTGAATTTTTAACACTTTAATATGGTCAGTTTAGCCAGCACTGAAAACTAAGCTAAAGTAGCTATTTGCCAAGTAGAAGCCTAAAACAATTTAATTGTTGGCTTGGTTAGGATTGCAGCCCTAGCTTTTGGTCCCCACGTCTGTTCTGGCACCATGGGATCACATGAAGGAATTAATCCCCGAGAAGCTCTGTCTGGGCTGTGGGTCCAACCAGGAGCCCCTGGAAGTAGGCACATGATCTTAGTGTTTAAGGAAGGCCATAGAGAGGCTTCCTTTTGGGGCTAAGGGCTCAAAGCCCACGGATTACTAAGGGATTACGCTGAGAAGTTCCATCTGTCTGTGTGGAAAGAATGATTCATGTCATCTCATAAAATATCTCAAAAAAATTCTCAAAGACATACAAAAATAACTCCCATTATCACATCATCTCAACTTGTCTTTTAAAGTAGGTCAAAGTATGGGTGGAACTATCTAGAAAGAAACTGAACTCAATACTGATTTACTTAAGTGAACCTTCCTAGTAACAGATTGGTAGCCACCTCTTACATACTTTTAGACACCAGAGATTTCAGATGTCATAAACCCTGGGTAAAGAGTCCTTGTTACTCTACTAGGATTGCAGCAGTCAACAAGCAGAGGAAAACAAGATAGGGACTGCACTACCCAGGGTGGCCCCAAATCTCCATGGTGGGAAGCAAGCCAGTTTGGGGGCTCTGGGTCCCTTAACCTACAAACACTACAGCATTGTCATGGTTCGGGATTCTGGGGTTCCCCAATGGGTGAGTCGCTAAGTTGCAAGAATCTTTTCCTGCCTGGTCATTGATACCTGATAATTCTTTATGCAAGGACCAAGGGTTTTACTGTCCTGGTAAAAATCAGGCTTACAATGCCAATGTTTTTGGCAGAAATATTGACTCAAATTGGCACGTAGGTATGAGGACTGATAGTAGATGCTTTTCAAAAACAGCATTTACAGCAAGTAAGCAGAGGAAAGCAAATAGGTGAGAGATAATTGGCCGGGGTGGGGTGGATTAAGTAAAGGGAAAGAACATAGGAAGGAGAGACTGAAAGTCTTAAGTCACATGTTTCCTATTTTACATTTCAGCTTAGAGTTGTGTCCACCTTCCATTGTCACTTAGAGTTGCTCTTGCAACTAATGAATAGGTGATGCTTACTTACAACATGCTACATGCCAGAGCTAGGAAGTTAATTTCTTTTGCCTCATTGATTGTAAGTAGACCAAGTTCCCAGAGTCCTTGCCTTACTCTATGGTGTCTTTTGGTGAGTGGCTCTGGGAGCATCAAAAATGTCTGGCATTTCTATTAGAATGTAGTTTTCAGGGAGTGCCGTATTTAAAACTACTAAAGTTAGCTCCTGCTAAAACCTTGAAGCATTCTTTTTGTGTAAAAAAAAAAAAAAGTCATCTTGATTATATTTCTGTAGTTAATGGAGACAAGTTAGAGAAGTTAAATGTCCTTATCCTGGGGATGGGGAAAGGATGCCCAAAATATTGGCTATTTTTTTTTTTTTTTTGCTTAGCTAATAAATCCCTGATAGTATTGCCTCCTTTGAAGGGGTAACAAAAGTAGTGAGGGCAAAGGAATATGGAGATTTTTCTAGGACTACTGAGTAATCATAGAAAACCACCATTCATTAAAGTTTACAATGAAAATTTTACAGGTAAAATAATTTACAAACAAGGAAATCATAATGGAAACACTGAAATTTCACTGTGACTTTTCATCCGTCAGGTACACATTGTATACCAGCTTGTGCTTCTAAGGAAAACGGAAAGAAATACACTTCTATAGACCTAGGTCTACAAATGCAGCCTTCCCCACACCACCCCTGGTTCACACTCAGTTCTCTCACTCTTCCATTCCTGATTTTTTTACTTCTCCCTCTGCTCGTCTCCTCTTTTCTCTGCAACTCCCCATTTGTTAAGTCAATGCAAGGAACCGTAGCCATTGCTCTTCAGAGAAAGATAATAATGCATGGTCACTCTGATAAATATGTACCCTCCCAAATGTGACAGTGGGTCCCTGGATACCACTTTCACAAGATGTTTCTGTGTTTTCTTCTCCCTCTCTTCCCACATAAGGGAGTAGCTGATTCAGGAGAGGTGTGGATCCCCTGGTCTGTTCCATCCCTGAGCCACTCTGTGTTTCCCAGAGTTAGGGGGTCAGTGGATCGTAAACACTAAAGGCTAATGCAAGAGTGAGGCAGAGGTAGCAGAAAGGCAACAGCTAATAAAGACAGAAAAAATGGGTGTTGCAGGTATCATGATCATTTATCTAGAAACCTAAGAGATCAGTGGAAAACTGCTTAGACTAATAAGAGTGTTCGTTAAGGTGACCAGATACAAGCTAAACATACAAAAGATTAATCAGGACTTAGAAAACCAGGCTTCAAGTTGTACTAGAGTTAGAGCTACAAGACAGGGCTTATTTTAATTGGCCAACATTGCAGCAATTGTTGGAGGGAAAATGGAAAAGATAAACATAGAGATTCTAATAATAAAATTCTTTCTTACCCTAGAGATGAAGCACATGATTTTTATAGTGAAATCAAACCCATTAAAAACACAGCTTTGAAAAAAGAAAAGAAAGAGGAAAAAAAGTCACACACAGCTTTGGCAGTTTTATTTTTCAAACTCAAAGTCATCCTGAGATTGTTTCATTCAGCGATAATAAGCCTTGTGATTAAATAGCTATAAGTCTTGGAAAGCCCCTATACTTCTCATAACCCCTGCTCCTATCCTAATACAGACCCCTCTATTAGTTTGCTAGGGCTACCGTAACAAGGTGTCACAGACTGGTGGCTTAAACAACAGAAAGGTATTTTCTCACAGTTCTGGAGGCTGGAAGTCTGAGATCAAGGTGTCAGCAGAATTGATTCCTTCTGAGGCCTCTCTCCTTGGCTCATGGATGGCCTTCTTTACCCTGTGTCTTCACGTGGTCTTTCCTTGTTGCTCGTGTCTGTGTCCAAATTTCCTCTTCTTTTAAGGACACCAAACACATTGGATTATGGCCCACCCTGATGAGACCTTACTTTAATTTTATTACCTCTTTTAAGCCCCTGTCTCCAAATACGGTCACATTCTGAGGCACTGCAGGTTAGGACTTCAGCAAATGAATATTTTGGGGGACACAGTTCAGCCCATAACACAAACCTAGGATAAGTGTTATGTGTCTACATTTAGCTAAAGTGTATGTGATATAGAAAAGGCTTGGGAAATAGAATGCCAAAATTGTTTTCGATATACCAACGTTAACCAGTTTGAAAATGCAATGGGGGAAATTTTAATTCGCAATGGCAAAACAAATATATAAACAAGCAAAAATGAGAAATAAGCCTAATAATTATTAAGCTGACGTGGAAAAAATAAGACTTACCTGGAAAAAATACAACTATGTAACTATATAGCTGTGTAAGGGTTTAACTATATGAACACACACACCAAATTTATGTATATGTATACACACACACACACACACACACACCAAATTTAGCTAACGTGTATTTGACAGAAAAGGGAGTTGGGAATGCAGAATTCCAAAATTGTTGTCTAAATACCAGCATTAGCCAATTAGAAAAATGACATGGGTGCATAAAAGACCTGAATCAATGAAAAGATTCATAACATTATGACATTCTTGGACCAGAAGACTCGGTAGTGTAAATATAGCCATTTTTCCCCAAAACATAAATTCAATGCAATCATTATCAAAACGCAATAAACTTTTTGTGGAGATTGACAAGTGCACAGTGGGCAGAGGTGAGATCTGAGCTAAACCTTGTAGGCTGAGTGAAGCCAGAGAGGGCAGGCAGGTGGCAGAATGCAAGAGAAGACTGTTGCAGGCAGAGGGAACAGCAGAGGCAGTGGACTGGAGTGGCCAGGTGTGCAGAAGGTAGGGGCGTGGAGAGTGTGAGGCCCGGAGGGCAGGAATGAGCTCAGGGAGGAAGCAGAGAGGCAACTGGCCCCAGCTCTCCAGAATTTGAGCCTTTGAAGGGTTTGAGTAGGGTGAGGCTTTCTAGGGTTTCATTTGCAAATAGATCTAATTGCTAAAGACAGACTGGATTGAGGTGCAAGAAGGAGGGGCGGGGGATCAAGCAGGACCTGTGGCCACACTCCTGATGAGAGAGGAGCCCTGAGCCAGGGCAGTGAAGCTTGGTAGTGATGGCAAAAGAGCGGTGAACTTGGTGCACAGTCAGCAGGAAGGAGAGAGAGGGAGGAAAAGGAGGAGTCTACACTGAACCTGGGTCTCCAACACCGGGTGAGAACGAAGCAGTCACTCATGGAGTCAGAAGGGAAAGGGATCTCACCCCAGGCAGCTTTAGCCACTCCTGTGTGCGCTCCTGAAGTTCTGTGCTCAGAATTCTCCCCAGAAGGCAATGCATCCCATTGCAGTGGTCTAAATGCTTCCAGGCTGGTGTCCGCTCCTTAAAAGGAGCCATGCTGGATGGCGTCTTGACCTTCACCTCCATAATACCAAACACATAGTAACCGTCAGCTGAAATAATCATCAAGTCTAGTTCCCTCTTGAGAGACCCTAAAACCCAGATGGTTAAGTGAGTTGAGAGGAGAGTTGACAGCCTGTGGCAGTGTCAAGACTTGAACTTTGTTCGTCTTTATTCCCAGGCAACTAACTGTTCTCTCCACTGCAACACAAGTGAGTGGCAAAGCTGAGTTTAGCGCTGCCAACACGGAGTGTGGCGTTCTTCGGTCCCCCTGCACGAAGTGGCTGAGAAGCACCAGTTTGTCATGAACGGCAGCACCTCTTCCCTTGGGTGTTGAGGGAGAAGTCCCCGCCTGTTATTTTGGATTGAGCTCTATTTAATTGTAATGCTTGTTGTTAAAGATCGCAATGAGATGGGACACTCCTTACCTGGGCGACTACACACTGGCACCCCTGCACCTGCAGACTGCCTTGATCATGTGCGTCTGCAAGCGGAGGAACCCCTGATGGCTTTCTGCAGAGGGACACATGAATGACTAGACCCTCTGCCCCACCACAGCCCAGACTATGTGCAAGGTCTTCTTTCCCACTTGACTCCCGTCGTGAATCTGTCCTCGCAACCTGGCCACCAGGTACAGGGCCGGGTGCAGAGCCCATCCTGGCCAGACACAGAGGAGCAGCAAGAACAACCAGGGGCAACGGTCCTGTCGCCGAGCGCAAGTGAGAGGGAGAACTGCGAGTGAACAGAAACTCAAGGAGTGACTTGTATTACAAGTCACATTCTGCTCTCCTCCCTTCCACCCTGCGCTTGGAAAAAGCGCTGCGCACCCGGCTCCGCCAGGGGGCAGGAGAGGTCATATCACAAAGGGAATAAAAAAAAAAAAATTCCAACTTTTCCCCCCAAACTGTGTTCCTCCCCGGGAAACCGAATCCTCCAGCTGTGGCGTCCCAGGCGCCCGCCCCTCGCCCGCCGCCTGGCCCTGTGCCCCCGCCCGGCCCCGCGCAGCCCGCCGCGCCCGCGCCCCGCGCTGCCCGGCTCCTCCGCCCCCGCCCCCGGCCCCGAAGATGAAGCTCTGGCTGCTGCTCGGTCTTCTGCTGCTGCACGAAGCGCTGGAGGATGGTGAGTGACTCTGCGCGAGGGGGCCCCCCGGCCTGCGCTCGACTTTAGCCGGGACCCCCAGCCTCTGTCGCGCTCCTGCCAGCTCTTCCTCTAACTTTCGGCCTGCGGTGGCTCTGCCCCTCGGCGCCACTCCCTGCCCGGTGCACCTGCCCCTCCTGGTAGGGTCTCCTTTCCTCCCGCCCCCGCCCCCCGCCCCATCTCCAGAGAGCCATCTGGGGAGGTGGCAGCGGCCCCGATCCTCGGGAGCCCACCAGGACCTCTCCAGCGCTCCAGCAAAGCGCTCGCTCCGCGGGCGCACGGAGCATCCCCAGCCGGCGCCTGGTCCAGCCCCCACTGTCAACGTGTCGGTCTGGGAGGTGGCCCGGGAGCGGCGGATCGCTTCCACCCCCGCGCCGCGTGGCCCGGGACCTCTGCTACTGAGGGCGGCTGCCACCTAAGCAAGGCAATTGCTGATTCTCTGACCAAATTCCAAATCACTTCCACTTCCCCTTCGCAGTCCTGAGTGTGTCTCGTATACCAACCTTGGGCTTGGCTCATGCAAGATCTTCCTAGGTCTTCGATGGAAAATTTCTATGTATTAAACTTTAAAACCAATCAAAACCCCACAGCTTGTTATATTTCTTATCTGATTGGTTGGGAAAAGGTGAAGAAAACTTTTCTGGGGTGTTTCGGGATTTTTTTGTTTGGTTTGGTTTTTTTTTTTTTTTTTTTTGTACAACATATGGGAATGTGCACCACTGTTCAGTTTTGAATGTGTGCCTGGCCTGGGTCCACCCTGTTGTGTAGACTCATAACCACAGGGTCAGGCTTTATTTCTATGTGTTTTTATGTGTGTATGTGTGTGTGTGTGTGTGTGTGTTGCTGTTGTACGGTATATATTACTGCCAGCATTTAGTTGCTTTGTTTGCTCCATTATTTACTCAACTGGTGTTTTTGTACAGTGCATATTTCATCTGGGCACATCCTGGTGTCCTCAAACCTCTTGAAATTCCTCGTCTACAATTTTTGCTTAGATTTGGTGGGAAGGCAGCTTTTGCTGTTATGCAACCTCACACTGGAGTCAGCTCAACCTGGCTCACATTTTATCCACTCCTCAACCCTGCCCAGCTCCTTTCTTTCCTAGGAAACTCCAAGCATTTGCCAAAAAAATACCACATTCTAGTTTGCAAAGTCCAAGATGGTTGTGGGACTTGAAGTTGAGCGTGAGAATCTTAAGCCTAGAGCCCTGCTCAATAAAGTGCAGGCAGCCCTTCTACTGGGGAAATAATACTTAATTCCGTGCCCAGAGAGAAGCTGGCATGAGTTCAGTTTGTAAAATGCAGCATTAAAATGCTCCTGGCAGGTCCTCGTATATGATTGCTGACATGGCGGAAATGCAGTATTCAGTGTCATTTTTGAATAAGGCAGAAGATGGCCAGACAAAATCATTTCAAATAATCCATTCACTTGTTTATACCCAAGATGCCAGTCTTGGGGGCTCAGGAAGCGACTTCAGCTTCTGCCTCCTGGCTCCTTCCCAGCCGATGTGCACCCAGGCCATGTGAATGATTGCAAACATCTGCCTAAATAAATTAGCATCTGTTTAAATTGTAATTCATGCAAACAACATTTAGGAGACGATCGGAGAAAGCGGAATAGAGACTGAATATTTTATAAGAAATAATTGATAAGTTTTAGGTGTGATAACAGCACTGTGGTTTTGTTTTTGAAAGTACATATGTAGGTATAGACTATTTATGGATAAAAATACACATAGCGCTACATTAAGTTATGTAACAGTTTTCCTAAACCTAGGAAGAATGTTTTTCCTGTTTCCAGTTGTGTGGTGGGTTGGGGCCAGGCACAGCCAATGAGAGTGGATCACCCCTCCTGTGCTGGCCTCTAAATTGGCAGGTTGGTGACATGCTGCCTGCCAGGCTATCCCAAAGCCCAAACTGCAAACACAAGGCCCACAACTCAGCTTGTCCCACCGCCTTTCAGTTTTTGTCATCGCATCCAGGAGAGAGCCTTCTAAGAGGAAAAGGTTTCTCTGCAACTGCATAGGGGGTAGACATCTGTCCTAACCCAGCGAACTTTGCCTTGCCTTCTAAAACGCTTTCAATTTTTGGAAGTAATGTTCTTTCTCCTTGGGAAGAGTGAAAGCTGGAAGGGCATATAATATTTCATGGCATGAAACTGAGTCAGTAAATAGCCCAAGATCCCACTTAGACATCGACCACGGCACCTGATATTCAGCATTTATATGGAATATGTGCCATTGAGTTTATTGATATAGTGCTGCTAAAAAGTATAAAATCACAGGCACTTACCAACCTTTGATTACCTACATATTTTTATTCAATGTCAGGAGCAAATGTTGATTTGTTACTGCTATTTTGGTGAACAACACCAGAGCCTTGATCCATGCTAATTTAATCTTCAGTCTAACATGGGTTTATTTTGCATCTTATGAAAGCGTTTTCTTTCTGGGAGGACTAAAGGGATTCATTATGGTATGAGGGCAGTACAGCCAGATCTCTAGAAAGGCAAGGACAAGACAAATGACAGTGATTCCCTAATCAAGACCCTGTCTCACGTCTGTGTCTTAGTTTATTCCTTGGAAAAAGAGAGTAAAAATTAGTTCAGAAATCTTTATAATGAAAAAAGAATGATAAGATTCCTCATGTTTTATGAGGGCAAATCATGAAGGGTTTGAAGCATTTAGGATCTTTGCCTGTATGTTTCACATACAAAATAATCTCTGATCCTTAGAGACAAAAAAAGAAAGAAAAGTTTGAGGGCAAGAGACTGGGAGAGCCGGGTGATCAGAGGAGTGTGAAAAGTCCTCAGGTGTGTTGGTTTTTCCTGGAGAAGGTTGTAAAACTCTTTCTTTGTGGTGCTCATGATTAAAGGAAGAGACCAGCTAATAAACAAAGACATAATTTCAGGAAGTGCTAAGTGGCTTGAAGAATCCTTCAGCAGGCTATATTAGTTTCCTACAACAGAGTACCGTGAATTGGGAGACTTAAAACAACAGGCCGGGCGCAGTGGCTCATGCCTGTTATCCTAGCACTCTGGGAGGCCGAGGTGGGTGGATCGCTCAAGGTCAGGAGTTCGAGACCAGCCTGAGCAAGAGCGAGACCCTGTCTCTACTAAAAATAGAAAGAAATTATCTGGCCAACTAAAATATATATATATATGTATATATATATATACAAAAAATTAGCCGGGCATGGTGGCGCATGCCTGTAGTCCCAGCTACTCGGGAGGCTGAGGCAGTAGGATCGCTTAAGCCCAGGAGTTTGAGGTTGCTGTGAGCTTGACTGACACCACGGCACTCACTATAGCCTGGGCAACAAAGCGAGACTCTGTCTCAAAAAAAAAAAAACAAATTTGTTGGAGGTAGACGAAAAAAAAAAATACAAAGGAAAGAAAATTAAAAAAGAAAAAAAAAACCAACAGAAGTTTGTTTTCTTCCATGCTGGAGGCTTGAAGTTCAAGATCAAAGTGTCAGCAGGGCCAGGCTGCTTCTGAAGCTTGGGGTGGCATCCTTCCCTGCCTCTGCTGGCTTCCGGCGGTGGCCAGCAACCCTTGGCGTCCCTTGGCTTGCAACTGCATCACTCTGATCTCTGCCTCTGTTGCCACTGGCCATCTTCTCCCTGTGTGTCTGTCTTCACATGGCCTTTTACTCTTCGTATGTGTCCCTTCTCTTCTTAGAAGGACATTAGTCGTATTGGATGAGAGCCTACCCTAGTGACTTCATCTGAAGTTGACTACATCTGCAAAGACACTATTTCCTTCCAAGTAAGGTCACATTCACAGGTGCTGGAGGGTTAGGACTTCCATGTATCCTTTTAGTGGACAAAACCAACCAATAACTCAGGGTAAGACATAGATAGGATTGAGGAGGGGAGTGGGAATGCTGTGCTATCCTCACAAAAATCTCAGGTTGACATTTTATCTCCAATATGGTGCTGTTGGCAGTGGGAGGTATTTGGATCATGGGGGCAGATCCCCCATGAATAGATTAATGACCTCCCATGAGGGTGAGTGAGTTCTGTTAGTTCCAGGCAAGAGCTGGTTGTTAAAAAGAGCCGGGCACCTGTCCCCACTTCCTCTCTGGCCAGCCGACTCCCCTTCCGCCATGGGTGAAAGCTCCCTGGAGCCCTCACCAGAAGCAGATGCCGGCACTGGGCTTCTTGGACAGCCTTGTTCTGCTGATGAGGGGCCTTTAAAGCCTCAACATAATGTGAACTGATACCAAAGGACCAGAGAAAAGAAACATGAGTTGATCTGGGAAGCTTACATGCCAGGGCTCCAGTGGTGGCTGGCCAGCCCCGCCATTCTCCATGCCATACCCGGAAATAGCAAGTGATTATATAGGCAAGTACAAACAAAGAAACACTAACTTGGGGACATGGTGCTTGTCCCCAGGTGTGGTAGGGCATTCTTCCATAAAGGTTGGCAGGGTCTCAGCCACCCCCGGAGCTGGGGAGAGGGGGTTTCTTTTCTTTTTTTTTTTTTTTGCTTTCTTTTTTTTTCTGTTTTTTGTTTTTTGTTAACTGTGTTTCCTCATCTCACCTGAGCATCTCAACCTGCAGCTTTCTTTAACCTTTTCAGCCTCCCAGAGCGGGATTGGGGCCAATTACTCAGTAAGCCAGCAGAACTGTGAGCCAAATAAATCTATTTATACACAACCTAGGCGCAGGTATTTCTTTGTAGCAGCATAAAACAGACTAAGATAGAAAACTGGTGTGGAGCACTGGGCATTGCTATGAAGATAACAAAATGTGGGAGCAGCTTTGCAACTGGGTAATGGGCGGAGGTTGGAAGAGTTTGGAGGGCTTAGAGGAAGGCAGGAAGATGAGGGAAAGTTTGGAACTTCTTAGAGATTAGTTAAGTGGTTGTGACCAAAATGCTGATAGAAATACAGACAGTGAAGGACACACTGATGGGGTCACAGGTGGAAATGCACAACGTATTGGGAACTGGAGCAAAGGCCACTCATGTCAGGCTGGAGCAAAGACCTTGGCTGCACGGTGTCCATGCCCTGGAATTTCAGGGTGAAGATCTAGGATATGTGGTGGAAGAAATTTCTAAGCAGCAAAGCACTCAAGAAATGGTGGATGTGGCTACTTTTAAAAGCTTTTGATCAAGAATAACTAGCAGCAAAGAAATGATCTAAAGGTGGAATTTACAATTAAAAGGGAAGCAGCGAGTAAAAGTTTGGAAAATTGGAAGCCAGGCCAGGTGGTAGAAAATGAAAGAGCGTTTTTTTTCAGGAGAGGAATCCGAGGGTGCAGCTGAGAGGCTGCTTGTTAAAGAGATCAGCGTGGCTAAGAGGGACTCCGGTGCAGGCAACAAAGACAATGGGCAAAGGCCCCACGGGCATTTCAGGAACCTTCCAGGGGCCACTCCCACAACAGGCTCAGAGGCCTAGGAGGACAGAATGGTTTCAGGGGCACCAATGCTCTGTGCCACCTTGGGATGCTGCTTCTTGCATTCTGGCTGCAGCCTCAGCTCAAAGGACCCAGGTACTGCTCTCTGGTTACTGCTCCAAGCCTTGGTGGTTTCCAAACGGTGTTAAGTCTGCAGGTGCCCAGGATGCAAGAGTGGGGGAGGTATCAAAAGCCTGGCTGCCCAGGCAGAAGCTTGCAACAGAGGAGGAGGCACCACAGAGAGTCCCTACTGGGGCACTGCCTAGTGGAGCCGTGGGAATGGGGGTGCTGCAGGGACCCCAGAATTATAGAACCCCCAGCAGTGTGCACCTTCAGCCTGGAAAAGTCACAAGTATTTGACTTATGAGAGCAATTGCATGGGCTGTGCCCAGCAAAGCCAGGGGAGGGGCTGCCGAGGCATTGGGAACCCTCCCCTCACCAATGTGACCGGGACGTGGGACTTAGGAGTCAAAGGAGATTATTTTGGAGCTTTGAGATTTAATATCTGCCCTGCTGAGTTTCAGAATTGCATGGGGATTGTCGTTCCTTTCTTTTGCCATGTTCCTCCCTTTTGGAATGGGCATGTTTACTAAATGTCTGTTCCACCACTGCATGTTGGAAGTAAATAACTTGCTTTCGATCTTACAGGATTCACAGCTATTAAGGAACTTACCTTGAGTCTCAGATGAGACTTTCAGATTTTTGAGTTGATACTGGAGTAAGTTAAGACTTTGGGGACTATTGGGAAGGGATGATTGTATTTTGCAACGTGAAAAGGACGTGAGTTTGGGGGTGCCGGGGTGGAATAGCTATGGTTTGGATATTTGACCCTCTCCAAACCGCATGTTGAAATTTGACCCCCAATGTTGGAGCTGGGGCCAAATGGGAGGTTTCTGGGTCGTGGGGGCAGATCTCTCATGAATAGATTAATGCTCTCCCGCTGGGTGAGTGCATTCTCTGTTAGCTCCCTGGAGAGCTGGTTGTTAAAAAGAGCCTGGCGTCTCCCCTCCCCTCCCTCTCTGGCCCTGTGATCTCTGCACACACCAGCTCTCCTTCACCCTCTGCCACGAGTGGAAGCAGCCCAAGGCCCTCACCGGATGCCCAATCTTGAACCTTCCAGCCAGCAGAACCGTGAGCTACCTAAACCTTTTATTTATTTATTTATTTTAAAGAAATGACCCAGCCTCAGATATTCCTTTATAGCAGCGCAAAGGGACTAAGACAGCCAGAGCGCCAGGGTGGAAGCTGGGAGCTACTTTGCAGGTGGTTGAACAGGCTGGGTGAAGAGTGACTTGGCCCATGGCAGTAGCGATGGACAGAGGGAGAAGAGGCTGGGTTCAAGGTCTGTTTTCAAGGTGAAGCCAGAAGGATTTGCTGCCGGATTAGATGTGGTCCAGGGGAGAAAGAAAAGAAGGCAGACTGAGGTTTTTGTCCTGAGCAACCGGGAGAACAGAGTTGCCATTTGCTGATTAAGGAAACACCGGGGAGGATCGGTGTGAAGAGGCACCCAGAGGTCAGTTTTGGACACGCTAAATTTGAGATGCCTACTAGTCTTCCAAGCGGCCGTGCTGAGTAAGCGACAGAATATTCAGATCTGCAGTTTAGTGGCAGAGTCAGGACGGGACCTAGGGCAGCTTTCGGCATAGAATGGCTGCAAGGGCCATGCGTGGGACGGCTTGAGGTCATTTGGAGAGTGAAGGCAGTGAGAGAGGAGTGGTCAGGCAGGAGAGAAAATTGAGGATGAGCTGCCAAACAGGCTGAAGTGTTGTCAGTGACACAGGAGGACAACCAAGACAGCATGGTGTCCTGGGAGCTGCGTGAATCCGGTTTTTCAAAAGCAGTCATCAACTGTGTTCTAGTAAGAGTTCTGGAAAATGCTTCACATGAAGGTCTTTATCCTGAAATAGAAGGATCTAATTCTCAGAAAATGGTACTTTAGAAGTGGCAGGAGAGGTTTTTTGGAGTGGGGTTCTCGAAGGCAATGGGGAAAGGAAGGATTCTCATCTCTCTACATTTTCATCTCTCTAGTGTCACCTTCCCACCTTCTCAGCTTTGTTCTTGGAAAAGTGTGTGCGTTCCTGTGGGGTGTTTCTGAAGAACAGAAAAATGAGAGGGGACTTTTTCTGTTCATATAACTACTTGGGAAACAACTGAGCTGCTTAGGAAATTTATAGTGTGGTTATCTGGATGCTACCCTCAGGGCTGGCCTTTCCCCGTAACTGCCCATTAGGGAGGAAAAACCAAACAGCTCCAACTCTTTGATACTAATGACTGTAACATGCCAGCCTCGTCCAAGCAGCGGTGAGCGATTCTGCTAATGAATTTAGTTTCTCCTCCACAGCTCTGTGGAATTAGAGAGGTTAATAGTCAGATCACTTTTAATGAGGAAGGTTTGATTGTAATTCTCCGTTGATGCAGAATAATGATGGTTCCTTTTCCCTGCTGCTTTCTTGCTTTGTAACATTTCTTCATTCATTTTTGAAGATGAGTTTTTGGCCAGCATCACTTGGGGATTCTAATGTATGCCTGGGATCGGCATCTCCAGCCCTTCAGGGAGGTTGGGCTCCCATCCCCAGCATCAAGTTCTGTTTGACTTGGAACTCCTCGTCCGGTCAAACAAAGATGTGTGCAAATACAGTGAAACCGCAACAACATGGTAATCTCCAAGCGAATCGAGAGGCGATGGAATGAACCAGAGAAACCTCTAGACTTAGAGTCAGAGGGTCTGATTTTTTTAATACCTTCTTAATGACCAAGGGTGAGACACTTCGCATCTGTAAACTTAAAAAAAATAATAGCTGCTTTGCCTCTACCAGGAGTTTGTCATGGCAGTCACGTGAGACAACCATAAAACAAGTAGCACTTAGCAATTACTTACTGTGGCTCAGACACTATTGTCAGCATTTTAAACATTAAGTCATTTAATTCCTGCAACAATCCATAAGATAGTTATTCTAACCCTATCATTCTCAATTTACAGATGAGGAAACTAAGAAAGAAGAGGGCAAGTAACTTCCCAAGGTCACACAGGTAGTAAGTGGCAGGCCTGGATCTGAAGTCAATGATGATATTTAATTGTTTGTGAATTTTGCTACTTACTTCTCTGTAAACTATACGATGCAATAGTCTCAAATGCAATAGTAATGGACTTTCCCTTTTATCTACAATATAGATTCTTTAAGTCTTTGGAAAATAACTACTTTACATAGGCTGAAGAGTCGTATTCTTTCAAAAAATTAGACATGGGAATTGGGAGTCACTCAGGCCCAGGACTGTCTGGCTATCTGTAGGGTCGCTAGGCTGGCTCCTTTAACTTAGCATCGTTGCCATCAAACCGTGGACCCATTCTGTAGTCCGACAGCTGGACCAAGTATATAGTTAGATCAGCTGGTGGGGATATTTGGTGGACAGATCAAATTATCTTGCAGGGATAATAGCAAACATTTGGACACGTGAAATCTGTAATCAGCTAATCTAATGTTCCTGAGTAGCACAGCAACACAAGATCTGATAGCTTAGAAGTCAGCCAAGTAGCACTGATTGCCTAAATTCCATAGGCTTTACAGATGATGATTGTTATTTCTGATGATTGAATTCCTGTTACATGATAAAACATCCAATTAGACATCAATCCAGAGGTTCATTAATCTTATAGGCATAGTGTGACTAATGCCATAAGGCACAGATTACTTGGACATCATAATGATAGGTTTTTACTTTCTGTCTTAAGAATAATGTGACTTCTACACTATTGCCAAGCTGAGGGTTATGCTTCACAACTGATGTTGCTGAATGAGTGTATTTTTGTTGGTCTGACGTGTTCCCAGCAGTTACAAAGCCATTCCTTCTAGGAGGCTGGGGACCGTGTGCGTGTGAGCCATTGTCTGGCCCTGTCTAGCATTAGAACCAGGGGCGCCAAACCCAACACTCAGGGTTGGTGGAAGTCTGGGCAGACAGCAGGTGCTGGGGACTCGGCCTTGGAGGTTGGGGTTCAAGGACACAGCTCTGCTCCCTGGAAGGATTGAGAAAGCTCAGTAGGAGCTATAACCCATAGAAATGGGAGCAGAGGAAGAAAAGGAAATAAGAGACCCAGGCCTAGGAGAGGAAAGAAATCACAACCAGACCTGGGGTCACAGAAAAGAGGGCCATGGATGGGCTCTTGGAGAGCCAAGAGGGGTCTGGGAGGAAGACATAGAAGCTTGAAGAGTGAGGATTGGATGTTGACACTGAGCTGAAAGGTCCTAAGAGCAGCACTGGTTCTAGAATCAGGGCAAGGCTGAACCAAGAGTGGAGGCTGAGTGGCTCTTAAAGGTCAAAGGGCAACACACAAGAGAAGACAAGTTTCATCATTACACAGTTGAATCCAAAGCAGCTGAGTTTTTTTAAAAAATTATCTTTTTAGATATGGGGTCTTGCTGTGTTGCCCATGCTGGTCTCAAATGCCCTGGTTTGAGTGATCCTCCTGCCTCGGCTTCCCAAAGTTCTGGGATTACAGGCATGAGCCACCACACCTGGCCTGAGTTTTTGATTATAATTTTCTCTTATTGGCTTTTCCCATTTTATACAAGTATCCTGTAATTCTCTCAATTGGCCAAGGTGTGTGTATGTATTTAAAATATGTACAGAATGTTTGTCTCCATATAGTGAAATGAGCACTTTGGAATTGAGGTTAGGAGACCTAGGTTCCTGCATTCTGCCACTAACCAGCTGAGTGACTTTGTGCAATTGATTTAACTTTTCAGGGCCACCTTTATTTATTTTTAATCTACCACATGAGGACTTTACCTAAATAATCTCTAAGGATCCTGTAAGTTGGGACATTTTGTAATGCTATGAGCATATAACAGGGTGGCCTTTGAGCTTCTGCAGACAGATGGTCAAACTGAAAATGGAGAACAGTCCCCTTTTCATCTTTGCTGGATGGACACAGCTGCAAGGCTGCGGGGACCCTGGCTGACATTTCTGGAGCCCGGTGGCCTTCTGAGGACAGGGCAGGGGAAGCAACCTTTCCGGGATACAGGCAATAAGGGGTTCGTTGTCTGTAGAGGAGGCAAAAACGATAATAAAACCAACTTAATTAAAGTCGGTCAGCTTTCTATTATCACTATTTACTGGCAACTCAACAACTTCGGTGATGAGATAGATACTCCTCCCCCTAAAAATATTTCGCTGGCTACATTCTAAACCATTGCTACAGTTACTGTTGAGTTTTAATAACTTACTTGTAGGCTTTAAGTTGGCATATGTTTAGTACTTATTCTTTAGTAAACATTGTGTTCTATTAATACATGGACACTTTAGCCTCCAGACAAACGTAGATGCCACTCAATGCATTTGTTTTGAGAGTTCATGATGGTTTGAAATCTTCTGAGTGCACTTTCAGTACAGTTCGTGTCTCCAGTCTCTGGGAGACTGCATATTCCTACGTTTAAATAGTAGATGCAAAATGAGCAATGATAACATAGAAATTGCAAAGACAAGAAACAGACCCGAGTGCCTTCAGTTCTGCCATTGTATGTGACCACGTGGAGATTGTGAGACAGTGTGTGAATTACATGGACTAATACTTTTGTAAGGACAAATTTTAGTTCATACATGAAATACTTCACTGAATTTGAATAATATCTTTGATGCTGAAATATTTCTTTTTAAGTGCTTTAAAACTAAAGACTGAATCAAAATGAGGGTTACTGCATGATTATTACTGAAAGTAATTTTGACATACGAGGAGGGAAGCGTTCCTCTTGCTATAGGTATCAAATGCTCTGTGAATGCCACTGCTATCGCCCACTGCTCTCTGCTCACCTTCGTACAGTTACTGGCCAACACCCTCCCAAGAACAAACGTCCAAAGGAACAAGGAGAAAATCGAATCAAACCTACCACCAAAAAGGTGAAGCCCAAAATTCCTAAAATAAAGGACAGAGACTCGGCTGATTCCACACCAAAGACACAGTCTATAATGATTCAAGTGATGGATAAAGGTCGCTTCCAGAAACCTGCTGCTACCCTGAGTCTGACGGCAGGGCAGACCGTAGAGCTTCGATGTAAAGGGAGTAAGATCGGATGGAGCTATCCTGCGTATCTTGACACCTTTAAGGACTCTCGTCTCAGGTAAGCATTTAAAAAAATTTTTTTTACCTTGTGTTGGGAAAGGAGTTAAGTTTCAATCCCTCATTAAATATTACTTTGTTTCTGACATCTACCATTTCTCCTTAATAGATGATAAAAATGGAAGCTCAAAGAGCAAAAGCCACAGATTTTATTTCTTTGCCCAGTTAAAAAAAAAATTACTGCAAATCCTACCAACATTGGTTGAAAGAGCGAAATTTTATAGGAAACTATAATATATGGTACTTTTATATGAAAACATGACGAGAGGGAAATGTATAGAAAACCAAAATTTTACAGAAAACTGTAATGCATAGAGATGGAAATTTAAGAATTGTGAAAAATAATGGACTTACTGTTTTATGCTGTTTTTTTTAAGTGATCGTAATGGAAACTGAAATGATCTAACAGATTCCTATGAGCAACTTGACCAGACACCAACTTAAACTACTTTTTAACTTTTCAACTGCTCGTGATGAATTTTACTTTCGCGAATAGGACTTTTAGATACAGAAGCCTCAATGGGTAGGACAAAGAGTTCTCGTGTTTGAATGAGTATGTTTCAGGAGGCTGGGCTTCATGTTCAGGAAAAGTGGTTAAGATGATGGTTGTGACAACCGTGATGAGTGAGAAAGGCTGTGTGGGAGGAGCCCTGAGCACTGGCTAGGGCTTGGGGGACGTGCATGGGTTAGAGTCCTGGGTATCTTTGGTTTATTTCACTTTGCATAATGCCCTCAAAGTCCTTTCACGTTGTAGCATATGATGGGATTTCCTTTTTGTTTAAGGCTGAGTAATATTCATTGTATGTAAATATACACTTTTTTATCCATCCATCCAGTGAAGGACATTTAGGTTGCTACTGACTTTCGGCAATTGTGAGCAATACCACAATGAACATGGTTGTGCACATGTCTCGTTGAGATTCTGCTTTCAATTCTTTTGGATATACACCCAGATGTATGATTTACCATATACACTTTAAATGACCTTATTCAATAAAGGCAGATTCACACATTTTGAAAAAAAA
>CM052451.1:12641841-12676902 GCA_028533085.1 Varecia variegata
CATATACACTTTAAATGACCTTATTCAATAAAGGCAGATTCACACATTTTGAAAAAAAACAAACAAACCCAGAATTGATATAATTTAAATTATTCTGAACATTTAGCCTTTGACTTACAAAAAGTATCCTAAACTTAGAGGATTTGGTACTTGAAGATTTAGTGTTTTTCTAAGAGTATTTTCAATGTTAGAGCTAAATTATATATTAAAGTATGTTTGAAAACATTTTAAGGACCCAAAGTGAAGTGAGCATGAACCTTGAATCAAAGAGAATGTCCAGGACCTGAAAAAAAACAATCTTGACATTTTGACATGAGTGTTCCTTCAAAGTACAATAAAGGCATTATAAGTAAGTAAAGACAGATGTGGGCCCCTCCAAACCTCAGGAAACGTGTGAAAATATGAAAAACATGTAGTCATAACTCTATATTAAACAACAACAAAAAAATCACGATTTATTTGACACTAGAGATTCAAGTAATGGACTCTTGACATCCTTCCCAGAACGCAGTGTGTTTGCATGGAGAAGTATTCATCCTGCGTTTTCTTTTCCCGTGGAATGAATTCTTTCCGGTGCTATGATAACCCTGGGGTTGGAAGCGCCCCAGGTGTTCTTCCAACAAAGCCTTATAGTTTTAACTAACATCAGTGGCTTTCTGGAACTAAGTTCACATGTTACCATATTGTTTCAAATTTAATCTTCTGACTACTTCATCTTTTTCCACTAAATTGTGAGATATTCCTTGTCACTAATCTATAAAAGCAGCCCAAGAGGGAGAACGATTCACAAGAAGATAGAGGTCTAATGAGATTGTTGTGGAGGAAGTAAAACTGGACCCAAGTAGAGAAAAATGCCTATGCATTTGTTTTTTCCCAGTGTGCACTGCATGTGTGGCGGGGAGGGAGGATCTACTAGGCAAATAGTATTAATGTATTTCATGTCTGTGTTGTTGTGCCACCTGAATCTATCTGCACTGTTGCTTGTCCTCGTGGAGCCATGAGTCAGTCAACTTCCTCTTCTTCCTCCATCTCTATCCACACTGCCCCCTTCTGTCTTCATTTCTCTCTCCATTCATTTCAGCTTCTGGGGTCTGGCATTTATACTAAACTCTTGAACCTGTCCTAAGTTCCTTTGCTTTCTGCTCTTCCTTCATTCGCACTTGGAAACTTCCAGCCCCAAATGAACCTTCCACCTACTTTCTCTTGCCCACGCGTGGATGCTGAGTACTGCAGGAGGAAGCCATGCAGCTGGCCACTGGGTGTCCATTTGACTGTGTGGTCACCTTGATTCTGCCTGGTAAAGCTGAATACATGTCTCTAGAGAGCTCACTTTTTCTCTCTTCTTAAACCTTGGAGCTCCTCCAACTCTCTCCCTCTATTTCAGCTAATGGAGTTATCACCTAATTTTTTGAGAAGTTGGAGCTCCAGTTGCCTCGGCCTCCTCTTATATGTCTCCTCCATCCCTGCTCTGCCAATGACAGTAGAGGAAGGGTTTCTGCTCCTGACTAAAGACAGAGCTCTATCCTGGATCTCATGCCTGCCAACATTCTCAACCCCCTATGTTCTGGTCTTCAACCTCTCCTCCTTGACTGGATCCTTTTCATAAGTCTCCACCAAATTGAGAATTTCTGCCTTGACTCCCATGCACCCTCCAATCACCTTCCTCTCTCCTTACCTTCACAGCCAGCTGCCTAGAAGTGATACTCATTGTGTTTGCTTTTTCCTCCTATTCACTCTTCAACTACTCTACCTGGCCCCATTATTCCACATGCATTTTATCAGAGAGGTCAACAGGGTGCTAAATTCAGAGTTTACTTGTCCACCCCCATGCAACTTGCTCCATTGGGTCCACTCAGCAGACCGAAGCATTCTCCTCTTGGCATCCACAGTGCCATGTTTCTCTGGTTTTTCTCTCTTGGTTTTCTGTCTCAGCAGCTCTGAATCCTCTGCTCTCCCAGACATTAAGTGTTGGTTCTGTTCTTTCTTCTCTTAGCACTAGATGCTGCCAAATGCCCTGGATTTATCTGATGCTATGGTTAACTGTTTCTACTGAGCACTCCCAACCGCCTGCTGACCACACGCACTTACATCTTTCATGAGTCTTTCTTAACTTAACCATATAAAGCTGAGCTCATCTTCTGCACACCTGGGCATCCTCCTGTGTCCTTCAATTCAGCGAATGGCACTAACTCCATCCAGTTGTCCTTGACCAGAGGCCGGGAATCACCTTGGATATTTCCGTTTTTCACTTCCACATCCCAGCAATGATACTGTGGGGGTGAGGGTAAACTTCCCCTCTCCCCCTGAAAATTTGCTGGAAAGATCAACTCACCATTAAGGCAGATAAATAAGAGAAAGATTTGTTTATCGTGTGCACAGGGAGAATCACAGAGCAATTGCCCAATATCCCAATGAGGTCCAGAAATTTTATACCCTCCTTTTGGAGGGGAGGGGGTGATTAGGAATATAGGCAATTCTGTTTAGGGGCAATAAATAGTTGCTGGGGAGGGTGAATGGATGGGAGAAACAGATTGACTTGTAAATGAGTCTCTTTGCAAATTAAATTAACCCGAGAGACAGGTATTATATTTAAACTGATTTGGGCCAGGTCTGGTTGCATTCTTGATCTTTGCTGCAATATGTTGAGATAACAGGGAGGGGAAGGGAAGTCAATTGTTCTTTTGATGGATCTGTCTGGTTTAGGCAGAGAGAGGGAAAGGCCTGTTGATCTGAGGGCCTTTAATTCAAAATACTCTCTCTGCCAAGAAGTCATATTTTGGGCTGAAATTTTCTGAGCTCCTTCAACACTACTATCTAATTATTTCTTGAATTTTCCCACTTCTTCCTACCCCAACAGCAATGCCTCTAGTGTCTTACCAAAGACGGTGTCTGTTTATATCCCTGGTGTCTCCATTATACCCAGCACAGTGCCTGGCATAAGTATTTGAATGAACAAATGGTGCTGGGGACGCTAAGCCTAGAGTCGGTCTCAGTTCAGGGCCCTGAGGCCGTGTGACCTGTGGCTCTGGGAATAGGCTCAACAAACTTTAGACCTAAAAGAGACCTTAGTGGTTATTTTGCTTAAGCCCCTCTGTTTAACACATTAGGAAACTAAGAGGCTGGTCCACAGTGACAAGCTAGCTAGTGGCAGTGTGAGTCCTAGAACTTGGGCCTCCTGGTCCCCAAGGCAGAGCTGCTGCCTGACTCTGGAACTCTGTAGTGTGTCTAGTGGGGTAAATTTAGATCAAAGTACACTCTTAGTCTGATGAGGGGTAGCTTCAGGGAAGATAGATTTGTAGTCTACTTTTTTTTTTTTTTTTTTTTTTAGCTCTAGACTAGCCTAGACTAGACTAATAAATCTGATTTCTAAAGTTAAGATGTAAAACAGAAATAAAAAGGATATGCTTATCTGAGTGGTGCATGGATTTCTTGATGGGATAGCTTTGAATTGAAAGTGGTTGGAATTCCACATTGATTTAAGCTAACTTTTTGGACACTGGAATATTAAAACATTACATTGGGCTATTTAGAAAGGAGAGCTCTGTCAGTAGAGCTCAGAGGTAGCCTTTCCCCACCCCAGAGGCCGGGGCCACCAGGAGGTGGCTCTGGGAGTTCTTCCAGATCTCCTGTGATGCTTGTCTCCTTCGCATCGGCAAAGCCGTGTCATTAGAAGGTCCACTAGGTGGCAGGTTTCAGCTGTGTTGCAGTTAACCAGCCAAAGAAACGTTTTAAATGAAGACTGGGTAAAATATGTGCCCACTAGTGCCTGTGGGCCTTTCACCCTTTTAGGTTGCCCAGTGGTCACAGTTTCAAATTACAGTTTAAACAATATAGAATTCAATTTACCAACAAAGAAAGAAAGAAGGGGTGGGGTGGGCATTTGCAAATTTATGTGCCCACACAGAGATAAATTCATTTACAGCCCGGAGCCCTTGCTGAGTTTTTGAAGAGCAATGGCTATCCTGGACAGTGTAGTTGGTCCCTTGGAGGCTAACAACAGCATGCTGAAGAGTCTGTGTTTTCAGGTGCTGAAATTGATTCAGATTTTAATTCCAGACTCCATCTAGTCTAGATCATATAGGTATCCCCTTTCTTTGAGCTCAAAAACAACAAAGATATTTTTTCTGACAATAGTTTTTGCTATTTATTTTTTCCATTTCTTCTTATTTTTTTAAATTTTTAAGTATTATGTTGTATATATCATAGTTGTGTATATTTATGTGGTCCAGGGGATGTTTTGATCCAGGCATACAATGTGTAATGTTCAAATCAGGATAATTGGGGTATCCATCACCTCAGGCATTTATCTTTCCTTTGTGTTAGGAACATTTCATTTTTTAAATTGGATTATTTGACTTTTTTCCTATTGAGCTGTTTGGGTTCCTTATATATTCTCATTATTAGCCCCTTGTCAGAAGGGTAGTTTGCAAATATTTTCTCCCATTCTGTGGATTGTCTCTTCACTTTGTTGATTATTTCCTTTGCTGTGCAGAAGCTTTTTAGCTTGATGTGATCCCATTTGTCCATTTTTACTTTGGCTGTCTGTGCTTTTGAGGTGTTACTCAAGATACCTTTGCCCAGACCAATGTCCTGGAGTGTTTCCCAAATGTTATCTTTTAGTAGTTTCATAGTTTCAGGTTTTATATTTAAGTCTTTAAGCCATTTTGATTTGGTTTTTGTACATGGTGAGAGGTAGAAGTCCAGTGTCATTCTTCTGCGTATGTATATGCAATTTTCCTGGCACCATTTTTTGAAGATACTGTCCTTTCCCCGATGTATGTTCTTGGCAACTTTGTTGAAAATGAGTTTCCTGTAGCTATGTGGATTTATTTATGGGGATCTGTATTCTGTTCCATTGGTCTATGTGTCTGTTTATGCCAGTACCATGATGTTTTAGCTACTATAGCTTTGTAGTAAAATTTGAAGTGAGGTAACATGATTCTTTTAGTTTTGCTGTATTTGCTCAGATGGCTTGGGCTATTCTGCATCTTTTGGATTTCCATATAAATTTTAGGATTTTTTTTTCTATTTCTGTGATGAATGTCATTGGTATTGTGATAGGGGTTGCACTGAATCTGTAGATTGCATTGGGCAGTATGGATATTTTAACAATATTCTTTCCTTCAATCCATGATCATGGAATATTTTTCCGTTTTGTGTGTGTGTCCTCTTCAATTTCTTTCATCATTGTTTTATAGTTTTCATTGTAGATATCTTTCACTTCTTTGGTTAAGTTTATTCCTAGGTATTTTATTTTATTTGTAGCTATTATAAATGGGATTACTTTCCTGGTTTCTTCTTCAGATTGTTTGCTGTTGGCATATAGAAATGCTACTGATTTTTGTACGTTGATTTTTTATCTTGCAACTTTGCTGAATTAATTTATCAGTTCTAATAGTTCTTTGGTGGAGTCTTTAGTTTTTTCTATATATGAGATGATATCATCTGCAAACAAGAATAATTTAACTTCTTCCTTTCCAATTTTGATATGTTATTTCTTTCTCGTCTGATTGCTCTAGCTAGAACTTCTAGTACTATGTTGAATAATAGTGGTGAAAGTGGGCATCTTTATCTTGTTCCAGATCTTAGAGGAAAGGCTTTCAGTTTTTCCTTATTCAGTATAATACTAGCTGTGGGTCTGTCATATATGGTTTTTATTGTGTTGATGTATGTTCCCTCTACACCCAGTTTTTTGAGAGTTTTTATCATGAAGGGATGTTTAATTTTATCAAATGCTTCTTTGGCATCAATTGAAATGATACGTTTTTTTGTCTTCCGTTCTGTTGATGTGATGTATCACACTTATTGATGTGTGTGTGTTGAACCATCCTTGCTCCCTGAGATGAATCCCAGTTAATCTTGTTGAATTCAGTTTGCTATTAATAGTATTTTGTTGAGGATTTTTGCATCTATGTTTATTAGAGAAATTGGCCTGTATTTTTTCTTTTTTTGTTGTGTCGGTAACAACATCAGAGCAGTTAAAACAAGCTGGGCTGATGTGGGAATAAACCCCGATCCTGCTCCCTAAGAAATAAGGGTCTGGGCATTGTCTCTCAGGATGTGTCCGTGGTGTCTGGCAGGATGTTAGCATTTTTCGTTGCAGAACTGGACGTTGGGTGGAGTGGGTGGGGCATAGGAGATCCCTTTGATGGCTGGTTCCTCTGAAAACAATAAATAGCTTTTGGAGAGGAGGGAGGCATCTGGGTTTTCACTTGGCCACAGCTGGCGACAGCTCACTCCACCCACAGGCAACACAAAGGGAGGGTGGACCGGGGGAGCAGACAGCAGGCTCCAGGCCAGTCTCCTCTGCTCTCGGCATCTGGAAGCAGAGTGGGCTGGGAGCCATTTTAAAAGGAAAAGATGTTTAAAAAAAGTGTTTATAAACAGAAGAATCCCACAGTTGACAACGAATCTGCACAGACTTTGGCAAATACTGTGGACAACACTCCAGTGTTGTGCTGAGGAAGGTACCTTTCTTTTTTTTCAAATTTATTCTAGGACAATATACAAAACATGAAATTGACCATTTTAACCATTTTTAAGAATCCAGCTCAGTACACTTAAGTTGCTTTCACATTGTTGTGCAGGTGTCTTTTTAATTCAAACTCTTTTAAATTCAAAGTTCGTTTTACTTTATTTTCTGAGCAGAACAAATGACGATGATGAGGTTCTACCTTTGCCTTCATCCTTACCTTGGGGATACAGTTTGGGTCCCATTTGCAGTGGCAAATTGAAAGCAAACGCTGCAGCCAAGCTCCGCTACTTCCCTTCCAATGCCTTTCTACCCCAGAAATGACAAATAAACTGATCCAACTGAAGGTGGAACTTTCTCTTCCCAGACCAAAAGGCACCAGCACCAGGCCTTCCAATAGATGGCTGGGTGGGGGCGGCAGGATACAAGACTTCTCCGGGTGTACTAAATGTTCTGCCGGTGTTCAGGTTGCAGAAAAACACAGCTATGCTCAGTTCAGGACATGGGTGGGGGGAGGGTAATAATAGAACTGGTCTCATTGTGCTGTCAGGATAGAATGAGGTCACGCATGGAGAACACTTGGCACACTTGCCTAGCCGTCACAATTGCAGATGAGCTATTTTGGTTCACCACACTGTACCCAGAAGAGGTAAACCACAAGAAAACAGTTTTTCAGGAAATTTGTTTTAAGAAAATATTTTAGACGTGTGTCTCAATCTCTTACAAACTCTGTGTCCATAACCCTGGAGCACTCCCTGATATTTATGCTAATGGTCCAGCTATTCTGCCAATCTAGTCATTAAGGTGGGGGAAATGGGTTGAACCATGTTCTGTGGTTTTGGGGAAAATATTTTCTGCTAACTCGTATTTAAAAATAATGTTTCATTAAACAAAACATTTCATTTCAGGAAGATTCTGGTAAGTCTAGGTTTGCTTATCCCAGATGCGTTTCATAGCATTAAACTAGAGTGAGAAGATTATAATAAAATTAAGCTTAATGCATCAGATGGAAGACACTATAGGAGTATCACAAAAATTATTTTAGATGATAACTTTGGAGACTTGCAAAATGGACCATTGTTTACAGTATAGTTGATTGCATGTCAAATATGAGTGAAATCTGTAATGAATATGTATACATGTGGGTAAGGTCTGGGATTTAATGGTCAAAAATGAAAATTGGTGTAATGGTAGCATGATCATTTTTTACCAAGTATTTCAATGTGTAAAATGTGAATAAAAGTTTTGGAGGGTATGTCAGAGGGGAGCAAGAAAAGACGAATAAAGGATAAGCTATAAAATGGGAAGGTCTACATCTGCTGGGACATAACTGTGTAAAATGGCACGTCATAAAACAGCAAAACAAGATGTGAGGTGTTTGCCTCCAGTGTCTGAACTCGGCTCCGTCCCACCCACACAGCCGGCTGCAGGTGGGCAGGTGCTAAGTCACTGCCCTGGGGAGTCTGCCCAGAACCTTCCTGTCACTTCCCATCCTGCATTCCACTCGTCCTCTCTGTCCTAGGGCTTCAGGGTCCTGTCTCCTTGCCTTGCCCATGTGCCTTACTGCTCAAACCCTTTGGTTGGACTTCAGCCCTGGACTCTGCCTTTCAGAGCACATCCTACTACCCAAAGCCCTGCTGTCACCCACACCCCACTTCTAGAACCCACGGGAGATCGGGTGTCTCACTTGCCTTGGGGCAGAGATCAGAAAGCATAAGCTCACCCTTCCGTGTAACAACACTGCCCTTCTTTATGAACTTGACTTCATAGCTGGGACAAGGCAGGGGGAAGTTGGGACCCTGTGTACCAAGCAAAATTGATAGAAGAGGATGTGCCCTTGTGCATTTATTTACCTAAGTGACTCATGGAATGGCACGATGTGTCATGTCGGCTGGTGGGCATCTAGGGGAAGAGGCAGATAGGACGGGAGGGGTGACCACCACTGGAGAGTGCTGGGTGTTCAGCAGAGCAGAGCTCGTGCCGAGGGGAGTTCTTGTTTGCCTAATTTATGTATGAAGACAGTTCACTAAGAAAGGCATATGAGAAAAAACCCGGACGTGGTCCCAACCACAAGCAGCTTAAGAACTAGTGAGATAAAAAAACATACACACCAGGTGTGAGCACTGAGCAACAGATGACAGCTTTGGTCAAGTGTCTCGATGGGGAAAAGATGGCGGCTGCCAGTCGGGGCTGGAGAGGCAGATTGACCCACTGGGTGGGCGAGGACCTCGCTGTTGGAGACCAGGCCTTGCAGATAAGATGGAGACACAGGAAGGAAGGGCCCAGGAGAGGAGCAGCAAGCCTCCCCGGGGGACTGCAATATGCAGCCAGCTTGGGGGATCGCTGGTCTGCACCCTACATTTTCCATATGATTAGGTTACACCCACAGAGGGTTAGAGACTTTGCTGAGTTTGCACAGCTTTTAGCAAAGCGAATTAGAACGGAGCCTGGTCCCCAAGAGCCTTGTAGTCTCTACACCAAGAAAGCTATTTCTTTAGGTTTCTGGCGATTGTTCAGTTTTCTGTCGGAGCAGCATTAGCATGAGCCGGGTACCTTGAAAACGTTGGCAGCAGGGAGATCTGGTGGATCTCTCTGCAGTGTGTGCATCGTGCCAGGTGTGAACGGGCCGCTGCTGTCACTATTCTGACTTGGCACAATACGCTCACTGTGCCCGCGCGGCTGCCGTTAGTAACCGGCAGCTTGTTTTCCTAGCAAGGGTGGCAGAGGCTTGCTCCATTGTCTTGCTCCATTGTCTTCTGTCCCTCCTCTTCTGGGGCCTATTCTTCCCGAATATGTGGCCGTGAGTGTTCAGCTAAGCCCAGTGGGCCGATCTTTTTCATGTCACCCAGAAGAAGTGCTGATGAGCTTGTTCTCTATGGTAAGACTGGACTTGCTAGAAGTATAATACAGGCTGAGCACCCCTAATCCCCTAATGCGCCAGAATCCAAAACTTTTTGAGGGCTGACATGCCACTCAAAAGAAATGCTCCTTCGGATATAAAGGCTAATGACTCATGGAGTTCTGACCCTCTCAATGGCGTTCACTGTTCACCAGTGATTATGTCATTAGGAATGAAGGCGTCAATGAGGTCAATCTTTACATCAAGCTGCCACTTTGCAATTTTCAATAATCTCTGCACTCGTAGGATCAGGGTGGTGTTTAACAGCCATTACTGTTCTGCTTTGGTTATGTGGCTGTGAAAAATGGTTTTGTTATGGTATCTTTTTCTTTCTCTTTCCTTCTTTCTTTTTTCTGAGTAGCCGTATTTCTAAAAGCTTGGGCTCTCTGATGATTTACTCTTAATGTGAACAGCGAAGTAGAACCAAAACAACATGCTATTGAATATCTGGAAATTGCAGGAAAACAAAGAATGGTAGGGTTGAGTAGAGGTCAGAGGACTGTCTTAAAGAGTGGACATTCCAGAAATATCAATAGATGATGATTCTTGCCAAAAAGAAAAAAAAAAACCTCATCGAAGTATTTCAGATTTCCAATTTTCAAATCGGGGATGCTCAACTGGTAAGTGTTATAATGCAAATATCCTAAAATCTGAAAAAATCCAAAACACTTGTGGTCACAAGCATTATTGGATAAGATGTACTCAACCTGTAATGGCACTTTTTAAAATGAATAACCCCTATGCATCTGAACCATGTGGTTGCAAAGTTTGAAAGATGACTTTGTTGTCAAAAGTAAGAATGATGATTTAATTGTTATCTCCATAAGTTTCTTTACATGGTAAGTGCACATCTGCTAAGCTATATCGTACCGTCATCTATAAATCTCCAAGTCACTCATCGGAGTGTATGTAGTTGAAGTCAGACTCATGCTGCTTTTCCAGTGCCCAGTGGGAAGGATGCCAGACTCTTCTCAGGAGTCCCCAGGGATTCCAGGCCCAGCTCTGACTCTAACTGGCCTTGTAACCTTGGATGAGTCACTTGGTGTCTGTAAAGTTAGGGATCCAACAAGATGATCCATAAGGTTCCTTCTAGTTCCAAAATGACTTTTGGCACTTAATTCACATTAGATAAAGCAGAGGTCAAAAAGTAAGGCCCCTCATACAAGTTATTCAACTCTCCTTCACTCATTGAATTCTGTTCTATTCTGCACACAGTCACTTTTAACTGTGGTTCAAGGTCACACAGCCAGTAAAGGATGGAGGCAGGATTTGAACCAAGGAAATCTGACTCGTGAGTGCTGCATGGCTCTTAACCACTGAGCATGAAAGGTCGCCTTGAGAATAGCACCCTGAAGAGTAACCAGGTTTTGGCCAGAAGGGAGAAGAGAGCCTTTTGGCGGGGAAAGAGATGGCTGGAAGGCTCAGAGGTAGAAACGACCCAGTGTGTCTGGGGCGGGTGAGGAGCTTGGTTGGATGGAGACCACGGTCCCTGCTGGAGGGCTGGGATTGCAGAAGACAGTGATGGCTGCATGCAACTTTGTACACACCGCGAGCAGCTAATATTGTAGAACTGGAGGTAGGATAAAATGGTTTTAGGAAAGTATATGTGACAGTTGGTGAAGAGCATCTGAAGGGAATGGAGGAGACATTTTTCCAGAAAGATCGATTTGTCCACTAACAGAATAGAGATGCAATAGGGAGTCAATGATGATGCCAGCCTTGGGTGACAGGTGGAGTTACAGCTCCATGAAAAGAAAGAGATGTCAAGAGGGGAAACCAATAATAAGGCTCTCGAAGATCCGGGAACCTGGTTAAACTCCAGGCAGGTGGCAGAGCCGGGGCGGGTCCATGCAGGCAAGGGAGCAGAGTAGCCTGAAAGCAAAGTCCTGTTGCGCTCATTAGTTTTTGGCAATATTTTTATCAATCAGAACAAAATAATATACTGGAGTTTTTAGGCCTGTAAAGAATTCCTGCTGGCCCTGCTTGCTGGCAACTGATGTTCTAAAAAGGCAACATCACTGTGTCGTAAAACTCACCTGCAGGTATTTTAAGTATGCATAAGCCATTGTGCTCACCCCTTTACAGCGCATCTATTCAGCACTTTGTTAAGTGGTTTAGCTTGTTTTGCTTTTATTATAGGTTTTCTTATTATAAAAACTTAATTATAGATGAACAAAAAGAGATCGCTGAAAATCCCAAGATACACTCTTAAAAATCCCAAGATACTGTTAATATTATAGTGTAGAATCTAGTTTTTTTTTTACATGTAAAAAATTATATCAAAATGTACAAACTGTTATGATTAACTTTTTTCCTAAAGTGACTATTTTTCTGTGTTATGGCTGTAATGCCATCATAGGTTTAACTAAATTTCTTTGATCTCTTGGTCTCTTAGCTTATGCCCCATTTTATATTATCAGTCATTGCTGCAGCTCACATCTGGGTAGCAACGCTCCGTTCCTGTGGGTGGAATTGTTGGGCCCCAGGCTACGCGCGGTTTAAGGCTGTTATTCCAGGTGGCCAGATAGAATTGTTTCTTGCGTGGATCTCTGGTGTGTCACGCCTGGTTTTGGTTTGTGGCATCAAAGGATAGCCACTTACCATTTTCTCAGAATCTGGGCAATCTCTAAAGGAGGAAGAAGAGATTTTCCTTTGTAAAGAAGCCAGCGGTACAGGACAGAGGCAGAAAGAATGCAGACCTCAGCAGGCTGGCAGAGGGGGAATGACAAGGGAAGACAGGGACATTCCAGCATGGTGGTCAGGGGACAGTCGATGCCAAGGAAAGGACCCGGAGAAACCAGAGAGAGGCTGGCAGGGCTGGAGGGTGTCGTGTGTGATTTCCTATGGAAAAGTAGGAAAGTGCCTAGTATTGCTTTTTTAATAATACAGAGGAATCTGGCATCAGTCACTGTAGTAGAGAGACCTCACATTTCGTGTGCACTGACATAACCCATACTGTGGAATGGTATGGAAACATTGTACTTCTATTGCAAGGATTTTAAGTGGTTCTTTGGACAGTACTCAAACATGAAGATGACAGAGTAGATGGAGATATTCCAGCCTAGTTTCTGATATTGGAACTATATTCACTTTGAACTTTCTTCTCTTGCATATTTGGTTTTCTATGAGTTTCTCATGCATATTTCTTTAAAAAAAAAAAAAAGCCACATAAACAGCGACAGCTTCGATATATTTTACCCAGCTGTCTGTTTCCTAGAACCTGGACGCTGTCATGTGGCTCTGTTCCCAGCATGTCGCGGAGCAATACTTTTCTGACACATTCTTAAACGGA
Organism: Varecia variegata; assembly: GCA_028533085.1. Lineage (NCBI taxonomy): Eukaryota > Metazoa > Chordata > Mammalia > Primates > Lemuridae > Varecia > Varecia variegata. Next base: position 12,654,505 of record CM052451.1, read on the forward strand.
GACTTGGAGTAAACACAGGCCCTGTTCGAGCACTCAGAATGTGGACAAGCAAATGCCCATGAGTCTTTATCTCCCTTGGCTCTTGGCACAGTTCCTTGCACGCAGTAGAATAAAATGAATGTTGAAAAAGGAGGATATTGGACTGTATCTTTTCACCTTACCCCGTATGTTTCTGTTTTATGCCAATGGAGGCAACAACAGAGTGTCCAAGGCAGAAAATCTGGGTTTCCATAGTTGAGTGGCCCTGGGAAAGTTATTTAAACTGAACTTGACATTGTTCTCCGGGGGCTCCAACACTTCCCGTGTAACCTTGGGAAAGTCACCCAACCTCTCCAGCCTGTTTGTTCACCTGCGACATGCCAATAATAATAGCACCTATCTCACACGGCTTCCAATAAGTCAAAATGGGGAAAGGGCTTACAGTAGTGCTTAGTGCATAGTAAGCACTACTGAAGTTTCAGTTGTTATTAATTTCATCATCACCATCTCACGGGATTGAGAAAAAGTAATGTGTACTGTGGGTATTATCACAGTAATAACTGATGGTTTTCCTGCTCTGGTTTTCTTCAATTAGTTACTGGATGGATTAGTGTCGAGTTAACAGAAAATGGTGCATTTCTGTAGTGGAATTTCTAATTCAGAGCTACTTGAATCAGATCTTCCATGTTTTCGTTTGTTATGTGTGCACATGACCATATTTAAGTCAGAGGCACCATGTCTCAGTCAAAATTGCTTCAGTTCATCCCATTTCAGTAGGATGAAAATCCATGCCCTCTTCATTTACAAACCTTCTGAACCTGTGTCTGGAGGACACTAGATTAGATGCTCTGCCGATTACCAGCTGGGGCACCTTGGACAGTGACTTCTCTAAGTTCCCATGTCCTCATGAGTAAGAGGGGAAAGACAGTGCCTCTGTTGAAATGTGGTTATAAGATCTAAGCCGGACCATAATAACATTATCTAAAATGTATTGAGCACTTAGTCTGTGCCGGGTGCCATGCCCAGTACTCCATAAGCATCTATTGTTACTATAACTCTGGAATGTAATTGTAGCCAGACCGTGGAAGGCATGAGCTGTAGCTAAGGCATCCGAAGGTCATGGTGGAGCTAGGATTTGAATCTGGTCAGTAGGACTCCAAAGTCCGTGATCTTACACCTCTCACCAATCTTCAGCCAACTGTGTTCCAGTCAAGCATCTCTTTGATGCCTTTTTTCTCCACTCAGATTTCCTTCCCTTGGAATTCACATCCCCTACTTGTGCATATTGAAATCCTTCCCTTCCACCAAGACCCTCTTGGCCCTAGAAGCTTTTCCTGGTTATCCTCCTTAGAATTCTCATGGCACTTTGCATAGGAGAACTTGAGACCAGAGAACTCTCTAGATATCATTGTATCCCTCCTCTCCTCTCCAGTGCCTCTTACTTAATTTGCACTCATTAAGTATTCATGGGACTAATGAATAATTACCTCATAACCTAGGGCTCTCCCTCTGCCCTAGGTCTGGGGGGAGGACAGGAACACAGGACCCCATCACTCTTACCTGGTCACCAGTCCAGGTGAGATGCACAATGGTCACTAACTTGGGAGCTGTCGGCTCCTTCCTCTGTGCCATTCCATAACTTAGGTGGCCTCCAGGACAGAGTAGGTTGGGCTGAAGGCAGGAAGCCTCAGGCCTCCACTGATGGGAGCAAGACTGTTTACAAAGGCCATGGCAGTCCACTGGAAGACTCACACACACACAGTCTTAAATTTTGAGCAAATGCTCCTTGAAACCTAGACTTTTCCATCACTGAGCTCTCTGTGGGGCAGAGCTAGAAGTGCTAGTTCAGAAGGAAAAGAGCTGAGGTGAGCTGATGGGCTGGGAAGTTCAGAGCTTCCTCCAATTAATGCAAATTCTGCTTCTCTTATGATACTGTTTTCTCTGGCACTTGATCGTAACACCTTTATTTTTAGCTCCCCTCAAACTTCACATCCTCTACCTCTTCCATCCCTGGGGATGTTCAGTGGTTACAAGAAAAAGGGAGAGTCTTTGGCGAAGCATCTCCACTGAGGCAGTGGCTCTGAAGGGGTCCGTGAACTCTTGTCTCTGTTTCATGCACAGACGCGGTTGCAGGGCTCTTAGGTCATTTCCGACCCCTTGGGGAGCCTGCTGCCGGGACTAATGCGAGACCATTAGTAGAGATGGACGTTTTAAATCCAGGCATTTAAACTGTAATCCTACTAAGTAATTTGTTTCCTGTTTCATATTGTTTGCATAGAAGCAGGGGGTGGAAAAATGCAGAAATGTTTTCCAGTGCATTTCCTTCCTTCCACCCCCAAACCTGCTAAAGATACAGCGTGCAGATTTCATGGTGTTGGTGGAGTTACTCCCAAGGGTTAGATTTTTATGTGCTCAGTTACTTTCCTGGTAGGAATGACATCTTATACTTTGTATCACTAAAATGAAGGTGCTCAATGAATTGATTGCTTACCTGTGGATTTCATACCCTCGTTTTGAGCTCTATGGGAATGTGGCCAGCAGATATTATGGTCCCCAGGGGGGGACTTCCGCCTCCATTTTTTCTTACTTTTTCCATTTTTTATCCATTGAAGTCCTGCTCCATCCTTAAAACTGAAATTGATCTTTTGGTGGTTGCCCGAGACGTTCAATCTGTCAAATGACCGTGTGTGTTGTCATGAATCTTAGAGGCATCTGAGACTGTCGAGCATCCATTATTGAATCTTTCTCCTGTGACCGCCTTTCTCTTTGACATGACATTTTGTGCTCAACCTTCTCTTTTTCTTCTACTCTTTTTCATTGAGTTCATCTATTCCTTTAGCTTCTCCTCCTACCCCTTTGTAGACGACTCCCCCAGATACAAATCTAGTGCTGTTTTGTGTCCTTTGTCCCAGTCCTGTATGTCCAACTGCCCACAGGACATTCATACTTAAATGACCCACATTTCATCACACATTCAGAGTCTCCCGAGGGAATCTATTATGTTTGCCTGCTCAGATCTCTTTTGTCTTCCCAACATTCCATTTCCGTCAGTTACAGCCCCATTCTCTCCAACACACAGAAATACAAATTGAGAGGTCATTAGTGCTGTAGCACACTCTTCCACCCCGTACACCCAGTCTGTCACCATCCCTCCCTGCCCTTGGATTTGCCCTTGTTCCCCAGCTAACACCCAGCCCAGCCCAGCCCAGGCACTTGGTGCCCTTGGCAATGACAGCCTCCCAGGCTCTCCCTCCCTTCCTGCCTTTCCCACTCCGCTTCTCTGTGCCCACACCCCGGCTATGGGGTCTCCCCCACCTCCCACCTCTCAAACTGGGGATGGTCCCTGCTGCTTGGTGAGTGAGACATGCACCCCTCTTGCTGTTCTCAACAATATGCCGTGATGCCCAACCTCCTCTGTGTGCTCATTCTGTAATTAGTGGATGAAATCCCCAGACCCTTGTTGAGTGCCCTTCATGCAGACCACATCCCTGGCAGGCCTCGCGTGGCTGGTGGTTTCCTGAGCAGATGTGCTCACTGCCCTTGTCCCTCCCCAGCTCCTCTTCCAAGTTCAGCTTGTCTCAACCCCTCCTCACAGCTGCCTTCAACCTCTTCAACCCCCGGGGAATGAGTCCTTTTTCAGAATTCTTACTGTTCTTGTTGTGAAGACCCCTTCAGTTATTCTGATTTTTTCCATGTATATTAGTTTTAACTGCTTAACCAGATTGTAATATCTTTAAGGTCCACTGCTTTTTATTTGCTGTGCTAACTGTTCACAATGCTAGTTGTGTATTATTTCTCATTGCTGTAGTGGTATTCATGATTACTACTAATCTCTAATTATATGTAATTAAGATATAATTAGGATAAGACAATGAAGCAGGCATTGCATAAAGTGCTGTGTGTGCATTTTGTTATTTAATGAGTAGGTATTCGGCACGTACTTAATTGACTTAAGGAAGAGACTTGCTCAGCTGTTCACCAGCTGTGGGTCTCAGGGAAGAAGACACTTCTGTCGGAGACGCAGTTTCCTCCTCTACGAAATAGCAGGCTGGCTGCTTGCTTTTCTGGGTTCTTTTCATTTCCAACACTGTGGGTTCAATTCAGTTCACTCGTGTTTAGGGAATCGTGTCTGTGTACTCTGCACAGATTTGTTGCTTAGAGAATATAAAACAAGAGGGACTCGGTCCCTTCCCTGGGAGGTTTTACCAGATAGTGTAATAACAGGAAGCAGGGGTATCCAAGGGCTGGAGCATAAGAGAGTGGATTACATCATTAGGAAAACATGGGGAGATTCCTGAGAGTCGATCTTAATTAGAAGCTTCCTGAAGGAGGAGAGATTTCCGCTGAGTTTAAAGGAGCCAGTTGATGGAGTGGGAGTAGAAGTACCACTTGGCAGAACTGGTGGGCAAAAGAAGCTATTCAGCAGGGAACAGAGCAGGGCTGTGTTTAGGACCAACAGAGCAGATATTTTGTTGTATGCTAAAGTTAGAATGGTCACCGTACTGATGTTGCTTTGATATAAAACCGGAGAATCTCCACTATATCATGAAACTATGTGGATTTCAGAGGAGTAAAACATTTGGATATTCAAGATGGATCTCCAGATTAAAACCACTTCTTTTGGCTCCCCCATGCTGACTCATGAGCCACAGGGGAGCTTCCATTGCAAGCCTGATACATCTGGATTTGTCCCTATGTAATATAATTAATTACCATTACAACTGGCTAATGCTAATGTTTAATAATAAATATTTACGCCTCTCTTCATTTCAAAAAGAAATTGAAGAGGTTTGCAAATATATTTGCCATGAAACAAGATAAAAAAAAATACAAGAGATAAAAAAGAGAAAAGTAGAAATAATAGAGTGAGGTCAGAGGAAACATTGGAATGCCCAACAGCTCTAAATACTTTATTAGAGGTCGGCTGCATACTTAGAGGTCAAGTATCTTAATAGCCAATGCATTTTTTTTCCCCTAAAGGAAAAGGTTTTATTTTTAATATGATGTAGCATCTCTAAGATTCCAAGCTCATATTCAGAGGCTTATCCTTATTGATGAAAGGGATTTTGGATATTGGATAATGCTGTGTGCTTTCATTCATGCCAACTGCTTTTAAAGGAACGCATTAGAAACAGGCTGAAAGCAAAACACCAGCCCAAGGCTTCCTGGCTGAGCTTCTGAGGCTGCATTGCTAATGCACCTATGATTCTACTTAAGGAAACCCCAGCTCTGAGGTCGGAGAGAATTTCCTCTCCTTGGAAAACATAATGGTCATTTATTATTTCCTTTTAGGAAAGGTTTTTCTCTCTGCCTCCTCCCACACATTCCTTTATCACTTTGTGCCATTGGAGGGAGGGCACTGGGTGGCTATATCTGACAACAGTGGAGCCCCGAGTGATGGCTGGAGGGTCCTTAGACTGGGGCTGACCTGCTTTGAGTTCATGTCTCTTTTGTTTATAGCATCAAACAGCATGAGCGCTACGGCCAGTTGACTCTGGTCAATTCCACGTCAGCCGACACGGGCGAATTCAGCTGCTGGGGCCAGCTCTGCAATGGCTACATCTGCAGGAGGGACGAGGCCAAAACGGGTTCCACCTACATCTTTTTTACAGGTAAAACATTCGGCGCATTAGTGAGGCTCTTCCAACTTTTGGACTTGGCCCAGAACTGAAGGTTCCCACTACATGTTGAGTAGCAAAAGATGACAATAAGAACACATGCTGTTTGCCAGGCCCTGGGCTACATGCTTTACGTCAATTATTTATTATTTCATGCAAGTCTTGCAGTGAGCCTTCAGGGTAAATACTAATATCATTTCCATTTTTTTTTTCAGATAGGAAAGTAGAGGTTTAAAGATTAAATCCTTAAGGTCACACGGCAAGTGAGCAGTGGTAGCAGGATTTGAACATAGAACCATCTGATTCCAAGGTCTGTACCTGTACTGTCCAATATGGTAGCCACTGGACACGTGACTACTTAAATGTAAATGAAGACTAATTAAAATGAAATAAAATTTAAAACGGTTTCTCAGTGCACTTGCCATATTTCCAATGCTCAATCGAGACACATGGCTAGTGGCTATTGTAACGGACAGCACAGGTAGAGAATGTTTCCTTTATCACAGAAAGTTCTTTGGATCAGCACTGCTGTTGGCTTTTCATCACCATGCTCTCAGAACCTGTGATGATCTCCTTCCTGGAAACTCCATAATTATATGATTCTTTGCTGAAGATCTCCTCCCATTTGTTCTTAGGGGTACTATAAGCTGAAGTTTGGGGGACCAGGATTCCCAAAGGTGGTGGTCCTTCAGGGCTCCAGTCTCTGTCCCTGAGCCTAGGTGGGGTGCCTGAAAATGTCAGGTCACCGTGAAGAACTCTCTTCCCCTACAGCATGAGGTATGTTTGCATGGTGGAACTTGCACTTTGAGAAAAGGGCCTTGCAGAGTAGCTGGTCAGCCTCTTTCCTCTGCAGAGTTCTCTATGCTGAAGTCTGGGGAATGAAGTTCTCCAACAAGGATCAGAGGTCAGAAATGGCTTTCAGGAATCTTGCAAATTCCACACCCAGGTTCTGTTGCCGTTGAGGCATTTCAGGGGAATCCAGAATCCTTTCTCAGTGTCTGGGCAGGGGATTTCATGAAATTTGTCTATGCCCTGAATCCACCTACCTTTCAGACCTGGGATGACTTAGGCCTATGATCCAAATGATCTCCTGCCCTGGCCATTAAGGCTTTAGCAAAATCTCATGTGTTTTTCCCCTTCCTGTGCAAATAGCTCTTCTCTGGCAACAAGATGCATTAGCAGGGCATGCTACAATTCTGGAAGCACATGTATCTCATTTCTACAATATTCCTAGAATATAAGCAAAGACTATTTTCTCTATTTTAGAAATAATAATGCTGATATGGAGACTCAGTGCTCCGTGACTTGCAGTGGCAGAGTAAGGAGTCCAACCCTGGTTTTCTGACCCAGGATTCAGTGTTCCTACTGCCTTGAGCCCTTCCCTAGGCCAAGGTGATGGGTGGACTGACAGCCAGCCAGACACCAGCTGGCAAAACTGGTGTTGTCAGGAGAATTGCTAACAGTTGTTCATGGGCAATCCCTTTGGATCTTCATTTTAGAATATGCTACACAGAATTGCCCATGTCCCCTTTGTATAATGTCACACTGTGGAGCAACAGTGGAAAAGGCAACCAACGGAAACTAATAAAAGTCTATTGTTACACACAGGACTGATGCCATATTGCAAATTACAGAATGAAGACTGTTGCCAAAATGAGCATTGTTGTGTCTTACCAAAGTATTGGTCAGGGTTTTGAACTGAAGGCTTTGCTGGAACATAATGTACTACTAAGGTTATGGGCTCTCTTTGAGTTTCGGAGGCAGGTCCTCTTTCTTAATTTACTGAAGTCCCTTTGTGAATCAAAGGAAGGCTAAAACATACTTTTCAACTGTCAAAACACCTGGATCAAAAAGGGAGGTAACCTAATGTGTTGTATCATTTTCTTAATCCTCAACACTATGCTAGGAGTCCAGTTGGATTTTTAGTACAGAGTTTAGCAATTTGTCTTTTCAAGCATGGGTGGGTGTGAAAATCCAAGATGGGGCGTTACAGAAGCTGAGGTTCCCATGCTTGGCTCTGGAATCTTTCCGAACATGTGTTTCCCAGCTACCCACGTAGAGAAATGTCTGTCATTCATTATGTTCGTATGTTTCCTAGAATGAAGCTTCTTTGTCAGGGGGAAGTGATTGTTGTTAATTTGTGCAAGTTTTGCTTAAGCAACTGCCATATGTATTTCCTCTTTCATCTTTACTCAGGAGGCTTTTGGAGGGGTTTTCCCCCCTTTTTTTCTGTGTAATTGACATATATAAAGAAAAACACTCAAATCCTAATCATACAACTCAATAAATTATCCTCAAGTGAACGGACACAGGCAACTACCACCCAGGTCAAGTATGAGAACATGACCAGTGACAGGGCTTTCTCAGTAAAAGGCTTTGGGCTCTAATTTTCATATGTAGGAAAACAACATGAGTAAGTACTTTATTAAATATTGAGTTTGCTATCATTCGGTTTTAGTTTATAGCCTCCTAACTTTATTTTTTTTAGAAATATAAAATCCCATGTGTTCAGTTTTCTTAAAGTAATATGTTTGTCATCTATATAAACATATTACTATATGTTTATGGGGCTATAAATACACTTGCAGGGGACATATGTCATCTGTAACTTTTAAAATGAATTTCAACACACATTTTGCTTTTGTAGATGGAAGCTACTGACTGCAAACACATTTTTAAAGCAATGGGTGTGGCCACTTATTTCAAAGCAAGTATTTTAGTAAAAAGTCAGATGACATTTTTGTGTTCTGAAATTCAGATGGTTCACTTATTCTACTGGCTTTGCTTATTGGCTGAGATTACTCTACATACCCTTACTTAAAGCAAAAGTTGCCTCTAAATCTTATAATCATAAAATCCTGAAGTGTCATTGCTAAAAAGACATGTTTAATATTATCTACACCAGATTCTTCTCTTTACGAATGGGGATATGGAAGCCCAGGGAGATTCACACATTCAAGGCCACGTAGACTGACTGTGTGAACATGTGAATGTTGGGCACAACATTAACAAAGGCACCCCTGGCTGAGCCTGAAAGTCAATTTATTATAAAGTAGCACAAATCACCCGAACTGATAGCAAACCTTGCAAATGATAGATACTTGCAGAGCTAGGACATACTGTTTCCTAATCTTGGAGCCAGGGGAAAGAACCTTCATGTTCTTCATGTTAGTGAACTCAGGAATCATAGCCCAAGGACTCTTGGCCCATGAAGACATTTGATGTTGTGTCCAGGAATTGTCCCCAATCTAAAACACCATACAGCTGTGACACAAAGGCTGCTAGTGGAGGAGAAAACCAAGAATAATTATTTGTTTCAGGAACATTGCAGGGAAAACACAGGGAAGGATTTAACAAGTGTTGGGGTGTGATTAGCTCCAGAGAGTTCTCTTAGCAATTACTAGAATATTCCCTCACAGAATGATCCAGAAAAACAAAAGATTTAATGTACCAAAGGGAGAGAAAAAAAGAAAATAGAAAACCCACCATAAAAAAAAAAAACAAAAAAAACCCAAAAGCCCAACCCAGCGTCCCTTGACTGCCCTAAGGACAGAGTGGGTAAGCCAGTCCTAACTTCTGTGGGATAAACGTGCTATCGTCTGAAGCGTAAAGAACCAGGCAGAGTGATTTCGGAGGAAACGGGAAGTGTAAGAGGCTGGCTGGAGGTCCCCAGCCAGGTGGTGGCCAAGCTGAACCCAGACTGGAGACCTATAGGTTCCTCCTCTGTCCCATTCCTTTCCACTAACCTTAGCAGGCACCAGGTCCTCTGGGTTGAGTGTGGGGACAGGCTGAGGACACTGTCACTGTGCCAGGCCTCCTAGAGGAGCTCTGATCTGCGGGGAACTCCCTCCCTGCCCGCCAGCCCCCACTGCCGGGGCTGCCTTCTCACAGACAAGCAGCAGATGACTTCGAGGTTTAAAACTGCTCTTAAGGAAATCAGCCTCCTTCCCTGCTTCCTCTGGGTGGTGATTTCCATGGGCCTGAGGGGGGCTTGAACTAATTGCCTTTTTCTGTTTCTTTTAAGGAGATGCGAAGTAAAAATTATTCATCCAGAAAATGAAAAGCATTTTTAAAAAATCAGCCGTTTCTATTCGTAAGGACTTAGTATTCCTAGTATATTGCCAGAGTCCTTAAGGCACTCTTGGCTCGTTGCTCCAGAGTCAATAAACCTGTGTCTCCCCTTTTTGCAGAGAAAGGAGAACTCTTTGTGCCATCTCCCAGCTACTTCGATGTTGTCTACTTGAACCCGGATAGAGAGGCCGTGGTTCCTTGTCGGGTGACGGTGCTGTCTGCCAAAGTCACCCTCCACAGGGAGTTCCCGGCCAAGGAGATCCCCGCCAATGGAACGGACATCGTTTACGACATGAAGCGAGGTTTCGTGTACCTGCAGCCCCACGCGGACCAGCAGGGGGTGGTCTACTGCAAGGCGGAGGCCGGGGGCAAGTCGCAGATCTCGGTCAAGTACCAGCTGCTCTACGTGGAGGGTGAGTCTGGCCCAGCCCTGCCCGGATTCTAGTCATCTCCGTGGTCGGTGTCCAGCATGCTGTTCCTTGTTGGGGGGGATGCTGTTCCCTGTTGGGATGGGAACTTGTGGCACGGGATGAAAAAGAATTCTCGACACAAAGATTAGGATAGAAAGAAGTAAAAAGTTTACTTTACTTTCCCCTGAGAGAAGGGGGAAAGGGTTTGGCACGTGAAAGAAACAAATAGAGTGGCAGGAGGCTAAGGGGCCGGGGGTTTTGGGGGGAAAAAAGGAAGAAAAAAAGTGTTGCCAGCCGATAGCAGAAAATGGCTTCGTCTGGTTTTTCCTTTTTTTTTTTCTCTGTCTGCAAGGCTGACTTATCAGAGTGGTTGGAATGTGGGCTGGCAGGAACTGCAGATGCATCAGCTTCTGTCTGCTCAGTTACTTTCAAGGGCTGTGAAGACAAACTCTTAGAGGCCACAGGTGGTTAATCTTAAAGACAACAAGTTAAGCCACAGGTGGTTAAACAAAGGGGTAGTTGTGTTGTGATCTTTCTCTTCAAAGGGCCATTGTGGGTTGAGTTTATTCCTCTTTCTGTTAATTTTTCTCTGTTAGTTTATTAGTAAGGCTGTCCTGTCCTATCCTTCCCCTACCTACTAAGGGGGCACAGGATGCTGTTCTTAAAGGCTCCCCTTTTGCACCACTGCTTCTGGAATGTTCTACCTGTTGCCTGGGACTCTGACCCAACTCCCCTCTCTTCCCTTCCTGCCAGATCCTTCCATCCTTCCCTCTGGTGCTGCCTGTGTGTTTGATCAGCAAGTCCCCTCTGTCCCCACCTCCGTTGGAGCATCCTCCCAGCCTCTTAGTTTTAACCCACATCTGCTGTCTCCCAAGGCCCCACCTGGAGGCTGGCGTCCTTCTTACGCCCATTCCTGCTTTGGACCCTCAGTGTCTCCCCTTCTCCTGGGAGCCTACACTGCTCCTGTGGCCTCATCTCCCTTCCTGTCGCTCCCTTCCGTTCCTTGAACATTTTAGCACTCGCTCCCGCTGTCCCCTGGCTACTCTGTCCATCCTCAGGGTGACTTGAAATGCAATGAGTACCCCATCCGCTCCACCCCATCATGACATGACCCCAGCTCCGGCCACAGGCTCACGTCTTCCTGGACTGTTCGCTCAGTGCCCCCTGCTGCCCTCCTGTCCCCAGGCCCCCCACCTCCCTAGCTTAGATCCGAGTCTCCTCATCACATCATTCTGCCAACGCTGCACACCTTGCCGCTCTGCACTTTCCTCCTGCCTGTCCAGGAAAAACCCCTCCCAGATGAACGTGACCATCCCATCTCCACTATCCTGTCTCCCTGTGCCTGTGTTGCCTAAAGAGTGGGGTTCATTCAACTATGCAAGTGACAAACGACTTTCCCTGGGAGACCAGGTCTTGCTCTGTAGGACTTTTAGTCGCTTGCAGCCAATGAGCACTGAGAATAACCTCCGAATTAGTGTCTCCCTGAGGGAAAGTGGTGGGGGTTTTACAGGGTTGTAGAGAAAGCTGTGTCCTCACGTGTAGGGGCGGAGTTTTCCTTACGCATGTGTAGTCAGTTGTCACAGGTGTGTTACGGTAATGAAGCTATAGCTCTTCCTGGGTGGAGACTTTCGCATGGTCATGAGCAAAGTTCACCAGTGCTCACCTACAGGCGGCCAGGGTCTGTCCGGCTGGTTTTAGCCAGCTGAGTAGCAGGGTAGCACGGGACACCACACCCAACTAATTTTTAAAAAAATTTTTCTAGAGATGGGGTCTTGCTATGTTGTCCAGACTGGTCTTGAACTCATAGGCTCTAGTGATCCTCCTGCCTTGGCCTCCCAAAGTGCTAGGATTATAGGCATGAGCCACCATGCCTGGCCTGTGTGCACTTCTTTGCTCCAAGCTGCAGTGTGGTCTGAGCAATGCTGGAGTCCTGAAGTCTCTGTGTCCCTCAGATCCTGTCTCTGGAGCATGTGGCAACCAGAAACTTACAGCAGGGACACAACCTGGGCCCCCTTGCCTCCTGGCAGCCCCTGCCTGGGTTGATGGCACAGGGTGGCCAGTGAGCAGGTCCACCGCAGAGCTGCACACCTCCTCCCTTCCTTGACAAGTGGGTCTCTTGGGGCACTCTCCCCCGATAGGCACCCCCTGGCCAGCCCCGGTGGGGGAGCAGAGGAAATGGTTTCTCTTCATACACTGTAGTCCCTCAAAGGTGACTTTTGTCCAAGAACTCTCAGCCTGCCCCGGGTGTGTGGTCTGTGGGCAGAGTCCGTGCTACCGCAGTGGTGTCTGGCAGGCAGCCCTGTGGAGGGGTGAGTGGCCCCACGAGCTGGTGGCCCTCTGGAATTAGAATTCAGGCTCCCTCGGGCCTTGTGTTCTCAGCCATGGTGTCATTCAGTGGGCCGTAGCCCCAGCGCTCTGTTACCAAATGACTCTCACAGCCCTGCTTTGACCCCACAGGCTCCCTGAGGCCCTTGCCCTTTGCTGGCAAATCCGAGTCCCTGCCGGAGCTCTGTGTCCCCTGCCCCCACTTCCCTTCCTGTCCCACGCTCCTCAGCCCACTCTCAACTGGCTTCCCCCTTGCCCTCCGCCCAAACAGCTGTGGCCAAGGGTCCCAGGGACTCTCCTGCCATTAGCTGCAGCAGGCAACTCCTGTCCTCCTTGTCTCCTGCAGGAAACTGCCTCTTCCCCACCCCCCAACTGTCACTCTGCTTTGTCAGCTCTTTGCGTTGTGTCAGCTTTTTGGCATCAGAGCTCCACAAGTACCTTCTGTCTCTCTCCTGGTGTCTTCCTGGCAGCCTGCACCATGTCCCTGGCTCTGCTTCACACGTGTGTGCTCTAACTGCTAAATGGACGCATGTGGCCCAGACCCACAGTGCCAGGTACACCTGTCCAACCGTCCACCTAGCGCCTGTGGGGTCCTGATGGCCCTTCAGACTCCTTGTCCCACCCCTGAACCCAATGTTGTCCTCCCAGCCTGGTTCTCCTGCCTTCTCTGCCCCGGTGATGGCACCTCAGTCATCCAGGGGACAGGCCTGTGGCTGCAAGTCAAGCCCGACCTCTCTTCTCCTCCTGGTCCTTTCTACTCTTTTCATTAAATCCATTTCAAATTCTGTTTCTCTCCCTCCTCACTGCAAAAAAGGGTTCGAGCTGTCGTCACCTCCTCCCAGGACTAATGTGAGTAACTTTGTCATCAATCTCCCTATGGTCCCTTTTTTTCTTTCTCCATTTCCCACACTGTAGATGACAATAACTCCTATTACACCATTCAGTAGGTTCCAAGTCTAAATCCTCTGTGTTCTCCCCTGACCTGCCTCTGCCCTCTGCCCTCCTCCCCAGCCTGGTGGCATCCGTCCCTGCCCTCTGCCCAGCCTGCCTGCACCGGGCCACCCCCTCACCTAGGGGCTGTGCACCTGGGGTTCCCGTCCATGTCGTACAGCCCACCCCTGAGATTGTAGTTCAAACAGTGCTTCCCCCAGCAGCCTTTCCTGGCTCTCAGACTACCCTGAACTTTCTGGGCTTCTGCATCGGAGCTGTTAACACAACTAAAATTTTAAACTAACTATATGATCCCTTGCTCAGTGTCTCCCCGGCCTCTGGCATGCATACAGCCTGCAGGGGCTCAGAGCCCAGCTCGTCCCAGCTCCTAGCACCCCGCCTTGCTCAAGGCTCATGGAGGGAAGAAATTTGTTTCTGAAATGCCGTGAAGTAGAGGCACTAGTGTCACGCTTGTGCCCAGCTTGTCCGTGTGTTTAGACTTTCTCTTCTGAGAGTGGGCAGCCACAGGCCTACCATTCCCTGCCACCCTGCCAGACACCACCCCCGGGCTGTTGTCACTATGTTCTACCTGCTGCGCTCTCACCGTTTTATTCCCTTTGCATGACCCGACAGACCTCTGAGCCTCCTCCCCCTAATCACAAGCTTGGTGACGGTCCCTGGGAGTTCCGGACCCCCAAAGGTGGGAGATAAAGGTGGCTTCAAAGGAAGCCGAAAGTGGCAGGCTAGTGCTGGCCTGGCGCTGGTGGGGAAGCCGTGAGAAACGTCACCTCTCTCCCAAGAACACATGTGTAGGTTCGTTTCCAGGGTCCCACTTGCAGTCTCATGTCACTCTCCCTGTCTCCCGCTGACTTCCAGTTCCCAGTGGCCCTCCGTCAACCACCATCGTGGCCTCCTCCAACAAGGTGAGGGGAGGGGACGACGTCAGCGTGCTCTGCACCGTCCTGGGGGAGCCCGACGTGGAGGTGGAATTCAGGTGGATCTTCCCGGGGCAGCAGGTAAGCGCCACCCCTGAGTCTCAGTCATTTTAATTCACAGTTTTGTCCCTACCCAGTGACACAGGCCTTAACAACGTACCAGAAAGGTGTGGGACTATGGAAGGGGCCGGGGCTTGCTTATTTTCTACTAAGAAGTTCCAATATATTTACAGATGGATTTTTTTTTTAAAGACAGAGAATAAAAAATCAGTTTCACTAGGCAACTTGCTGAATGTGTCTCTTCCAATCTTCAATCCCATGTTCTGGGTTCTGAGGTCCTTCAGGCTGTTCTCTGTACAAGCTGTGCCCTGGGACAAGGAGCTCTGAGCAGACATCCACCAAGTGGGCAGAGACACACACACAGGCCCTGGCAAAAGGTGCCTTGAGGGCAGAGATCATTTTAAAATAGACTTCCCATAAAGGCAGCTTGAGCATATTTAGCCCTGGTGCACGGCCTGCTTCCCAAAATAAACAGCTCTGCCACCACCATGGAATCATCCCTCTGTTGCCAAAAGAGACTTGGCCTCCTCAGATACGCTCAGTAGCTGATATACTTCTGCCCTACGGGGCATGCTTGGTGGAAACTCAGCATCCCTGGGGAATAGGGTGTACCAGCATGCCTGTGCTAGGGAGTTGTTTTTAAAAGACGTTGTCACACTTATAGGTCATTACTTATTTTCAGTAGAGGGTTTGGTTTTTTTTCCTACATTGCTAATTGGTATTTTCTAAGCAGAAAAGGTATTCAGATATAAATATTACCACCAGACTAGGCCGAACCATCTCAAAAGTGACCACCTTGCTTTCCAGAATTCGGGGGTCATGTCATCTCATGCAGTATCGTATCCTTCCTTGGTACAACTTTTCTCCTACTGGAGTCTTATGACACATTTACCTAATCATACTTGTCCCCCTCCCAAATCTGTCACTGGCACGGTGAGTGCTTCTTCAGGCCTCTGACTTTGAATTCTGTAAATAAGCCACGAAGCGGGGGGGACAAAGTAGGCAGCATGAAGAGGGAAGCAGTGGAAAATTCTGGCTATATTTGTAATGCTTAATACCAGTTCTTCTTCCTTGGGGTTCCAAAAGGATAAATTTTATGTTATTAAATAGAAACTTACTGAAGAATAAGGCCCCAAAGAGAATGCCACACAGCATAAAGATTTTCTTCCAAATTCAGTGGGAAAAATGCAGCCTAAAATGATTACACAGTGTAGAAGCGCCCACAGCCCATGAGCTCTGTGTACCACGGTCTGTTCCAAGCACCTGTTTTCCACCTTGAAAGGGACACTCCCCAGGGTTGGGTGAATGGAGCTGTTTCTAGCAGCTTGTCCCTCGTGCTTCAGTCCGTGTGGGTGTCATTAAACAGGATGAAAGGCCTGTGACCATTCAAGACACGTGGAGGCTGATCCACCGAGGACTCGGACACACCACGAGGATGTCCCAGAGTGTCATCACGGTGGAGGACTTTGAGACCATTGACGCAGGCTATTACATTTGCACGGCGCAGAATCCTCACGGACAGACCACGGTAGCTACGACTGTTGAGTTTTCCTGACTTGGAAACGCAGGTACGATGAACTGAGGGGAGGCCCGGGTGTGCACAATCAGCCTTGGGGTTCTTGTTGTGAGTGCTTCGCTGGAGGCTGAAGTCTGGCACCAAACCCCAACCCTGCTTTGGGGGTCAGACCTGGACCTCCCAACTAAAAGCAAGTCCTGTGGTCTATGAATGGAAGCGTTAACTTTTCTAACAGAAAGCATGTATTTGGATTGCTTGCCTAAGTTTTTATAAGTATATATGTAAACAACTTTATATAACCATTTCTATTAAATGAGCAAGTTTTTGTAAAAAATGGCCTACGTGCTAGTTTTTTAAGTTGGCTTAAAGTATATCCCGAAGGACTCGGGTCAATACCTCGTGTTCTTTCATATGATCACCACAACGTATTAGAATTTTAAGATGTACTAATGTACAGTTCAGTTACTTACCCACAAGCAGGAACTCAAGATTCACAGGTGCAGACCTGTCATTTTTTCTAAGTAGCAACTTTAGAGCAAAGGTGAGCTAATTTACAAAGGTATTGAAAACCATCATGTGTACTTGGCTTTCTCTTAAACTTTAAATGCTCAAAAGTCCTAAGTTCTAGAGTACTCTATTTAACTTTCAGTATAAAATAGATGCATAGATTAAGGACGAGTCAACTGTTTAGACATTTTTACCATCTTCAAAAATATCTACACCACAGCTATTCTAATTCTTATATTACACAGCACAGATTGCTAAACTCCGCCACGATTTTTTTTCTCAAATACACATAGCTGTGAGCCGAAGCGGAGCCCTGACCTGTTCTGTGGCTGCACTGGACACCCCCAGGAACTAGCTTCAGGAGACACACTCTAAATGACTATACTCTGAGAAGGGCCAGAAACTTTGCAGAGTGAAGTATGTCAGAGGTTGCAATTCTTATATTGAATATTCCAGCATTATTTATTGGATCCAAGTAAAATACACTTTCCATCACTACAAACTGAGCACAACTACAATTGTTTACACATCCATATTTTTTATGACGTGCCAACATTTTGCATCCTACATGAAACATTTGGTTTAAAAAAACAAAAACAAAAAACAAGAAAACTGAAAAGTTCTCTATTTTGTTTCCTATCTTCTCTCCTGTTCTATCCTCCGAAGACCACTTTATATTAATTGCTCTAAGATTTATTTCCCAGACACATAGTAGGGAGGACAGCAGGGAACAGCACAAGACTTACCATGTGTAGGGGACGAATGGCAAACCCAACTTTGGCTAATGTCATTGAGAACAACTTGGAAGCGTGAGCAGAGACATTCCGGGAGGTGGCAGTGACCCTACGTTTCCATTTGTCAGAAGCAAACGTGGAAGGTTACATACGTCATAAACTACTGGAAGTTAAACTTCAGACAATCACTAATTAAAACATGCATCATGAATATCAATTTGGTATGCAATGTACATGTAAATGACTCAAATATCCACCTCTAGTATCCTGAAGCTCTTCTTACTATAGGGGTTATTTGTACGGCCACTGAACGCAGATTAGTATATACATTGCAATGTTGACACATGCAAGGAGAGGGAGAAAAAGCCACAGTTCTTCCTTCCACCTTTTCCAAAGTCTTAGAATTGGGGGAGGTAATAAGTTTCGGAAAGAAATCGAAATGTATCTTGGAGAAGAGTCATACAAACCATATTTTCCACCCTCTGGCTGTTCTAACACCTTCCCAAAGACAGAGAGATTCCTCAAACCGTACCTGAAAAAGTAGCATGATCTTCCCACACTGTTTTCTTCTATTAAATACTGCATCATTGGTTTAACGCAAGGTGCTTCTATTCATCCATAAGCACTGAATCCTATTTTAGTTCTACTAGCCAATGACTTTTTTCCTTGTTCTTTATTCTAAGATTTTCTCCAAAACTATAGTGTCAGATCCAGGCCTTAGTGTATTTGGAGAGTGGTTTCAGCACCTTGAAGATGAGCTGACTCTGGAAAAGCATGTTCCTTTGTCCTTGTCCCAGAGGAAAGCAGGTCGGAGGTAGGAGGTTTGCTTTTGTGGCTCTGGATGGTGGAGAAAGCAAAGGGGGGATGAGGCTGATGGGAGAGCAGGGGACAAGGGTAGGTCTGCAAGGGTAGCTTAGATCAAGGTACAAATATACAGATTTTTTTAAGAAACAGTAGGGTCCTACATTTACTCGTAGCCTGAGAGAATGGATAGTATAGTGTTGGCTCACATGGGTAAGTAAAAAATCTACAGAAAAATCGAGCTAGTTTCAACAGACATGGCTGAACACTGAGAAACTGCCAAGTTACCCCAAAAACATACTGAGAACGTACAGAGCGTAGCCTCTCCCCACCGTGTCCCAGGGCTGAGCGGAGGTGGTGGCAAGACAGAATTCAAGCGACTATTGCTTTTTCTGCTATGGCTTTTGCTGAAATATGTACGCTGACTTGATTAGTAGGTATCCAGATGTGTTCGGCTTTTGACTTGACACACAGCCGAGGTGGCTGCGTCGGACACGTGACACGGTCACAGCCATTTCATTCACACCCCACCCCCTCAGCCAGACCAAAATAAAACTCACAAGAAAGGTGTCTGCGGTGAAGAACATTATAAAGGTTATAAATCTTTATCTTAATAGGCCCCTGAGAGTTTTTCCCCTTACGCTTAGGTGAAAAGGCAACGAACAAGATTCTTCTTGTTCTTTAAGTGCTTTGTGCAATAACGTCCATGTCGGTTCCGAAATCTTTTTGGGAGGAGTCTTTTGGACCAAGTCCAGTCTCCGCTCCAGAGTTCCAGTCTCAGAAGCAGCCGATTCTAGTGGCGGTGACGTTTCCAGTTATCCCGCGGTAATGACACGTGAGCCAAGGGAGCTCTTGCTCCCACAGTCACCGTCAGCCCTGCAGAGCTGGATCAGAACACACTCGGACAGTCGCTGGGCTTTCAGGAAGTGTCATCTGGGTGAAATGCTGGGGTTGGAGAAGGAGCCCGAATTCCTGGGTGACTGGAAAGGGACAGCGGAGGACGTGGGGGACCGCTTGGGGCTACACAGGTCCCCGTTGTGCAGCTTCCACAGAAGCTCCTCGTTCTCCATGGAGAGGCGCTTGTTGACTTTCGACTCCTTCTCCAGGGACTCCTGCAGAACAGCCTGCTCCGTAGACAGTTGCCTTAAAGATGAAAAAGAGCCAGAAACCATGTGAATCCAAGTTAAAAAAAAAAAAAAAAAATTCAAGGTTTGTTTTTTTTTTTTTTCCGTTTTAAATTTCAAAGTCCCCAACTATCAGCTTTGGGCTAAAACAGAATCCTGCACAAGGTCAAAGGTATTTGGCTGGCTAAGAAACCCAAACAGTGCAAGTATGAGCTTGAGCCAAAAACAAACAAACTACACTTTGAGCAATTACACAGTAGGCTGAGCGATACTTCTGCAAGTATCCTCCATGTTTGACGACTATCTCACAGTTGGGGCTGTTTTCTATTACTGTTTGGTTTCGTGCTGCTCTTTCTCCGAAAGCATCTTCAGAGTCCGTAAGCCAGAGCTTCTGCACGAAGGCTGGCGCTTTTAGGTCTCAGTGTTCGGTTCAGGCCCATCTGGTAAAAGCATCAACTGCTACAGTCATATTTTCCAGAGAGAAATCAGGACCCCTTAACCACTGGCTTCAGCGGCATCTCCAGGAGGCGCCCGGGTGGAGTGTGCCAAGAAAGTAACACCAGATGTTCAAGGAAGGGAGCAGCTCAGGAAAAACAGGACTGTTTTATTTTTACCTTGAAATTGCCATGTGCTTGTCCATCCGAGCTTTTAATTCCTCGTTCTCCTGCTGGAATCTCTTCAGTTTGTCAACCAACGCTGTGTTGTTGTCCACCTTGGCACAAGCAAGAATTCTGATATTTATACAACAATTAAAAAAAATACCCCCCCTCATTATTTTTTTTTCCTCCCAGAACTCACAGTTTAACCCCTCATTTCTTAAAGCACATTCATGATGGGAAGATTTAATTAAGGAAAATCTAATAGCATACTGAAATACTTATACACAGATGTACCACAGACAGAACCTCAAGCAGCAAAAATAGAGCATCTAGATATTATTTTTTTTTTAATGTATGCCAGGCTGCTTAAACACGGACATTGCCCAGGGGGAAACGGATTTGTTCCAGGTCACACAGTTCTAGAATCGCCCGAGAACTGCCTCCCTGGGCAACCCGGGGTGCCGTGTCTCCTTCTGTTTCAAGGTGAAACTAACACCGCAGCGGGACGGCCCGCGTTTATCAAAAGCTACTACCATCGTCTTATGGTAAATTTTGAACAGCGATTCCCACATTTGATGAAGACTCATAGGCTAACAGTTCACAGTTCTCAGCAATGTTTAGTATGGCCCTAAACATAGTTTCCCGGTTACTCTTTAGCATTTACCTCTGAGTAGCCACACAAAGCGACAACACGACAAAGTGCTGTAGAGCATTAAGTGAAAGAAGTCACACTGCAGAAGGCCACCCTCCTCGGTTCAACTAAAGATACGTCTGTCCTGTTCTCCTGCGGGCCTGCCCAGGCTAAACTTTCAAGGAAAACAAATTCGTCAGCGGAGAGATTAAAGGATAAGATTCCCTGAAGACATTTAATCACTTAACATGATGAAGAGCTGATTACACCCCAGCTCACTTTCTAAAGGTAAGATTTTATTACTTGCTTGCGAGGCGACATTACACCTCCGTTAAAATTAATCCTAAGTCCCTGTCCTTGTAGCATATGACTAACTTTCCAGAAAACGAGTCTGGAATATATGAAAAAAGGAACCTCGAAATGTTCAGTAATTATAGAGGAATTCTAGGTAAAACATGGGTGGAAAAATCTGGAATCAAAGACTCTGAGCAGTGATTGGCCTTTAAGTACTACCTCATCCAATCCTTCATTCTACAGAATAGGAAACTAGTCCTGATGGTGTCACAGAGCTAATTATTTGGCAGAGCTTTCATAACCAAAGCTTTCTCGCTTAGAAAACCTCCTTGTGCTAAGTGTCTTAATTTCTTCAAAGACCTGGAATTTACAATAAATCAGGTAACAGTGGGTTTCCCCGTCATCATGTTAACCCATTCTTCCATATATATACAACGTAAGCTGATAGATATTATCCTGATACTTCTTGGGCATGGCAAGAAAGAGAAATACTATGGATCCACAAAAATTAAAATGTGTTGGTAATTTTTGGAGAAGTTCTGATACATGAATTGCACACGGAGCAACTAATTATTAACAAGATTGGCTGAGTCACCACTGACTGTGGGATTAGCAGAGTTATTGGACTCGGTGTAACAGGATGAGCTCTGGCAGGGACTGATACATATACTAGGCTGGGTCCATTAACAACCACAAGTTCTTTTCCTTCCCTTAAAAAAACAAAACTTCCTGGTAATTCAGAGTGCCCATATATCCACATGGCGGCTTCTCCATGACCTCCCTCAACAGAGAGGTAACAGTCTCTAGAAGAAAACCAAACCAAACCCCCAAACCAAGAAAAAAACAAACAGAGTGACCACCACGCTCCCTCCTGTCCAGGGCTGGTTTGGGTTTTAACGAGGTGCTTGTTCAACGATGCATCTTGCAGGGAGAAGAGACAATTAGTGCTCGGCAGCTGGTACAGTCAAGTGCAGACGACAGCGCTAGCTGGGATCACTTACGCCACCCTGCCAAACCCTGCCCACGTGGGTAGCGTCCTGCCTGGTAGCAGTTGTGTTTGGGGCCTGAGCCAAGACTGACACTGAACACCAGGCACTCCACTCAATCACACGGTTTTGGGTAGACTTGACACATGCCACATCATTCTTTGTTCCATAGGCTGCAAAATACATTTTATAATTGTATTTTTCACAATGCTTGGCTATATATCCAACTGGATTAATCTTATTAAAGCAGAAATTCTATAGCATGCCAGTCCACAATAAGCAAGATGAAGAATTTAGGTAGATTGTGTTGCTTTAATGCGACTACTTTACATATTAAACTATTTTTGGACATGAGAAACCTGCCCAGAGTTGGTGGTATATTAAAAAACTGGTTTTATAATTACAGGTTATTTAAAAATTTTTCTTAGGCAAGTGAAGATTCACAGACCACTAAAATGGGAGCCTGATTTGTTTGTCATAGTTTTCCCAAGAACTGAATAATGCTGCTTCAGATATTCCTTGAGGGGAAAAAAATGTTTTAGAAGGCAGCAATAAATAAGCCTTCAACAAATTTGAAAAAGAAAATGTAACCTTTATCTTTTGTATGATTTCCAAACGTCCTTAAGTAGCAGTCAACCTAATGCCAGAGTTCCAAGTTCAGAGCTCGATTCCTATTCCAGAGACAGCACACCCCATTCGGTAAGATCCTCAGTCAGC
This sequence comes from Varecia variegata, assembly GCA_028533085.1. Classification (NCBI taxonomy): domain Eukaryota; kingdom Metazoa; phylum Chordata; class Mammalia; order Primates; family Lemuridae; genus Varecia; species Varecia variegata. Next base: position 12,676,742 of record CM052451.1, read on the forward strand.
TCTTCTAAAGAGACATACCAGTTTCTCCATTTTCATCAACTTGATGTCTTGCTGATGCAGTTTCTCATTCTTGATCTCTAACACAGCTTTCAGGCTCTCCAATTCTTGCTCCAGATACATGAGCTGAGGGTTTTTCTGGAAAGGACACAGCAAGATATCGC
>CM052451.1:12677402-12690876 GCA_028533085.1 Varecia variegata
CTCTTGCTCAGGCTGGTCTCGAACTCCTGAGCTCGAGCGATCCACCCGCCTCGGCCTCCCAAGTGCTAGGATTACAGGCATGAGCCACCGCGCCCGGCCCCAAATTCTTAATATAAAGAACCTTTGATTGGATTTAGACAGTAGATAAACAAGTGACTTCCATCTTCTTATAGCCGTTTCAAAGAAAGAGGTGAAAAAAGAAGGGTTAAGATCATTTTAATCTCAAAGACTTTGGTCATAATGTTGGAAACAAACATTTTACTCGTTTATCAGTAAGTTAATATGGAAAAACATTAGTTTCATCAAATATGTTACCGGAAACAGGAGAAAAACCATTGCTTCCAATTAAGGACAGGACTCTGGCAGGAGAGCAGGCAATCTACAAGTCCTTTATTGGTGTTTGCAGGGAGAAAAGGGGACAATAGTTGCCTCTAACCAAAGTAACTGATTAGGAGTGAAAATGCAGTACAGTTATAGGGCTTTCTGGAAAATAACAGAAATAACAATAATGTCCTCAGTCTTTATGTTTTTCTTATGATGGGACTATGTTGCCTGGGCCATGCTTCTAGGGCAGTCATAGTACCCCAAAACCTACTTGGCGTATAGTACATACTCTAATAAAACTCTTCCCCAGATAAATATTACGTAAGGGAAGATGTCCTCTAAGAGCACATTGTCAGCATGGCTCCCTGCCATACTCCTTGCTTTACTGATGGAAATTCAACTGAACCATCTGCAATTTGTGATACAAATTAAAAGCATAAGATCTACTGATCAGGTGTTTAATGAAGGAATTTCTTAGGTAAGATTCAGTGGTGTAGAGCATCATCAAAACCGTTCTCCAAGGCAGTGTTTTCTCCTCTGGACCAATCCTGACTATAGTTAACACTCAGATCTTCAACTCTGGGCTCTTTTGATAGTTACCTGAGGCCGGGGAGGGTACATGGGTGGGTAGGGGGTGAAGAGCGGTAGATTAACGGGTACAAACATACAATTAGATAGGAGGAATAATTTCTAGTGTTCGACGGCACAGCAGGGTGACTATAGTTAACAATAATATATTGTATATTTTAGACAAGATTGGCCGTTCAGGGTGGTATAGCTTAGGCTATTGTGTATTTCACAATACCTAGAAGAGAAGATCTGAAATGTTCCCAATACCAACAAATGATACATGTTCGAGGTGATGGATACCCTAAATACCCTGACTTGATCATTACACATTCCATGCATGTATAAAAATATCACATGTACCCCATAAATATGTACAAATATTATGCAATAAAAAAACTTCATAAATTTTATATAATGTCCGTGTACATCCTTTTTTTCTTTACCCTGAAAATAGCAAATCCTACTTTATTTTAGTTAGAGGGAAACAGTGTAACTTCCTCTGTCACTTTTTAAATTAGGGAGCCTTGTCTAGCACTCTGGGAGGCCGAGGCAGGTGGATCGCTCAAGGTCAGGAGTTCGAGACCAGCCTGAGCAGGAGCGAGACCCCGTCTCTACTAAAAATAGAAAGAAATTATCTGGCCAACTAAAAATATATATAGAAAAAATTAGCCAGGCATGGTGGCGCATGCCTGTAGTCCCAGCTACCCGGGAGAGGCTGAGGCAGTAGGATCGCTTAAGCCCAGGAGTTTGAGGTTGCTGTGAGCTAGGGTGATGCCACGGCACTCACTCTAGCCCGGGCAACAAAGCGAGACTCTGTCTCAAAAAAAATAAATAAATAAATAAATTAGGGAGCCTTGTACCAGCTGCACTTTTTCCTACTTCTCCTCCAGCCTGTCCCTTTCTCCCCGACCCCACTCATATGCACTCTCCTTTTCCACAACCTCAGCATGCTAACCCAGGGGACAGCCTTGGATATTACACAGGTCCTCAATCTGTTTCCTCCTCAGCTTTTCCAAAGTAGCTGCAGTAGAAAAACCTCCTTCATGTCCTAGGAAGCTCTTTAAAAACCTGTTCCCGGAACCATTAGTAAGGTTTTCACTCCGCGTGTTAAGTCCAGATTTCTTTCAAAAATCACTGACTTTTCCTAAGAATCTTCCAGAATAAATAGCTTTGAAGTTTCCTTGAATATGACCTCATCTAATTTTATCAAGTGGCTAGAGGGTCTCTTAATGACATTATCAGCAAAAGATCTCACTGAGAGATCCATGCATGCACTTTGGGAGCTGGCCACAGATTTTTAAGTGGTGGAAAAGCTTTGCTTCTGCAGTCCCAGAGCACAAACACATGGAATGGAAATGGTACTAAAGGCAGAAGCAGCAAGAAAAAGTATTTTCTCAAAAAAAAAAAGGGCAGAAGACTATGATACATGTTGCAAGAGAAAGTTGAGCTTGCAAGAGATTTGTACTTTTCAAAAGTGACATTCATCTGTACAACGAAACATTCATCCCTAAAAAGAGATGAAGTACTGACACGTGCTACAACATGGATGAACCTTGAAAACATTATGCTAAGTGAAAGACACTACTCATAAAGGACCATATATTGTATGATCCCCTTTGTATAAATTGTCCAAAATAAGCAAATCCATAGAAATAAAAAGTACACTGGTGGTTGCCTAGTGCTGGGGATTTGGGGGAAAATAGAGATTGGCTGCTAATGGGTATGGGGCTTCTTTTTGGGGTGACAACATATTCTAGAATTAGATACTGGTGACCAATGCACAACTTTACAAATATACTAAAAATCACTGAATTGTACACTGTGAAACGGTGAACTCTGGGGTATATAAATTATATCTCAATACAGTGGATTTTTTTTTTAAAGGAAAGTCTCCACATAAAGTCCTGATCCTCATCAATATTTTCTTGTTTTCCTATAGGTATTAGCTTAGACCACCCAAAATATCTCGGACTTCATCTGTATGTCTCTTTTTAGGATGCAAAAAAACACACCACTAAATGAAGAAACTGGTCCTTGTACATCCCATCTTAAAAAGCACATTGCTAGACAGGAAAAGGATTCCAAACCTGCAATATTTTTCTGGCTGCTGAACACTTAATTGCCTCTAAAAGGCAACTGAGCAGAAGAAAAATTGAGTAGTGATCAAAGAGCACATGTAACTTACCAAATTTGCTTTCTCTCTTGATATTCTTTTTTGTTCTTCTGATTTCAACTTTTCATTTAAAGCATCATTTTCACTCTTCAGATCATTGATTTGTTTCTAAAACACAAACGATGAAATGCGGAACGTAAGTTAACGAGAAGGCGCCAGAAACATAACAAACCGTCCACAGAAACACATCAAAACCACAGAAACATCAAGAATGATGGATTTTTGGGGAGCGGGGAGGTATTGAGATTCACCCACCTCTAGTGATTCCTGCTTCTCAGAAAGTAAATCTTCGAGTGATTTCTTTTCTATTTCATGGCTTTTCTTGATTTCTGGAGAGAAATATTTTTAAGGCAACAACATTCTATGAGATCACCGTACTGCACAACCGCTAACGCATATAGACGTAGGGGCAGATTAAGCAGCGACAGGACTATGTTATGTTTCATCTGTAGGATGCTTTCATGCAAATTAGTTGCATCAGTTCTCAAAACACTCTTGTGAGGTGGGCAGGGAAGATATTCCCATTTTATGACTGACAACACTGAGCCGAGAGACCTCAGGACACACTAAGTGTCCCTTTCAGAGCAGGCTCTCAAAACACTGGCGTTTAGACTCTCGGTCTGCAGCCCCGAGCTCTTTTCAATGAACCAAACAGACGTCTAAAATTAAACTCACTTCTAGCAGGAAGGAAGAAAAACAGTGTTTACTAACTGGCTCCCCTGAGGCAGCCACTTTCACATGTCATTATCTCTGACTTCACCCAACTGGATCTTTCTGGTGAGGGCGTCCTTGCTAAAGGTCACACGGCCAGTTCGTAGCACGGGCCCCCTGGCTGCTCAGTAAGACGCAACTGGTTTGGTGGAAAGGCTTCGGCCACAGTGCAGATTCTGCTCTGAAAGCAACGGCTTCTTACTCTTTTCCTGTATGCTTCAACCCCTCCGATGACGACAAATGAAATAATGAAAAAGACTCCTTTTTGATTCAGCAAATGCCATGTCCATTTCACAGCGGCGTTGGTAAGCGAGAGCACCTAGCGTGGATCCCTCGCTGTGGCCAGGACATAAACTGACACTTTCCACTTCCCAGGAATCTAAACTGGCAACCACCACCACAAAGGCCTTTAAAATCTTCCCAAGTCCACCCCAGTCGCTAACAGGCTGGCATGTGCAACCAACTACTGTTTGCGTCCTCAGCGGCAAAGGGCATCTGTTAACAATGAACAATGCAGAACGGAACCCAGAACGCTCCAGACCCAACGCCACAGGGCTTGCTCGGAAGGGGAAAGTTATGAATCATTTCCGTCCTCAGACACATCATCCTGTTCCATTAGTTCCTTTCCTGTTTAAAGAGAAAAAAAAAAAACCAAAAAACATCCTTGCCTGAAAGGGAGGCTTCATAGGCCGCCTTCAGCAACTCGATTTTCTCCGAGTGGCTGGCTTCGATTTCCAACTTAGAGGTTTCGTGGGCAGCATTTAGGTTGTTGAACTGTAAGAAACAAACAAAACCGCAGTTCAACAGGAAAGCCGGAAGTCCTGAGTGGAGTGAGCAGCAGTGACATTGGGAGATGGCACCCACAAGCCTGGGCTGCAGTCTAAGAGCCACCTGGCGCATTGAAGGATGGGTAAAGGACCACTCGACTGGGATTCACCACTCCCAGCTCTCTGCTCTGTCCCTCCCCTAGGAACAAGACGTAGAAGCTCTCTGGGGGCCGCAGATGGAATGGCTGAGTTCCTCAGAAGGGACGAGCATGTGTGTCGCAGTGACAGGACCACACATGCTCCATGCCAGGCATGTCAGCCACTGCATCCTCCGTTCCTACCATGTGCCCGGCCTGGAGGGGACACTGTAAATATTTACTAAATGAAAACTGAGTTTTAAAAAAGCAGCCACGGGATTAAAAAGAGGCTTACGATATGCTATTAAATGAAAACAATATTGGTTATTAAACAAGTGCCATTAAAAAAAAAAAAGAAGAGTAAGTGTAAACGAATGGTTTGGCAGCACAACACAGGATGCTCACAATGGGATTATTTCTGGGTAGCGGAATAAAGGATTCTTTTAAAATTTGATCTTTTCCTTCTTTCTTATTTCCTTTCCTTTTTTACTCAACGTATGTACATTGCTTTGGTCATAAGAAGAAAAAATTTAATTTAAAAAAATGTTTTTCACGTATTAAGCTAAAAAACAAAGAGCAACTCATCACAGAGGGTGAACAATAATCCGAACTCAAGTAAACAGCCCTGGCCAAGAGCACGCTCCGGTTCCAAAGGCACAGACCTGCTCTTGCAGCTGAGTTTTGTACTTCTCTGCTTCTTCGATGTAAGTGTCCCGAAGCTTTTCATACTCCCTCGTGTAAAATTCCTTGAGCCGGTTCTCTCGCTCTGTCTTATCGGCCTGGTGCTGCTGGACAAACCCTTCATAGGCTGTTTCTAACTCGTTCCTGGCTTTCTCCAATTTCTCACAGGTGGTGGAAGCAGTGACTGAAAAGAGATGAAAAAGAAAAAAGAAGGTTGACGTTTCATGTGTTCCATGTCCTAAATTCGTAACAGTCACGCACGGCTGTGATGCCACCAGATGCATAAACACGATAATGTCTCCACTCTCTGGGGACCAGATCTTCAAGCATAACAGTATGGAACCGACTGTAAAAAGGAACAAGAGGAAATGATCTCTGGCAGCAAAACACAAACCAACAACAACAAAACACCCAAAAAACTGACTACTAAGCAGTAAGAGAAGAACTGGAGGAGAGCCGGGTTGCCGAGTGAAGACCCCCCTCTTGCGTGGTGATTGGTCAGTACAGTAGCCACCAAGACAGGAGCCTCTAATTGGCTGTGACATCACTAAGGACAAGCTACTCCCCTCCTGGCCAGCGAGTGCAGAAACTCGGACACAGAAGCAGCAGGACAGGTTGGGGAGAGGAAACAGGAGCACCGTCAGCTTGTACTTAATTTGACCCGATTTCAAATTGCTATTTCAAAAGTACAGTAACAAAAACAAAGTATTAGAACATAAAAACACGATAACATGAAAAGTTTTAGGAACAAACACATTTTAAAAGTGCCAATATGAATCCACGGAAAGGTTAACATATGTTAAAAGGGCAAAGTAATTTGATGAATGTAATTTAAAATCAGAGCCTCCTCCCTCTTTCCCCACTGCCACCCCAAACAGAATGACTAACAACACAACACACGGCAGAACACATACAGAGACAAGTGCACGCAAACTATGATAATCCCAGACGATCTCGAATTTCCCAGGAAGCTTGACTTCGGCCATTTCCGGCCTTCCATCACGATGTGTGAATACAGGTACAGGGGAAGCTACTGTCCCTGTCACTGGGATGCACGTTCTCAACACCCCAGAGTGCCCCTGGAGTCACCTAAAATGGTTACTGGTGAGTCTGTTAATCTTGACCTCTCTTTTGGTAAGGAACATGTATTTCGGGAGTTGTGGAAGGAAAAAGATTGTTTTAGGGCAGAAAAAAGGATAGTTCAGATTAACGATTATTCTCCCTAAGAAATATGAAATTGGCAGGTTCCTGGGACAATTTAGCTACACTATAGACTTTTTTCCTCTGGAATATGCCAGGTGGTGGCAGAAATATCTGTCACTTGCTCCAACTCAGTTCTCTTTCAGAGGCGAAAGAGGCTATATTGCAATAATGGCAACAAGTATCTGCTAAAAAGAAACCTTAAAAAAAAATCAAATAAATCCACTAATGTTTATTAGAGGCGAGAGGAACTAACACTTAAAAAACAGACACACAAACAAACAACTACTACTGGATGCGTGTGGCACAGAATGGGGCTCTGTACCTGTCATCTCATGGAACCCTCACAGAGGTCTTCTGAGAATCTGATTCCTAAACGTGTAAATTAGGAAACAACACGGAGAGAGCAAATAGTCCACTCAGAGGTGCAGAGCTAGTAAGTGGCAGAGGATGGGTTTTGGTGAGCAGTTTGAATTCTGATTCTGTCTACACCCAACGCCGGGGCCTTTCGTTCCCACCAAGCTGCCTCTCATGCGGGAGCTGGTGAGGTCCACGGCGGAGCCCCTCCTGGGAGGCTGGCTCCCTGCGGGATCCAGAAGACGAGACGCAGACACGCGAGCACCAGCAGGACTGGGCAGGTACCAGGGGCCCAGCGAGTGGCACTCAACGTGGCTCACACCTAGTTACGGTGGACCAGAAGGTTTGGTCAGAGTTGTAAAATAATTTCTCAAAAAAAAAAAAAATGTGGCAAAATAGATAAAACATAAAGTTAACCATAGTAATTATTTTCAAGTGTATGATTCAGTCTCATTAAATACATTCACATCACTGTGCAACCATCACCCACCATCCATCTCCAGAACTTCCCCCCAACCAAACTGAAACTCCACACCAATTAAACAGTAACTCCCTTCCCCCATCCCCTGGCAGCTACCATCTTACTTTCTCTGTCTATGAATCTGACTGCTCTAGAGACCTCGTGTAAGTGGAATCATCTAGCACTCGGACTTTTTAACTCCTTATTTCACATAGCATAATGTCCTCGAGGTCCATCCATGTTGTAGCATGTGTCAGAATTTCCTTCATTGTCAAGGCCAAATAATATTCCATCGTACGTATATACTACATTTGGTTTATCCATTTATCCATTGATGGACACTTGGGGTTGCTTCCACCTCTTGGCTGTTGTGAATAATGCTGCTAGAAACATGGTGGTTCCAGCCATGTGACATCAATAAAAACCTGCTATCGAGGGTGAAAACCGCATTCCAACACAAGAAATAGTGGGAGATTGCACACTATGCCCTGGGGACTGAACCACTCACAGAGCAGAAAAGCTGAAGACCCAAAAAGACACTGGATGGAGGCCAGATGACAGGGGCCATCCATGGGACATCACTGACAACTCAGTCCTTTGGGACTTAATATGAGCAGTTTTTTGTTTAAAAGGATTTAGGAAAAGATAAGGGCTATCCTGATTGCTAAGGAACACCCTCCTCTTCACATTCCCTTTGCCTTTTAAGACACTCTTGACCACAGGAGATAAAGATCCAGGAAGTCAAATGTCAGTCAAATGAGTAAACAGAACGTTAGCTTCTGCCAACGAACCTTCCAATGTACACAACTAATGGAGGTACACACCTTCACTGAAGGTTCCCTGTGTGAATTCCATATGAGAACTTTAGCCAACAAAAATACTTTGCAGGCAATCAGTTAAAGGCATCAAAATAGCTTTCTACTCAGAGAAATCCTGCTTTGACACAGCCTGTTCTCTTATTTCTCTTGGAATTTCAGATATCACCAAAGTTTAAAAAAAAAAAAAGAAAAAGTAAAAACATGATCCGAGCCTGTCTGAAAGCTCGTATCAGAGACAGAAACGTCTAAGTGAACCCAATGACTTGGGAACTAAAAGGGACCATCTTCACGCTTTGGACTAGAAGAGCTTCTAAGAGGAGGTGAATAGTATGCTACACCTGCCCGATTTTAACACATCTGCTCATAATCAAACTACCCTCAGTTTGAATATACCATACGGTACATCAGACTTTAAAATCAAATAGGATACACAGAAATCCTTTCCCATCAGCCACCGGACAGGGCCGTTTCCTGTGTTTACCAAAAGAGAAAAAAAAAAAAACCGAAGCTCAGATAGTGTGCAGTGTTGTCAGCCACCAGGAGAGGTGAAGGGAGGACAGATGGGAGAAAATGGGTCAGATGGGGGAGCGGGCAGCTCGCCGCTGTCACTCTCATGGCCCAGCCCCAGTGACGTCAGCCTGCAGCTGTGCACAGACCTTTGGTCTGTTTACCGTGTGAGGAACAGCTGGGTAGCGGTGATCACTCACATGAACAGCTCCAGTTTGAACCAACTGGACCAGGCTCCTAAGGAAACGTTTATCTAGCAGCACAGAGACTCATGAGATACACTTACAAGGATGCATGTGTAAATGCTGTATTAAGGTCCTCAGAGTGCTCCTTGTCTGCTGTGACACACCGTGGGGGGTGGGGCAGATGTCACCCCATGATTTTAGGCCATGGACTTCCCCTTGTACTTACTGCAACATGGGAGAGAGTTACGTGCCATCTGTATGTGTCTCACTCCTGTCCTCGGTCTCGTCTCTTCTCACACGTGCTCCAGATTCTACTAGCTCTCAGTGGATCGGACACCCAACAAAGCCAAAACCAAACAAAGTCTTCTAGAATTTGGAACAAGCATGCATGGAATTTTCTCCCAGCGCCAGGTGCAATTGTTTGAAAGAAGGTGTTACACAAACACAAAACCCACACGACAAAGTCAAAGTGGCCCTTTTGTCCTTGCTGTTTTAATCAGTCCACTGATTGATTTTTAAAAGCATGTATTAACATATGATTGAGGCCACCAAAAGACCACTGCCACCTTCATGCACACATTTGCAAACTACGAAAGCTACCTCCAGCAATCTAGCTTAAAACGAGAAATACAGTTTTCAGAATTGAAAAAGAAAGAAAAGAAAAACTAACTCATTTACAAAATCATCCCTAAAGTGTAAGGCCAACTTAAGATTAGAAGTCAATTATTTTCACTCTGGAATGAATGAACCTGCCCTGGGAGGCCGGCCACGTGTCTTCAGTTCTGTCCTCCTTCATTCCTCTCTTCAATAGCTCACAGTCAATACACTTTTTGGGCTAAACGTAACTTTCTTATCTTACTTCTCCTCTGCCCCACCCTAGAACCATGCAGGGACACCACCTTCTCCTGTAGCAGTGTGAGGATTTCGCAGTATTATTCTTTCAAGGGAAATCCTACCACGACACGCTTCCAGGGCAAGTGACAGTGTTGATGACTCTCTTAACACAGGGTCTAATCTGTTTTGAAATGGGAGGTAGGAGTACCACTGAACAGGGGAACCAAGAAGCCAGTTTTAAAAAGCAAACTGATACTGTGTAGACAGGCAGCAGCAACAGAAGAAAAGGGCAGGACCTAGACTGTCCCATGAGCAGGCATGTCCAGCTTTCAGGATCTGTGTTTCCTGATATGCAAGGAAGGAATGCACACCCCTGTGCTGCCAACCGTATAGTTTGGTGAGAATAAAGCGAAATACAGAGTCGTCATTACACTGCGTAGAGAAGGCCTGCACAGGCTGTCTGTGGGATGATCACCTACTCACGAGAACTCCAGGGTTCGCTTCCCTTAATGTACTTTCTCACAAGGCCAAGAAATTTGGCAGACATTAGGTAGGCAAGGGTCTTTTTCTAAATGTCAAAATTAGCTACAAATGGCTTTCTGATGGCTCTTGGGCATTATATCAATGATTCCATAGGATCCAATTTCAAAGTCTTCCACTAATTCTAACTTTTCCAAAAAGCCTCACTATCGAATCAATCCTCTAACAAATAATACCACTTTACCTTTAAAACTCAGTTCATACTTCAAACGTGCTCTAGCATGTGTTGTGTCACGTGATATAGCAATGCTTTGAGTTCATAACATAGGCATTATCACAAATCTCATTTTGCTAAAGAGGAAAGGAAATGGCAGAACTGGATCTAGAACTCCAGCCTCTTTGAGAGCCTCAGGACACAGCACACACAGGACCTGACTGGCTGTTTTCCCAACGAGAGATGAAGAGAGAAGTTATTATAATTCATACACACAATGGATGCCTTGGCGTAGTAGGGCTTAATGCTCTTGTGGAAGCCTTGCTGAAAAGACTGCAAGATAAGGCAGGTAAAATATGACCTTTTTTCCCCCACTACACTGATTAGTCCTGATTATGTCTTAAACTCGCAGGCAGGCGGGAGTTAAGTCTGGCCCAGGCAGCCTGTCTTCCTTCTTGCTCCCGAGCCCAGGTGCCAGCCCGGCCTTTGCTGAGCCCCAGGAGCAGCTCCCTGCCAATGCCCTTCCTCCACGCCCGAAAAAAAGTCTCAAAAGCCTTTGCTGTTTTTCAGCTATGCACCGGCCAACAACATACTGCAAAACAGATGCTCGTCTTATCACAACAGCAAAGATTGCATGTGCAAACGAAAACATTTAGGACTAAAAGTGGATTGGAGGCAAAAGCATGGCTGAGTAACTGACAATATGTGCTGAGAGTCAGGCCTGAGAAAAATGAGGCAGACTTTAAAGAAACTGCATTTCAATCAAAAATAATAAATTTTTGCTGTTAATAAAAAGTTGATTTTGAGTCTATTCTGCCTTTCCTCCTCCCTGATAAATTACTTCTTGGGCACAAGGGTCAAAAGAGCTCGTAAAAACCCCGGCATAAAATTTGAAAGCCTAATTGTAAGAATGGACTCGATTCAGTTGCAGCCATTTGATATTTTTACTGTGCTTACTTGATTTTTATATAGTTTTCTTTTTTTTTTTTTTTACATAGAAGAAACAACATTCTAGACAGCTAGTGCAGGGTTAAAGTGCAGTCCTAGGAGCACCTGCATTAGAATGTCCTGGCTGACAGTTAACATCGCAGATTCCTGGACTTTGTCCCCCTGCCAACTGGGTCAGAACTGATAGATGCTAGAACTGGGGATCCGCATTGTAACCAGGCCTATTTTATTACACAGTGAAGTTTGAGAACCACCATTCTAGACAAATGACATTAAATTAGGAAAATCAAAAGTTGAGAATCCGGAGTTAGAACAGTGAACAGGACAAGGAAGAATAAATGCTCAATGGACTTTCAGAAGCAGATACTTTTGGTATCTGTTTGGCCTAAGTCCAAATTTAGGACAGATGCAGATAGGAAAAGAATGAGCTAAGTTTGAGGTGGCTATCAACTCTATCTTCAAACAACTCAACGAGATAAACAGCTCTGTTTCCACGTACAGTTAGTTTTCATTACATTAATAGATTTATTCATTAAAGCCTACTTCAAAAAAATCACTTCTGGAATTCTACAACTCAACAGTAACTTAGCTTTAAAGAGTTTTTAAATTACTTGAAATATACAGCCTTGCCTAACCAAAATTGTAGACAAAATCAGGACAATGGAAGAATTAACACATCCCATAAGGTGTCAGGTAGTCTGAAGTTCACAGATGCTGGTTAAGTGTTGATTAGACAATCTGTGTACTGCTTTTAGCAATATACTGTTTTTTTTGCAAGTTACTTTCCCCAGTAGGTAAGACATTTTAATTTAACAATACTTCTTAAACTCTTGATTAGAAGAAAAAATATTTCAAAAGTAGCTATCAATGAAAACTAGTGTTTATTCTGAATAATTTTCAAAGCTTTCAAATACTTTCATCAAGCTTTCTTTCCCTGCTGTGATCACCCGAAATTTTGTATTCTAGCCATCTTGGGTTCTTGTTCAAGCTCTTTGCTTTCTAGCTGTTTGGCCTTAGGAAAGTTACTGAACTTCTGAACCTCAATTCCTTTCTCTCTCTTCTTCTCTTTCTTTCTCTTCCTAAATAAAATGCAAACTAATAGAGCTGAACACTGTTAAGAGTTGGCAGCCAATACGTGATACTGCTGTACCCAGCCCATAAATTTTACACACAGAGGGCAACATCAACTAGCATTTTAGATAATTCTTATGGAAATTCCAGGCATATTTTGTGAATTAAGGATTAAAATCCCATTTGTTTCATGAAATAGAAATAATCAGGACTAATGTACAAAAAGATGTGAGTTAGCTATTAATTAGGATGGCTACAAAATAATTTTGAAATACAAAATAGCTTTTCCTACATTAATTTAGATGAAAAAAGTGATTCCAAGGATTAACCTTTATGAAAAGCAACAGAAACACAAAAGATCATAATTATGGCCCTCTCTTGCCGCAGTATTATTTAGCACGATTCTAGAAAGAATCAAAATGATATATTTACCCCCTATCCTAGGGGCAAAATGTTTGCTGTCAATGTGGAACCATTAAATTGAACTGTAATCCATTTCAAAGGCTGATACTTTCAACATGATCTGCTGATTCACTGGGATTGTCAGACATAATATAAAACGTTCCCAAGAGAATGATAGCTCACCTTTATTATTCTTCATTCCTAAAGATAGAAATGTTTTTTAAACAAGTTTATAAGAAAACATTTCTGCATAAAAACCCCTGAGTATTAGCATATTCTAAGGAGAAAATCACCTTTCCCTAGCTACCATCCTCAGTGGCAAAATCACTCAGTTGCTGAAGTCTAAGCACCTGGTAAGTGCCAGGCACAGGGTGGAAGGGCTACAACAATAAGGAGATATTGGCCTTGCCCTTGCAGAGCTCACAGTCCAGGATGGTGAGAAGAGTGCTATAAACAAATAACTTTAAGAAAAAAGTCTTGTGTGTGTACAAAGGACCTAGAGAAGGACACAGCAGAAGATGCAGTTTGCTTGAAAGATTTGGGTGAAACTCATCTTAAAACAAGATGTTTTATCCAGCAATTAAAAATTGAGTAAATGAGGAGTTTGAGGCGTCAAAGACGCAAGGGCAAGGGAA
>CM052451.1:12690976-12703998 GCA_028533085.1 Varecia variegata
TAGCCGGGCATGGTGGCGCATGCCTGTAGTCCCAGCTACCCGGGAGAGGCTGAGGCAGGAGGATCGCTTAAGCCCAGGAGTTTGAGGTTGCTGTGAGCTAGGCTGAGGCCACGGCACTCACTCTAGCCCGGGCAACAAAGTGAGACTCTGTCTCAAAAAAAAAAAAAGAATGAGCTTTAGTAGTCTGGACTTTTTCCTAAGGCCCAAATGGAGTCCTTCACGTTTGTTGAAAATATCCAGTCGATGACACACGATTTACCTATTTACCGTAAGTGCAGTGCTGACAGCACGTGCAGAGGAGGCCCAAAGGCAAGGTGACCTGGCGGGCGGCTACTGCAGGGTCCTCCAGGTGAGACACTATGGGACTCGAATTACAACAGTAGCGGCCAGAATGCTGAGGAGGGCTGGACCCGAGTGATATTTAGGACACAGACTGATAGGCATGTGGAGTGGGGGGAAAGGAGTGTGACTCCAGTTGTTAGCCTGGGTGGTGAGTGAATGACGATGCCACCACAGAAGCTGCCAGATGGACTCCGAGGCAAAGGTTTGAACGAGGAGACGCCGCACAGCGTTCAGGAAGCAGCGGCTGCGCAGCCGGGAGGGTCTGACGACACTGGCCCGACAGTGGGCAGGTGGGCAGGAGCAGATTAGAAAAATGAATCTGTGAGTCGACATCGTATGGGTAGTAACTTCAACCACGGATCAGGTGGGAAAGCAGCTGATGGTGGAACCCATGCGATACGGTGACACTGCTTAAGGGTAAAGAGAACTTACGGTACAGCCACTCGACCCGCTTTCCTATAGTCATCCAGCAAGACCGTAACAAAGACGGAGGCAACGTGGAAAAGTGCTCGATGTGGCAAGTTACAAAGAGCAGAGCAGCCTGGCAATGACGCGCATGGATCCTGATACTATCGGGCCGTGCGCAGGAAGCCAGACACAGAGAGGAGCTACTGAGTATTTCCACTTACGTGACATTCTAGATTAGGCTAAACTAACCTCTGATGATAAAAATTGTATCAGTGTTTGCTTCTGGGGGATGGGGGGATCCCCTGGAAAATGGCATGAGGGGATTTGCTGGGACGACGGGAATGTTCTATGTCTGATAAGGGCTTTGTAGGAATACAGATGTCAAAATTGCTGGAACGATAAGCATTCCATTGTAACGAAAATTATACCTTACTTTAAAAAGTAAGTACAGGTAGCAAAAAATAAATAAATAAATAAAAAGTAAGTACAAAGTTGCACATATTCATATAAACTAAGACAGGGAATATGCAAATATAAAAGTTACATCTGAGTAGTGGAGTTATGGGCTGTTTTCTTCTCCCTTAAGGATTTTCTTTAATTTTTATACACGGTTCTTAAATAAAAAGATTAACTTCAAAACCTCAAATGCCCATAAATATTTGCCAATTACCCACAAGAATAGAAAGCATATTGTATTTTGTTCCCCATGGGAAGCAGGAAAGAATCTCTACAATTAAGGACTTTACTATCTGAAGACAACGGGAAAACACAAGACACGGTAACACACATCAACATAAAATATCAAGAGATTCCTGGAACGAGGGGACCCTCATGGTTTTGTTTTGAGGAGACTGAGGGTTTTGGGTTTTTTTGGAAGAGTTTTTGCAGAAGCAAACGGTAAGTCATTTTGTGAGGGGGGCGCGGCTGAGACACGCAGGCTGTGCTTGAGGGAAGTTAGCTTCACCTGGCACTTGGGGACACTGGTCAAAGTACGAGTGACATGACAACGGGAAGGTCAGTTAATGACGGGGAAAATTGGAGACTGTGAGAGTCTGAAGGTCAAAAGCACAGAAGACTTTACTTAAGTTTCCCTGCTCCTGGGTTTATGAGTTGCCCTTTATCCTTGCAGTTCTTAGTAGTTTGGGAACCTTGTCTCAATTTTCACAGAAAAGACAAGGAAAAATTATCCAATGGGAGAGCGACACCAATGACCCCACCATTATTTTGGAGGTTTGGGGGGATATTCTGACGACAGTGATGGTGACAGCTCTCTTCTCTTCCGTTGCCTGGGACGGGTCAGGCATGGTGGCATGGTTTCACACACAGTACTATTGCATCCGAGCTCCACGACCACCCAGCAAAATACACGATGACTTCCTACCGCCAAT
The DNA here is from genome assembly GCA_028533085.1 of Varecia variegata. NCBI lineage: Eukaryota > Metazoa > Chordata > Mammalia > Primates > Lemuridae > Varecia > Varecia variegata. Next base: position 12,693,115 of record CM052451.1, read on the forward strand.
GAAGAAACTACTCGAAGAAGTTCGGTAACTTCTAACTAGGTGTGGATGGACAAAAACCTAGACTTTCGATCCCACCCACTGAACTCTACTGTGTCAGGAGAGGAATCATGGGGTCTCACTTCCATTCAGTCCGAAGTGCCTGTCCTGAGGGGTTTCTGGTAATAGTCTAATTACTATCCCTTTCTGTAGCGTAGTTGATGCCATCACAAAGCAGCCAATCTCAATACCTATTATTTAATAGCAGGTGACACTTGGTGCCACCCTTGGGGCAGACAATCACTGCCATTTTACAGAGGATGAAACTGGGACAGCAGAGACATCACGTGACTTGCTCTAGGTCACCCGGCTGCCAAAGATTTGAACCTGGATGGCGTGACAACACTGTCCCAACCACTGTGTTCTGTCTGCCACCTCAATGTTTAAAACTGAGTTTTCAACTTCGCTGTGTCAACCTACCTGTTTCCATCTCAACTAATGCTGAACTAGCCACCCGACTGGCACCTCTGAGCGCATCCTTCCCGCACTGCTTCGTCAGAAGCGTTTATAGGTTTCGCTTCTCTCCACGTATAGAACCGAAGCCCTTCCCAAAATGCTGTGTACGGAGCGACTCTGCCTGATTCAGGGGCAACAAGGACATATTTCCCCAAGGGTCTAGTGTTGGGTGGCTGAGCCATACGGACGGGCCAACCGCTGCGTCCTGACACCGTGACCACAGCGGGAACAGCACACCAGGGCACTGCCCTTATCACAGATGGAAAGGTGACAGTGGGACAAACCGTTCGGCTATTTCCTGTCCATCTGGGTGACTCACTGGAGGTGCTGAGTACCTGAGACCCAATTCAAGTTGCCTCATTGTGCCGTCCACTCAAATGCAAACAGGAGTCCCCATTCAAGCAGAGTGAATGAGCACAGTGTTCCGTCCTCCTTTCTGCCTGGTCTTGGGAGAGAAGCTGAAACGTGAACCACGAGGTGGGCTCACCTCCACCTCCGCCAGGCTGTTACGAACTCTGAAACACCCACACAAAGTCCTCTTCCCTGATCTTCTAACTCTATGTCCATTACGTTATTCAAGGCACAGGCAACAGCAAATCAGGCGGGTCCATTTGGATCATCGCAAGGGCAGCGGTCAAGTTCAGTAACCTGGCATGAAGCCCCGACAGTCTTCGAGAGCTGGACTGCCTCTCAGCTGTGGTTTCCTTGAACTATTTCACAAGAACTCTCAAGTCTCTGGTTCTGAAGTTTCATCTGTCTTAAAATTACTTTTCCATAAAGAGTCCTTCCTTTCCACAGCCTGAAATAAGGTCGGGACTGATGTCTTGGCTGGGTAGTAAGAGCCACAGAGAGTCGGCCGTGAGTCTGGCCTCAACTCCCAACTCCCACTAGGAGGTCAAGAGAAGAGGATGCAGACAGTCCTGACCCCACATTCACTGCCCTTCCATTCTTGCCCTGGTGGGGAAGGGGCGGGATAATTAAGAGTGTTCAAAGTCCACCAAATTAGATGGGTAGTGTTTAAACTCTGATCTTGTCCAAGAGTAAAATGCATAAGTTTCTCCTAGAACAGGACGGACACAATTTGTTTCTCTGGCTGTGAGCTTTGCGTTATTTAGGCCTTCCCAGCCACACTTGACGTGGAGACCGTCAGCGCTCACAGAACGCTGCAAAGGGCAAGGAAATGGGCCTTTGGGTGAACGGCGCCCAGTCTGGCTGCAGCCAAGGCAGGAGGCCGATTCTCCAGGCTGAGGAGGCCCAGGGCAGACGGGGGGACCCCAAGTCAGTCCACTCCAAAGCAGGAGTTGAGGTAAAAGGCGGTGGCATCTCTGCTCCATGAACCCCAAGGACTTCCCAGAGAGACGGAAACTAAGACAGAGCCTTTAACTGTATACTCACAAACCATTCCCTGGAAATGTCACGTAATTACACATTTCAGAGAGGGAATATCCCCACCACCCTAAAATGAAAAGTGATTCAGGGAAAAAAGAAAAAAAAAAAAAGAAAATGACGGAATTATTTAGCAGGAATTCATGTAATTACAAAAATCATTCTGGCCCTCCCTTGAGCAAGAGAAATGTTTTGGTCATCAGGAGCTCTGCTAGGCTTAGTCACGCCAGTGCCAGGAATTCTGTGAACTGGAGGTCAAGCTGCCAAGCTTCAAAAGAAACGTCGATAGTAAGTGTTTGCACAGACAGCAGCGAGTGACAGCTCACAGGCCCCAGCATGCCACTCCAGCCACCGTGCAGACAGGAAAACCCAGTCTTCCCATTTTCCCCTGGTCCCGTAAAATTTGCCAAAACAAAAACCAATAAAAAAAACTCTTACCTAGCTCTCCCCGGAGGTTAACAAGTTCTTGAGATAGCGTCTTCTGTTGTTTCAGCGCTTCCTCCCGCTGCAGAAAACACACAAGTTACTAAGGTTTGCAAGAGGGTCCCTTTCATTAATTAAGGTCCACGTTTGTTAGCGCCTGGAAAACGAGCCCCAGAACTGAGAAGCCAGAGATATGAATCATTTAGGCTAACAATGTGTGTTGTTTAAAAAAACACAGGTGTCCTTTAGTTGTGAAGGCAATTCGGGTTTCAAAAATCTGTATTTTCGCAGGTCCTTGTGAAACTGTCGTTAGAGGTGGTGAATGACCCATTAAAAAATATTTACTTTGAGCCAACGTCTCACTGCGGATCCACAGGCCCTTTCAGCTAATGCATGCCGTGCTCAGGACGTAAGGCGTTCCATCCTCCTCCTCCAAGGGCAATAAAGGCCTAATCAGTTTAAGATAAATATTTAATGTTCTAAACATAGGCGCTTATACGTACTTTGTCCTATCTTCTCAAATACAAAAACTTTTGTTACAAGGCCAACCTTTTACTTCTAAAAGAAAGACAAAAACTTTGTTATCAAGCTGCAGCAGGCAGATAACCTTTTAAAGACAAAATTAATTTTATCCAGCCATGCACTGTCTTCTAAGGATGGCGATATTTTGAGTCAGCTGTAATTCTAAACAGATGTTAAGAGCAAGGAACCAAAGAAACCCAGGTAGCTGTTTTCGTATTTAAAAAGCAATTATCAACCTTGGGATAAGGGATAATTTTCAAGGTACTGGCAACTCACAGCAATTGCTATCTTGCACATACACACATACACACACGTACTTACACGAATGCAGTCATTAGACACAGTTCCTTAAAAAGTGGATTCCCTAGCACCAGGGCGTCACTAAGGCAAAGGAAGAATTTCAAAGCTCTCTGGAAAATGCCCTTACTAGGATCACCCAAGACGAAGCTCTCACTGCATCTTGATCACAGTATTGCAGAGATCATGAGACCTGGCCTTTGCAGCAGCAAGAGTTGCTTGTCATTCAAAGCATTTCCCCCAAATTCCAGACAACCTCTGCAGCAGTCCCTGACATTCTTCCGGAAAAGCACCATAAACAAATACTAATTACCCTGGTTGCTGCACATGGAGAATAGAGGCACATTTTGCTGCCGGAGCAGCCCATATTCCAGCTTCTGTCTCCAACTCCCCCCACCCCTCTCGCGCGCTCCGAGAAGTGCACAGGTGGCCGCGCCACCCACCGGGCGGGTCTGTCTACATTCAAAGCTCTACCGGGAGGTGCGCCATTGGCCCGCGGGCAGCCTTACTTCGTCCTGCAGGTTACCGTAAGCCTCGGACTCCTCTCTCCTGCAGGAGCTGATACTGCAGCCTCTGCCTTTGGCACAGGCAGCCTGCGATCACTTAAAGCCACAGCCTTCATTTATGAAAAAGGAGAGCCAGACGTTCCACTGATCGATTGCCACTTAGTTAAATATCAGCCGGAATGGTGGAAAGAACAACTGGCCCTCTCTGCGTGGATAATGGAGTTATTTTTAGATTTGTGAGCCTTTTCACTCCCCTCTCTAATTGAGGTCATTAGATTATTACACTTACTAATAGAAAAGGGAAACTTGCTCTTCCAAACCCATATACTAAATGAGGTTATGAACTAGGTGATGGGCAATGAATGAAAGGAGGTACTTGTGACTCAGGATGTTAAATGACATTACAAAATGAATGGTGTTTCCCTCCAAATTTAATTGGACCACACAGAACATGGTCCATTGGTGTTTTTGCAAAACAAAGTCTGAAATGCAGATTTGACCATTGGAGATCACACAGATTTTTATCATTCACTTTGCAGTTGTCTCTCAGTACGAGCCAAGGGGGTGAGTGCTAAACACCAGCACCGTCGTGTGGACAGTTAGCAGCGACTGGAATTTAAGAAACATTTTGTCAATGAGTACCTTTTGGCCTCAATAGTATCCTAAATGCTTGATTTTTAAAAAATGTGGTATTAAGTTGTTCTCAAATCACAAATCAGTGAGTCTAAGTTTTAAAAATTATTTTTTAAAAAAAATAAAACAAAAATTAATCAATAATTGGTTTTCTAATGCAGAAATTAAAGTTTGAGGAAAATCAGCCTGGATAATAATAAAAGAAAAAACTACATACAATATATACTTCTTTTCATCTCAGATTTAAGCCTTAATTTTATTTATTTAATAATCTACTTCAAGTAAATATCAGTAAATTTTGTCACTCAGGGGACAGGAAAACCAGAAGACAGCTTTACTAAACACCCACAAGCAATTCCAAAACACTTCGGTGAATTTACTCAAAATTTACTTTCCGATAGTAGCCGAATTACTAATAGAAGGAAGAAACAGAAAGAAAATTTAATCACTCTTCAAATTTATGGGAACTAAAGGGAAGATGAAAAAATTAAAAATTACAGTTGGTCTCATTTTGAAGCATAATTTTATGAAAACCATTATGTTCCATCACAAATATATACCAGGTGGTATTTTTGCTTATTAAAAGGGTGCTGGGAACAGGGATTTCGGTATGCACGTGGACATTCCCCCCAACCCCACTCAACCCTCCTGTCCTCCATGCCTCAGAAGCCACTGACATCTTCCGACCCCTGCCAATCACAGCAACAGGAAAACCCTGAGGTCCTCCCTCATTCTGTGTCTACATGGATTAACAGTCAGCCAGTTCTGCCTTCATAATGTGTCTGAATCCACTGCACTTTTCCTACTAGTGCCACCTCCACTCTAGTCCTGATGTGCACCAACAGATTCCTGGACTCTCGAAAACATCTCTTCACCTTTCAGAGGGCTACTAGATTATTATTCCATATTTTTTTAGAGGCAGGGTCTCACTCTGTCACCCAGGTGGGAGTGCAGTGGCCTGATCACAGCTGGGACTACAAGCAGCACTTGCCACCAGGCCATCCGTCCATTCATTCATTCATTTAGTTATTGAGACAGGGTCTTGCTATGTTGTCCAGGCTGGTCTTGAACTTCTAGCCTCAAGTGATACCTCTGCCTCAGCCTCCCAAAGTGCTGGGATTACAGGCATGAGCCACCACGCCATATTCTCTGTACACGTAAACTCCCTTCCTCAAAAAGACCCCCTTATTGAATACATCAAAAAACAAACAAAAAAACACAACACTTCCCTGTGTAGTTCCACAGACCTGATTCATGTGTGAGACTCCCAGCCTCTCTTCTGGCCAAGTCACATGTGCCAGGCACATCTCACCTCCACAGTCTTGTCATTGCCACCCTCTCCGGAACGCCAGACTTTCTTCACTGACCCACTGTATAAACCTTCTGGGAATGCTAAATGCCAACCATAGACACCATCCCTTCCCCCACGTGCCTAGAAAGGACCTCTCTGCTTCTGGATTGGTTGGCAAGTTATTACTCAGAGCCAATTAACCAAGCATTTCTTCACAGTAGATGCTATGAAAATACCAAAGAAATTTAGGATATGGTCCCTGCCTTCAAGGAGCCTGGGACCTAGGTCGAACTAAAACGTCCAGGCCCAATTCTCTGGTTAGCTATCAAAGCAGATGACCTCACCAGAAGGGAAGCAATACAGGAATGCAGCCATAAAAACCAAAGGCGTTAAATACAGAAAATGCAGACCATGGTGCCTATACCATAATAGGGACATACTGCTAGTTTCTGCCTGATTCTTCCTGGTAGCTTGCCCTTCACACGTATTTACCCTCTACTTACAACTGATAAAACGCACTGTGTCACTTAGACACTGATTTAATTTTTGTATTCAGCTGCTCCTAGATTGGTGTTGCGGTCTCAGATAAACTCTTAGCCATCCAGATAACACGTTTATTTAATTCTCTTTGTATTGTAACATGCGGAATTCCATGCAACGTGAAAAAAGAGAAAGGCGGGAATCTGAACAGAAAGATGTTTTATGCTCATGCATTAAATATATGAAGTGCTCCAAGAAAGAAAAAATGGATTTACCATAATTGAATTAGGAGTCCCAGGGACACAGGCACTTAGTCCCTGGCTGTCGTCCCATCAGTGTGCCTGCATTTTGCTAGCTACTGAGCAGCATCAACAGCAGAGGAGATCTTGCAGAGAAGAGCCACATAAGACGGCTCAGATGTGTGCTGTGTGTGACCTCCTCCCTCCGTCATCACCTACCCACACCGGGAACTGCTCAGCGCATCCACCTTTTTCGCTGAGACAATTTTACTTACAGTAGACAGCTAATGTCATTCAAAACCCACCTTTGTTTAGGTACTACTTTAGGCTCGATTTCATTTGCAAAAAAGATTTGGAGGCACTTTGAAGAATGAGTCAGAGGTTTGGGGGGTGACCTGGGTCCTGTTGAGGCTTACCTAGAAACCCACCTGTGGACCCTTTTATGAAGGAACTGAGATTACTACCATCAACACTGTCATTCGCTCTGGCTGGCTGTGCAGAATACTGTCCAATTATGCAAGCATAAAGCAAGAGTCAGAAAAAAAGCTAAAACTAATGTGGGTGTGTCCTTTGAGAAATAGAGAGTGTGACATTAGTTTCTAGATACATAAGACATTTACTAGAACTTCTGCTATATAATGTAGTAATATGCCTACCACTAAAGCAGGTAAGCTGTAGTTATTCAATAGACTTGCAACAAAAGGACAAGTGACAGTTCCAGGATACCCTATAATCAGTCATTTTTACCCAAAATCTAATGCTCCAAAATCACTTAGAAAAGGTTAGCAATAACAACATATATGTAAACATACATGCAATACTCTATGTATACATACATAAAAATACAAACATATAACACGTATGTGCATATATACAGATATATACAGTATATATACTTCTGTAAAGGGTATGAGAAAACTAAAGGGTTAAGGGAATTTGTTTTAATTACTGAACTTTTGCCCTGGTTGTATCTTTCTTTTCTAATTGTTTTATAACAGCACCCAGTACACATTAGGCAATCAGTAAATATTTGCTAGTTATAAAATAAAGAGAAAGAACACTTACATAAAGACTTTACGTGCATCTTATATCTGGCGTTCCACCTTCTCCACTCACTTATTCATTTATGTATTTACTGTGTATCCGTCACAGCTGCTAGGGTGGTTCCCTGAGAAAGAACTAGATGCAGCTCCTGCCCTCAGTGAATTTCCTGTCTCAAAAACCCAAACTGAGCACTAAACGGATCCCTCTAATATAAAGCAGGGAATGAAAGAGAAGTATAAACGCTCCTGGAATCCAGAAGGTGGACAGGATGTAGACCTGGAAGGCTCAGGAAAGTCTTCATTAAGGAGGTGCTTTGGAACTGTATTCAGTGGAGTCACAATGACATGGGTACTGGGACCTAAATTTAGCTGTAAGGAAAAACTCACACACAGTGCAAGAGTCCTGGAAACTAACTAAGTTTGCCGTGTGGCAGACTGACGAAGCCTCTCTCAGCAGATCCGACCCAGCGACATTTGACTCTAGGGTGGGAGTCCTCTTTCTCCAGCTGAGCACCTGCTGAAGGACTTGGCTTGGTTTAGGGGCCAGGCTGTATGTGGGGGACTGCATGGAGTATAGAATGTTCATGCCCCAAGAAGTGTTTAGGGACTGAGTGGACACCTGAAGGGAGGGCACATTCCCATCCCTCCTCTAGAATCTACTCCTGGACCTTTGCTCACCGGGGTGCAGGAAAGGCGAGACTACCTTGTTTATTTAATTTGCATTTTTTTTTTACTTTAGTTGTTTGTGTACTGGATCCATGTAAGCTAAATGCAGGTGGTAATGCCATGCTGCTGTATGACAGATCTGAGCATGCAGCCGTCAGGGGCAAGGGCAGTAGCCCAGTGGTGGTGTCTGAACAGAGGATGAGGCAGTATAGGACGTCTACAGGACACTGCATGCTCATTGTATCCTAGACACGGAGTTCAAGTCCTGGTTGTCCTCACGCTAGCTGTTTGATGATATAAGGCAAGTTACGTAACAATTCTCTGCCTCGATTTTCTTATTTGTAAATTCCAACTCACTATGGTTTTGGTGAGGATTTAATATGGTAAGCAAGAATATCTGGTGCTTAGTAAATAGTCAATAAACGCTAAGTTCCTCTTGTTTCTCCTTCATCTCTTAACATGCAGCTGGAGCGTCTGAGTGGTGGAGATGGCATGATAAAGGGCAGTTGGTGCCAAATTATAGAGAGTACAAGTTATAAACCAGAGTCTTCCAAAAAAATCATAAAGTGCATTATGTAGGCAATTTTAAATTTCCTAGTAGCCACATTGAAAAAAAGTTGACAAAGATAAAGTTACTTTTAGTATTTTAACACATATATATACAAAATATCATTTTGACACAATCAGTATAAAAACTGAGATATTTCACAACTGTTTTTCATTCTAAGTTTGTGAAATTTTTGTGTATTTTACACTTGCCGCATATCTGAATTTGGACTGATTACACTTCGAATGCTCAATAGCCATGCAGTGGCTACCATATTGGACAGATCAGCTGCAGATAACGGCAAACCACTGGAGATTTTCATCAGCAGGATGGAATGCTTTGGAAAGACAAAGCTGTTCGCTGTGCTTGGGATGGATTATGGGGAGACAGAGTACAAGCACGAAGACAGGGTACACAGTTGCCATCGTTGTCTACAGGACAGCTGTCCAGGGTCTGAACGAGGATGGCATTAGGAGTGCCAAAGGCAGAAGAGGGGAGGAAACACTGGATGAGAGTTCATTGATCTCATGAGGAAGACAGAAGGAGAGAACAGAGTTGAAGATGGGGCTGTCAGGCTGGATATGGTAAGACAAAATAATTTGGTTTATCTCTAAATAGAAAAACTAACTGTTCCCTACATTGGATATTATATGGTTTCTGATTTAGCTCACTTGGTTATATAAACAAACTCTTGAGTTCCTTCCTTACAGATTAAAGAGAAATAAAAACACCGTATACTACTGTAATGAAAAAACTAAATGGTTCCACCTCCTCCTCAAAAAAAAAAAAAAAAATAGACAAAGCTGTAAAATATTCATCAAATATTCATCTGTCTACTATTCTGGTAGCTCCTCAAAGGCAAAAACCAAGTCTCATTCACCTCTGCCTCCCCCTCCCTAAATAGGCAACCACATCACAGTAAGCTCTGCATGAGATCAGTACAGGTTTGTTGGATTGAACTGAACCACATAACCACCAAACTGAACAGTTTTCTTCTTTTGAGATGTCATTTCTATCCGCCTTTAAAACAACTATGATTACAAAATATCTAAAGAGCTCAAGTTATGTTCTTACCCCACTTTTCCCCTCAGATAATTAGAGTTTTTGTTGTGATGTCAATAACATACGTTCACATACACTTGGTTTGCTCAATGAGTTTTAACCAGTTCCTGAATTAACATCCCTGCAGATCATCAGCAAAGAGGAAACAAACAAAGAAAATGTGCTTTGCTTTTGTTGGACCACATTTTAGGAATGGATGGAAATTTCAGGAAGGGTCCCCACATATGATTCTGAAAGTTACCTCGAAAGTGTTCTTTGACCTTTAAACTTTAAATATAATTAACCTCATGTTTTTCAAAGCATGAAACTAAGTGTGACATAGAAAGCTACATAGAGTTAGACAAAAAATTAAGTGGGAAAAAAAAGTTAATGCTAATTTAGGTGCAGCGGCATAGAGGAGTATAACAGGCAATTAACTTTTTGCCATTGTCATTCTAACCGAGAGACTCTAAGGGAGAAAAGAAAGTAAGAAAACATCCCCATCCGAAATGTCTGGAGACTGAGTCAGGTATCAGGTGAGTCGAAACTGCGTAAATTATACCCGATCTTCCCAATCATTAACTTAAAGATAGTCACAAGACATGTGCACGAGCACTGTCCCCGTCTCCCCACCTCCCACCTCCATGAGAACGACTATTTCGAGGGTGCACATCCTTACCTCCGAGAGAAGATGCTGGATCACAACTGTTAATGCTTCGAACTTGGTATTACCGCGGGAAAGAAGCTGCTTGAGCTGCAGGATAAATCCACTCTGGTTTTCACATTTTGTCTTGTACTGAGCCAATTCAAGGGTTTTTTTGGAGGACAGCGCATCTGGAGACGTCTGCGTCTGGATACATAAACTTCTGGGGTTCTTTTGCCTCCCCTTTTCAACTGCAAAAGGAATGAATACAGGCACAGAGAAACGTGAGGTTAATTTTTACCATCACCACCACATGGGTTCAGAAACCACCAGATAAACCACAGAGAAGCATTTAAGTTATGTTCACATAAGGGGCGCACGGGGATGAGAACTGGAATTCATCAGAGATCTAGACGTCTGGAATTCACAAACACAGACGATGCCTTCAGTTCTGACTTTAAAGGATTAATAGGGAGCAGAGAATCATGAACATGAAACAAGTAGAGTTAGCAACCCAGAAACACAAAAACTGTGTGCAAAGTGACGTTGATTTCACAGTTTCTAATTTCCCAGTTAAATTGGCAGAGAAACCTGACTGTGGCTAGTATCCTAACTATTCTGATCACAGATGCTGAAAGAAAAACACAAATGATTGGACTTCTAATGTCTTTCCCT
>CM052451.1:12711168-12723140 GCA_028533085.1 Varecia variegata
AAAAGGGGCCCATAGTTCCTTAAAGGAAGCAAAATTTTTCCTAGCACTGAATTCTAAGAGAAGTTTTTGTCACTCACTTTTAGATCAAGACTACTTACTGAATGGAAAACAACAGTATACTATTAAAATACTGTAAAGAATTTTATATGGTTATTTTTCATAGTGGCTTTGAAGAAAACCAAAACTTTTATAATAAAATTCAACTTAAGGAAGATATTCATCCAGTCAGGGACACTCATTTAATGTCATCTAATCTTTATAACAGCATAATGAGATCAAGGATTAGATATATGAATAAATAGAGGTGTGTATAGATGGCAGCTTCTTCAGATATACTTCAGAAAGTCAAATATGCTCATGGTCAAATTCTAACATCTCCACAAATTCCTTGCCTCAGAGGTAGTAAACACAGTTACTTTATACAGCATTCCAGAAATTTTCTAGTCCGCCAGCCATTATGAGATAGGTGCTAAAGAATTGTTAGAAGTTGTAGTCGTCTCTGACAAAGTCTCAGAATGATGGAATTTTGTGATACGGTTGGAGACATTTTTCCTATTTTTGTGGAAAGCAAACGTGTATTACAAATAGCCACATGACTTTTAATTCCTGCATCCCAAGATAATGAGACATGCATAGTCAAATACACAAACTGACTGACTTCAGGAATAACCACGTAGCAAGAAAATGAGAGCATAAGCACAGTGAATGCTCCTGATTTGTCTACAAATAATTCTCCTGTTCCTGTTACCTATTCTTCTTCTTAGTGGGCTCAGAGCGTCAGCTGAACTCTTTTCTTACTGCTCCAGAACAGTAACTGTCAGATGACAAATATTCTTATGCAGGAATCTGCACAATTGTAAGTAAAGTACCTCAAGAGTTTTTTGTTGCAAGTTCAAAGCAGTAGCAATAATGAGAAAATTATAGCTTCCTCTTAACAAAATGACCTGAGAAAAATCTAAGAAGCTCTTTCAGCTCCCCATACCATGGAAGGCGTCTTCAACAGTCCTTCTGTTCCATTTATAGACTACCTAGAAGGAACTGTTCTTATAGCATGATGCCAAAATTATTTTAGTTCACACACAAACAAGTTGTCCTGTAATTCTACTGTGGACTTCCTCATATTAGGAAGAAATTAAAAAAAATATAGCGCCACCGGCTTGTTATGCAATCACTTCGAAAATGTTTACTTTGAGTGATTAAAATGTCATGACTAAAACTACTGGTCTGCGTAATCCGCTCTTGACTGTGAATCATAACTGTGTGACATTGGACTTGGTTAGGCTTTGCTCCAATTAGATGGAGTCTTTCCTTAAAAAGGGGATGTATTTTCAATTTCAAAGTATTTACTGCTTCATGGCAAGTATTAATAACAAGTCTGTGCATTTGAGGTCTCATACCTTTGAGACTAGTACAGTCTGCTTAGACTTTTTGAATTTGCTTTGGATTTATGCCTCTGGCCTTGTTCTTTTAGCCAAATATAAGCCCTGAAAATGCTGCCGCAGCCTTCCAACTTGCCCCCATCCCTCTCAGGCCTGCTGATTGATCAGTGATCACTTGAAATGAGAGCAAAAAGTCACGAAGCCTCGTGGGTTCTGTCTTTCTGCACAGTGACCCTGCTGGAGTCCAGGCCTGGTCTACTGGTTGACTTCTGGTTCATTCCATTTGCAATTTTTGGTCTTGATTCATATATTAATAGTTCCTGATTCACGACTGACTCTGAAATCCTACCCTACTCCCCACCCCTTGCAAGTGCTACTTAGTCAAGTGTGCCAAAGTGCTCTATGTTCTAATAAATGTTTGCAAATCATGATAATGTAGGAAGAGAGCCGTAAACTAAATGAACAACAGCGATTAGCCCTCATGCTGTTACATAAGCATGCCTCAAAATATAATCACTTTTCTAAACATGGGCTGGCAATTCAGGAAAGAGCCACTGAAAATATTACGCCCATTATTTTCTCCAGACAGTGAGTATGGACTAATTGTGCCTAAATCACATGGCAGTGCACCAACATCGTCAATTAGTGCCTGATTAGTTACCTGAAAGTAAGACAATCTTACTTTGGGGCATCTAGAACACGGAGAAACCCAATTGTTAATCCAGGATGGTAATTTAACACCGCCAAAGATGTATCTATTTTGGTAAGTATACTTCTGATCTCTTTTTTAGTACCTACAAAATTATGGTTAATCCCCATTAATTTATAAAATCATTATCTGCAAATCTTAAATAGTAGAATAAAATGCAAAAATATCATTATCACTCTAAAACTGAGGACACAAATTTAAGTTAGAAGATTTAGTTTTTGACACCTAGATATGTTTCAGTGGATTAGACCCTTCTGGATCTTAGCTTCTCTTTTTTGGAATTAGTTCTTTAGATTGCATTGAGACACATGTTGTGAGGATAAAATACAAGGTATTATTATTAATGTGCTTATTAGTTGTGTAGTATCTTATATTTGGAATTACTGATATTACTGATTTCTCTTCTCATTGGTCTATGAAAAGCCATGGAAAGAATTCTCTTTCCAAAACAACATTCCCTCCAGTCTACCAAGACCTGCCCTCCCTTCTTATTTCTGGCTTTTAGTTCATGCCATATGACTCAAGAGAGTAAACCAGTATTCTCTAAATCTTTTGGCTTACACTTGCCTAAATATAAAAAAAAATTGAGTATGCATGCCCAATATGCATAAATTATATATAGCATTAGACTACTGCACACAATAAACTACACCAAAATAGAAAAGAGTAAGATTTAAAGATGATAGATACATCTCATTTTCTTCCCACACTTCACTAGATACCCTCTGGTGCCAAGAAATGATCCCATTTCTTTCCTGTGGTCTTTAGTATAAAAGAATTTTCCATTGCTGAAAAGTTAAAAGATAAAAAAAAAAAAGCACTTTCAGGGTAAATACCCAGTTACCTATTTTAAAAGTTTTGACATTCCAGGTAATCTCTCAAGAGGTTTCTATTAAAATGCATGTACTTGGAAGCAGATCATTAAATATCAGTTTAATTTAAACTTGCATCCAGAATAATATAGGTGAGTTTTTAAACCTCCTGTAATTGTAAAATATAACACAGACACAGAAAACTGCATAAAACAAATTCATAGCTTGGTAAATATTACAAAATAGACATCCTTTAAACCACTCCCTTGGTCAAGAAATAAACAGAAGATTGTCAAGTGCCCATCCTAATCATAACCTATACTTCAGTCATAACAGTAAACACATTCTGACTTTCCTGGTAATCACTTTTTTGCTCTTCTTCTCTTCTTTTTAATAGAGATGGGATCTTGCTCTGTTGCCCAGGCTAGAGTGCAGTGGCACAATCATAGCTCATTGTAACCTCAAACTCCTGGGCTCAGGCAATCCTCCCACCTCAACTTCCCAAGTAGCCAGAACTAGAGATGTGCACCACCATGCCTGGCTAATTTAAAAAAAAAAAATTTTTTTTTTGTAGAGATAGGGGTCTTGCTATGTTGCCCAGGTTAGTCTCAAACTTCTGGCCTCAAGCAGTCTTCCTGCCTTAGCCTCCCAAAGTGCTGGGATTATAGACGTGAGCCACTGCACCTGGACTTCCGCTTTTCTTTATAGTTTTATCATTCACATGTTCATCCCTAAATGATATAGTTTAGTTTTGCCTGTTTTTAAAAAATGTTTATTTTAATCTACACGTTCTCTCTTTTCCCCCACCCCTGTCCCTGCTTTCTTGCTGTCTTTGCAATGTATTTGTGAAGAAATTAGGTCATTTGATCTATAGAGTTCCCCACTGTCTGTGTTTTGCTGATCGTACTCCCAGGTCGGTTTGTTTTCTCTGACTCCAGTTGGTTGGTCGTTGGGTCTACAGGATTGATAGATGCAGGTTTGATTTTGGTAGGGGAAGAGAAGCTCACCGGTCGTGGTGTGTTCTTTCAACAGGAGCCTTAAATGTCTGGTTGACTCGCTTTTTGTGATGTCAGCAGCCATTGATGCTAAATGTTTACATCCATTAATTCATTAGAGGTCACAAAATAATGGTATTCTAATTCAATCATTCAGGCCTGTAATCCTAGCACTCTGAGAGGCAGAGGTGGGAGGATTGCTTGAGCTCAGGAGTTTGAGACCAGCCTGATCAAGAGCAAGACCCCATCTCTATTTAAAAAAAATAATAATAATTCAATCATTCATTCTTCACTTATTAGCTGGAATATTTCTATAATGAGAAACTTGCCCTCCTCTACTATTTAATTACTCAATGGAATAGTTTATGTAGGAAAAATACTACATTCTTACCCTATATTTACCAATTTTAATAAAACAGTGAGTTGTTTCCCTGGAATCCCACAAAGGTAACTCAATAGGTATTTATTTGTTTGTTTGTTTTTAATTATGCATTTGTGCATTTCAGTCCATTATAGTTATTTTCAGTTTTTCTCATCTTTTCCCTTTGGGAGCCTCTTCAAGTTGGCTCCTGAGTCCTTGTCACATGATACTAGTAACTTTTGAGAGCTTCCTTGCTATCTGATATGACAGTATTTTCTACGATTATCTTGTATATTTCCTGGTCCAGATTTGGAGTTACCCATTGCTTCAAAATGCTGGTTTCTTTCAGTGGTAAAGGGTACTCCTAGACCACAATCTGGGTGCTAAGGAAGTTCATTCACACTGGGTCTGTCACTGTTTCTAGACTAGAGCTAGGATGTATTCTACATCTATATGTTATCTAGTGTCTATGTCTGTACCTAGACTATATGTCTATTTTGATGCGGAGAATCTTGGTTTGCAAGGACAAAGGAGATTATAGGATTAGAATACTATAAATACATAATCACTCATTTGCTTAATGAGTGTACACACACACACAATGGCCCCAGAATACAATACCATTAATACCAACTGCAGGAAGATTACTGAAAACAATTGAAATTTGTTTTGTATTTTCTACCCCCATTATCATTCCGTGTTTTTAATAGTTGTATTTTATTTACATTGTCAAACATATAGTCATTACCTATTGTACTTTCTCACACAACCCTGATTTAGCCTTAGTTCTGCTGGTGTATGCACATATCCATATTCATACGTGTGTGTGTGTGTGTGTGTGTGTGTGTGTTCAAAGCTTATCCCAGTTCGTATGTCAATGTCTCTCTAGTCATTATGGTTGTCTGAAATTTGTTGTCAAGTAGATTCCTCAGGAAGTGCTCATGGGAACAATATTCCCTTTATTTTTGCACAGTGATATCATTTTGTATGTAATCTTTATCCTTGAAAGCCCCTGACTCACATTCTATTTCATTGAGTATCTTAAATATGCTACTCTATTTTTTCCTGTCTAAATCATTACTGTTGAAAAGTTTAAGGACAGGAGGCCGAGGCAGGAGGAGTGCTTGAGGCCAGGAGTTTGAGACCAGCCTGGGCAACATAGTGAGATCCTGTCTCTACAAGAAAATTTAAGAAAAAAATTCACCAGCCATGCTGGGCATACCTGTAGTCCCAGCTACTTGAGAAGCTGAGGTGGGAGGATCGCCTGACCCCAGGAGTTCGAGGCTACAGTGAGCTATGATCATACCACTGCACTCCAACCTAGCGAGACTCCTTCTCTAAATAAAAATAATGATAATAATAAAATACCTAGGAATAAGTTTAACTTGAAATGTTGCTTTTTTAAAAAAATGATTAAATGCTAATAAAAGGTTCTCTTTTAGAGAGACTAAATAAAGACATCCATTTTTAAAAATTTAATATATAGATTTATTGCAGTAACAAATTCCTGCGAGAACTAGTAGTGAACAATAAATGGATGGCAATATCAAAGCATTTTCTTAAGTAATAAGTGTGGATTCAGCAGATTTGGAAAACTGAACATACTGCAACAATGATCAAAATCATATGGTCTTGGGTTATCATAGTTTAAAATAACTTAACCTATAACAGAGACAAAACAAACACAGGGCAAGGGATAACCAATTAATAAATTGTCTTCCAAAGAGTTGGCTAACAGATTGGAAAAAATCAACTTAGATACATAAATACATGAGGCTAAACAGTACAATAAATTCCAGCTGTATCAAAAAGTGAGAGCATTTTTAAAAAACTGAGAAGTGGCTTATTTATCCCATCTGGGAAGAAAACATGCATTTCTTTTTCTAATCACTGAAGAAAATGGGGGTTGTTATCAGACACAAAAGGGATTAACTGGATATAATTAAAAATTTTAACTTTCATACAACAAAAGGTAAAATAAAAATATTATAAAGGAAAATTTCTCGTATAGAATAGACACATTACAAACATAACCTGATAATAGCTTTCTCCCCAAAATACATGAGAAAATAACTGATTATCTAAGTCAATAACCACTTTCCACGTGATGAATGGTCAACAGGTTAATAGTCAAGAAAATGTAGACTAAATCCTTGTGCTTTTAAAAATCAAAGTTTTATTATAAATGATAATATAAGTAAATTTGACCAATATGGAGACTCCCTTACAGACATATTAGACTGGAAGAAATTTAAAAATTGTAAAACCCAATCTTGACAAGTCTTTGGACGGAAGCCAGAAGGTATATTTTATGCGTTAATGGTAGAAATGTAAACTGGGCACGTGTTTCTGGGAGACAATCTATAATATGCTTTGTCCCATTACACATTCCTTCCCCCTGAGGGAGGAAAATTAACTTAAAAAGCAATTTTCATTGCAGCATTACCTATAATGGGGAAAATTAGCATCCATTCCAATGCCCAACCATATTTAAATGTTTGAGTAAACCATGGTATATTAACCATAAAGAAATTAAAATGACAAGTGGAGGATGTAATACATTGATATGTTTATGAAATAAAGTCAAGTAAAACAACTTCAATGCATGATCACATTATAAAATTATATAGAAATATATGAATGTATATTGCGCTAGACCAGAAAAGGATTTTGATTGATATAAATGGTATAACAACATCTATTACGTTTCTTTTTTCTTTTTTTTTTGTAGAGATGCAAACAATTACAACAATGTGTAACATTTATAGAACATTTGCTATGTGCCACTCTCCTCAGTGCTTTTATATGTATTCATTGTATTTGATCTCTGCAACAACCCCATGTGTTGAGTACTATTTTAGGTCTTCATTCTATAGATGAAGAAATTGAGGCACAGAGTAGTCAAATAAATTCCTCCAGGTTGCACAGCTTAGCTTAACCGTTTCTTTTTTTCTCTCTCTCTCTCTCTTCAACTGGGCTGCTGAGATTAGCTTATCTGTTTCAAAGTCTCTTTCTTAAGAATAGCGTACATGATTTCTATTTGCTAATTGCTTTAATTGGCTCCAAACTCTAGGCCTTACATCTTGTCTATATCCACATTCATTTCTCTAAAGTAAAAAAAAAAGGGAAAGAACTGAAAATCTCAAGAGAATTCCAAGAAGTCAAAACAATGAATTATTGAATAAAGAATCTGAAAGGAGAAAATAGAACCAGACCAAAAAAAGAATTTTATTTAAGGAGATTAAAAATAATAATGAAGGGCTATTGATAATGGGGGAGACTATTCCTATGTAGGGGGAGGGGTATATGGAAAATCTCTATACCTTCCTCTCAATGTTGCTGTGAACCTAAAACTGTTCTAAAAAAAATAAAAACTCTTTTAAAAAATAATAATGAGAAAGTAAACGTATTCTGGTATTTAAAGAGTCTTTGCAGAGCCACCTGCCCCGCCCACTGCAGACACGCAGAGCCACCTCCCTCATTCCTTCACTCAAAAACTTGCATGGACACACCCACTGGGCCCATAATCCTAAGGTTTCAAGAAAATCAAGTGACTCTCAGAAAAAGGTTAGAATCTTCAGGAAAAAAAAGTCCTCAAGGAATAAAAGGACCAGCCACTGCATTTCTCAGGAAATGGACTAACAAATCCATTGCTTTTAAAGGGAGAAATTGTCCCAATTAGATGGATTCCAAACCTTCTTTAGGCGAACTGTTTCCAGATAAGGCTAACCTACCAGACTTCTTTGTTGATGCTTGATCTGATTACTCCTTATTTTTCATACAGAGACCAAAGGGAACAACCTTTTGTTTTTTTAGAGACAGAGTGTCAGACTGGGGCGCAGTGGTGCAATCATAGCTCACTGTAACTTCCAACTCCTGGGCTCAAACAATCCTCCCGCCTCAGCCTCCCCAGTAGCTGGGACTACAGACTCGTACCACCATGCCCTGCTACTTTTTCTTATTTTTTGTAGAGACAGGGGTCTCACTACATGGTACAGGCTGCTCTCGAACTCCTGGCCTCAAGCGATTTCCTTGGCCTCCCACCACCTTGGCCTCCCAAAGTGCTGGGATTACAGGCATGAGCCACCACCTCTTGGCCTCAAACAACCTTTTAAAAACATTGTGGACTGTTGACATGTCTTCTGTTTTGTACAGAAATGACAAGCCAAAGAAAAAAAAGTTAAATTCCACCTTAGGCTCATGGATCCAGAGTGGAGAATTATGAGTCTGTAGTATCTACATGCATATGATGAAGCTTGGTGGACCAGGAACACGGGATTTATAATAAACCCACGAATTAGTATTTCAGGACAACAGCTATCAAACAAAGACTTAAAAGGTTTTATCATTAGACTAATTGGAATTCACTTGATCCTCCAATGTAACAAAATCCTTCAATCTACTTTCCCAAGCCATTATTCCTTACATTCAGCATAATTAGTTTGTCTACCATTAAATATTTATTTTCTACAGTGCTTTTTAGAAGGCAAAGCAAGCAGTCACTTTGCTGCTTTATATTGATTCCGGGTTGTCCTTAGGAAAAGCTCTCAAGAAGTTTAATGGTTTTGAATGACACTTAGGTTTCTGCCATGATTAGCAAATATGCTTCTTTCTTTTTATTTCAATAATAGAGTCTTAGAACTTAGATCTTTATTTTTTCATCTAGTCTATGCTATCATTATTAATGAAGACCTCAAATGACACTTGTGAACTATAACCTATTTATTTAGAAAAATATTAAAATAGAAAACAGGGCAACTATGTACACTTTTACCAGACACAATTTTAATTGTTTTAAAAGGAATTCATGCAACCAAGGGTTTTAGGTATACTTCTGCCTTCTTTGGGGGAAGAACTGAATAGTTTTATTTAGCAAGAAATGACCCTTTATCAAGATTTACTTAAAGCTGACTTAAACCTGAGCTTGTGATTTATAGAAGCTTTCCAAGCATCGTTTTTATAGAATGGTTATCACAGATTTATCTGTTATTGCGAGAGCGCCCTTTGGTTCGAGTCTATATGTCTTATCTTCCATAAAATAGATTGAAGTAAAACAGTGCAATCTGCAATCTCAAACATATTAGCTATATATTTGATGTGGTAAATATAGGAGGGACCAATTATTATTATAAAAAATACATTGAAATACTTGATAGTACTTTACTCCTTATTGTAGCTAATCCAAAAGTATTTACTAAACAGATTTTTTTTTTTTGAGACTGAGTCTTGCTCTGTCGCCCTGGCAAGAGTGCAGTGGCATCATCACAACTCACTGCAACCTCAAACTCCTGGGCTCAAGCGATCCTCCTGCCTCAGCCTCCCAAGTAGCTGGGACTACAGGCATGAGTCACGACATCCGGCTAATTTTTCTGTTTAGTAGAGACAGCATCTTGCTCTTGCTCAGGCTGGTCTCAAACTCCTAAGCTCAAATGATCCTCCCACCTCGGCCTCCCCAGAGTGCTAGGATTACAGGCGTGAGCCACCGCGCCTGGCCAGGATTCCATTTCTTCCTGTGTACTGTACCATGTGCAGATACTCAAAAAAAATCCACTGGATATAGGATAAAACAAAGTATAAAATGTAGTTTCTGTCCTACGGGAGCTGAGAAGTAATAATTATTTGAAATTTATGTAAAACATGTTCTTACATTTTCAAAATGTTTAATTGGTTATTTTTTATTATTTAGACTCCACGTATCAGTTTTCTTACCGTGGTTGTGGTCTGAAATAGCAATTAACCTTGAAATAGCCTTCATTTTCCTCTATCATGACACTTCCCTTAAGAACATCCATAAATTATTTTACTGAAGAACATTGTTCTTAATGCACATTTTACTGAGCTAATCATTCAGGAATTGTGACAATAGCAGTATTCAATAAAGCACAGTTATCTAAATTATTTCAGTGTAGGTACCTGAGGCTCTAGCTAAGCCCTCTGCTTCAGGCCTGTGTCAGTGATTAGAAGATCAGGTTATCTTTAAGCAATAAAAACCACATTTTTCAGGGCTTTATTGACAACACTAAACATAAAAGCATATTTTAAAAAGTGATCACCTGTAGTTTCACTTTTGGCAATGGCAGAGCAGCTGGTATCAGACTAAATCTCCTGCAGAAAAAACAGTTATGCACTATGCAAAAAATATAAACAATGTCTATTTGAAGGCACTTGGAGAGTGCTCCAGAGCAGTAGAAACTAGAAGGGGGTCAGTCCTTGAAAGAAGGGAACTGCATATGGTTTTTCAGTTGAAGATACTGCTCAGTCCCTGAGGTATAGAGTAGCTAGAATTCAAGAAAAAAAAAAAGTTACAATTTTAATTTGTAATTTCTAATGCCTAAAGAATTAAAGGACAGAGTTTGGGGCTGCCGACATGGCTGAATTTTGAGGGGAGAAGTTCCAGAAAGATGGCAGCCACAGACAAGGGGGCCGCTAAATCTGTGTGTAAACGTCACATCCATTCCCGCAGACCTCTGAATTGTTTATGTGTTGGGGGGAGACTCCGAGGAGCCCAACCGGGAGGCTGAAAAACTAAACAGAGATTTCAGCTAATTCCCTGATAAGGTAGATAAAGTTTGAGTCCAGCCAGATAACTGCCTGCTGGAACAAAACTCAATAATTGGCCCAAAAATAATACAACCAAGAGTCTTTACAATGTATCATTAAATGCACCAAGTGCAATAAAAAATTACTAGACATGCATGCAAAGAAGTAGCATGTCTCTTGCCCCATAATCAAAAAAAATTCAATCAGTAGAATGAACTCCAGTATGTCCCAGATGTTGGAATTAACAGAAAAGATCTTTAAAGAAGCTATTATAGGCTAGGTGAGGTGGCTCACTCCTGTAATCCTAACACTCTGAGAGCCCAGGCAGGAGGATTGCTTGAGGCCAGCAATTTGAGATCAGTCTGAGCAAGAGCAAGACGTGTCTCTACAAAAAGTAGACAGATTAGCTGGGCGTCGGTGGCACATGCCTGTAGTCCCAGTTACTCGGGAGGCTGAGGCAGGAGAATCACTTGAGCCCAGGAGTTTGAGGTTGCTGTGAGCTAGGCTGACGCCACTGTACTCTAGCCTGGGCAACAGAGTGAGACTCTGTCTCAAAAAAAAAAAAAAAAGAAGAAATAAAGAAGTTATTATAAATACATTTAAGAACTTGACAGATATCAGTGAAAAAACAGAAACAAAAAGAACAAAATGCAATTTCTAGAATGGAAAATTATAATACTTAAAATGTCAAAATTAGGATTAACAGCAAATTGGAACAGTAAAAGAAAAGATTGGTGAATTCGAAGAAAGATCAACAAATTATCTAATCTGAAAAACAGAGGAAAAAATGTCTTAAAAAGTGAATAAAGCTTAAAGGACCTGTGAAAAAAGGTCAAACAGATTAATACAGGAGTAGTTAGAGTCTCAGAAGAAGGGGAGGGAGATAATTGGGTAGAAAAATATTTGAAACACACTGGCCAAAAATTTTCCAAAATTTGGTGAGAACCTAATTGTGTATCTAGAGGTAAGAGGTTCAGCAAACATAACCAGAAAGAAAAATACAGAAAACTATGCCTGGACACATCATAGTAAAACAGTTTTAAAAAAAAAGATAAAATCTCGAAAGCATCCATAAAAACACTACAGATGACAGAAAGGGGAACTGCCAATCAAACTTTGACCGACAAGTCAAGAGAAATAATGGATTCTAGGAGATGATGGAGTTACTTTTTTTTT
>CM052451.1:12723640-12746795 GCA_028533085.1 Varecia variegata
TGTGTCTTATAAATAAATTGTATTTTAAGCTTGATTGCAGAAGAAAAGAAAATTAGTGTTAAGTTCGAAGTCCAATCCATAATTACCCTGATCTTCTACAATTAAGGAAAACATTTCAGGAAATTTTGTATCCTACATTGGCATTGAGAAAGGAATCCTTCTTGAAAAGATCCATACTTACCAGAAGAGTATGGAGGAGCCGTATAAAAATATATTCTTAGCCAGGCATGGTGGCTTGTACCTGTAATCCCAGCTACTCCCAGCTACTTGGAAGGCCAAGGCAGGAGGATCACTTGGGGGCCACCAAGAGTTCAAGACCAGCTGGGCAACCCAGTGAGACCCTGTCTCTACAAAACATAAATTAGCCAGGTGTCATGGTGCACTCATATGGTCCCAGCTACTTGGGAGGCTGAGGCAGGAGGATGCATAAGCCCAGGAGTTGAAGGCTGCAGTGAGCTCTGATCGTGCCAGTGCACTCCAGCACTCCAGCCTGGGTGATACAGTGAGACTCCATCTCTTAAAATATGTATATTTATATATTCTTGTATAAATAAACATGGCTTAAATGTTTATGACAGTATTCATTAAGTCTTGACTGTTGGGTTGTTACCTTCTAGGTTTTTTGTACATTGGAAACTTGGTAATGTTTGACTCAGGCATTATTTACACATTTCCCAATCCTGAAGGAAAAATCAGTATTTCTCCACCTCATTTCAGATAAAGTTGATACGAGATGTTTAGCAATGTTCAGTGACAAATGAGAACTTAATTTTCTTTCATTTTTATCTTGTAGATTTTTTTGCTGATTGTTAATTAATGATACCAGGTTGAGACTGCATGTCCTATTAAAGCATAACTCACTTGGCTAGCTTCATGGAACAAAAATAGAAGCTGGCGTAGACATAAGCAATCTGAGAGATGACATTCAGACACTGATCTACCCCCTTCCCTCGACCTCTGTGTCCAGTTGATTGACTGATATTTACGAGAATACTTTTACGAAATCACCTTGTGCTATACAAATTTTTATTATACTATAAACTGCTACCTGTAATCATCTCATTCTTAGCCAGATTATGAAATTTTGAACCATATTTCCTTGTTATTACTAACCTAACCTGTTAGACTTTACTGGAAGTGAGGATCATGGAAGTCCCACTTGGCTGGTGACAGAGTAGGAAGGATTGGAGAAACGAGAAATGGATTGAAAAGGGCCAAGCCGGGCTAGGACCTGTCTACCAAGAAACAAATGCACTTATTTTATTAGATCCTCAATACAGATCCAAGTCATTTATACATAGTGTGTAGTTAGGATTATGTTTTCATGTTAAGTGGCAAATAAAAGGCATTAGTAGAAATCCTTGCTGTTCGATTTTCATCAGCCTCAGCCGATGGACTGAACTGCAAGGTAGAAAGAAGAGCACAGATATGGAAAGAATTTGGCCCCAGTTCTCAGAGGAGTCCGTCAGGAAAACCCCAACCACGATGCAAAGTGCAGTTTTGGAAATGTTTGTGTTGCTAGAAATGTTCTCCCAGGTTATTAACCTTGTGTCATTGACAGTTCTGCCAGTTATCTTCACCCAAGTTTGGTGAACATAAAGCTATATTGACATTCTTGGTTATCTAAAGAATCCTTACCCTTAATCACTGCTACTCTTCTCACTGAAAGGACTGAGAAGGAAGATACTTAGTACTGCACTCCTTGGCTTCTCTTAATTCCTCTGAATAATCTTTTGTTACCTTTTCTAATATCGTTTTGCTACATCTTGTAAGCTTGTGAGCATAGGGTCTAAACCTTCTGATGCTGGGTACGTTTGTGCTTTTGTAATTATCTGTCCCAGATATAGCCTGGAATAAATCAAAGCTGTGATGGCATAAGAATTTGAAATTCTTTTTTCAGGTAGTCACAGCTACTAGCAGGTCTTTTCAACCAGAGATACTGAGCTCCCTACTGCTTTTCTCTACTTTCCTTCTTGACCTCTGCTCTTGCCCTCATCCCTCATCCCGTGTTGCATACTCTGCAAGAAGGCGAGGGAAGGTAGCTGGGCTTAGGTCCCCTGTGGCACTGCCAATCTGTGCCATTAGGAGCAGAGCGACACAGCTGGAAGGTGCTGAGGTTCCTGTTCCTTCCCAGGCACTCTTTTATTACGAAGAGCCATTCTCAGAACATCTGGCATACCCACGTGCAAATACTTGTACATAATTAATTCCATTTGTGATAATTTGTTACCTTCTCTATTTGTGCAGACAACTGCAAGCTGACAATTTCTCTTGAATAGCGATTTGGGCTGTTTTCTGTTTAGAGAAATACGTATTTACAACTTAAAGAGGAATTCAGATGACTTTTCAGGCTAGGAGTGTTCTTTTATTACATTTCATAAAATTTGTGGTTCAGAGGAGTTTTGCATTTCTGTAAAACTTTTAGATCGTTCACTAGAAATGCCGGTTATTGAACTTGATTTAAGGCTCTCAAGAAGTATTGGATGTTTTGTTTAATGTTTGAAAAATGTTTTGCTTTCCGATGTTGCTTTATGGGGATATTAAAGGCAGCTATGTGGAGGGATTTACTGGCTCTCAGTTGAAATATGAAAAGAGCGGGTTCAGTCAATGAAAAGGGAATGGAGCTAGGAAAAAATCCTACATTTCTCTTTTTATGGAAAACTTGAAACCATTTCATAATGCAGATGCGATTATTCTGTTGGAAAATGCTGGTTATAGCTTTTTCAATTGAACATTAAAAACTTATGACCCTGTAGATAAGTAGAAAATAATTTTCATTTGGTTATTTATCTAGTGTAAGTAGTTTTGGTCTTGAATGAGTAGCCCTCTTCCCCATCCTTCAGTGTTGGACATTGCTTTTCTTCTCTCCTTCCTCCTGTTACTACTGAATTTGGACTAAGACGACAAATTATTTTTTGTTTTATTTGAACATTTAGCCAGATTTTGCTCACTCTGATATCTGTTGATACCCTGGAGACATACTCTATTATAGAAGTGGAAAAATGGTGTGGGTGTCCAGTGCATTTGGTATAGGAATGTAATGGTGCACAGACTTAGCAGTTAAACAAAATTGGGTTCATATCTGGGACCTTGCATTTAGCTGTGCGACGTTGGGTGCTGTTTCATTCCCTTTGCACCCCAGTTGCCCCATCAGCACTTTGGGGGTAGTACCTGTCTTCTGGGGTTATTCTGCCACAGTGCCAGGTCTGTAGAAGATGATCAATAGGTGCTAATAATCTGCCTTTGTCTCTTGCTTTAAATCTCTTCTGATTCATAGATAGGTATTTGATTTAATTTCTGTAACAGCTTTGATGGAGGTGTTGCTTGGGTCTGCTGGTGCTCTCTGTTGGGAATTCAATTCCAGACACAGGATCCTGATAACTTTCCCTCTTCCTTAGAAATAATTGGTTTGTCCCAGTGACATTTGAGATGATTTATTCTTGGGCTCCAGCTTTATCATGTCTTTGTATTCTTTAGAGATGGAGTTTAGTGAGCTGCTGATATTTTGTTATATTTGAAGTGTATTTTTAAAAATAAAAGCAGATACTTTCATCTTTGCTAAAGTCTGTAAATTGTGTTGCCAGTTTTCTATCAGCACATTCTAAAGACACTTGGAGTTGAGTCATCACTTTGAACTCATAATATACTTGTGGATGTTAAAGTACTGACATCCCCTGTTCTAATTTTTAACCAGTTACTTCGTCCAAAAGTCCAAAACTTTCTTTCTTTCTTTCTTTCTTTTTTTTTTTTTGAGACAGGTCTCCTTTGTTGCACAGGCTGGAGTGCAGTGGCGTGATCATAGTTCACTGCAGCCTTGTGCTCCTGGCTTCAAGCAGTCCTTCTGCCTCAGCCTCCCGAGCAGTTGGGATGACAAGTGTGCACCACCACACCTGGCTAATTTTTCTGTTTTTTTGTAGTGATGGGATCTTGCTATGTTGCCAGGCTGGTTTTGAACTCTTGACCTCAAATGATCCTCTTGCTTCAGCTTCTCAAAGTGCTAGAATTACAGGTGTGAGACACCGCACCCAGCCCAAAACAATCTTATTTAAGAGTTTCAAGGCTGGGTGTGGTGGCTCACGCCTGTAATCCTAGCACTCTGGGAGGCTGAGGCAGGAGGATCACCCAAGGTCAGGAGTTCGAGACCAGCGTGAACAAGAGCAAGACCCCATCTCAACTTAAAATATATAGAAAAAATTAGCTGGGCATGGTACTGCATGCCTGTAGTCTGAGCTACTTGGGAGGCTGAGGCAGAAGGATTGCTTAAGCCCAGGAGTTTGAGGTTGCTGTGAGCTAAGCTGACACCATGGCACTCTAGCCTGGGCAACAGAGTGAGACTCTGTCTCCAAAAAAAAAAAAAAAAGAGTTTCAATTGTAAAATGTTACTATTCAGATACAATATTCAAATACTGCAGCAATTCTGAATTTTCATCTTTCAAGAAAAGTGAAATAATAATTACAAATGTTTTTGGAAAGCACTTTGTAAACATGACATTAAGAATCAATTCAGTTGTCCACATCAACCCTAGGAGTTGGGCAGAGAAGGTCTTGGGTGTTCTGTTTTATATAGGAGGAAACTGCGGACCAGACTATTTGGATAAATGTTTTGTCCTACGGTGAATACATAGTGGAACTAGGACTAATACCAGGTCTTCCACTGGTCCATTCCTACTCTCAATATGATACTGTTACTTGTCTAGTTTTAATGCCAGTAGAAGTAATAACTTGTTAGGATTTTCTATACATTGGTGCTGAATTGGGACAAAGTCATGCAATAGTTTTGATGTGCAAAATTTCAGATGGCATAGCTTAGAATTATGGTTTATTTTTTTTCATTTTCTAACTACAGAACATACAACAGAATGTCAAATGTTATAAGCCATTTAGATTAGTGGCACAAGTGGAAAATTGACATTTACAGTTCATTACAATGACACATTCCATTTCTATAGGACTGTAGTTTTTAGACTGCATTTTCAAAAAGACCTAATAAAATTCTATAGGACCAATTATTTGAATCATTTGATTGTATCTTGTTTTACAGCTAAGCAGTCCAAAGTCTTCTGTGTTGAATAGGGGCTAATATATACGTATATATAGGAAATTTTTTCAAATGGAAATCTTGAATCCTGTTTCCTTATTTTAAGCTACAGAGAGGCAGGTAATTAGTGACGCAGATGGAGGTAATCCCAGATGGAAATTTAACTAGGAGGTGAGGCCAGGTGTCAGTCATAACCATGAAAAAACGAATGCCCTTCTAAAACCACAGTTACAACTGAGCGTTAGGCACAACTTCTAGCCCTAAAGGTTGTCAGTTCTCTTTTACCAAGTTGTCTTCTGAGGAATGTACAGTGTTAGGATTTTAGTTAGGCCCTCTTATGGAGCGTGGCTCTTCCTTTGGGCTGCTGCTCTGAGTTAAATGTGTACATACGATGACCTTGTGTTCTGTCTCACTTATTGGCCGGAAGAAAGCCCAACACAGGTAATCATTTTCAAGTAAAGGGTACAGGAAGTTGATGTTTAATAAAGGTTGGGAGGTACAAGGTGGGGTGCCAACTTGTATAACCACACACGCATAATGACATTTTTCAATTGGTGTTGGCATGATTCAAGTGGAAAATTGTTTCCTTTTAGCCAAGTGGACTTTGGAAAGATATGACAACTGTCTGAAGGTTCTAAACAGGGTCTGTTCATGGTCATTTAACACCTTCAGGAAAAGATTTTATTTTAGCATTAAACTCTATCCTGCCCACCTGGTCTACCCCTATTTCCCTCAAAAAACCTGTGCTACCTTTTAGGTAATTTTTTTTAAACGAGTTGCATATAAGTTAGAAACAAAAACTATGCAAAGTCTTTACGTCAGATCATTTCTTTAGCCTAACCATACAAAGGCATTGACAGTGCCTTTGATAGGTGCTGGGTGTAAATGGTGATTTGGTTTTAGTTATTTACTTTTATAGAAACAGTCCTTTCTATATTGGCTCAATACTATCCTAGAACTTAGTCTTGCTGTTTTGACTCTCATACTTCTTTACTGATTTTTATGAAAAGGCTTACTTGCTTTTGGATGGAATTTTGAAAATTATCTACAATATGATGTAATATCTAAAAGAACAAGGACTTTGTTCACCACTCTATATCCTCTATATCAGCATTTACAAGGGTGCTTCATATTTCTTTAGTTGCTCAATAAATTGTTGAGGGAATGCTGACTTAGACTGAGAAATGTACTTTAGGTTCTCTTAAGTGTGTTGGCTTGGGACTGTAGGCAACTGGTACATGGCCCTGACCTGTTTTTCGAGGTGATTGTTTCATCTGTGGCTACGTAGGACCCTACAGGGTTGTAGCCAGAAACCTTCTTCTGTAGGAGGGTCTCGGTGAACAGATTCAGGAGATAACAGGAAAGCATAAAATTCTGAGTAAATAGGACAGACAAAAATGGTAGGTAGTAGTTATAGTCAGCATTGAGGTTGCTGTGGTTTGGATGTGGTTTGTCTTCGCTGACACTCACGTTGAAATTAGACCCCCAGTGTAGCAGCAATGTTGGGAGCTGCGGACTCTTGGGAGGTGTTTGGGTCATGGGGGCAGATCCCTCTTGAACAGATTAATCCCCCATGGACAGATTAACCCCCTTCTAGGGGGTGAGTGAATTCTTGTTCTCTTGGAAATGTATTTGTTCCTGTGATAGGTTGTTAAAGAGTCTGGATTCCATGGTTTGTCTCTCCTGTTTCCTCTCTCGCCGTGTGATCTCTTTGCATGCATGCCCTTCCCCCTTCCACTCTCTGCCATGAGTGGGGGCAGCATGAGGCCCTCACCAGATGCAGCTGCCCATCCTTGGACTTATACCCCACCCAGAATCGTGAGCCAAATAAGCTTTGTTTTTTTTTTAAATTACCCAGCCTCAGGTTTTCTGTTACAGCAATACAACATGGACTAAGACAGATGTCTGTAAGATGAGACAAAAATGATCGTAGGTATAGTTAACATTCAGGAGTTTCAGTTGGGTAGGAACGATTAGCTGGAAAGCAGATTATAGAACAAGAACCAGGAAAAACATCTGTAGGTTCCAATAAGAACTAATGGATATGTTCCAGGATACACAGTGCTATTTACCACACTTGATCTTTGAAAAGAGTTGTTTTTTCCCTCCCCTTGGTTTTGTTCGTTTGTTTGTTTGATGGAATCTCGCTCTGGCACCTGGGCTAGAGTGCCGGTTGTGTCAGTCTGGCTCACAGCAACCTCAGAGTCCTGGGCTCAAGCTCTTCTCCTGCCTCAGCCTCCCGAGTAGCTGGAATTACAGGTGCACACCACCAGGTCTGGCTGATTTTTCTGTTTTTAGTAGAGATGGGGGTCTCACTCTTACTCAGGTTGGTCTTGAACTCCTGACTTCAAGCAATCCTCCTGCCTTGGCCTCTCAGAGTGCTGGAGTTACAGGTGTGAGCCATTGTGCCCAGCTGAAAAAAGTTTTTTAATTGAGATAAATTAGGTATCATGAAATTACATGCACCTACCTTAAATATACAGTTATATGAGTTTTGACAAATATTTGTGCAACCAAGGAATACACCAGTGAGAATACTGAATATGCCCATCACACCGGAAAGTTCCCTTGGCTGGATGAACAAGTTGTTGACCTTTGGTCATCAGTAAAGTGAGGATAATAATAAAGCTTGTCTTACAAGGTTGTTCACATTGTAACAGTAGCAACTAACCATTGCGTGTGAGTTAGAAAGTTTCCAAAACTTTCGTTTAACTCTAAAACAACTCTCTCGGAGATAGATTGTTATTGTTATATCGATTTTCACAGATGAGGAAAATGAGGCCAGGATTGTTTTTGGCTTGCCCATGGTAACCCAGTTCCTGAGTAGATCTGGGAGCTCCATGAGTAGTGTGCGCCCTCCGTGTCCAGGCGGCTCTAGGACCTGTCGCTGTACACAGCTTCCACATGTTAGATGATTTTGTTACCGTGTTAAAGAGGTGGAAAGAGATCAGGATTACACATCTGAACTGAGTTTCATGTCTGTTACTGCTACTTATTAACTCTGTTTCTTGGCCAGGGTATTAAACTGGAAACATCAGGTTTAACATCTCTAAAAGGGGAAGGGGCATGGGGGAAGGTGACTGTCACATGACCTGTCTGTCCCATGGGACTGTCATCTGGGAGGAAGACTGTGAGAACACTTTGTGGACTTTGAAGAGCTGTGCGCCGATGTCACTATCTCTGTCCCTGGAGGAGGCAGTGGCCTGCTCCCCCATGCTGGCCTCACGTAGTCCGCTGACCGGGGACAGAGAAGTGGAAGTGACAAAGTGTCAGGGGGAGGCGCTGCCTCCATGTCAGTCCCTTGATGTGCTGAATACTGTTTACACAGCGCCTTCTCTCACAGGCCCCTCTCACATTCAAAGGCTTCAGATCATTTTTTTTCAGCCATGAGGTCAGCCTCACTCCAAAATACTTGTCAACTGTATTAGGAAAGAGTCTTTTTTAAAAAAAATTCTATTTTTATTTTCTTTCGGAAATAGACAGCTGTGATATGAAACAGTGTGTGTTGGTTGAGGTGGGTGAGTTCCTAAGTGATGCAAGGAATTGTGGTATGATCTGGGCCCGAGCTGAGTTATCTCGTGCACCTCTCCTGTATTCCTGAAGATGAGCTCCTCCCACAGTGTGTTTCGATGCTGGTTATTAATTGTCGTGCCCTAACTCCTAGTATTTAACATAGAACCCCAGCTCCTTAATGTCGCTCAGATGGGTCCATTTCTTCCAGCCCCAGCCGTCTGCCAACTACAGAAGCAGGTTCAACACCTGACACATGGTTCAAAATGGAACTGTATTTCTTTATAACACACCTGCCTCTCGCGTCCCCATTTCCTCTTGTAGAGAATGTATACATGTAGCGATCTCTAGATACAACGCGGTTCCTTTGGGTTTAAAACAGGTAAATACCCACTTCAGGATTCACATTTGGGCAGTTCACACTTGCTATCTAAGGTTCTTCTCTCCTGGGAAGGGTGGTTTTCCTCCCTCCCCGGTGCACCCACTTCTCAGGTGGTACCTGGGTCCCGGAGGGGTTCCGTAGTGTCACAGCCGTGGGTGAGGCCATCTGGTCCAGAGGCTCCTTCCGGACTTCTCTGGCCTCTGCTGAAGCAGCTCGTCGTGGTTGGTCTCAGGATGCCCCTGTCCCTGTGTGTCCGTGTGGTCGCGTGTGCTGGTGAATGTCATCTCTAGTGGCTCCCAGTGGAAGGGTCAGCGTACACTGACCCTCCAAGTCTCCTGGTCTGCTGCTCTGATCTTTCTGGAGGGTGGGAAACTGCCCTCCAGACCCCCCCACCCACTGCCTTTCTCCCCTAGGTCAGAGGTTCCAGATGCGCATCTAGGAACCAGGGGTGCTTGGTGACAAAATATTTACCAGGATACAGTGAAATGGGGGAAAAAGACAGCAGGGAATGGTATTATTCTCAGCTGTAAGTGTGGATCGAGTTAACCCACACTGC
The DNA here is from genome assembly GCA_028533085.1 of Varecia variegata. NCBI lineage: Eukaryota > Metazoa > Chordata > Mammalia > Primates > Lemuridae > Varecia > Varecia variegata. The sequence goes on from CM052451.1 coordinate 12,733,127, forward strand.
CATCTTGCCTATAACAGCTAAGTTAGGAAGCTACTAACCAAAAAAAAAAAGAACAGATGCTATTTTACTTCTGATTAAAATACTTTATAGAGAGTTGAAATCATCTGGAGAAAGGCATGAATGGATACTGGAGTTATGCACTTAAAAAATGTGGGAGCTCTTGAATTCCATAAATATCAAGGGGGTGAGGATGGGTAGAGCATTTCTCTCCCAGCCTTCAGGGAAAAATCTTCACTGCAGTCCACTCTGCTTTTAAAATCTGAACCGACCTGTCAGACCCTCGGGGCCCACAGATGGGTGAGAATGGGAGCAGTGGGCCTGGCCTCGCTCGGTCAGTTTGGGATTTTTTGGCCGTAACTGAGCCGCAGATTGCATTTAAGGATGGAGTCAGCGTATTGCTAAATTGTTTCTGTTGAATTTGTTGCTGAGGGGGCTGATGGAGGTTTCCATCCTGATTGACCTTCGCAAACCAATGATTTTAAAGGCTGTCACGGTTAGGCTGTGACACACCAGGGAGCCAGACCCAAGGACTGTTTTCATGGAGGCTATGGGTTAAACACGTTAGCCTTAGGAATATAAAGCCAAACAAAGCCCAACTTGTGAATTTCCAAATTTGTCTCATAGCACAACAGCATGCATACTGAATGTCTATTTTTCTTTTTCTCTTTTTTAAAATTACACCATCTATTCCACCATGTCTATTGAGGGGCAGATTCTAAGATCTGGTAGGTGCCCTCTTCCTACACTCCCATGTGAGAAATGCAAAAAGTAGCTAGTCTCAGAGCACTGAGATTTTGTTGGCTTTTGAGGCTAAGGGAGGGAACTTGGCCGGGCTTCTTGCTTCCTGAGATCCATGTTGTGTTCCTTCGGTTTCCTGGCACACTCCCACATTGAGCAGTCCCTGGAAAATCCCAACTCCACAGTGAGTGGAGGGGAAGACAGGTAGAGGTGTCCTCACCTTCAGGGCCAGAGCCTCTGATAAGCAGATGTGTCAGAGCCAGGACCAGTGAGTGAATCTTCCTCCTTTCTTGGATCTGCAGCTTGGAGTCTAGCCAGGTTGTCCTCTCAAATACTAGAGCCACCATGTTATCCTTAACGGTCTCATAAGGTCTTCACTTAATGTTATCAACACAAATCTGGAGAACAAATATTTTTGACACCATAGACTTGTGGATTCGGAGGAGATGTTATAATTCTTTACAAAGTCCAAGTTAGGGGTAAAGGAGAGAGATCGATTTTGATATGTGTTGATATCCTTGGAGGAGAGGTGTAATATGAAATACAATAATGTATGTTTCCTTACGTTTTTGGATGTACTCTCCCATCAAATGTCAGTTGTTCCAACATTTAAACCTAGTTTGAGGTCGTTATGCTTCATTTTAATAGTGAGATGGAAAAACCAACCAAACATTTATCTTGAATCTATAGTTCTTGAAATTCCTGTTACTATAGTTGTCTTTTATAGAGGTGTAGCAGTAGATAGTGTATAGTTTTAGCATCAGATGTATTTAGTGTTTCTGGTAGGCCTGTTCCAATTAGAAACGATACAGTATATGGTTATATTTATAAATAGCACAAGGGGGCATTTGACTTACTACATTGTCTTGGTATGCTATTCTTTTTTTGAAGGGTGACTAAAATTTTCTTTGAATATTTTTGTCAATACCTCTTTCCAAAGCTGTTACACAAATCTGAAATCTCAGTGTTGCTAATGGACATGACATGTAAGGGAAAAAAATCTCATCAATGAATTGTTGTAGATTTTCTGACCCATGGGTTAAAATCCATACATGAGTACTATATCTCTTTCAGCTTTGATTCGTTAACTTGATGAAATCACACACACCATGCCTTGCACATTAGCAATGCAGCCTCCGATCTGGCCAGCTGAGGGCTGTAAGGTTAGAGGTGGCTGTCCTACCCTGGCTGTCCTTGGAGGGCATCTTCCTTTCTGGCCTTTAGGAGATTCTTGCTCTGTTAGCGGAGAAGTGTTGCTAATCCTACTGGGGCTTGCCTGGCTTCTGAAGGGTTTCTCTCTGAAGTCTGCTTCATGCTTCTCTAGGGCCAAGTTAGAAATAAGACAGGGGCCGATGGCCTAAAAATAGTCACAGCTTACGGAGAGGACCTAAATGGCCCAGAGCCATCGCCGCCTTCCTGCTGCCAGAAGAGGATCACGTAGGAGGAAAGGAGGCGGTGGAGTGGGATGGGTGTGTCGTCTAAAGACAGGTGCTAAGAGTGTGGAGTAAGTATTTTCTTCTTGGCTTGTGTAGGGGGAGGTAAAAGTTTTAATGACTGATTTAAAAAAAATTTTAGGAACAATAAAAGTAAATACTGAGTTTATTCATTTTATGAGGCTTGGCTTACTGGGATATATTTCCAGTTGATTCTAATTTGCAGAAAAACTCTTTTGTATTTCATGTTAATCACTGTCAGTCTGAGAAATTGAAACAGTAACATGTCTTGTTTCCTATACTGCCTCGGAACACAAAGTGGACCATTGTTTGGAAACTTGTAGACAATAGGACATGGAAACAAAGACCTATACTTTTTAAATTAAAGTTTATGGCAGGATTCTTTAACATTCTTACAAATAACTCTTTGGGTATGATGGGGTCCAAATTTTATGTTGAAGTCATATGGGCTAGAAGAAACTTCAGTTGGAAATCAAGACATAAAATAATCATTTCAGAATGGCAGCTGTTTTCTGATTGGGTATAAAATATTTGAAACTTAATATTTCTTTTGGCGACTTCTTTGTTCTATTCCAGATAGAACCAGATCACTTTAGAAATTGTGCAATTAAGCAATCAGTGGCCAAAGGGCAAGAACACCCTTTTCCCTGGAAGCCTTCAGGGTAATTGATTAGATAAGAGGAGAACACAAACTGATTTAGGGGTGGATCGTCATTGGTTTGCAGGGATTCTTCAACAGCCTCTCAGGGTTGACTATTAAATGTAAGCAGTGTCATCTGATTTGAGGTGACAGCAAGGACTCCCTTGCCTTCAAAGATGTTTCTTGTTACCTTTAGCACAAAGGTCAGTCTGTTGCTAATTATTGTTCTAGGTCACTGGGTCTCTTATTTTGCATCGAATGTGATGGGTGCCCATTGGAAGTCTTGGCTTGGAGGTAGCAGAACTGAGTTACAGTTCAGAAGGGTCATTCTGGTTGCTGTGTGGAGAGTGTGTTGTAAGGAGGCAAGGGGCTAGTGACTTGCCCGGTAGTTGTCCAGGAGAGAGACAGTGGTGGCATGGGCCAAGGGATAATGGTGACGGTGAGAAATGGTTGCTTTGAAATGTCTTTTGCAGGTAGTGCCCTTTGGAATTGCTGTTGGGGACAGCTTATGGCTGACTTTCAGGTTTTTGGCATGATCAACGTGGGGTGGGCGCGTTAGTGGTGTCTCTTACTGAGAATGAGGAAGGAATGCTGGGACGAGGAGCAAGTTGGCAGGGGTTCAGAACCTGGAGTTCCCTTTCAGACTTGAAATTTGAGATGCCTGTTAAATATGCAAATAGAGATGTCACACTGACAGTTGAGTATTTAAATCTGGACCTTTGGGGAAAGACCAGGGTTAGAGATGAGCTTGTGGAAATTGTTATCAAATAGAATGTATTTAAAACAAGATGTGAATGTAGGAAGAGCAGGGAGTAGGGGCTGGGCCCTGCCTTGGTCCCAACACTTGGAGGTTGATCAGAGAAGAATCCCACAGAGGCATTTGCCAAAGAGAAGTCTGAGTTTTGGAGGAAAACCAAGTTAGGATAGCGCCTCTGAAGCCAAGGCAAGGAGGTGTCCTCAGCTTGAGCCCCATGGAGTGAAGAGTTTTGTTTACCAAAGGGGGGAATACTTTTTTCACTTCTTGGTAAGAAAGTGTGTGTGTAATTGTCATTTAGAAACTTTGATAGGCTTCAGGAAACTGGTCAATAAGTCATGGCAAATTCAGCCAAAAGTAAAAACAAATACATCTTTAAAAAAAAAACAAAAAGCATCAGAACATGGGATTTGGTTATCCTTAGGCAACCTCATTTCAGGGAAATACATACATTCCACTGATCATTTTTTGAAATATTGACAATGGGTGGAGGAACCATTATATTCCTTGCAGTTCCCTAAAATCCAAAACACATCTCCTGGTCAGTGTCTGGAGTGCTGTTTTAAGATCTTCATTTATTCGGGCTCTGTCTTAGGAGGCGCCATTTCACATGATATCCAAATATTAAAATATAACTGTACTTCGTGTATTTAAACAGTGAGTTGCTGTTGACTCCTGGTGGAATGAGACATTCAGAATCCTTCCACGCTGGGCCACCTCACCTGCTCCTTCCTCCTCAAGCTCGTGTGACTCGCTCACAGAGTCGTTCCCTGACGCCCATTCCCATGATAGCAATCAGAGCATCCGAGCTTTTCTGCATGGACTATCATTTGTTTGTGTAGTTGTGTTTATTTTGTTCCCTCTATACTAACTCAGGGCGGAGTGTTGGGCACTCATTACGCTGGACGAATGAACGCCATACAGTGTTAGAACACACATCTTAGAGGTGCCGAGGTAGCTTTGGTTTGGTTTCCAAGCTCAGTGTCATCTTTATTTTTGAGTCTGGTTTATTGAGGTATAATTTACATAGAGCAGAATTTGCCCTTTTTAGGTATACAGTTCAGTCAACATTGACAAACATATATAGTTGTATAACCACCGACTACAATCAACCAGTAGAAATTTCCATCCTTTCGGAGTTTCCTTGTGTCCCTCTCTGTCCTCTTCCCCCATTCCCAGGCAAACACTGATCCTGTCCCCTTAGTTTTGCCTTTCTGAATGTTATATAAATGTTATATAAATGGAGTTATGTAGCCTTTTGTGCATGGCATCTTTTGCATAGCACGTGTGTTGGATTTACACCTGTGTCACATCAGTGGTTTACCTTTTGACTGTTGAGTGGTATTTCATTGCATGGATGCACCACCATTTTTTTGTTGTTGTTCACCTACCAGTGATGGACATTTGAATTATTTCTAGTTTTTGGCAATTAGAATTTTCCTCCTAGTTTTAACTAATAACACCTACAAGAAATTAAAACAGCATCAGTGACCCACAGCCTCATACCCCCTTTCACATCTGCCATTTTCATTTTCCTGTGTTCTTTTGCTGTATATTTTACATGGCTTAAATCAGAAAACCCACAAATAGTTTTCCTAGTTGTTTTGTAAACTGCATAGTTTACAAATGACTGTATTTCACTGAGTTGCCATGCTGTAATTTTCCAATTAATTCCCTATTGCTGCCATTTAGATTGTTTTGGAGTCTTCTCAGTTGTAGAAAATACGCTAGAAATCTTCTGAAATTTTTCCCGTGATAAATTTTGGAAACAGTTTAAGACTCTCAATTGAAAGTAACAGAAACCAGTTGAAGCAAATGGGGACAAGAACTGGGTAGGTCTAATATTATCATGGTATGGATTATTTCTTAGGACTCAGTGTCCAGGAGGCTGTCAGAACCAAGTGAGTTAGGCAGTCATCCCATCATTGTTTTCCATTTCTGCTTCCCTTAGTACATTGGTCCCATTCTTCTCTCTGTAGAGATTTGCTTTCTCTGCTTCTGGGTGTGTGGAGGAAGGTGGCTGGTGCTTAGGGCCTGGATTTATGTTCTTCAGTTCCAGGGAGTTCTAGGAACACACTGTGCCTGACCAGCTGGTTCACATCCAAATGCTGGGGGCAGGAAAATCTGACCCCATTTGAGGTAGGTGTCTACACGAGGGCTGATTCACTAGTTGGCATAGTGGAGCCCACCTCAGTGGGTAGAAGGGTTATTTTCAGAGAAAGGGGCGTTGGTGTGAACTGAGCCCAAACTCAGTTTTCTTCTTAAAGGAAGATGACATAAAAATCCATCTTTATACCTGTTGCAATTCCTTTCCAAAAGAGTAGTTACAATTAGGTCTTAAAAGAGGAGAGGGCTGGGGGAGTATTATATATATATATCTATTTCTTTGTGTTTATATTTTAGATACCAAAAATTGTTGTTTACCACTTCTTAATCTTGACCCAACGCCTATGAGTGATATTTAAGGTATAGCTAAGAAAATCTAATTTACAGCTGACATGTATTGAAGGCTCACTTTATGCAAGCATTGTGTTGGAAACTTCTATACAGTCATCCCTTGGTATCTGGGGGGGATTGGTTCCAGGCTGCCCCCACCCTCCCAGCCTGTGCATACCAAATCCAGTCTGTGAATACGTATCGATATAAAATGATGTAGTATTTGCATGTAAACTATTCATATCCCTCCATATACTGTAAATCATCTCTAGATTACTTACAATACCTAATACGATGTACATACTGTATAAATAGTTGTTATACTGTATTTTTTATTTGTATTATTTCTCAAATATATTCAATCCTCAGATGCAGAGGGGTGACTGCAAATCTAAGCAAGTTTATCAGACAGCTCTTAGAACCGTGCATTCTAATTAAGGGTTATTTAACCCTGGAGAAGGAGTTCCTTATTATCTTTTTTTCTTGTACTCTGATTCCTAGTCTTCGTATTTTACTGTATACCCTCTTCCTCTCGGATTCTGACTGGCACTCCAGGAGTAAAGAGAAACACTAGCTGCTCAGCCTAAGTTAACTTTGCAAACCTACTAGGTGAAAAGGGTCGGGGGGATTTGTGTGTGCAGATCTATTGCACAAACTTAGGAAACCAGGAGGATAATTTAGTTGACAGTAGATAGTTTTTCTTCTGACTTTATCTTTGTGGATTTAATCTTCTTTCGATTCTCTACTATGGATTAATTAGCCATGTTACGTAATCAAGTAGTTTCCATGCCAGGACTTTTTCAAGGGTACCTTGTATCCATTTTTTTCCCTCCCTTTTATCCCTTGTGTATGTTTCTTTGCGTTGAATCGTAGGTGGTTGTGTAGTTTCAGAAATTGGAAGAACTACTCTGGCTGTTGACAGTGTAATGATCCGAGATGTTGTTACTGAGTGCCTAGATCTTCTTTATCTTTGAGTGATACTGGGTTATAAAAATGTTGAACATACTGTGTTTAGTTTTTGGCCCAGTTTGTCTTTGTAGAAAATCTTTGCGACCCGGTAGAGTACTGAATGTACTGGTTTCTTATCTTAATTGGCATCAGCGATTGCAGCCAAAGTGCTTCCTTGGTATGACATCAATACAAATGAAGCTGGGCTCTTCTACTGGGAAGCAGGACCAGATAATTACGTTTTAGCAGATGCAGTATGACAGTCATAATTATGAATAGTTTAAATCCCCTGTGATATAGTCAGTAGGGGTATTGAAAACAATAGAGATTCAAGTTTGGATAATACAAGTGAAATATTTACTCTTGTTTCCACCTGTAGCTTTGGGACACAAACTGTCAAATACATTATATTGATGTAGGACATGTGTAATTTTTAATAAGTTTTTTATTCTGTAGTCTTGTCTCTAGTTTCTTTGGCATTCCTTTTAATATCTATGATGTTCTTTATGCAGGATTAGTCTATGATATTTGTGCCATTTCACCCAAGGAGATTAAATGCACAGAATTAAAGAGGGTAAAAATTAGGGTTTTATCCTAAATGCACTATTACATTTTGCTTTTTTTTTTTTTTTTTTTTGAGACAGGGTCTTGCACTCTCACCCAGGCTAGAGTGCAGTGGCCTCATCACAGCTCACTGCAGCCTCAAACTCTTGGGCTCAAATGATCCTTCTGCCTCAGCCTCCCAAGTAGCTGGGACTACAGGTGCTCTCCACCACAGCTGGCTAATTTTTCTATTTTTTTGTAGAGGTGGGATCTTGCTATGTTGCTCAGGCTGGTCTCAAATTCCTAACCTCAAGTGATCTTCCCAAAGTGCTAGGATAACAGGCGTGAGCCACCAAATTTTGCTTGCTTTCATAGTTTTATGATGCAAGATGATGGTAAGCCAAAGAAGAGGCTGGAGATGATTCTAATCCTGATTCTGCCTCTAAATGATTGTATGAACTTGAAAGTGATCAGGGCTGCTACACTACACAATTCTAGGAGCACCATAGCCACCATCTTTAATGTAAATAGTAGCCCTGGGGTTTTGGTTCCGTAGACTATGGTGTGAAAGGTGACTCCTAGAGTTACGTAATGGAGGCACTGCTAAAAATCATAACTTACATTTTCTCTAGACCTCAGTTTTCTCACATATAGAATAAGTAGATTGGATTAAGTGAACTTAGATACTCTAAACCCTGGAAGATAATTCATCAGTGTTAGTCAATCTCTCTGCCCCATGAATCGGCCCTGTTTATAGGAAAACAGTAAAATTATCTTTGTTAGTAAAAATAGTATTTTATTTCAAGAGGAGCTCCTCTGTTAAAGGGTTTGTTTTCATGTGTAGACCGCCTGCTTGCAAGACTTCTTGGCATATATTTCAGGTGTCTGAATCAGACAATCTGTTGTTGAAATTTGAAAGGCATTTATATTTAGGGACTGCATAGACTATTTTGTAAAGTAACAGCTTTGATGACACTAGTTTTTCATGTTGCAGAGAACAGATACGGTGGCCCAAGAGTCTGAGTAAAATATTTCCAGATCTTTCAATTTTAGTTTCTGTGAAAGAAATGTTGATCAGAAAGCATAATCTATAAAGCATGCTTTATTCCATTGGAGCATGAATATATTTTTAATATTTTGATATTTAAATAAAATTCTAAGAGCAATCATAAGTCTTTAAATAATAGACCTGTATAAAGCAAATTTATAATATGAAAGATCCCTCTGCCCTCCCCTACCACCATTGGCCTGGGATGGTGAACCACAGTTATGGTATGCTACGTATCTTTCTAGAACTTTCCCTTGCATATATTATTTTGAGAATTTTTGAGCACTGAGAACTTCCTAAGTTTAAAGCATATGAAACCCCTGAGAATTTATTGGTATAGGAAGTGAGCATAGGAAATGAGAAGTAAAATTGGAGACAGATTAATGATTATACCTTAACTCTAAATTCCAGTTGTGATATAGATGCACACTTAACATCTTTCCTTTAAAACTTTTTTTCTTTTTTATTATCCAAGTCACTGGAATATTCTGATTTCTTTAATCCAGAGGCAGTCACCCAGCCACAGTGAATGCTGATTTAATCCGACAAGCAGAAGTCTCTCCTGTTTTCAGGGCTGGTCTGGATAGACCAGTAAGTTGCTTCAAGAACTTGCCATTTTTGTTTTGAGTTTTACTGTAAGCGATATACAGTATAACCAAGAAACATCTGCACACAAGTTTTCTGTCTATGAAGCCTCCGAAAAGTCTGTGATGTTTCACTGGCAAAGAGTCCAAGGAAAATTCTTCAGTTTGGAAAAAAAAGCCATTGCACTCAGCCCTGTTACTGCTGCAAGGCCGAGCTGGTCTTTGAATAACTGTGGTCTCTAGAGAGAGGATTCATTGTATGGTCTGGTGTTTGGATTTCTTTTAGTCTGGCTGTAGTTTCTGCATTGCTGTATGAAAAAGATAGTCTCCTGGTGCAACCAAAAGCATTTTTATGGGGGCTACAAATAACTTGAATAAGACATCTCTTGCTTACTTTCATAGCAATCTTGGGCCAGCATATCTGCTCTTTTTCGAGTTTGATATTCTGAGGAATGTAGGTAAGTTAGCTTGATAGAGTTGATTTGGGGCATTTAAATTAAGCAGAAACACTAAAGTTTTAAGTGATTTTAAAAAAATAAGGTATCTCCTGACATTTTGTTTGTGGTATTTCTCATACCGTATTGATTACTCCTACTTCAGGATAAATTCTAGCATGTGTGAAAATGCAAAAATTATGAAGAAATGTGACTACACTCTTACTTACTTTTTGGAAAGGAAAATAGTTAAATATGGTGCTGTGCTTTGAGTGTAAGTTGTCAGATACAAAAACTCACATGAAGCAACATGTTAAAAATTTTATATATTGTTAGAAATGATTATGGTTATTTTATGGTTACACCAACAATCACATGCAGTGTGGTAGGAAATTATTATACACTATGTACTTTAGTTTACGAAGTCATCTAAAGTGTCTAGAACCATGATTATTTTTCAACTTTGCATTGTGTAATAATTCCGGTTATAGCACTTTCTGCGTGTGAGTGTAAACAAAGGGTAAGGGAATGAGTCAGAGTGGGAGGTAGGGAAAAAAGAAAACTGAAACTACTTGAGTGTTTAGAATTCTCTGAGCATTTTAAACTTTGCAATTTGACTTTCACACTATCTTAGCAGCAAGAGATGAGGATTGGGGGAAGACAGCTCTATTATTTATATGCTGCCTTTTGTGATATGTTTATAGAATATTGGATGCCCTGAAGTATAGTTATTTGTAGAAGGAAAATGTTAAGCCATTTCACTTTGTAAGATTACTGAGTAAGCTTTCAGGAATGCAGTTTTAAGAGTTTGTGAATGTGTGGGGTCTTCCACATGCTGGACTGGAGGTTTTAGGAAGTTCTTGAGCCAGGAAATTTTGGAGTAAAAGCATGTTTTTGGAATGAACTGCAGGAATCAGAATTCTTAAACCTCAGTAGGTCAGTTCATTGGCTTTGTGTTGAATCATTATATTTCCAGCAGGCTTTAGCTAGAAGTTTTTCTTCAGTGGTGGTGTCCTTGTCATAATCAGCTAGGGCCTTACTCCTTCCACCTCCTCTTCTCCAAAAACGCTTTTAATTGTGTAGTGTGGATTATCTAAGACTGACTGAGTAGTAGAGTGCAGTATTCACAGAGTAAGTCAGTTTCTGATGCCAATGCTTATTTAAATTGTCACTGTAGGTTAAAAAAGAAAAAAAAAACTTTATCCATTAAGTTTAAACAGAATACCAGTTGTTCAATCTTTGTTTGTTAGTGTAAAAATAATAACTTTCCCTTGGATGCTGCTTTTATTTTTCTTGTGGGTTTTATATCAGCTTTAGATGACTTTGGAATGCTATCTACTACCATTCTCTGTTCTCTGCTGGTGGTCTGGTAATGGCTTTTTTTTGGAGGTGGGGGGGCTTCTATCTGCTTTTAAGACACTTGGTAATATTTGATTATTCCTATAAAATGTTCTAATGAGTGAAATGTAGGCTCTTTGAAGATATTTTAAATACAAGCCTCATTATGTGGTTTTGAGGGTAGGTGGGGAAAAGGGGGTGGTACATTTTTGTTGGTAGTTTTTTTTGTTTGTTTGTTTTTTACCATGGCATAGACAGTTTCTCTTTCTTTGTTGAGTAGGATTTTCTTTTAAAAATTCTTAAGTTTGTGCAAAATAGCCAACTGAAAAAGCACCATGAATCACTAAGTGTTTTTCAACAAGATTGCTTCTTAGGTCAGAAGCCTGTGATCTTTTGAAATGAATCTCTGGTAAGCAAAGGTAAATGCTGCTTCTCTTATCTTTTTCAGAACTTTTTACCTGCTTCATTCCTTAGTTAAGACAATGAAATTATTTGGCTGATGTGAAAACATTTCTAAGCTTCTACCAGCAACATAGCCAGGTGTGGTGGCGTGCACTGGTATTGTCAGCTACTCAGAAGGCTGAGGCAGGAGGATCACTTGAGCCCAGGAGTTTGAGGTTGCAGTGAGCCATGAGGATGCCACTGTACTCTAGCCTGGGAAACAAAGCGGGACCCTGTCTCAAAATAAAATAAGACAGCAACAAAAAAAAGGTAGCCTTAACTATCAAAATGTAAAATAGTTTTTGCAACTGGCGAGGTAAGTGAAAACATACACGAGAAAACCTGAGCTAATGTAATCTGACTAAATTCAACACAGAACAGTTAAGAATCTGTTACTTTGAGCCAAAGTTGTGCCTATATAAGTGGGTGGAGAACCACTCATTCAACTTGTTTTAATCTAGGATTTCAGAACAAGAGTTTGTAATACTTAAGTTAGGGATGTGAAAATAAAGAGTTCTGGTCACTTTACTGAAAAAAAAAAATTCTTAAGTTTGTGTATTTTAGAAAGAAAGAAATTACTTTTCCTTGGCTAATTATAGCAGTATCTCTCTCTATGCTTAATAAATTATTCATTTTAACCCAGATCTCTTATTTATTCTTTAAACTTCTCCTTTATTTGTTGTTTGGAATAGGAAAGATAAAACCAAACCTTTTGAGCCCCTAATGCATCCAGAATTAATACCCTAAAATCAGGTATTATTTTATTTAAAGAAAAAAAAAGAACATTACAATACTCTCCTAGTTCATTACTAAAAGCTTAATTTCTTTTTGTGTCTGTCTAGAATGTGATACATTATTTATGCAGCTCTCCCATACTGTCTGCCGTGGCATCCTTCCTTAAATATTAATGTAAGTGCAATAGTCTTTTAAAATGATGTTTAGTGCAACAGAGGTTTATTGGGCACTTACTGTGTGCCACGCTCTCTGCTGCTGGGTGCAGATGACAATGACAGAAGGGAGCCCTGCCAACTTGTCTGGCTTCTCTTCATCCCAACAATTTCCTGCTTGTAATGTCTACTTGATGTCTCGGTTAGGACATCTTCCACACTATAGCAGAACGGAAGTGTTAATATCTATCTTAACACCCTTGGCAGACTCCCTCTGCTCACAGAATAGAATCCAGACTCCTGGCCAGACTGCTCCCCTGCTCTCACCCCCCACCCCAGCTTGGAACCTCTGACTGCTTCCAGGCACTCCAGTCCCCGTCACACTCGAGAGCTTGTGTGATTCTCTCTGGTTGTGTGGCCTGTCTCCCTCTCCATTTGTACTTGACAAAGTCCTACGCATTTCCCCAGACTTACCTAGGCAAACATCAGTATGCCCCCAATTGTGGTCTGGGCATTGCTTCTGTCGTGTATTGATCTTTGCTTAGGCATTCAGTTCCTTGTCATGTCCCATGCACAAGTGCTCCTGATCCAGTCTGTCAGCCCCAGAACCTGACGATGCCCACTGCATGGTAGACCTCCAGTACTATTGCATTCACTGAAAAGCAAAACCAGACTGAAAATAAACTCAGTGGACCATCTTTAGGAAAAGAAATTCAATTTGAATGGTTAAAATATAGTCTGTAGGCTGTCAAGGACCCTGACAATTGTTTATGCATATTTTTTAATACTGGAAACTATGTTCTGAATTCCAGACAACTAATCCATAAAAGAACTTGAAGAATCCACTAATTTTCTATGATGGGCATTTATTCGTTTCCTAGGGTTGTTGTAACAAAGTACCACAAACTAGGTGGCTTAAGATAACAGAAATTTATTCTTTCACAGTTCTGAAGGTGAGAAGTCCAAAATCAAGGTGTCGGCAGGACAGCACTCCTTTTGTCCCTCCCTCTAGGGGACGACCCTTCTCTGCCTCTTCCTAGCTACGTGGCAGCCCTGAACTTCCTTGGGTATGTCAGCATAACATTAATCTCTGCCTCTAACGTCACATGGCTATTTTCCTCCTGTGTGTCTCTGTCTGCACTTGGCAGTCTCTGTGTGTGTGTGCGTGTGTGTGTGTGTGTGTGTGTGTGTGTGTGTCCAGGAGTCCCTGTTCTTGGACATAATAGTCATATTGGATTAGGGACCACCCTAATGACATCATCTTAGTTTGATTACATCCGCAAAGACCCTAATTTCAAATAAATTAGTTATATTCATAGACATTGTGGGTTAGAACTTCAACATGTCTTTTTTGGGGGGGGACACAATTTCATCTATCATAGGAATATAAAAAATGTCCCTCTCCACGACAGGTTGTGAGTAGT
>CM052451.1:12746895-12757785 GCA_028533085.1 Varecia variegata
AGAGGATTCCCAACAGCAAACCCTCCTGTCAACTCTCCTAATCGCCCCGGGCTGGCTGCTCCTGGTGCGGAGTGTGCCGTGCTCTGCCCAGACTGACTCACCCCCAGCAAGACAGACAGCCCTGTTCAGTCCTCCCACATTTTCTATCAGATAAGCAACTTTGCTTCCTCTGGGCAGGAGGAAAATAAATGGTCAGATTGAAACAAAGAGGTACCCCGAGCTCCCACAAGAAGAGAAGCATCAAGGAAGGAGGAAGGAAGCATTCACCCCTAACACCCCTGCTTCTTGTTCTCTTAACTTGTCCTGCTTATGACTTGACCCACACCTTCGAGAGGTTCCTCCCTGTGAAACCGCTGTCCCTTTGGATACTCTTCTGGCACCTCTGAGGGGCAGTAGAGATTTTGTCCTACAAGTCCCTGACAGGTGCATCAATTAAATCAATTCCCTGTACTGAGGGCTTTACATTTACTTTCCTCTTTCCAACCTCAAATTCTATACAGCCACATTCCTCCACTCAGTTTATTAGAGGTGTGCAGTGAGATCCAATGACAAAGTGAAGATGCCAGTGACAGAGAGATTCCCTAAATTTTGAATAAACTCTCTGCCACCATCAAGTTCCCAGGGAAAAACTAATTTTAGGATTGAATTCCCTTGCAAGCTAAAGTGCAAATGTGTTGAAATCCAAAGTTGAAGTCTAAAATCAAATTCTCTTGGCCCTTTCCTACATTAATTAATTCAACAAATGTTTATTGAAAACTCAAACACTTCTGAGTGTTGGGGATATATTGGTGAATAAAACAGCCCTCCCTCACCCCTCCCCCCCCAAAAAATTCTGCCCATCTGGAGGTGCCATCTTGGAGGTGTTCAGTTTACGAATAGCCACTCCCCATGGCCCCCGTGCTTCCTGGGGGCTGCTGCAGCCTCTCCTGGGGGATTCCTTGGACCTCCAGAGCCCTGCTTCATCAGTGCTGTGGCCAGCGCTCGAATATTATTCCTACCTCCTTCCTCTCTCTGAACCACTTGAATAAATAAGAAAAAGTAAGGTAGATAGATATTATAGGTGAAATTATAGATGAACTATAGTTACAGATTCTGTAATTATAGGGATTTGTTTCTACTTATTATAGATGGATTCTAGAGGAAAGCTAGCTTGAGGCTCAGAGCTGTGTTGACCTCTCCTGCAGTCCCTCCCCCCCCACCCTCCCCACGGCAGGGACAGAGCCTGCTCTGGGGGGAGCAAGAGTGGACCTTGTGCTCTGCCAGCGGCAGGGCCAGGACTGGGATGAGGTGACTGAGGCACTTGCCTTCAGGTCCAGAATTTAAGGAGTCTCAAAAAACCCACCGATCATGAATGCTTTACCAAACCCAGTGCTTGCGGAGGTTATTGAGTTTGTCAAAAAGGTAGGATTTTAAGCCTGAACTGTGAAAAAGAGCAGTAAACTGAGGCTTAAGGTAAAACTATTACCTATCTAGAATGGTTTTAACAGGACATAGAGATTTATAAATACATTTTTTAATAATACATGCTAATGACTTTTTGTTCAACTGCTTTATTTTTCAATTTAGAATAACATAAAATTGGTAGTTTAGGTATTGTGCCAGTGTCATTTTTTTTTTTTTTTTATGTAAAGCAAGTTGAAGATCTGGGTAATATTTGGGGTTTTAAAGCCCACAGAGCTAAACTACTGTTGTAAGTTCTTAAAAACTAATGTGATTTTATGATTTGGAAGCTATAAATTATAACCGTATTTGTATTCATATCTTAAAGGACTGGCATGCCATATATCGACACAAATAAGAGATAAAATTGAGTTTTATATGGCTGTAAAGTAATGAAGCTAGTTTCCGTGTTTGACTTTTGGAAACAGATTTTTTATTTCATAATTATCATATGGTGTAGCAAGTTTAGCTATATTCAGTTGAAATTACTGAGCAAGACACTGTAGATAATAGCAGATATAGGAGATACCTCCTGATATGTAAGCCTCTGCTGAGTTTCCAGTTCAGTTGGTGAAATAAGGCACATAACTTTTGTATAACCTAACAGTAAACTGTTACTGACAACTGATTTGGCCATGTCCTGCAGTTTATTTCTCAAAGGTGGTTTCCTCATTTGTAAAATGAAGAAGTTCAAATTGGATCTCTAAAATTTCTTTTAGCATTGACATGGTAGTGATTATGAATTCTATTACTTGATTTTAATTAATATGATCCACTTTTCAGGTGTGTCTATTCATAGTAAGAAATAATGGAGTTTTTGTCTTTGAGGAATAATTTTTTTTAAGCAAAGATTTAGAAAGTAACCTAATTTTTTACAAAGGCATTAAAATTGTACCATCTATACCAGTGATTCTTTTCTTGGACTGTTTCTTCTAGTACATATTTACCAACTTTAACCTTGTAAATCATTATAAAAAGTATATTTTGGTAATCTTTTTATTCAAGAGGAGCTGCCCTGTTGTATTCCCCAAATCTTAGTAAGTGGGGAATTTCTTCTCTCTTGTCCAAAATGTTCTCTGAAAAAGATCTCCCTATTTTCCCAAATGGTTCTCTCAGAAAGGAAATTTGATTGTTCTACCTTGTTCTGGTAGATAGTGCTACTGAAAGAGAACTTGAGAAATTATCCCTTTGGATGAGAATGATCTGTTCCAAGTTTTTCTTTCTCCCTTTTTTTTTTTTTTTTTTTGAGACAGAGTCTTGCTTTGTTGCCCAGGCTAGAGTGAGTGCCGTGGCATCAACCTAGCTCACAGCAACCTCAAACTCCTGGGCTTAAGCGATCCTCCTGCCTCAGCCTCCCGAGTAGCTGGGACTACAGGCATGCGCCACCATGCCTGGCTAATTTTTTCTGTATGTATTTTTAGTTGGCCAGATAATTTCTTTCTATTTTTAGTAGAGACGGGGTCTCACTCTTGCTCAGGCTGGTCTCGAACTCCTGAGCTCAAACAATCCGCCCGCCTCGGCCTCCCAAGTGCTAGGATTACAGGCGTGAGCCACTGCGCCCGGCCTCTCTTTTTTTTTTTTTATTTTAACTTTCTGCTTTTGCTTTAATAAAAATATTTCCAGGACAGTGACACTTTGAAGGCTTTACAAATTATTGCAACTGCAGAACTATGAAGATTTTGATTAACAAGTCAGGTGAGATTAAGTCAAAGGACATGTGTCTAGAAGGTGGTGGAAGTTTGAGTTCCATTCTTAAAGTAGGCAAGGAATGAAATTAGCCATAAGACAAAATGGTCAACTGTTAACTTTCCTGACAAACTCCTGAGGGAAGGCTGGTCAACCCTTTCTTGTTCATGGCTTTATCTTCATGGTGATGGTGACTTAAAGCCATTGTTTTCTTTAGTGAATGGAGAAGTTGATCTTACAGTGAATCCTGGAAATGATAAGCTTAACTGCAGAATCTTTTTGGTATCCAAATCTGTGTACCACTAATTCCTTATTCTTATCTACAAAGGTAGAAAAGGCTTCAGGAAATTTATTTCATATCAAAACTCTCCTTAAGTATTTCTTATGATTACATGTTTGTGAGTTTTAAAAAATCTCTGTGCTCACCACTTTGAAATTTCTTTGTTTTTGTGAATTAAAACAATCATAAACCCAAGTAAACTAAACTGTCAAGTGAAAGTTGAATGATTGATGAGTTCTTTATTTTACTTTAACTTTACTAAAGTTATTTAGCCTTAACTTTAGTGGAATTTTACAACTATCGGGATTTTTTTTTTTTTTTTTTTTCCGAGACCAGGTCGTGCTCTGTCACTCCGGGTTGAGTGCAGTGGTGTCACCACAGTTCACTGCAGCCTCAAACTCCTGGGCTCAAAGGATCCTCCTGCCTCAGCCTCCAGAGCGGCTGGGACTGGTTGGGCATCACGATGCCCAGTTAATTTTTTTTTTCTATTTTTAGTAGAGACAGGATCTCATCACTCTTGCTCAGGCTGGTCTCGAATTCCTGACTTCAAGTGATCCTTCTGTTTCGGCCTCTCAGATGCTAGGATTACATGCATGAGCCACTGTGCCTGGCCAGGAATGTTTTTATCCTGTACTAATGTGGAAAAATGCTTGGGAGATAGTGCTGAACAAAGTGCATAAGCTTTAAAAGCAAAACTCAGATCATATAGATCTATTATATACATATATTAATATATGCATTATAAAGAATACACTCTCATTTTTTTCATATAACAATTTTGCAAATTATACCAAGAGCTTTAAAGTAATCTCATCCTTTTCCTCAATAATACTTTTATTTCCATGAAGTTTTTCCAAAGGAAATGCTGAGGTCAAAGATTATCAGGTTTTTAAAAAAATCATCTTCTGTACTTTGGAAGAGGGAGTTTAGGGTAATAAAACTTCCATTAATTGAATCTGCCTCAGTTTATAAAGACACGTAAGTTGCATGATTTATGCTAACTGCTTATGCTTGCAGCGTTTTTTGCTCATATTTGCTTATACTGGAATCTCTTATTGGCCTTCATGGGAGCAGAAAGGTGTAGCATGTTTAGTGCTTTTGGAAACTATAGCCCACAGACATAAATCTAAAAATGAATGGTACTTCTTGTTTTGAACATTGAGCTTGAACATATTTTATACCAGAGGATTAAACATGTTAGTTTGTATTTTGTAAAAGCCTTTTCATTAAGGTTTTAGCCAATAAACTGTTCAGTGATTCCTTTTGACTAAAGAGCTACATGGTGAAAAGATTTGACTAATTTGCACTTTCCATCAGTATGTAAATCAGGCTTCATTTAAGAATTCAGAATCTCTTTTTGAGTGTGTGTGCATGAGCGTGGGTGTATGCGCACGTGTGAACGTGCCGTGGAGCTAAACATTGCAGCCTTTCTGTACTCCATGAAAGGCTGGTTTCAGGGTGCTCAGCTAGAAACACAGAGCACTGTTGGTGACGATAGCTGATTGTTTCAGTTCTCCCACAGTTCCTATCCTGCTTTTATTCAGGTCACTGAAGTTTGAATACAGAAAAAACATTGCAAAATAGAAAAATGAGATCTACTCTTAATTCAGAAATTTATAGGTCACACTTAGAGTGTCATTTCCACCCCCACCTTGTGGATATCTTATTCAGAGCAGCACTGTGACATCTGATGACACTGAATACTAGGATGAGAAAGTCAGTTCAGGTGAATGTGTATGAATATGACTTGTTTGTAGTCCTAGCTTAAACATTTGGACCTTTTACACTTCAGTTTGACCAAAAGCATGGTAAAGTTTTAGTTATTTGCCAAAAGCCTTGGATTTGAAAGTTTTCATGGGTGTTTTTAAAGTTCTTATTTTTAAGTGTACAATTCAGTGGTTTTCAGTATATAATACAGCATTGTGCAACTATCACCATAATTTAATATTAGAACGTTTTTATTACCTCCAAAAGGAACGTCATCCCAATTGGCGGCTGCTCTCCATTCCCTTCCACTCTGCCCTTCCCCAGCGTTAAGAACCACTGATCTACTTTCTGTGTCTATAGATTGGCCTGTTCTGGACATTTCATGTAAATAGTGTTGTGTAATACTAGTCTTTTTGACTGGCTCCTTTCACGTAATATAATTTTTTCAAGTTGTAACACTATATCCATGTTGTGCCATGTATCAATGTTGCATTCCTTTCTATTGCCCAAGAATATTTTGTTGTATGCAGATACAACATTTTGTTATCTGTTCGCCAGTCAATGGACATTTGTGTTTCTGCTTTTTGACTGTTGTGAATAATGTTTCTATTTAGAATCATGTACCTTTATGTGCAAGTTTTTGTGTGAACAAGTGTTCTCATTTCTCTTTGGTAAATACTTAGAACTCCTGAGTCATACGTTGTCTTAGTCTACTCTGGCTGCCATAACAAACTTACCATACACAGAGTGGCTTAAATGACAGAAATGTAGCTTCTTACAGTTTTGGAGGCTGGAAAGTCCAAGATCAAGGTTCTTTCAGGGTTCCATTTCTGGGGAGAGCTCTCCTCCTAGCTGGTGGTAGACAGCTGCCTTCTCACTGTGTCCTAACTTGGTGGAAAGAATGGCTGAGTATCTCTTCCGCTTACAAGGGCACTAGTTCTATTGGATCAGCACTCTACTCTCCCTTAGGGGAGGAGATTATGGCCTCCCTTTACCGTAATCACTACCTTTAAAGGTTAGGTCTCCAATATAGTGACAATAATGGGGGTGAGGACTTCAACATATGAATTGAGGGGGGCATAATTTAGTCCATTGCATATGATAACTCTCTCTGTATAACTCCAACAGAGTACCACTTTAAGAGTCAACTTTTAAGAGTCGACAACTTTTTTTTTCTTTATTTTGGAAATGGCATATTTTAAAAATAGGAATGAAAACAGGGGAAGGAGAAATGCTAATTCCCTAAATCTTCACTGATCTTTAGCTCATTTGCTGGGCCTTCATGGTTTGTCTAATAATCATTCTTCATGGAAACAATAGTGGCCCCTTTTGAGAATGAAAGGTAAGGGACACTATTACTAGTTATGCTGGGACAACAGACATAAGGTGGGACTGTCTGAGGCAAATTAGGATGAATGGTCACTCTGTCAACTGACAAGAAGGAAAAACTATTGCCAGATTTAGCTTCCTACTCTCTTATGACAAGTGGAAGTCCCTGGGAGAAGGGAGGGAGGGAATGTCAGTTGTACAGTCAGCCACAGGGACAACTGGCCATGTCTACATCTCCCATTCTGCCCTGTTCCCTCAAATAAAAAAAAAGTATCTTTGAGAGAGGGTGGTAGATTAGCTAAATCATATCTTAATTACCCACATCAGTAGTTGTGGGTTCATTCTTCTGAAGGTGCTTACTGGAAAAAAAAAAAAAGTTGTGAATTCTAAGTGTGAAAATGAAATTAATCAAGGTGTGAACAGTTAATTTTTCTAATATTTACTTGAATTACATATTTTGTTTTTTCCAGGGAACAACAAATCATTTTGTCTTCAAAGCATCTTAGACTAAGAAACTTTCAACTGTGCTGAAAAACTTACGAGGTGGATAATTTTTCCTTCCCTCTCATTTGAAAGGAATTGAAGAAGAAATAAAATGGCAGAGGCTTAAAGTTAATATTCAGGATGAATGATGATAATCCAGATGATAAGACAGAAGATGAATTGCAATCCTTACTTATCAGTGATGGAAATACCTATGCATACAACCAAAACTCACCACCTGCACAAAACGTGTCAACCGGAAACGTGAATTGGAATTCTGCCAACCCAGATGACATGGTGGTTGAATATGAAACTGACCCTGCTGTGGACAGTGGTAAAAATATTTCTTTAAATCATCAGTGTGTTGAACTACTTGATCACCAAAAGTTTTCAAGTGATGTCATTAGTAAGCAAGTGTTAGATATGCATACAGAGTCCATTCCTCAGGCTCCAGCATTTGTTGTCAGTACAGAGAAGCATGAGTATCTGCCTAACAATTGTCATTCTCTAGAAGCAGTTCAAGACCAGAGTGTTAAGCCATCTCTGCCTTTTGTGTGGAAGCCTAATGATGATTTGAACCATGGAGACTACTCTCCTTCTTTGGAGCTAAACCAGACATTTGACATGGATAAAGTTAACTGCACCGTTATGTCACATCATGCCATTGAAGGGAGTCCGTCTTTGCCTACCACTGGAAATCTGCCACCGACCAGTATGAAAAGTGGAAATACATCTTCTTTATCCCATTCCACTTGGACGTCTTCCCATTCTGATAGGATGCATGCAAGAGAAACTAGTTACGACAGAAAGAACTTTGAAAACCCTCAAGCCACACCATTTGAGGCTCGAGACACAACTTACACAGCGGTTTCTGATGTAGTGATGCAAACTGAGGTTTTTGTTCCAGATATTGAAAATCAGTGTCAGTATTCTCCAGAAAAGGTCACCAGTGAGTACACAGATGGGTCACAGCAAAGACTAGTTGGAGAAAAAGAGATACAAGCTCCAACACCAGTTTCTGATGGCGTGAAAGTCCCCAATGGGTCCGTAGTACAAAAGTTCTTTTGTTTATCTAAAGATGAACCAAATAGTGACACACATTCACTGAGCTCATATGGGCAAAAGGAAATGGGCCAAAATCTGAGAGAGACAGTGTCCAATTGTCTTATTGATGATGAATGCCCTTTAGTGGTGCCAGCTTTTGATAAAAATAAAGCCCAAGTGCTGAGTCCAGAGCATAAGGTCACTGTGACTAAAGACACACAAATTGCCTCCAATGAAAAGGATTTGGAAACCCAAAATGGTACCTCAGAATTGGTAGTAAGTAGCCTGCCAGGACCAAATATGGTTTTGTCATTTGAACTGACCTGGGAGGCAGATAACATGGTCATTAGCACAAATGACACGGTTTGCATGTCAACACCAGTCCAGGAATCCAAAAACATAACCTTTTCCGTTTCACCTATTGAAGCGACAGAGAAATGTAAAAAAGTGGAGAAGGGTAATCGAGAGCTTAAAAACGTACCCAACTTGAAGGGGGCACCTGCGAACACGTCTAAACCTAGTCTCGGAAAATCAACAACCAAGACAAATACCCCAGTAGGCTGCAAAGTTAGAAAAACTGAAATCATAAGTTACCCGAGACCCAACTTCAAGAATGTCAAAGCTAAAGTTATGTCTAGACCAGTGTTGCAGCCCAAAGATCCTACCTTACCAAAGGTCCCACCCAAACCCCAGGTGACCAGTGTGTCTTCACCCTCGTCAGCATCGTCTTCAAGACAGTCGACAGTTTTGAGCAAACCACCAAGATCGGACTTGAGTGCAGACACGAAAGCAGAAATCCTGATTAACAAGACGCATAAGCAGCAATTTAATAAACTCATTACTAGCCAGGCTGTGCATGTTACAACTCATTCTAAAAATGCTTCACACAAGGTTCCAAGAACAACATCTGCCGTGAAATCGAATCAGGAAGATGTTGACAAAGCAAGTTCTTCTAACTCGGCCTGTGAGACTGGGGCCGTAGCAGCATTTTTTCAGAAGATCAAAGGCATGCTCCCTGTGAAAATGGAAAGTGCAGAATGTTTGGGAATAACACACGTTTCCAACATCGATAGGATTAGCCCTGAAGAGAAGGGTGAAAAAGAAAATGCGACACCTATGGAAAAACAAGAGCTAAAACAGGAAATTATGAATGAGACTTTTGAATGTGGTTCTCTGTTTTTGGTGAGTAAATTTTTTTTTTTTTTTGTATGCTTCGGGGGAATGGTGGAGAAAACTGCAATTAGTTAACCATTAGTCAATAGCATTGCAGATCTAGATTTGCAAATTTGCTTTCAGGTATTAATTCTTGGTCTTGTCAGTTAGTGCATATTAGAGTGTTAATAGATCACAATATAACAAACCTGTGTATTGGAAAAAAATGCACAATTTCAGTATTTTGTATCAGGTACCAATGTTCCTTTCAATATTATGCTAAAAAACCAAGTTACTTTAATATTTTAGTATAGTTATTTGGAATGAAATACCTGATATCAGCTTATATTTTATTTTTCAGAAAAAAGTTTGTTTATAAATTTTAAAATGTATTGGACCACATTTAAGAAATGGCTAGGGAGAGCTGGTAAACATAGCAACATAAAAATAACTCCTGGTCTCTTGTTACTGAGAAAGGCAACCCTGAGAAATAGAGCTGTCTTCTGTGAGCCCTGGTCTTGATTCTGCCTCTGACCAGCTAATGTACTTTTGGGCAAGTAATTCTTCAAGACCCAAAGGTGACAATTTTGTACTAGTGAATAGCTACGGTTTCTTGCAGCCCTACTATATTGATCCCTGCTACAAAAAATAAAATCTGTTTTATTCATGCATAGTGAAAAAGCAGTATGTTTTCCACAGCACCTGCCAGATATTGAGGGGTACCTCAATTCATTTTCTTTAAAGAATAAATAAATCATATGCAGTCCAAAGATTGCCTTTCTTGAAACATGCATGTGTTTTTGAGAATAATATGGAAAAGCTTAGTTTGTTGGGTTTTGAAGGGTTTGACAGGCTACTGTAGGGTGTAGTGTGCTCGTCCTCAGCTCTATTTTTGGCGGTGGGGACTTAGGTGTATTTTCAGCCCCACACAGGCTGTCCTTGGGTGCTTGTCCTCTGGGCCAGGAATGGGGGTAGGTGCCAGGGGAGGAAGGCAGGTGTGACACAGACAGCCTGCCCCTTGGAGGGCTCATGGCTTAGAGGAATGAAAGCCATAGCTTGGCAAGAGCTGAAGGGCTGTTTTAGAAATGTTTTCAGGGTGCATAGAGGCCACATGGGAGGGAAAGGTCAGACCCTTTTAGGAGATAGGAGGTTAGGAAAGACTGAAGATGTTCTTGAGCTGGTCAGTTTGGAGATGTTTTGGCTCTAACAATAAATCTTCTCTGTTGGAAAAAATGGTACACCAGTGATTTCTAACCTAATGAGTTAGTCCATTATTTCAGAACTCAGATTTTGTTTTTAAGTTCTCTTGAAGTCAAACTTAGAAAACTCACATCATTTATAATGTAATATTTTGCTGAATTAAATTACAATTTCTTAATTCTAATCAGCATTCTTAGTTTGGTGTATATAGATACACATAGAAACAAGACCTTTATTCCTCCTTAATTTATGGGAAACTTTTATTATGTATCAATCCCCGACTACCAGAAAAACTAGCATAAAGTTTTTTTAAATGACGTTCGAATATAAATTGGTTGTATAATTTTGAAACCATTGGCTTTTCTGATTTGTGCATTCAGTCTTAGCCTTATATTTCTCATGTGCAGGATGGAAGCCCGTTTTTCAGGGTCATGGTGTGGCATTGAAGTAAGGTAACAGAATCATCAGGTTGAAATCGATCCCAGTTTATCTTGGAGAAGCGCTACTTTTCATCTTAGGAATCTGGCGGTTAGGATTCATAATTGGATACGAAGTACTTTAGAAGTCCT
>CM052451.1:12758285-12931172 GCA_028533085.1 Varecia variegata
CCACGAAGCTGCCAGTCAGCAATTAGACAGGCTGTCACTCTGAGAGACCCCATTGTGCACACAGGGAAAAGAGACGTAACTGCAGCCGACTCTGCAAACAGTGGCCACAGTGTCTTACCAAGATGACAGAACAGAGGTCACAGCCACCTTGTAAAGGGACCCTGGGTCTGGCACCCCTCCTTCCTTGCCAAACTCATAAACACCAAAGCTGGAAAATGCTAGTAAGTGTGTCTTCACATCCCACCCCTGCTCCAACTTTTTTGGATCAACCACTTTGTAAAATCCCCTCCTAACACAGAGGAAGGATTCTGACATTTCTTTTTCCTGTTACTTTAGGAAATTTGAACAAAATATCTCTTCAGGTAAAATACACAAACATTTATTTTAAAATATTTTGTGTATTTTAAACTGCTCTCTAGCCCAGAAAGTATTCTTAATGGAAGACTTGTCCCATCTTGGTATCGCAGACTCCGTGTTTTGGCAGGTTTTATTCATGGATATAGGAAAAAAAGTAACTGAAAATGATCAAATAGAGTGCCTCACACTATAACAAAATAAATAAATAAAATTCTTTTTTTTTTTTTTTTTTTCCTTGTTGGCTCTGGGCCTGAGTCCAGCATGGAAAAGTTTAAGTCTCTAAATAGACTCTTTCAGGGAGGTTTAGATGGTGGTGAAGATGATATAAAGAGAGTGGCATGTCACCCTAACCTGAGATTTGATAAATATGTTCCTATGAAAAAATTCAAGTGATCAATGAGCTCCAGGGATTAGTTTTTCGTTAAATTATAAAGCAGCTGGCATTCACACTCCCTTGGCAGGTAGTCCAATGGGGGCTTGCTGACTGCAGGAATGAATGAGGGGAACTTACCAGCTGTCTAAGCGTCTTGCTTCCGGGTAACTGACACGCAACAGGCTGCTGAAGAATTCACGGAGCACACCTGATAGCCAGCTGCAGCCTGTAGTCACCAGTGAATTGCTGTGTTCTTGTTTCCTTTTGTTTTGTTTTTGAGACAGGGTCTCATTCTGTTGCCTCTGGTAGAGAATGCAGTGGCATCATCATAGCTCACAGCAGCCTCAAACTCCTAGGCTCAAGCAATCCTCCCGCCTCAGCCTCCCGAGTAGCTGAGACTACAGGCATGCGCCACCGTGCCCCGCTAATTTTTCTGTGTTTAGTAGAGACAGCGTCTTGCTCTTGCTCAGGCTGGTCTCAAACTCCTGAGCTCAACCGATCCTCCCGCCTCGGCCTCCCAGAGTGCTAGGATTACAGACGTGAGCCACCAAGGCTGGCCAAATTGCTGTTTTCTTGCTGTTTCAGAAAACTGTATGAGAATATAAATCCAAACTTCTCATATAACCTTTTATCACCTTTAGGCTTGTTCAGGAAGACTGTCCTTGAACTGAAACTAATATGTCAAAACTGCTCAGCTTCTCTGAATGAGAAGAGTGTTGAGGAGCGACATCAAGGATCCTGAAATTTTGGGGTGAATCAGACTTATTTATGGAACTTGTTAAAAACTAAGTAGGCCAGGCCTAAAACCTGATATTAAAAACAGCCTTAGAGTAAAACACATAATTCCTCCAAACTCCTGGTTCCTCTGAGTTACTCATTCCACTACATGGTGACTCACGTACAAACAACATACAGATGTTCTTTGAACCTGGATTTCAAAAGATCCATATTTAGAAAATGTTCTTATTCACCAAATTCCTTACATATTCTGCAAGTTTTCAAAATTTTATTTTTCCTGGTCCTAGTGATCTCTGAACAGCAACATGGAACTCTTGTTAAAATTTCATTTTAATTTGGCATTGCTTTCTTTTGCATAATCATAGCCTATCAGCTTTTGACTTTTTAGAAAAGAATTATTTAAAAAAAAATGTTTTCCTGCCTTTTCAACATGAGTAAATGCATGAGGACCTAAAACTCTTTTAAACCACATCTATTAGTATGGAACAAAAGTTCAAAGGGAATCGTGATTTTCCACCCGGGAGCTGCTTATTATTGTTTCAAATTTAACTTTCTTGTAACTAGGGAAACATGGGCTATTTTTAATTCTTTTTCAAAAACTAGAGATTAAAAGGCTAGTATTATCTATAAAGGACTTTTTTTGAGGAGTATGTGATTCCTAAGAATCTCAATTAGTTGGTCACCAGAAAAGGACAGAGAAGGCTTTATAAGTTGCTGACTTTTCTAAGGTTTCATTTTACAATTCAAGAGCTCTGTGTTCTAATATCACTCAACTGAAAAGAGATACTGTAGGTGTAATAAAGGAAGAGGGTAAAAGAGATGAAACAGCTGGCATATGTTAGCCACCTTAAAGAGCTCCAAAATTACGTGGTATTCCGAAGAATAAAGACGTGCGTGATGATTCCTGAGGGTATAATCATACTTTCTGGGAAAGAAGCCACAACAGAAACCAGTGAGCTAGTATCCAACAAAAGGCTATCTGTTTAGCACCCCGAAGAAACAAAAAATCAAATTACCCCCAAATCTAAAAAGTCTGTGTAACGTTGTCATCTTCTAATGAACTTCAAAATCTAGTTCTCCTACGATGTATTCCTGGCCCCATTCCAATTACTATATGACCTTGGAGAAATCTCTTTTGAAGTTTTCTGTGTCTATAAAACCTGCATAATAATACTATCTGTCCCAGATGGTTGGAATTGTATGAATTAATTAGTTCAAGCTGGAAAGGTCTTTGATAATGTTAAGTGCTAAGTATTGTTATTATTATAGGTGCAGGTGGAAGCAATGTCACACAGCACATCTATAATTAGAAAGGCCTAGAAACTGCAAAAGGTGCCAACACCCCAGGAGTTAAGGAGACAATACCCTGTGTCATTTTCTGCCGGAGACTCAGTCAGCTTGTTATGACCGAATACTTCATTTCCTTTTATCCTCTTTGAAAGGTTGGAGCTTGTCTTGGGCTTGCCTACCATGGAGCATATAGTTTTTACTGGCTGTATGTGCTTTTTAAGGCACTATTCTAAATGAACTGCTGACATCCATTAGAACACAGGGTACGGTCTTGGGTTTACAATGCTTGTTAACTGATCTGAGTCAAGGGAGTAAGAAAGTTCATCCCAGAAATACCTGTCATCTCAAAATGCAGAAATTTCCTTGATCTATAAAATGACAAAGAGGGCTGAACCTTCTTTTAGAGATAAAAGATTTTCTTTTTTTTTTCCAAATAAATAAATAAATAAATTACAAAGTGTAATGTGGAATCAAAATGCATAAAATAGGCAAAACCTGAGCTGTGCTGAATGAAAGGAAAGAGGCAAAGATTTTCCTATTCTCTGTAATAACCCCAAGGAATGTTATCAGAATCTAAGTCTTCCCTGAGCTCAATTTAGAGACCACTGGACCAGATCATCTCTAAACCAGGTTTCAACATCTAATTTTTGAATATTCTAACTACCAATAACCTTAAAAACCTGCACTGCTGAGCTCTTGTAGAAGATAAAATTTACCTAGACTTATAATTCATTTTATATGCGCTCTCCTCTGGAAAACCATCTGCTCTCCTCTCACACCTTCAGCTCTTGGTCAAGGTCACACATCCTCCAATTTGCCATTTCCACATTCTTTGTTTACCTTCTTCTCCATCATCATTACCATCATCATAGCAAATATTTCTGGAGCACCTATCATGTGTCTACCATGGTATTACTTCATTTAATCCTTACAACATTACCATAGGATAGTTATAATATTATTCACATTTTACAGATGAGAATAATCAGAGATGTAAAGTAGTCTGTGACCTAAAAAAAGGCAAAGACAAAAGGTAAACCCCAAACAGCCTGATGCTAATCTCCTTGGGCAATAGCTAAACTCCAAATTATCTTGTTTGTCATTTGGTGTAGAGTAACTGCCTATATGTTTACTTGTTTATCTTTCTCCCCAACTAGACCTGTCAGTTCTTTGAGGGCAGGAACTCTGTTATGTTGATCACTACATCACTATGACCTCACCAACACCAAGCACACAGTAGGTGCTCAATAATTGTTTGTCAGATGATCAAACTAACAGCCCATTTCCCCAAAAGGATAAAACAATTTGCCTGTGGTTATTCAAAAGAGTAAAATACTAGCTACATTAGAGTGATGGTTAATAAAGCTTAAAATGATGGAAGATTTAAAAAAAATATTTCTAATAGAAAACACTAACCTTTGAACATTTGGGATGAGGATACTTCTGTGGCAAAACCTAACTTCTTATTCTGCTGGAGACAGTCAAATTGACACAACTTTGGGAATAGAATTCAACAATTCCTCTTCTGCAAGTTTATCTTAGAAGATAATTCAAAACACAAAACAAATCCTTTGTGTAAAAATATATTCATTACAGCATTATTTGTTATAACAAACAATTGGAAATAGCCTGAATACTTAAAACCAATTAAAAATTTTTTCAATGGTCAAAAATTGTGGTATTTAATAATAACCATATGATGAAGTTTTAGAGAATCTTCAAAATTGTGTATGAAAAGATATTTTAACAACTTTAGGATATAGTTAGCTCATAATACTGTAGTAAGTAAAGGAAGAAAAATTCAATTCTACATTAAATGTGATTCCCTAACTATTATTAACAAAGCAAAACAAAACCAAAAACTTATCCCCAAATGGTAACACAGTTTATTTAGCTCTAATTGATGAATAGCATTCTTTTCAACCCCTGCTTTTTAAACATCTCTGCATTTAAATTTTTTTTTACAGGAATATTTTATTCTTAGATGAAAAATAAACTCTGTTTTTTTTTAAAAAAAATAAGTTATTAAAGAGCAACCAACTAGTATCACAAGGGCAGTTAGGTTAGATTTAGGAAACTCTTCCAAAAATGAAAAAATTTTAGAGGCGCAAACTTGGTTGTTGAATTCCTAGAGTCAAACTGCATGTCACTGTATGTGGTATGTTATAGCACATACACACAATCAGTTCCCCAACTGTCAGAAGTCAAGAAGACACATGTATTGAAATAAGAATTGATGTGATATTCATATTACTTCTATTTTTTTCTACAGCAGCTTCTGCTAATATTGAAAGTTTTGAATTCAGATGATAAGGTAAATATTTGGGCTCATGAATATATTAAATACATACTTTATTGCTTATAATTTCACTTTTCTCTCTCCAGCCAGATTCAATACGACCTACATACAGTGCTAGAAGCTTTTTCACTGCATCTTACCCAATTTAATTCCTACAAGTTTCTTAAGCCAATTTGAATGTCCACCCTTGACAGATGAGAAAACTAAGTTTCAGAGAAGTGATCGGTCCAAGTTCAAGTCGTTTTTCAGCCTATGAATTCTGATCTGCAGCACCTGAAAATCTTTTATAGTGTATCAGAGCTGCACCATTTTATTCTATTAAAAAAACTGAAAAGTAACAATAAAAATATTTAGTAAAACATTAAAAAGTAATAAAAAAACTAAAAGTAATAATAAGAACAATTCTCATTTTTAGAGAAACAGTAGTCCCTAGGGCTTAGTGACTGGAAAAACAATAATTAAATTATTTTTATATTACTTTTTATTTCTATTACATCAATTTTTTCTATAGTGTTTGATGATTGCCATGTACTGAACAAATAACATGGCCTTTTGGGACAATGAATAACCAGTATAGGATTCTTCTGGATTGTGTTTAAACCTGCAATAAAAAGAAATGAGTACAGACAAGTCATGCATGCAAAATCAGAAGCCTGTGATCTTCTAGACCACAACCATTAGGACTTCTCAAAACCAAGCTGGTATATGTGCGAACGTGTGTGTGTGTGCACGCACATGCATGTTAAGGAACATGTATTTGATGGCGTTAGAACTCATAATTTGGAAATCTGTTGTGAATACCTTAGAAAAGAATGAATGAAAGGTGAAAGGATATTTAGCCTTTTTTAAAAAAATACAAGCTGGGTAAACCTATTTTCACATGATTTTATAATAGCACTCCTTGTTTGTAGTGACATCTTGAGCTTATAATGAGCCTCAGTATTGTTCTATAAATTAATCATCTTTAAAAAAAAGAAACATCTCCCATACAGGCTGTGAGTTCCTCAAAGGCAAACCAAGTTTACGTATGCTGTATTTACAACACTTAGCACTGTTTTTGTAACACCATAGGCGTTTGATAAGTATTTTCTTTTTTTTTACTGTTGGACTGGATATATTTTCAAAAAAAAAGTATATATCTAGTTTTTTTAAAAAAAATTAATTCACTCAACAATCACATCCAAACAGACTTATACTATCCATGCAGATTATAGACATGTGTATATGTGGATTGAACAAAAATTCTCTGGCATTGCTATCCAAATAGAAATATAATACAAGCTGTATTATATGCAAGCTGAGTCCTTGTTCCTGTAAGATGAATAAATCCCTATTTGTTTGGACTTCTCTAATCAGGTGATTTATACCTTACAGCTGAACACACTCTTAACTAGATATAAAAATGCTGCATGCCGTCTGTCCCTCTTGGAACTTCACCATGCACATTGGCATATTAAAGGACCTGAGAAATTCTCAAAACAAGAAATTTGTTGAATTTTGTTTAATGCATCATCTAAATGTATTTGATCAAGGAGCGCTTTTCTTTATGTACTAACTATTAATATCTCGTAGAACTTCGGTTCTCCACATCCTTGCTTTTCCAAGTGTGATTCTTATACCCGCAGAATCTCCATCATGTGGAAACTTGTCAGAAAATCAGAACCTTAGGCCCCACCCGAGAACCAGAATGTACCTTTTAACAAGATCTTCAGATGATTTGTATGACATTAAAGTTGGAGACGTGCTGCTTTGGAAAACACTAGTTTAGAGAATAAAGTACAACTAACTTTAACATCTTTATATGACCCATGATTTCAAAGGCATCTATTATTATTGTCTGTTAATGTCTACCTCACTAATAATCACACCTAGTTCTTATTGAATGCTTACTCTGTGCAAAGTATTATGCTAAGTGCTTTCCTTGTGTACTCCTCAAAGCAACCCTAAGAGGCAGGTGCTATTATAATCTTTGTCTCATAGATGAGCAGCTGAGGCTCAGAGAAGTTAAGTAGCCTCCCCACGGTCACACAGCTATTAACCGGCAGAATCCTTGGTTTACGGATTTAAGGATCACTCAACTACACTGCCTCTCTGACGTTCTTCTGTTTCCATGCACTTTCCTGCTTTGAGTACTTTACTCATGTAATTCCCTCTACCTACAATAATCTCCCTATATACACCTAGTTGAAAGGCTGTCTTTCTGCTCTGCACCAATCCAAGTTCTACCCAGAAGAAGCTATACGATGGGGGCCAAATATTTGATTTAGCATCAGAAGACTTGGATTTGGGTACTTGTTCCCCTACTTGTAACTTTGTAATTTTGAGCAGTCCCCAAAACTCAGATCCACAAATTCTCAGCTCTGTTAAACAGAGATGATGATACCTCATGGGATTGGCATAAGAATTAAGCTGAGGCCTGTGAAAGAAGTGTAAAACCTACATAAACATCCTAAAAATATGAGTAGTGTTTTATAGTGATTGAAATCCTGGGTTGTGCTTAAGAGTTTCAGTGCTGTAGTCTGAGACCTGAGTTCAAATCCCAACTCCTAATATTTATTGTCTGTGCAGTTGATTTGGAAATCCATTATTTGCTGAATTTTGTCATGTGTTTTGTCAATTGTGTTCATAATTTATTATGCATTTGTGCTTGTAGCTCCTAAGTCATGATATACATTCTATGCTTTTTATTTTTTGTCCAACACAAACTCTTGTCATAGTCCTTTGCACACAGGAATTCAATAAATATTAACATAATCTATATTTATTTGGTGAATACTCCATATCTGCTATACTTAAAGTACATTAAGTAATAAAGGCAAGTAAGGAGAATGAAAAGGAGTACACACAACAATTGCCATTGTTATACATGGGTATGTTCAGAATTGCTATTTTCAAATCATTGAAAACCAAGAAGAATTGCAGAAATGAAGGCCCAACAGGGACAATTAAACAGTATTTGGAATAAAATCATTTGGTCTAATTTTCATAACCACAGACTTCAAAGAATACCACCACCCGTGCCAGGTGTACCAGACAATCCCGTTGTCCGTCTTAGCGGTGTAGGGGCCACTGTAGTACAAACCATTCAGGTTTGCAGAGTGACATCTAGTGGGAGGAAAAAAAGAAAGAGAACAATCAGAGTAGAAAAATGCCATTTAGAAACCCTTTTATCTTGCTAACAAATAATCAAAACTTTTAAACTATGGATTCTGCCATTTTGCAGACAAGTAAATATTTATTAGTTTCCAAAAGCTGAGAAATTTCTGGGTATTTTAAACCGGTGAGTTTTACTGCCATAACGAATGTGAGGCTGAAACCTAGGCCTCTTGTAGGGTGCTGAAAAATAAGCATTTCGGTTCGTAATAGCCTTTAAACAAAAAGCAAACAAAAAACACGCTCTTGTAAGCTCCAGCCTTACAAACTCCTCACTCAGAACAGTGTTAACTTCGTACTTAGCAAGAACTAAGGTTGTGTTAACAAAGCAAGGTGTGGACAAGGTCCTCTACTGCCAGCTTCCCTGGATAATTTGCACTTACATGTTCATCAGTCTGCTGCCAAGACTCGGCTTTCGTAATTCAAACTCCCTTTCTCCCCTTCTTTCAATTGCTGGCATATCAATTATTTTAATCTCAGGGGTAAGCAAATAAAACCTAAACCACCATTTAAACTTTTCCCAGCCATTAACCGGTAATCACTTGTCTGAGTAGCTGAGTTAATTTTTTACATATATTGCACCCATCTAGATAAGTTGGTTAGATTATCATCAATTAAAAAATGTTCCTCTTCCTCCTTTGGAGTCTTTAAATCTGTCCTTGATATGTAGATGATAATTTTCCATATTGTGTTGTTATGAAATTAATTACTGTGTATTTCTTTGATATGATCAATGAAAAGGTGTCAGAATTAGGATATAAGGAGAACATTCACAAGAGACAGTGCTGAACATCTATGGAAAGAACCCAAATTATGAAATCAACGAAGCCTATAATTTATCCATAAAGCCTGAGTGACTGGCTTGGATCACTTATCAGCTTAGTGATTCCCTCCTGCTGACTGTTCTGGCAGTTCTTCTAATTGAAAAGGATGTAATTTATTGAAACCATGTATGTTAAATCTGCAAGTGTCAAGAGCCTACTGTGTTTTTAAAACAGCATGAAAAACATTAAGAAAGAAAATACTGTAAATTGAGCCACCAGAATATATATTTTGGCATATATTTGTCTGTCTAGAGACATCTGCTACACACACTTTCATATTTGGTCTGTGATTTAAATCCCATTAGGAAACTGACTCTATGGTCAACATAGAAAACCTATGTATTCTGAGACCAATTTCCCAGTGCCCTTCAGTTTCTAGAACAGCCTGGATTTGAAACTAGGCTGGGGGACGATTGGGGCTCCCTTGGTGAAGAAGTAGCTGCGTGCATTCACATGAGATGCTACGTCAACAAAGCAGAGAGCACATCAATGCTCGGTGATTGCTTTGCTATGTGGAAAAAGAACATCTTATAGGTGGGTAATAATTGTGAAGTGCCAACATTTCATGTAAATTAGTAGAACTATGGGACAGGACCAAGAGTAAGGAGGAAGAAAGAGATGTTAGTGTCAAACTGCAGTGGCAGCAGGCATGGTAGAAGTAGCACCAAGTTTCTGGAACAATCTACGTTTTCTCCAGCTTTTCTGATTTTCCAACTGCACAACCTTATCATCTGCTTTGACTCCAAGGATAAGGCAGGCTTATGGGTGGCTCCATGGGTGGCTCCAGCCACCGAATTGCCTTTCTTTATTCTCCCTGAGCCCATGTCTTTGAAGGCAGGTAAATCATTCATTTACCCACATTAACATGTATGGCAGTTGTCACAGGGGTGCCATACAGCCAATCAGCTGGATAAAGCACACGGCTTTGATATCAATATTACTGATTATTTCTGCATATGGAATTCTGTTCAAGATCAAACATTACTGATGCTTGCAGATGAATTCATGAATCACAGGTAGGTTTTGCATAATGCTAACTTAGAGGAACAAGGGAAAGGAAAAGGAGGAGGAGGAGAAGGTGAAGACAATGGGTTTTAAAAGAACAGAAAAACCACCAGGAAAAGACTACTACCGCCTTTGATTTGCGAAGCAGGAAAAAGAACTTTATTTCTCCCTTCACACTTGCTGCAAGTACTCCAGTTTCCTTACAAGTGACTGAGTGTTACATGGACTCAAACTTTTTTTTTAAAAAAGGCAAAATCCAGAAAAGACTACTGTTTTTGCAACCACAGTAGTCTCCCCTTATCTACAGGGGATACCTCCCAAGACCCCCAGTGAATGCCTGAAACTGCAGATAGTACCAAACTCTATATATATACTATGTATTTCTCTATCTGATAACAAGGCGGCTACTAAGTGATTAATGGGTGGGTAAAGAAAATAAATGAAAATTTAAATGTCCAAATATTTTGAGGTGGCCCCTGTCTTCTAAAGAGGAAAGAAGACGTTCAAAGCTCAGACATTGCCTAACGGTTTGAGCACATCTTTGCAGACATAGCAGGCCCGTTGGGTCATTTTTAAGGAAGACTACGTACGAAGTGTCCATGCCTTTCTTAAATTTGTGATTACAACAAGTGGAGCTGTCTGGAAACCAGCTTAGGTAAAGAATAGTTAAAGGAATCAGGGGTATTTGGCCTAGAGAAGAAAAAATATTGAGGAATACGGTAAATACCTTCTCATCCAGGGCATGAAGAATTTTGCCAGAAAGGAATTATAATTACTCTATAGCTGCTGAGGAAAAACCTGTTGAGCAGGTTTCTGGTCCGTAAAAGAAAAAGCTTTGTACAATAAAAAATGAATGAATTTGCTGATAAAATAACATTAAAGTATTCAGGCAGAGTGTAGAATTAGGTTTCAGGAATATTGTAAAGGAAGCTTCTGCATTGGGAGAGGCTCAGATTCAATGAATTAATTAATGAAAGTCATGGTGATTGCAAAGTTGTACTACGTAGAAAAAATACAGCAGTAACCATGGCTATTCTGTGGCTGTTACACAGGAAGGTGAAGAACTAGTTGGTTATTAAAATGCCACAAATATCTTTCATATCTCTATATGCTCTCCATTTCTTTGTGTCAATTTGTGCCATTCTATTTCTAACTCATCTATAATTCAGGTTGCAAACAATCTTTGTAAAAGCAATAATTTGATTTAGTTTTATGTCATAGCTTTTAAACTTCCCTAATGTATACAATGAACAAACCCTCACAAATATTTTATTGCCTAAGAATTCTAATAAGGATGATTACATAATAATACTAGTATTACAAATAAAGATCGGAATTATCTCATATATTATAATTAATGCCCATCAGTGAGATATCATCAATGCCATTATAACTATGTCCATAAAACACCAAACCTGTTAAACCACCAGCCAGACTGATCTTCCTCGGCACAGTTCCCTTCATAGTTGTCATGGTCTCTGTCCCATGTGCTGAATTTCATTCTTTGGTGACTCGCCCACCACTGCACCTCAGGATGAAATCTCCCTGCAAGGGAGTCTCCAGCTGTTCCAGAATATTCCCCGATATTCAACTCATAAGAATTCTAAAAGACAAAGAGGCAAGTTCTACTATCAGTAGTCACTATTTTAAAAACATGTTTATTTAATTTAAAAAAGAATGAGCTCTATTGTATATTTTTCTTTCCACTGACTTCAGGGCTATACTGCAAATTTTAAGCGTTAATTTGTGGTGTTACTCATTTGAAAATTCTAGTACCTTTTCATCTCCAACTTTGAAATTTTTATATTGTGCATAACGGCTATTTTTTTCAAAATCTGCAAGGTCGATTTTTAAAGTGTAGTCATCTGGAGAGAAAAGCAACAAGAAATTGTAATTTTTAAAATATGTGACATGACATTAACCACTTATGCTTGAAACCATTTCCTTCTGCCAAGAATCAGTTTTCAAAGAATTAACTGTATTTATAACATGAACATTTTATTGTGTAATTTACTTGAAAAAAATGAGAACACGAGATTAAAAGTAAAACATTTCTACTAGGTGTATCATAGGTAAAAGGTAATGCAATTCACTTGATAAGGAACAATAGAAAAAATACGTTATTATTTAGTGAGATTAAGAAATCTAACAATGGAAGGGTAGACATTTTAAAGAGTTTAATAGTTTATCCTCTTTTTCTTAATTTCAATAAGAATGTTGATCTTAAAAATAAATAATGACTATGAATGACATCTTTTACTCTCTTGTAGACAAGCTATTACATTGTCATAATGTAATTGCCATTGGCTGCATGTGCAACAACTTGGTCATTTTCCTGGTAGTATAAAAGATCAGGCAGCAAACTTTTTAAGGATGATTTGAGGAAGAGATATGAATCCTGGTTGTTATCTGAAAACCTTCCATTGATAGTGGCTCATAAGATTAAGAGAGTGTTAGCATCAAAGTGTATAGAAATGGATGTTAATGGAAGAGAATTTCAGAGACAGTAGAGGAACATTCTCAAGAAATGCTGTACTACCAACATTCTTGATGGTACTACCAACCTTCTTGATAATTATTGAAAAATACACTAACATCAATGACTCTGAGTCAAAAGGTATTTCTGTAGAGTTAATATCTGAATGTGAAAGCATTTTATGAATACTTTAAACAATTTATTTGACATGTATTCTTTTTTATATATGCTAAAGAATGATATGTGATATAAACAAATTTCTATAAAAGAATACTTTAATGACTGTAAAAATTCTAGGTGATAAAAGAGCATTATCTAAAAAAAAAATAATGACTGAAATACTTGCTATCTTCAAGTAAACATTTTTTCCCCATTGGCCGATTGTTTGCAAATAACAGACTATTTCTTTTTCAGAAACAGAACTATTGTCAGGAGTATAGAAAGTTATAAAAGAAACTGATTATTAGATCATATATGTTCTACCCTCTTACTTTGATAAATAAAATACCACAATGACCTGTAAGGCCAGGTTGGAATTTAGAGTCTCAGCCCCCTTGGAGTTCCAAGCCAGAACATGGAGACCCAGGGAGAGAGAACCCTTGTGTTCTACCTCCCAGGCTGAGTCTATGGCCGGCCTTCCTTCTCTCCCCATCCATATCTTCATCACGCAAGGGGCCTTGGACACACTTGTGGACATTCCAGGCTGCATATCCAAGCTCTGTTCACACCCAGAGTAAAAGCTGTTCTTTAGCCTCCTCGCAAACTTAGGGGTGGGCACACCAGCTGCACAAGAGGACAGACAAGGAGGAGGCCTGTAGGGGTCTTAGAAACAAGCTCACAGCTGTTTGGGCAGGGAATTCTGGATTCCTCGTTACTGGAGCAAGCTTAGGAGGGGGTGTGGGCTCCTCTTGGGCTTGCTGCTTCGGCACCATGGACTGGTTGCCACATTGAGCTCTCTAAAGGCAGTAAAGGTCAGGTGAGCCAAGACCGTGAGGTGAAGGGGAGCAATAAGACAGGCTAAGTCAACTGTGCTAAAAAATAAATTTGTGTTACAGGAGAGATACAAAGTCGCTCTCAATTTTTTTAAGTAACCATCTAAATATCTCTTTGATCAATAAGTCAACAAAATTGCAGTTATAGGCCATTTCTCAATTAATTTTATTACAAACACTTCTGGTCAAAATTTATGTAATGAGGATAAAGCTGTTTTCAGAGGCAACGTGCTAGCCTCAAGTGCTGTCATATTTAAAGGATGCAGAGACAAAGGCACTGCCTTTTGCTGGGGATAATGTGATGCACAGTTGTGAGGTCTTGTACTGATAAGTACATTTTTGCTACCATAAGAGTAGCCAGCCTGAATTCCAAATCAAAACATGAAGGGGAAGCAGATTCGTTGGCAAAGTCCATCTGGGTGAATGTGGACATAATAATAACTTGAAAAATAATAAGTCTGAATTTCGTATATTTAGAAGGAGCCAAGGGTTACTGCTTTGGAGTTTTTAACAGTTTTAATAAAAAAGCAGATAAATATTAAATGTGCAAACAGAAAAAAAGCTGGTATGATAAATGTTATATATCTGGCATAAAACACTTATAAAGTTCGGATAATAAATACATTGAAGAAAAGGAAACCTTATATAAATTTGGAGAGCACTGATCACAAGAAGGGCAAACAAAGAAAATATTAGACTTCTAGGGTTATACGACCTCTCTAGCTATCATTCTAGTGTCTCATAATTATAAACCTACTGTTATGAATATAGAAACACCAACAACTTTCCTGAACTTGGATTGATGGATGAGTGGAGTAATGAATAGAAGGATGTGGGATTAAATGAGCAGAGTAAAATGTTAATGTAGAACTGAGGCGGTAGGTTAAAATTTCTTCGAAATTTCTTGTATCTTGGAAAACATTTCAAAATAAAAGATGGGGTTGTATGTGGAAATGAGAACATTTAGTATATTACAGTATTTGATTGCAAAAAACAGCCCCAATTCCCCAATTCTTCACCTTTCCCCTTTGCAATATGACTTTGTAACTCCTCCTATCACCTATGTCCTTTCCCCTTAAATCTGAGCTGGTCCCGAAAATTGCTTTCCCCAATAGAAGGAAGCAACTGTGTGCCAGTTTTGAGCTTAGGTTGCAAGAGATTTATGTGCATCTAATGTCTTTTTTGGAATTCTGCCTCTGCTACAAGAACAAGTCCAGGCCAGCTAACTGGACAACGAAAGACCATCTGGAGCAGAGCTGAACCCTTCATCTGAGGCCAACCTAGAGCAGCAACTTCAACCAGGAAGTTGATTGCAGACCATGAGCAAGCCCAGCCCTGAGCAGCAAAATCACCCAGCCAACTTGCAGGTTTGTGAGAAATAATAAATGGTGGTTGTTTTTAAGCCACTAAGTTTTAAAGGGGCTTGTTACACAATATTATTGTGGCAATAGAGAACCATTGCAGTGTATATAATCTTCAGGCACACAAAGCATTAAAAGAGAATGATTATGGGCTGGGCCACGCCTGTAATCCTATATTTCTGGGAGATGAGGCAGGAGGATTGCTTGAGGTCAGGAGTTCTAGACCAGCCTGAGCAAGAGTGAGACCCCGCCTCTACCAAAAAAACCAGAAAAATTAGCCAGGTGTGGTGGCGTGTGCCTGTAGTCCCAGCTACTCAGAAGGCTGAGGCAGGAAGATCGCTTGAGCCCAGGAGTTTGAGGTTGCAGTGAGCTATGATGAAAATGCAGCACTCTAGCCTGGGCAGAGTGGACCCTGTCTCAAAAAAAAAAAAAAAAAATATGTTATTACATTTCCTTTCCATAAATAGAAAATAAATATGAGAAAACAATGTCCCCCTAAGCCAACTCTAGTTTCTTTTCCTCTATTTCTAATTTTAAGCAGCCTCATTTTACAAAGAAGATTATTGCCCAAAAGTTTCATTGCCGTCTGTAAATCACAACAGTTATTGAATTAATTCTATTGCCTGTAATTGAGTGGAAAACATTTTGGTGTTGTTTTCTTTGTATTTCAAATAAATTTGATGCCAGGCAAACCTTACCTTGTGTGGTCAGTAAGTGAAGATTTTTATTACCCAGCCAATATTCACCATTTTTCTGGACAAAATTTCCAAAGCCATTTTCATAGTCATTCCAGCCTCTAAAAAATTTAAAGTATAAGCTGATTTTAGCAAGGTCTATCTGCAGTACCCCAGGTGAGCAACCTCCACTGCTACCCTCACCGCCAATATTTTCTTGATTAGCGAATTCACTTTCATATTCTTATTTAGAGAGAGTGAAATTCTAATTCATAGACTTCAAGACATGATCAAAAGATTTAACTTCCCCGTAATACTGTGAAATAAAATAAAATAAAATAAAATAATAAAAAAGAAAAAAAGATTTAACTTATAAATTTCACATTTGCTACTCCACACAAATTCATGTGTCATAATTAACACACCTGTTAAAGTTCTCGCTGCCATCAGATCGTCTCTGAATTACAGTCCATCCACCGCCATCAGACATGTCACAATAAACAGAGAATTCTGCTGGGCTCCGGACAGGTTTGATTTTGTAAAATCCACTGTTTTTATACCCATCATTGAAAATCTCTGAACAATCTGTTTGTAACACAAGGCAGGTAATGTAGTATTTATCATCTGTCTTCTTTGTTTTCTCAAGGGAGCCTCTGAATGAGATTACTCAAGACTAATAGAGACAGATGAACACATTATGTAGATAATCAGCTTTTTAAAACTGCATCTTCTACATCTTCCAGTGGATATTAGGAAAACCTAATTTCCTTTCCTAGCATGTGTCACGTGACTCCTTGATAGGAACACAGAAAAAAAGGAGTGAAATACGGATTTAGTTTCTCATTTCTGATTTTTGTGGAAAACAATTTAAAAAAATAAATTATATGTGTTCAGTTAGAGTATATTTAAGTGCAAATTATAGGTTTATCAGGCAGAAGAGTAGAATTTCTCTTTCCTATAAAGCTAAGAATGAAAGTTGAAATATAACATCAAACAAATAATTTAATATAGGTTATTTTGACTTAGAGCCTGATTCTGAATATGTGGAAATGAACCCAAAATAGTAATCTTATCAGATTCTTATACCACCCAGTCTCACCAACCCACTGAAATTTCTAACAGTCCACTCATTCTTGGATATTTTTGCTAAAAAACTGCAAGCTTCTACTATTCCTTTTTTCCCCTCATTTTTTCTTTGCTGTGGTTATTTCTTTGACCATTGAAGCAAACATAGCTACCAATTTGTCACCAAAAAAATAGTATTGGTTTCTTAAGCCTCTTGAGGGTGGGAGAAATTAATATCCATTGGGTCTTCCTAGGCTGATTTGTACAAACTTAGAGAATATGATGAATATGGACTTCTCTATTGTCTAGATGCCTAGGAAGCTACATTTTAGGATGATTGAAGTAGTGGGCCACTATAAAGAGAGAGTCTCAAGAAGACCCAGCTACAAACATTTGAATAAAAATACTGTAACTGAACATTGCCAACTTTTACATTTTACCCTTATCTTTTATTAATTTCCCTTTTTAAAAAAAGCTTTCTCTTCCTGATTGGATAATTCCATTCTTTTAGCTTATTTTTAAGTTCTTTCTTAATTTTTATTGTTTTGATACCAAATTGCAACTTTCTTTTGTTACAGATAAATATACCGCACGTTAAATAGGTTGAATAGGCCTTAGAAATCAGAAGAGAAAAGAAAATAAAGAACCTTAGTCATTTTATAAAGCCCTCACAAGGTTGAGACCAATCACATACCACTGCTTTGGTGAGATGTTTATCTTTGTGATTTAGGTTTTATTCATAAATTGATTTTCAAGATTCAGAAACACAGTGTTCCTTACACATGCTGAATTAAAAAAAAGGATCCTGTTTTGGCAATTAAACAAGAAGAAAAGCAATGGGAAAATGATTCCCCAAAAGTAGCTCAATGTTGTTAACAAGCTTACCTCTTGTGGTCAAGTGTATTGGACAACACTTTCATTAAAGTCTATAGATTTTAACCCCCTTAGGAAAGGAGCTCTTTGTTTACATTTAATCTCCTACCAAAGAACTGAATAGTAAAATCTCACAGGGTTCAGACTGTTTTCCAGGCAAATATGGAAACGATTAGCTATAACATTTGCCTGTGGAAAACTTAGTGAATACAGAAATTTCAGCCAACATTTTCTATTTATTTTCATTTTACGCCAACTGTGAGTTTGTTGTTTGTTTGTTTGTTTGTTTGTTTTCATTTTCCTTCTCCCCAGAGGAAAAACATAAGTTAAGATTTAGGGAAAACTTTCATCTGAAAAAAAAGCAACAAGAACAAAAATCCCAACAAATAAGTAAATATTAAAAAAGCACGAAGCACTAGTAGTTCAGCTGCTTATAGCACACAAGTTAAGCAGCCTGCTTTGGGAAATGTGGCTTAAACTGTCACAGCAGAAAGTTCAAGCAATGTAGAGTTTAAAATGTTAACTAGATATTTAAAACTACGATTTTCAAACTGTTTTGACCTGCTCAACCCCCTGGAGAATAGGTAGGGGAAAGGCAGGGTTAAAGAGCTCTGTGTTCATGGAATTTAAAAAAAAGAAAAAGCAACAGGATTTTTGGATACTTACATAATACTAGAGTGAGGCCAGGGCTTCCTGCCTTCTGTTTTGACAAACATGGCATTAAACTGGGAGATGTGCACAGTTTCTCTGATCATGCAGAAAGCAAGCCTTGTGGGAAGGCTGAATGTTTAAGCTCAGAAAGTGACATGACAGCCTGCCAAATGTCTCAGAATGGTGGCTGAGGTTCAAAGCTGAGTACCAAACTACCCCACATTCTAAATGCAAAAAACAAAAAACCAAACAAAACAACGGACAGCAATGGAGGTCAGCGGCCGCCACTCCACAGAGCATGCTGGGACATTCCAGAACAGGCCGGGCCACCACCAGCCTCACCCCCAGGCAACATAAGAAGCAAACTAAGAGCATAAAGGAAACCGGCTCTTTGGAGAGCACATATTCTTGTAGGATGGAGTGAGTGGGCTCTCTCTTCTGAAAACAAGGGAGGGAGGATATAATAATGTCCATAGATAACCAACATTTATTGAGTACTTATTTTGCACTAACTGCTATGTCAAATATATTAACTCATTTGATCCCTACAACAAATAACAGATATTCTTATCATTCCCATTTTACAGATGAGGCATATGAGGCACATAGAGGTTAAGTCATTTGCCCAAAGACCACAGCTAGCAAGATGGGCAGCTGGTCTTTGATACCAGGCTTTGGAGTCAACTCCTTATCCCCTTCGTATACTGCCTCAAGAGACCCACATAAAGATTGAGGGCTCCTGCAGAAGGGGACATGGTGCAGCCCGTGGTCTTGTCGACTGAACAGATGTAATGATGCCAGATTGCTGTGATTGTCACCAGCTAGCGTGAATTTGATACATTAATCTCTTAATTCATAATTCTATAGTACCCAAATGCTTAAAAAAAAGATACAGCTTAATTATATGTTGTATAAAACCATGTGATTTGTGCACTGTTTGCACAAATTGCTAGGTTGTATGTAATTAGGTGTTTTCTACCATGAGATGAATTAGAATTCAGAAAATAACTAATTCAGTAATAATATAGTAACTTGTAAATCAGAACAAAAAAATTCTATTTCTACAGATCATATATATGAATATTTAATTTTTTTAAATTTAAGGATACCAAAAACACAAACTTGGATGTGAGCAAGTTCTTATGTATTTTATATAGTATTATATAATATACATGTTATGCTATAATATATTTTTATTGGAATTTTTGTTATATACTTTATTTATTGAGTGTCTGTCCTTGGTAGGCTCTCTAGTACTATTTGTATGCTGAAAAACAGAGTATAATTGAATTGTATTTATATTTTGTATTTTATTTCCCCTTCTCTTTATATATGAAGAATATTAAGTGCAATTCTACTGACTTCTGGATTTTTTTTTAAGCTGTTATAGCCAGAAACAGTCACCTAGAATGCTTACCATCTGTAGTATTATTATAACACATCATATAATGGTTTGTCTGGGCTTTCTCCATCTGACTCTTCTATCTAACTCCTGCTCTGATCTTGGCATTTTAAATTCCTAGTAACTGATTTCTCGCCTTATTCCTTGGTGACTTCTTGTTCCCCAAGGTCTGCTCCCTAAACACAAGGACTCGATTTTTAGCTCTTAAGCCTCAGTCTTCGCATGACTGGTTGCAGAGTCCCAGTAACAAATGTCTACCTGCCAACGTCCTGCCATTCTTGACCCTTGAATCCATGTTGACAACCTGCTCAGACTGTGTTTAAACAGATATCCTGAGTCTTGAGCTTGATTTGCAATTTGGAATAATGGCACTTCACTTGCATCCATAGGGTTCCTTGACCTTGAGATCAGATTTGGACCTACTTTTGCAACCACATATCTGTAAGCTCATCCCTTGAAGGACAGCCCTTTGTTTCCCAAGCCTGCTTTTATCTGAGTGGTCTCTGGTTCCTCTTTGTTCCATGTTCCAGGAGCACAGGCCATCTTCACCCTACGTCCCCATGACTGCAGGCCATTGGCTCTGGCCTCCTTCTGGTCCCTAAGGGTGTGGGGGAGGGCAGTGGACTCCAAGGATCAAGGTTAAAGGATAAAGATGATGGTCAACAGAGGGTCAGGAGCCCAGGGCAAGGAGTCTGAGC
This sequence comes from Varecia variegata, assembly GCA_028533085.1. Taxonomy (NCBI): domain Eukaryota; kingdom Metazoa; phylum Chordata; class Mammalia; order Primates; family Lemuridae; genus Varecia; species Varecia variegata. The sequence goes on from CM052451.1 coordinate 12,778,517, forward strand.
AGAAAGAGATTAGGATCTTGGTGAAGAGAAAAAAAGGAGCATTTTGCTGAAGCATAGGCTCTAAGGTTCTCACAACTTTTATATCCTATACTGCTGAATATATGTAGAAACACAAAATGAAGATGTTTTTATTCCCACAAGCTTTGGTCTCTACAGTGTTTTGATTATAGTTAGATATATTTCCCAATTTATATTTGCTTATCTTGCTATTCCTCTCTTTATGTAATACCTTCGTTTCATTCACAAATATAGGATCGATTATGTCCCAGGCACTTCTGATAAGAAGGTAAAAGTGCATTAAATGTCCTCTCAGACCTTTCAAAGTGTCCAGTTAATTGGCCAAGATAGACTCATAAATGGAAATTATAATGTATCATGGTAGTGCTAAAGTCAACATATGAACAAAGTGCTCTAGATAGCATCATCTTTGTGACATTGTTTGTTTACTCTAAAAGATGCCTTTTACTTCCGGAGGAAGTCAAATGAACAGTTGTTGTGTTTTTTTCAAATGAAGACTTTTCTATAGAGAATAATGATATGTGCAGTGATGTGTATAATGAGTTGACAGTTTAAGATCATTTAGTGTCTGGAGAGATATACTGGCCTAATCAAAAGGAAAACTACCAAACCATAAAATATACATATGAAAACTAGTCTTTTATTTTCCTTAGTAATTCTGGTTCTTTGTCCCTTTCTGCCGCTTTTATTCTATTACCTTATTTGCCACCCCATGGTACGTTAGGGTTTCAGAAGGGAAAACTGCATAAATGCAACAAGGAAAGATACACAAATAAACACAAAGCTCAAGTGTAAAAATTCACAATTATAATCTGCCATTTGCACACTGATATTTGAACAATCTATTGTCCTGTTATCTTATTAAACTACAGAAATTCTCAGATATTTAGCATTCACATGAAAGGTCTCCTGAAGAGATAACAGAGAGAAAAGAGTAAAATTGATACAATATTTCATGTTTGTTACTGGAATAGGAAAAGCGCTTCAGCAAAACCTGAAGCGAATAAATAACTAGCACCATGACTGCACATGGGTGTATGATATAAGTTGTTGAAACACTTAAGAAAAATAAATGCTGACCTGCGTACTGCCTCTTGCCTCCAAGATCAATGACATTATTCTCGGCTCCATCGTCAAGGAACTGGACTTCCTTCTCGTGCAAAAGCTGCGCGATCTTGACCTGTTGCTGTTTGACCCGGGTCTCAAGCAGGCGCACCTGGGCTCTGAGCCGCGCCTGCTCCTGGGCGCAGTTCTCGACAGCCTGCAAAGTAATGGGCATTTCATCTTCATGGAAAACAAATCCTGCTAAAAATTGAAGTATGTCAATGATTCCATTTGATCTCCCATTTTAGAATATTATTTCAACCAGAAAGTGGTTTGAAAGTTCTCATACGATTTGCCATTTGAAGAAGAGGAAATTAGGGCTTATGCTAAAGTTCCTGAACTCAAGAAAGGAAATAATATAAAATGATCAGAATCACTGGGCTAATAGCTTTACAGTTGTCTCATTCGATCTTCATAATAATTCCATAAGGTAGGAATGGGGTCAACCCTGATGACAAGACCCCTCATGAATCCCCAATGGGTAAGAGGAGTCAGGATTTAAATCCAGTTCAAGGACCATGCTCTCAATCTCTGCGTGATACCAGCTATGTGTTTCCTAAACAGTAAAATGCTTTACAGAAGCGAATTGTATCGTTAGTATGTCAATCTCCAAGATAAATGAGGCTTTTCAATGACCTTTTGGTGTAAGTATGTTTTAAAAATATAATTTAATGTATATAATCTGATGACATGGCACCTTTATAAGGGATGCTCGTATGTATAGATCCCTGGGTATCGCACTCATTTATTTACCTGTTGCTAGAAATTCTACTGGAGTCACTTTCACTTTTATTTCTTTGTTATTTTTCCCTCTGCTACTTAAAAAGGGGTGGGAGGAGGCTGAAGTCATTTATGTTTTTTGAAAAGGCGAATCACCCAAGAATGTTACATGTGAAAGAACTTACCGGCTGCTTTCTAAAGTGCCAACTGTCTGAGCTGAGCTCTCTAAAGATGAAGTAAATTTGGTGGGGGAATTGGGAAGGAGAGCTGCAGAGGTGGGTCCCTTAAGAGGAGTTACTGAGGGCAAGAAGTTGCAATTTCAGGAGGGCCATCAGGAGTAGTGAAAAAGGGTCTCAAGACCAATTTTTACCATTTTCCCATTTTTACCTTGACATCTCTATTTTCAACTCATGTCATGATCTCCTGTGAAGTATATAAATGTTCACTACTGAGAAATTATGAATTTTAATATGTGATTGTCTTATACTACCTTTGTACAGATTATTTCCTAAAAGTCATTCAATTATAGTCAGACATATTTTCAAATTGACCTTTGCATAACTTCCTGTTCCTATCTTTCTGTACTAGCTTGTATTCATTCCATCAATATGAGGACCTACTGTGTTCCAGGGACTCTGCTAGGCAGTCAGAACAGCACAATTAGGTATTCCATGTTGGGCAAAGGGAAGAGGTAAGGTACACTGCCTTCCTATAAAGGATTACATGGAGTCCACTTGCTCAAGGCTTCTTGGGCGTGGCTCCGGAAAAAAAAGAAAAAAAAAGAGAAAAGAATAAAGGATTACAATTCAGACTATAAATTTCAGGAGGATAGAAATTCAGCCTCAAAACTCATTCATACAGCAAAATATATGACTGGAAGTCATATAACAATGGAAAAGTGGTGGCAGAGGCCTCCTTCCTCCCATCTCTAGGTCCAAGTCCCTGAACCTCTCCCAGCTATTTGTCTAGGATTATTTGTTAGTTGCTCTTCGTACTCTCTCCTAATCACTCTCATTTATCCTCTCTGAGAGAGCTATTTGCTTAGCCCTTTGAGTCACACAAGCCAAAAAATGAACAGCAAGAACATTGTGTGGTGTCTGGATCCTGTGTTGGTTTGCAACAGTGGGAAACTGGTTGCAATATTATTACATATAATGCACTATGTAATTTAAAAATAACTGAAGGCATCACAGGCCAAGTATGTCCAATCTTTATGAGACTGCATATAAAGGCTTAATAAGCCTATTTAAAACTTAGGAGTTTTCTTTCTCCCAGAACTTGAGTAAATGAGTATTTTGTCCTTTTTACTCATGAATGGAGGAAGGCATGAGTTCATTATAATTACTTCCAGATAATCTGGTTAGTTTACATGAATAGTGTTCAATATTAGAAAGCCCAAAGCCAATTTTAATTACGATGGACAGTTTTAAATTCCTAATATTACATAACTGGCCAAATGACTCCAGTGAATTAAAAAAAGATTGTACTTATTTTTTGTGGATACTGATTTTTACTTAAAAATTTTTTTAAGTACTTGGTAAATGCTACTATTGCCAGGTACTTCTGCAAAACTAATTCCTTTTCTCCACTTAGTTAAGTTTGTTCAGGGGCAAGTTACTATGGGTTTTCTGCAAAATAAAAGAAAATTCAAGTCAGAGCAGGCATTATAAATACAATAATAGTTTTCACAATAAGCTTACCCAACTTTCCCTGGCCATCACCACCGCAATGGCGACAAGGATGAAACTGAACATCTTTGCCATTCTCCCCATTGAAAGAACTGCAAGAACAAAAAGAAGTTCATTAATTTATCAACTTTGAATTTTCCATGAGACCAGAGTTGGGTTGAGACGTATGGTAGTAGCTCCAGGAGGTCTGATGTAGCTCCAGGACATCTGTAAACTGAGAGTTGCCGAGGAACTTCTCCCAGACCTTCCCAGCCTTCTGCCACACAGAATGATGCTCAGTGTTACCTTAAATAGAATTGAACCTGATGGATTACAAAAAACAGAGGAAGGACTCTAGCTTTTTTAGTGGTCCTAATGTGCTGCTTGTATGATGGTATAGAAAAGACACAGGCTCCATAAGCAGAAAGACCTGGGTATTTTGACTGAGCCCCTTCTAGCTGTGTGATATTAGACCACTGATTAAAATGTTCCTGTTCTATAAAAGGAAAATAATATTTCCTACCTTACAGGACTGTGAACATTTTGAGATAATATTTTTAGATAGCCTGGCATATGATAAGTGTAAAATGAATAGTAACTCATTTTGTATATGGAAGACTGCTTTTGTTTTTAAAAGAAGGAAAAAAAAGAAAGTTATAACAAATAGGAGGAAATATGCATTGTTTTTCTCAATATCACAAGCTATCAAGATAATATAAAACTTTAAGTGCTGCTTAAATTGTGGAGGAAAATTAACTTTATCACTTCTTGAGGTTATTTTTCTAGTCAATCTTGAAGTCATGGATGGAGTCAAGATGAAAAATTTTGCTCATACTCAAAATAGTTTCTGTGTGCTGCCAAAGTGGTGAGTTTTCATAAATTTTAGAAGCTAAGGAGCCTAGAAAGAGAAACTATCTGCATAGTCTTCAAACAAATTTTATACCTATGATTTCTGCTAAAAAAGAACTGAAATCAACTGGATGATTAAATCAACTTAATAGAACCCATGACCACTCATCCTTTTCAAGTATCACTTTCTCAACTTTTATGTAATTAAGGAAGTAGTTCCTAAACTTTGCTGTCCATTGGGATCATCTGGGGAGCTTTAAAAATATCTACACACCCAGGGATTAAATCAAATGTCTAAAAGTGGTAGACAGGCCTTAGAATTTCTCAAAGAATCCCACTTAATTCTAATGGTCAGCAAAGTTTGGGAACCAATGTTGTAAGCACTTAATAGACAATGTAAACAAAAAACTATGCCAACAAAGTAGGTAGTTCTCAGTCCTCCTGGAGCCAATAAAAACAGTTACAGAATGGGACGGCCATTGAATTCAATGGCAAATAGCATGAAGGGCGATTTACAACTAGGAACATTGTGAAATAGACTGAACATTTTAAAGTATGTGAAACGTGAGCATTACAGAGAGTAATAAGCAGTCTATCAGATGTGACTGTATACTTTCTAGGACTGTGCTATGCATTTTCATGCATCATCTTACTTAATCCTCAAATAACTCTCAAATAATAAGGCAGGTACCATTATCCCCACCATCCAGATGAATAGATTAGCGCTACTAAGTCACTTTTCTAAGATCATACAACCGCTTTGTGGAAGACCCAGCAATTGAGCAAGGCGAGCCACACCTTGCAATTAATATTATTGTTTCCCCAGCATTTAACTCATTGTGGTAACCCCAATAAAACTTTAGCTGTTGTCTCTGCAGAAATTATTCCCCCTCTGAGAAGGAGCCAAAATTTTTTTCAGAGGGGAAAATATGATTGCCTTGCCTTAAAACTGAAGTCTGATAATACTGATATACTTTCCTCCTGTTGGAAAACAATGGGCCAAGCGTATTTTTGAAAATAAGTGTTAAGGAGTTACAAGCTTTTGATTGGATTGAACACTTGAATTTCTTATTTCTTTCACACAAAGAAAGCCTCACGAGAAAAGGAGTAGAGAATATAAGTGTAGGCCGGGTGCCGTGGCTCAAGCCTGTAATCCCAGCACTCTGGGAGGATCGCTCAAGCTCAGGAGTTGGAGACCAGCCTGAGCAAGAGGGAGACCCCTCTCTACTAAAAAGAGAAAAAAATTAGCCAAACTTGGTGGCACGCACCTGTAGTCCCAGCTATTCTAGAGAGAGGCTGAGGCAGGAGGATCACTGGAGCCCAGGAGTTTGAGGTTGCAGTGAGCTATGATGACGCCATTGCACCCTATCCAGGGCAATAGAGCCAGACTCTGCCTCAAAAAATAAAAAATAAAAATAAAGAAAGAAAGAAAGAAAAAGAAAAAGAAACTTGTGGGAGGAGGGGATGGGTATATACACACCTAATGGGTGCAGTGCGCATCGTCTGGGAGATGGACACACTTGAAGCTCTGACTCGGGTGGGGCAAGGGCAATATATGTAACCTAAACATTTGTACCCCCATAGTATGCTGAAATTAAAAAAAAAAAAAAAAAAAAAGAAACTTGCTTTGAAAATCTGGTCTCCATCATTCATTATAGTAAACCATTATTTATTCTGCAAATCTGGCTTGTGGTAAAGTTGTATCACATTATTCTGTTCATTGCTACACAACTAGTTGTATATTTTTTGGAAATATTTTTGCTTTAGGCTGTTTCAAAACTTATTATAAAATTTAAAATTGTTTTCAAATGGCTATTTTTCATAGACTGTATTATTTGATATAAATTATTTTAAGGCTACAAATTCTAATTGATTCCTCACTAAATTTTAAATAATTATTTAATTAATTATACTGCATTAAATTTAAAGACAAAAATATTAAATTTGGAAAGGAAAATTTCTACAGCTGATATGTCACTTTTAAAAACAATTACAAAACACAGGTACATTAGTAGCATATAAAAATTTCAAAAATGGTATGGTTTAAGTGAGCCATTATGAAAGGGTAAGAAATAAGAGCAATTTAAAAAAGAAGGGAAAAATTTTTGCAGGAAGCATGTTTAACAAGTTAGCATTCTACAAATGGACTATAACCTTAATGTAAGACAGTTAGTTAAAAATTTACCCATAAACACAGTTCTTAGAGACTCCTTTTAAGCTATTTTCTTCTAATGTTTTTCCTTTTCCTGAAAATGGAATATAACCATGTCTTTGTATTTTTCCTGAAGAACTCATACTCAATGAAAGCCTTAAAGAGCTAAATATGTTTGATACCCAAATAAATGAGATAAAGAAAAATATTTCTGAAGTTTTTACTTCTGCTCCATTTTATTTTCCATTTTGGATACTGAAACTGCAAATGCTATCATTTACATCCAACTCCCATCCAATTCATTCAAAATATAAAGGAAATGGTAAATAGATCATTTTAAATATCTTTTCCAAGTTGCAGAAGCAGCCTTCTCGCTAATCAACCTGACCTCTCCCAAAATCTCACAGTTATTTCCTGAGTTATGGCTACTACCATACCTATGAAATAAATTAACATTATGATCATGTCAAAAGTGCAGAGACATTAAATAACTTGCCTAAAGTCAGAAATGAGTCAGAGACCCAGCTCAGGCTCCATCCAGACACTCGGCTTCCCAGGATCCTCTAACTGCATTCAGAATTCGTAATTGTTTCTCCATTATTTGATTAGAAATAGAGACAATGTTGATTCTGGCTTTAATCCAGAAACAACAAACATGAGGAAATTGCTTTAACTGGAAGGGGAAAAAAAAAGGAGACTCAAGGACAAATCCCATTACTCTGATATTTTCTCTTCCCCCCTCCATTTGTATGACTTTTTATGAAAGATCCAATAATATATCTTTATAAAGATATTTATTTTTAACCTGTTATTATTGTTTTCGTACAGAGAATTTTTGTACTTTAACTTCAGAAATGCTCAACTGAAGATTAAGTAAAACCAAACTTTGCTTCGTAGGTACTAAAGGTAATAAAATTTTACCTATGAAGATATGAATTAAAATGTCATTTCAGGCCGGGAAAGGTGGCTCACGCTTGTAATCCCAGCACTTTGGGAGGCTGAGGCAGGAGGATCACTTGAGGCCAGGAGTTTGAGATCAGCCTGGGCAACACAGTGAGACCTCATCTCTACAAAAAAATTAAAAATCAGCCAGGCATGGTGGCACACACCTATAGTCCCGGCTACTCAGGAGGCTGAGGCAGGAGGATTGCTTGAGCCCAGGAGTTTGAGGTTACAGTGAGCTATGATCATGTCACTGCACTCCAGACTGGACAACAGAGTGAGACTCTGTCTCCCCCCCACAAAAAAAAAATCATTTCAACTAAAATATGGAGAGAAGCCAAATTTTTCTTGGTTATAAAACATGAGGCAGGCTAATAATTGCCAAGATGAAATGGTCGTTTTACTTGATCTTTGAGAAAAGCAAACGTATTCCCTGAGGTGCAAAGTTGTGAAATTTATCTGTGAGCATCAATTATACTCTGAACAAGTTGTTCCTTTTGTTATAAAATCCTCTAGAAGATTTTCTAATGTGTAATCGGCAGCTTGTTAGCTCCATTAATCATATTGTGTAATAGTTTCAGACTGGAAATGGGGTTCATTATTTCTTTTTTCGTGGTGATGTAACTCAAGCAGTTGTTTGCTATTTGTTCTGTGGTCCCATTTATTAACTCAGATTCCAGTAAAATGTCAAAGTTGTCTTTTCTTTCTATTTCTCTTCATTTATTGGACTCAAACATTGCTGGCGTTTGGTCTTTAACACATTTTCCTGTCATTCACTCAGAAATTTCGATGCTTACTAAGGAAAAGGTAATCCTGATGACTTACGGGAAACAAAAAAAACCCAACTTGGCTGAAGTACTTTACACACACAGAAGTGGAAATTATACACTCGTGATTGTAGAGAATTCAAGCTGCTAACATTAAATTTCAAAAGCAAAAATATAGTATTATTTGGCTAATTTTATAATTACTCTGTGGTAAAATGAGATTATTTTGAAATATAAACCTATTTTTCCTCCTTGTATCCCTTTTGCTTTCTACCCGTTCAAGCAAGTAATAAGCCCTGTGTTCACCTCCTCAGAGAAGGGACAATAATAATGACAGTAGCTAACACATGTGGCATACTTATTAGTGCTAAACACGGTAATTATATTAGCTCATTCAGCTACAACAGCCCTGTGAGTAGGTTAATGATCTCTGTTAATGATCTCTATTTCACAAATGAGGAAACTGAGGCACAGAGGTTGAAGTCACTTGCCCAAGGTCAGGCAGAGGCAGAAGTCAAAGGCAATCCAGCTCAGATCTGCATTCTTCACTCTTTAAGACAGATTCTGCTGTCTATCAGGGACTTGGCTGGGATCACTGCCTCAGTAGAAACCTGGAAAAAACTAATCAGATAATAAAAATGGAATCTAGGGTCAGAATTGTGGAGGCATGCCAAAAAACTGAACTTTCTAGAAGCAATATTATTCCTTTAGGCCGTGGATGTATTGTCAGAATACGGTGGAAAAACTGTCATCAAGAAAGGCCAAAATTGTGACCTCGCACAATTGTACCAAAGCTATTATATAAAATGAGAATGAGACCTGAGATAACTGGCTGAAAGTATGAGAAAAGAATGATACAACAGGAGCAGGCTGGATCCCACATTTTGAGGAGATGATCTAGAAACAGAAGGGTTGGAATGCATACTTTAAGGCAGCGGTCCCCAACCTTTTTGGCACCAGGGACCGTTTCATGGAAGACAATTTTTCCACGGACTGGCTGGAGGCAGGGTTGTTTTGGGCTGATTCAAGCACATTATACTTATTGTGCAGTCAAACCTCTCTGCTAATGATAATCTATTAATATATTTGCACCTGCTCCCCACTGCTAGCATCACCACCTCAGCTCCACCTCAGCTCATCAGGCATTAGAGTCACACAAGGAGTGCGCAACCTAGATCCCTCGCATGCACAATTTACAGAAGGATTCGGGGTCCTATGAGAATCTAATCCACTGTGGATCTGACAGGAGGCAGAGCTCAGGCGGTGATGCCAGCGATGGCGAGCAGCTGTAAATACAGATGGAACTTCGCTGGCTTGCCCACTGTTTACCTCCTGCTGTGCGGCCCAGTTCCTAACATGCCACGGATTGGATCGGTACCAGTCTGCAGCCCAGGAGTTGGGGACCTCAGCTTTAAGGCACAGTTTTTTAAAGGGGATTAACTAAATAGAATTGCGGGGTCATTAAGATTCACATCTCAGATTAGCTTGTCTACAAGTTGGATTTCATGCACTTACCCTAAGAGTTTCAGTGGTACATGGGGGGAAACCTGGTCAGAGTGGGTTTAAGAGAGAATGGAAGAGGAGATATTGGAGATAGCTAACAAGAGGAGCTGAGCAGTAAGGGTAGTATTACTACAAGGAGGAAGTGGGCAGAGAGGTTTGTTTTTTTTTTAAAGGGAGATATTTGCAGAAGAAAACTCCCCCCAAACTATATTTATTAATATTATCAAAGAAATAAGAGACAAGAATAGAATGATATCTTTTTTTAAAAAAGAACAATTAGTGAAAAAGAAAGATCTCAAGGAAATTAATAAAATAGTCTGAGAAAACATTCACTGAAATGGTTTAGAATATATATTCAAGGAGACCTCCCAGAAAGTAGAATAAAATGACAAGGATCTGAAAAATAGAAGAGAAAAGATAAGAAAATTAGGAGTCTAATTCAGGAAATCCAGCATCCACCTAATAGACGTTTCAAAGAGAACACAGTAAACATTGAAGAGTGAATTATCAAAGAAGTAATGGACAAATAATTCCCAGAACTGAAGGAGATGATGATGAAAGAGCCTATTTAGTGCCCAGCACAACGAATTAAAAAACAAAACCAAAAACACCCACCCCTTGGGCACACCGTGATGAAATTTTGAACAACAGTGTTAGTGAAAAGTTGCAAAACACTTTCAGAAGCCTTGAAATCACGTATAAGGAACTGAGACTAAAAATGGCAGCATCCTGTTCCATGGGAAGAATGCCTTAAAAATGCTGAGGGAATTTATATTTTCCTAATGAGGACTCTCTACACAGCCAAGCTGTCAATCAAGTAGGAAGATAGAATAAAGACATTGTGGAGACTCAAGAACTTAAAAAAAAAAAAAAAAAAAATCCACCTTCACATATACTTTCTGAGAAAGATCCTGACAATATGAACTAGAAAAATAAGTGTAAAGATGGATAAAGAGGAAGATGAGGAAAAGGAACCAAGAAAAAGTGAGGTGCTTTGCAATGTGTCAGCTTGGCTAGGCTGAATTACATTTCCCAGAATTCCTTTTCCTTTCTGTTTCCCATAGGATTACAAGAAGGATTCTGGCGTGAGATTTGGAGGGCCGGAAGGAAGTGGCAGCTATCTTTGTAGCTCACCTATGCTGTCACATACCTCGTTGGCATAAGAGTGGCCGGGCCTCAACTGCTCCACCTTCCCCTGGATATAATTTGGATCTTCCTTTTGGCACATGACAAAGGATCTGGCTTCTGCAGGACACCCATGTCACCAAGATCAGAGGCAACAAGAACCAGACACAGATTTCAGTCCGTCCTCATGGTCTCCAGCTCCTGCTTCCATTACACTCATCTACCCTCTCACTTACCTGTCCTGCACACTTTGAGCCCCAATATTACCCGTGGAGACAGCAGCCTTTCAGTGAGTGCTTAATGAGCTCCCACAACTGTATTAAATCAACCCCTTTATTTACCTAGCAGTTCTGCTTCTTTGATTGAATTCTGTTATGTCACTCTTGAAAGGGGCAGCCTTGCAAAAATAACAGGAAAATACCTATCCCACATAGGAAAACACCTAGTCCTACAATTTCTCCAGTAATGGTTAAAGATCAATCCTATGAGTTCTCTCACTAACCGGTATGCTGCGGGAGTTCTGTTTTGCGCAACTCCTGAAAAAGCTGAATGGACGGAAAAGAGATGTAAATCTCTCTCTTTTAAAATTGTGTTTTTTTTTTTTTTTTTTGAGAATCTGCTTTTACAGAGTTCCTGAATAAACAGCAAGAGAACAAGCTCCAAGCTTCAACCATAGCTTGAGGACAGGGTCACATCTCCTGTGATAATTCTTTCTTCATGAAGGCAGGAAACCAAGTCTTGGACTTTGACATCCTTGCAGTTTTTGTTGTCTACCTACTGCCATTTTTGTTATGAACTGAAATCACCTTTTTTTCCTCTTTGTCCCCCTTAAAATCAGCTCGCCACTTGGCCTCGCTGCTGGCATCTCCCTTCTCTTTCTTTGGGATGCCATGCCATGTCTTTCTCTCTCTCTCTCTTCTCTAAGAAGACAAAATAAATTTTACTTTTATATCTTAATTTCTGTGTGACAAATCTTTCTCCACCTGCGCCACGAGCACCTACTAAGCCTTTCTACCCTAACAACTCTGAGCTTCCCAAACAGGAAAGCTGAATGCCAGAGAAGGAATTTTTTCAATGCACTATTGTTTCTTCCTTCCCAAAGTCCGCTGCTCTTTTGCTCATATCTAGACTGTGCTCCCTCTAGGCTTGCTACATGAAGCATGTGAGAAGAAATATTGATAGACATTTGACAGGTCTCCAAAAATGTTTAGCCTCAGGTTCCACAAAACCTGTATCCTCCCCTGCTCACCTGTTAAGATAAAATGAAATGCTTATTTACCATTCACCGCTCTTTTTTCAGAGGTTTCTCACCTATCTACTTGGAATTTTTTTCTCTGATTATTTATGCAAGTGTACATTGATTCCCTAACAGGAAAGGTGCAAAAGTTGTTTTCTTATTCCACTTTTTTCCCCTGCGAAAAATAAAAAGCACTCTGGCTAAGGAATATGTTTATTTTTCTTTTGCTGTGTATGCAAGGACTTCGGAACTGCATATATTTTATGCTTCTGAACAATAACATCTTTCTTATTAAAGGAGAATCTCTCCATAAGATCCCATGTCATTAAAAAAACAATCTCAACCAAATACATGTTAAAGTCTAATAGAAAACAGATTTTTTACACTTAACACGTGAAGAAGAAATTCAGCTATAGTGTGTAAAAATATGTGGGGAGAAAAGAAAACAAGAGCTCATATTAAGTAAAATCACATTTTAAAATATGCCTTTAGGAATAAGGAAGATGGAAGGTCACAAGATATCTGCTTTCATTCTGCTGTCAGTGATGATGCCTCTGCTTTCTTTGATAAATTTGCTATAAATATTTTTCATTCAGATACCTAAATCCAATCTCTATATGTGCCTCTTTTGTCTATTTTTTAGATTCTTAAAATTTTATCTCTTCATAAAGCGTCATTCAACTAACTTGAAAATACAGGATGATTTATATTCTTATGACCATATCTGAAAGTAGAATCCCAGGATTGTTAGCTATGTTGACATTTCTGGACTCCAGCAGAAAATTTTAAAATATACGTTTGACAAAAATGTATTTACATATTTGAATTTTAAATTTATCTTTGTTTTTTCAGCTTTTATTATTTTTATTTCTTAGAAAAAGTAAGACAACCTAAATATAATGCTCTGAGATGTAGTTTCTTGCTTTCACTTCAAAACAACTATACATTATGTTGAGAAAAAAGAAACATTTATTGTATATAATTCCGTACACATCCTGATTAATTTATTGGTTGGCATATATATGGTTCAAGTGACTTATTTTTTCTGTGCATGCATTTAAGACAAGAACTTGGCATATTAAACTTTTAAAATTTACGTTTAAAAATTGTATCTTTGCACTTGGATGACTGTACCATTAACTAGAACTCCCTTAAAAACAAAAGCTAGGTACCTGACTCACATGTGCATGACCAAGAGTACACAACAAAGTGAATCCTCTAAGATTGAAGTGTTTTTTTTTCCCCGCTTCCCCCTTAGATACACTGAGGAAAAATTCTAGAATTTTTAGAATAGACATTTTTTGCCTGCCTGCAGCAATCAAAGATTCTGAAATATTGAGGCCCAATCTCAGAGTCATACACTTATACTGGCTTTTCATTTTGTTTACAAGCTAAAGAAATAAGTTTCATCCAGCCATGTAGAGCAAAAATAAAATTGGATTTGTTGGAGGGATATTGAGGTAAGTAATAGAATCAGTGACAGACTGACTTAAGCCCAGGGAAGGCAGAATAAGGACAGTTTCAAAAACCTCACCAAGAGGAGTACTTGGACTTACTCTGTAGTCTGCAGCCCTTAAAATGTTTTAGTTTCAATGACACTTTAGCCTCTGTGTTTTTCTACACAAATCCCACATCTCTAGGAGAGAGAATCCAATTATCCCAGCACCTGTTTTTCAATGTACATCTAGATATTAATATATGACACCCACACATTGGGGCCACACCACTACTCCGGCCCATAGACCTTGACAGACGTGGTTATCGGGGGATCTGTTGTGAGCAAGGAACGCTCTGCAATGTGGGCCATTCTCCTACGATACAATCAGGAAATTTAAAGAAAAGAGAAAAAGGAATCTATACAGTTTAATGGAAGATTGCCTGGTTCCATAAAGATGCCTGGGGAAGCCTAACGTTTCATCTCCCATGACTATTTCCCCAATGAATCAACCATACTACATGTGCCCTTTTGCTGTATCTGTGATGTATATATTCTAAGTCACCTTTTTTTTTTTTTGCCTATTCCAATTTCTATGTAACTCAATAACTGAGGAACATAAACGGAGTTAAAGTGTTCTAAGGTTTTAACAAGGTTTAGGAAGTAGTCTTTCCTTATCCAAAGTTTCACTTTCTGTGGTTTCAGTTACCTGAGCTCAACTGCGGTCCAAAAATGCTAAAATATTTTGAGAGAGAGAGAGAGACATCACATTCACATAACTTTTATTACAGTATATTGTTATAATTGTGCTATTTTGTTATTAGTTATTATTGTTGATCTCTTACTGTGCATAATTTAGAAATTAAACTTTATACTAGTTATGTAGGTATGGGAAAAAAAACATAGTACATATAGGGTTTGGTACTATCTAAGATTTCAGGCATCCACTGGAGGTCTTGGAATATATACCCTGCAGATAAGGGGGTATATTGCAGATAAGGGGGTATATTACACTGTAATAAGTCAAGGATTCATGTGTAATCCCTACAGTCATCATTAAAAGAATATCCAATAGAAAGAAACAATGAAATAATAATAATAAATTACCCAAAAGAAGAAAAGTAGAAAAAAATGAACATAATAAATAAGACAAATAGAAAACAAATATAGTCACGTTACTTAATGAGGGGGCTACATTCTGAGAAATGTATTATTAGGCAATTTCATCATTGTGCAAACATCACAGAGCGTACTTACACAATCTAGACGGTATAGCCTAATACACACCTAGGCTACGTGGTACAGCCTACTGCTCCTAGGCTACAAACCTATAGAGCATGTTGCTGTACTGAATACCACAGGCAACAATGGTAAGTATTTATGTACCTAAACATATCACGGGTACAGTAAAAATATGGCATAAAAGATTTTTAAAAAATGGTACACCTGTATAGGGCACTTACCATGAGTAGAGCTTGGAGCACTGGAGGTTACTCTAGGTGAATTAGTGAATGAGCAGTGAGTGAATGTGAAGGCCTAGAACATTACCGTACACTACTGTAGACTTTATAAATACTGTACATTAAGGCCACAATAAATTTATAAATTTTTTTCTTTCTTCAATAATAAATTAACCATAGATTACTGTAATTTTTTTACTTTATAACCTTTTTAGTTTTTTTTTTAACTTTTGACTCTTTTTAAATAACAGCTTAAAACACATTGTATAGCTGTATGAAAATATTTTCTTTCTATATATTCTTATTCTATAAACTTTTTCCATTTTTGAAATTTTATATTTGTTTTCTTCACTTTTTAAAATTTTTTGGTTAAAAACTAGGACATAAACACACACACTAGCCTAGGTCAGTATCATTAATATCACTGTCTTCCATCTCCACATCTTGTCTCACTGGAAGGTCTTCAAGGGCAATAACACACATGAAACTGTCATCTTCTATGATAACAATGCTTTCTTCTGGAATGCCTCCTAAAGGACCTGCCTGAGGCTGTTTTACATATATATGTAGGAGTACATTTTATAATAATGATAAAAAAAGCATAGTATAGTAAGTAGGTAAATCAGTAACATAGTCATTTATTATCATTACCAAGTATTATATACTGTAAATAATTGTACATGTTATGTTTTATATGACTGGCAGTGTAGTAGGTTTGTTTACACCAGTATCATCACAGTCACCTGAATAATGCATTGCCATAGGATGTCACATGGTTATGACATCACTAAGTGATAGGAATTTTTCAGCTCCATTATAATCTTATGGGACTACCATTGTATATGCAATCAGTCATTGACCAAAATATTATGTGGTGCATGACTGTACCAAGAATGTGGTGGTTTCATACTGTGCAAACTTGGCCAACCTAGAACTGTGTCCTAGAATACTATTCCTTGTATTGCTCTGGGTTAGGGCTGAGAAAAGAGACATTTTTGTGAGGTTTGGAAGGCAGAAGTGAAGCAGGAGCCCTTATTTCCTCATAGTCTTCATGGTTAGCTACTGTGGCATAGGGGTGCCAGTAGTACGTCCTTGCTAGTCCCTGCTCCTATTCTCTATTCTCCTTCATGAGTGCCAGCCAGCTCTGCTGACCAGAACTGACTCCAGGGCTTCCACTAGACAAGGACCCCACCAACTCCCTTGGTGGTCCTGCTCCGAGTAGCTGAACATGGCTGGCTTCCCTTATTCTCCCGTAAGCTCTTTTTTTTTTTTTTTTTTTTTGAGACAGAGTCTCACTTTGTCATCCCAGTGAGAGTGCAGTGGCATCATCGTAGCTCACTGCAACCTCAAACTCTTGAGCTCACGCAATCCTCCTGCCTCAGCCTCCCGAGTAGCTGGGACTACAGGCATCTGACACCATGCCCAGCTAATTTTTCTATTATTTGTAGAGACAGGGTCTTGCTCTTGCTCAGGCTGGTCTTGAACTGCTGACCTCAAGCCATCCTCCCGCCTTGGCCTCCCAGAGTGCTAGGATTACAGGTGTGAGCCACCATGCCCAGCCTATATTTTTAAATGGTTGAAAAAAAATCAAAAGAACATTAGTATTTTGTGACATGTGGAAATCATATAAAATCTAAATTTCAGTGTCCATAATAAAGTTTTATTGGAACATACCCATGCTCATTCATTTGCACATTGCCTGTGGCTGCTGTCCTTCTACAACAATAGAGCTGAGTAGTTACAACAGACTGTATAACCCACAATGCCAAAAATATTTAAATCGGGCCTTTTACAGAATAAGTTCATCAACCCCTGCCCTACAACATTCTGCTTTATCTAATGACAGGGTCTTACTTGTTTCTTCATCAAGTTCAAGGATGAAGTCTTGGTTCACTCCCATCATCCAACATCACCATTTTTAAACCCTGGAAATTATTTAGTACTCTCCTGGTAAAGAGAGAGCAGTCTAACTTCTCTTACCTGGTTAATCTCAGTTCACACATGTTTTGGTAGTTCTTCTCTAACCCTAGAATCTTTCTTAGGGAAGAAGAAATGCAGTGCAGAAGACTTTCTATGGTAAAATAGAAAAAATGATAATATATACAGCTGTAGCTTCCCTACATAATGCAATGACTTTAATGTAGATCATTGTAACTCCAATCACGCTGCATATTCCTCTGTTGGGCCACACTCATGTGCATGCATATACCAAATCTAGTTGTCACTTGCAGCTCTGCTTATTTTTCTGAATAAGACACGTGTCTGACCCACAGTTCATCTTCTATAAAGCCACTCCAGATTACTCCCTTATAATCATGGCAATTGTGAGTCCTTATCATATAATTTTGTTTTCTATAACAGGATTTTTAAAGTAAAAGCTGAGGTTTAATTTCCATGCCTTTCTAACATTTTTCATATGAAGTAGGAAACAAAATCTGTATCAGCTCATATTTCCATATTTTGTAAACTGTCCCATCTAATTACTCAATTTCTCTACTTACTTAACAATCTACATTCTAGTTATATTTAATAGAGTTCTGCTGTAGGGATGGTGGGAGGCTACGACAAAAATATAGGTTATTTTCACTGTAGTTTTTTTCTTGTTACTCATATCTTTGTTTAAACCTCTCCAACTTGGTATGTCCTGGGAAGTGCGCATTTTACAGAGGACTACACTATTGCACTCTAACCAGATTTGCAATGAATGGAGAAGTTGGGGTAAAATCATAACCCCCTCCCAAGAGTACATACAGGGAAAATATAGGAAGAATTGTACAGTAATTACAACTCTGTAGAAGTAAAGCCAGGTAAAGACTGAAGAAATTGCAAGTATGGATGGAATTATCAGAATCACAAGGGTTACATTTATTGAATGAATGATTCTTGAAAGAAAATTGGTTATGAAGGAAAGGACAGTTCAGACTGGTATAAACATTAATATTGTATGTTGACAGCAGTAATTAGGTGTTTTTAAATCTAATAATAAAGAGTCCAAAGTAGGCAGTAATGAGAGATGTCATGGTAATTAGATATAGGGAAAACAGAGCAAGGTAAGAAAAGTCTGGAAACATTACTTATGCATGGGGATTTGCTATAATTAGTTGATATAATTATATAATAGCTACCTGATTTAATTATATATTAACTTCAGGTTGTTGAGCAAAAGAGGTACATAAGAAAAATCCCTCCCTCTCCCCCTCCCCCAACTCCAGGGCCTACTTGGCAATCAACGTCAGGAGATATTTTTGCTTTTTATAACTGGGGAGGGGGTTGCTCCAGGCATCCAGTGGGTAGAAGCCAGAGATGTTACTAAACAATCTGCAGTGCATAGAAAAGCCCCCACAACAAAAATTGTCCAGCCCAAAATGTAAATAGTACCAAGGTTAAGAAACTCTGGGCTAGATTAAGGCAGAGAAGTAATTGTCCTTCAGTTTAACCAACATGTGTAAGAACTAGGACAAAGGTTTCCAACTAGTCTCTTGTTTGGCATGACCAATCTCTTCCTCCATCAAGTTACCTACAAATCCAAGGTAAAATCAGTTATACCCTTTTACAAATATTCCAAAATTAATTTAACATTTTGTTCTTAATAGATTTTGTGCTTACACCCATCAACATGGAGGAATCTCAGAAACATAATGTTGAATGAAAGAAGTTAAGCAAGAATATATTCAGTATGATACAATTTATATAAAGCTTGAAAAAAAGCAAAACAAAACAACATATTATTTAGGGATCCATAGTTATATAAAGAATATATAAAGAATATATGAATGAATGATCACTGAATTCTGGATAGTATTTATGTCTGAAAAGAAGAGGAATGACTTTGCAGAAAAGCATGTGAGATCCTTAAACTTATTGATTAAATTCTATTTTTAAGGTTAGATCGTGGGTTCTCGAGTGTTTCTTTCATTATTGTACTTTATAGTTTACATATATGTCATATATTCTTTTGGGTGTGTCAAAAATCACATAATAAAAACAAGAAAATTCAGTTGTAATGGTATTATTAGTCAATGGAGATTTTTCCTTTGGTTTCTGGCACCATCTGCAGGTTAAAACTAGGTATTGTAGCTAGCTATTGTTTCTAAGACCAAATTAATGAACGTCAAAATAAATGAATTGCAAGGCATCGGGATAAACAGAAGTATAAAAAGACAGGGTTTTTGTTATAGCCCTGCTTACAATCCATCTGTGGATAACAACATATAGACTATATTAAAGAGGCAAACAATACAGCACAAAATGTTATACTGTAAGTACCACCTGATCAGTGTCCTACTAAATACCAAAGAACAGGAACAAATAGTAGTTACATCTCAGTTACATCTCATGACAACTGATTTAGATTATGTCAATGGAAATTCCAGTCCTTTATTTGTTCTGCTAATACGTGAGGCCAGTCCCTAATTACTTCACGCCAGTTACCGCCTGCTCTCCTTGTCTCTCCCTTTTCTTCTCTTCCTAGTCTGTACTAAACATCACCACTAGATCGAAGTCTTAAAATAACCATTTCATTATATCATTGCCCTCTTCCAAAATCTTAAGTGGTTTCGTGCTATCTGCCGAACAAAGCCCAAACTCTTCAGATCAGTAGTTAAGACTTTCTGTTAATCTTGCCTTACCCCATCTCCCCATCCCTCACCCCATAGAAATCCTCTACTTTAGCCAGTTTGTTTGTTGTCCATTGCTTATTCTGGATGTATTTTCTGTGTTCCTAGTGTGCCCCATTTCCTTGAACATCATTCTGCCATTTAGATCCCCTCCCCACCCCCATCTTTAACGCATGTGTTAGGTGCTTTCCTAAATGTAGAAAACTAAAACACAGTTTCAATGTTTATCTGTTAGGGACCACTTTTCTGTTTCCTATCTACGTTTCCACAGATTTCTGCTCCTAATTTTGTCCTGCATAGAAATCCTGGAGCGATCATTATCTCTGGGACAATAGATCCCCTTTTTTTCTTTGAATTAGTAAAGCACCTACTATCTATACAATTTATTTGGCATAGCCACACACTACTGATACTAAACTGATTCATTTTGATAAGATTTGTTTTCTAAATTAGATGTTAAATTTTCGGAAGCCAGGGATAATTTTGTAGCTTTTAGTTTTTTTTTTCTGTTCTCCTTCCCCTACGAAGATCAGCAATACCCATACTTGAGTACCAGGACCTTTTTAATGTAAATATTTCTCAAATTCCTCCTACCACCTAACAAATAATAGTATTAACATTTTGGGGTTTCATAAATTCAGAAAACATAATGACAACCAGCTGTGATAATTTCAGTCATGCTTTTTAATTTATTTGAATTGTTTCAATGACAACAGTTTCTACATACATTTAAAAATAATAATATACACGTGTAAAACAAAATGATGATGATAATAGCTATTTGGGGGCCTTACCATTTGCTAGTGCTTTTTTCTATGTGTTTTCTTATATAAACACATATATAATAAAAAAAAATCCTTCCAAGAAATCAGGCAGACCTTGGTTTAAATCTAGGCTCTACCACTTGGAGCTGCTAAAACTTTGATTTATTGAAACTTCCATTTGTAAAATGGGTCAGATGCAGAACCAACCTCTTCAGGGTAGTTGTGAGGATTAAGAAAATCACAACAGCTGAAGTGCTTAATACTGTGTCTGGTATAAAATAAACTCGAAGAAAAGTTGTTTTAATCCCTTCAAAGTAGGCAGTATTATTTCTTCCTCCTCATTTCATAGATGAGGCAATTGAGGTTCAGAAAGGTTAAGTAACTAGTCCAAGTTCTTAAAGTGGTGTAATTAGGATAGGGCATTCTGGACTACAATAAACACCTGACTGGTTAATTGCTCTTTGCTCTGAGCTCCCACAGCACTTTTTCTTAGAATACAGAATTTCTTTACATCACACCACATTCCCCTATCCTTCACTAAAACATGAGCTCTTCAAGGGAAGTGACTAAGTTTTTGTTACCTCAGTGCTTAGTAATATTAGACACACAGAAGGTAAAAAAAAAAAATTACAAATGAATGGTAGTGTCAAGGATCATTGCACTGATGACTAAACCTAGAAACAGTAGCAAATTGCAGTGGGCTGCAAGAGCTTTATTATCTGAATTGTGTACGGAGATTCAATTCTATTAATTGTTTTTGTGAACAATTCCTGTTGGTAATTGAGAACAATTTGTTTCGGCTGTTGGTGGAACCCAGAGGCCCATTCTTCATTCCTCCCCACGCTTATTTTCCTTTTTAAAAAAATCATCTTATCCAATTACAAACTGTCTATAAATAGACTGCTCTTGTGCGCAACTAAAATTCACAGGTGTTTTAACTTTTCAGCCAGGCACATTGAAGACTCATTGTCACTGTACCAAATTTTTGTTGTTGTCTCAAAGGGAAGACCTGCCGATTTACTAATCTTAATAGACCTGCTAACGTAAGAGTATAACTAAAAAGAGAATTCAGAGAAAATTACCGATATTAAATTCTGAATAAAATGATTTGGTTCTTCTAACAAAAAAGGGCATTAATCAAAAGGGGTGTTAATTATTAACAATATTTATGATTCTTCCACTGACTAGCTATATATGATGTTTGGCAAATTGTTTAATTTCCATGGATTTCTCTCCAGACGTGTGCAATTAGAGGGTTGCACTAGATTACAAGGGCTCTTTTGTTTTCATCCCTTCGTGACTGGGACGTGGGTGGGCAGGGACTAGAAGGGCTACCCCGGCCTGTTCTTCTTCTTCCGGCACGGTCCGGGGCTGACACCCCCACAGAAAGCCAGAGCGCGCCTCCGTTCGCTTCCCCGCGGCCGAGGGGAAGTCAGCCCACTTTCGCACAGGCCTCGAGTTTCTCATTCCGCGCTCTGCGCCGGAAGCGCACAGTATGCTGGGATCTGTAGTCCTCCACCTCGCGGAGGGCGCGTATTTGTAACCCGAAGTCGAGCTGGCATTCTGGGACGTGTAGTCTCTAGCTGTGCGTTTGCGTAATCTGGTCCCGTCTGAAGAGCCAGAAGTGACACCACAGTCTCCGGCGGGTCACATGACTCCCGGCTAGCGCGTCGGTCGCACTGCGCCTCCCGCCCGGGCGAGTTCTAGCCCCCGCGCGGCCGTTGCCCAGGAGACGGCGCATGTCTCCCTGCGCGTTGCCCCCTCTGCAGTCCCCCCGCCCCTCTTCTCCCACCACAATGAGATCCTAAGATGGCGCTGACTGCGGCGGTTGGCGCCGAGTAGCTGAGGTGGGAAGGGCGGCCATTGGGCCCGAGGCAGCCAGGCAACGTGTGGACCTCTCTGCTGTGGTCTCGCAGGGAGGACGGCTGCCGGGGGGGTGGGTCGTGGGGGCTAACCGCCACTCTGCCCTTGACAGAAGAAGCTGCTTCGTTTACAGGTAATGCCTGCGCGTCTGCAGCCCTTGGCAACCGAGGGCAGCGCGCCACAGGGGCGGGAGAGTAACGGCTCTGGGACACTTGACCCTGTTGGGCCTGGCCTTGGGCCCATCCCTCCTCCACAGGCTCCTGGTCTTCTTGCGGCCACCTTCACGTCCCCCAGGCGGACAGTCCGCCCCCTCCCCCGGGACCGGCCGACGCTATCTTCCGGGTGAGCCTCTGGGGACGCGTTGGCGACTGCAGAATCCCCTTCTTGCCTCCCCGCCCCTCTTTTTCTGGCCGTGGGGAGGAGGCCGGCCTGCGTCCCGGGTGCTCCGGGAATGCCCCTTTCGGGTGGAGGAGGCGGAGCGGGGTTCTGGTTTGGGTGCCAGGGGCACGGGGTCGAGTTCTCAAAGCGGCCTTGGTAGCCATAGTCCCCATGACCGCGCTCCCTCAAATTCCATTCTGTGGGGCTCTCCATGTCCAGAATTTTGAGTGGAGAAAGGCGGATGAGGAGCGAGGCGACTCTTGAGAGTTTAAGTTGAGCTGTGAGGAGCAGGATTTCTGCTGTCTCTCGTTTCCTTGGAGCCGAAGGGCCGGGGGAGGCGTTCCTGACTTTGGCGAAGAGGTAGTTTGTTGGGGAAGGGAATTAATTTAACGACGCTCCCCCACTCCCCTCCCATCGCCCGCTTCTCCATCCCTGACTGCAGATTTAGTTAGAATGGGCCTGGGATTTGGGAAACGTAGCTTGCTTTGCAGAAACTGATGTTTGGGGTTTAGATCTTAGGCCCCTCTAGGAAGGCTGGTCGTTCGAACTTTCCATCCCTCGGCCCACTCCTCGGGAGTTTGCTTAGTCTGAGTGTTTTTTGTTTTGTTTTGTTTTGTTTTTGGTCGGTTTAAGGTGTGTGTGGTGTGTCCTGCCAGTGACGGATCGTGTTTGGGCGCTGGAAGAAGCGGGCTTTTGGGGCGCCACTACCACCCCCGCCCCGTAACCGCTTTCCAGACTCCGCCTTCTCGGGTTCTCTGGTTACTGGAGTGGGTGTTGTAGCGCTTCGGGTGCACCTGCTCCTTTCTTTCCCTATCACCTTCCTGCTGGGGGCCACTGAGCACCATTGTAATACTGAGGTTTTAAACTGAAGGTAAACCTTGTGTTCATGTGACGAGGGTATTTTATGATGAAGTACAGTAGCTAGCTTTTAAATAAGCAAACATTTTTTTATCATCAGATATACAAAGTTCTTAAATAGTTTGAGTGACAGGAAGTTACTGAGTTGATAATCAGAAAAGTAAACTTTGGCATGGATTTTTAAATTATAATTAGGGTTAACCGTTTTCATTATACTATTCCAAAGTAGATATTACAATAACACTTTGCTATTTGGTAGGATTTTAGAAGTTTGAGAGATTTAAACATATATGTATATCACATTTTTTTTTTCTTTTTGACCCTAACATGATTCAGGATGTATATCACATTTTCTAAGAAGATTGAGGTAACTTGAGTTTAAAATATTGATAAAATGTATTTTTCCTCTTCTGTTGATTTTCTAAATATGTTTTAGGCCGTAAATAACCTATTTGTTATACTTCATAGTGTAAGTAAAGAATTTTCTAAAGTGATTTTTTAACAAAATCCTAAGCAGGCAACAGCTTTGAAGTGTGGAGCAGGAAAGGAGCCGTTTCTGAGCTGCAAAAACTAGTTTCTAAACAGGTAATTTGACATCATTTATGTATGTATATATATATATAATTGTCCTTTGTATCATAGTTGAAGGAGATTATGATGGAGACTATTACTAATATCAAAGTAACAGTGCATGATTGAGGACCCTCTCTATTTAGTAAACATTCTGGGTTTGCAACCCTGTTTGCCTGCTTTTTGGTGTGCCACTTTGGTCTGCCTTCATACCTTTCTCAGAAAAGAGCCATGCCATTCCTAATTTTTAAATACTAGAATGGTTTATGCAGTACTTCTTGAAATTTGTCTTCACAGAATTTCTTCAGCCTATTTGAGTTTGAATTTGTCATATAACAACTCTTCTGAATAGCCTCTATTTCCAAACCCTTTTAATCTGAAGTTATCTTCTACAATTTTTACTAATTGGCTGTTTATTTATTATTTGTGAACTCCTCTACTTCTTGAACTTGTTATACCTTAACTGAAGTTCTTTTAGTTGTCTAAAATTACTTTAAACATTAGTTTTTGTACATAGTGCATAGTCATATGCTGGTTATATAAAGGTATTCTACCAGCTACTTGGGAGGCTAAGGTGGGAGAATCCCATGAGTCCAGGAGATTGAGGTTACAGTGAGCTATGATCACACCACTGCAGTCCAGCCTGGGCAACAGAGTGAGACCTTGTCTCTGAAAGAAAAAAAAAAAAATTAACTAAAGGGTGAGAATTAGAAGAAATTTTATAAAAAGCATTTAGAAATAAGTGTTCTTTTAAAAACAAACCTCAGAAAGAATCTGAATTCAATTTACTGTTAAAATTTTGAGAAAGTCCATTTTTAAAATTTGTTTAATATGTATCTTGCTTTCTACAAAAGCAGACAGATTTTTAGTTCCCCTGTGAGGACCTGAAATGAGACTATCATGAGAAAATAAAAATTGGTAGTTGATTTATATCTTAATTGTAATTCTCAGTGTTTTATGGTTTTTTTTTTTTAAACTGGAACACTATAACAAAATAGGACAAGAAATATTAAACTCAGGGGAAAAGTCAAATGTGAGTGTGTATATTATAGTTTTTAGCACTAGAGTGATTGCTGTATTAATAGGCATTGTAAAATAGAATTGTAAAATCAGTTATAGTTTTCCTTTTAGCACATTAGAGAAGATGGGTAAGTGGAATAAAAAATACAATAATTGTGTTAACTCACATTGGAAGGCCTGGGTTTTTGCAATAGGGATTTAGCCATTTGTTCCTGAAGGAGGCAAGTGGATTTGAGACTTATTAAAAAACTGGAAAGAGTGTGAGATAATTACACTGGGGAATTCAGTAAGAAGCCAACAAGAGATACATAGCAATACACTCATTTTTACAAATTTAATTGAGTGTCTACACTGTGCTATGTAATGACTGTAAAGTACTAGAGATATGGCAATGATTAAAACAGACAAGGTACCTTACCTCATGGAGTAAAGTTAGATTTTGAAAGTATTTGTGTGTGTGTGTGTGTGTGTGTGTGTGTGTGTGTATTATAGTATACCTTATTAGTGGACACATTTCATGCCATTTTATGACTGTTTCCCCACTGTTTTGACAGTTTGAGAGTAGAAGCAGAAAAAGCAGGTAGTGGGGTTTATCCAGAATTGAGTTGACAGAATGGGTGAGGAGGTCAAGAATGACTTACTTGGGTTTGGGTTTCAGCAAGGATACAAGGCAATAATGCATTCAGGGAGAGAGAACTGATCAAGGGACTGGTAGTGTGCGGTAGGGCCAACAGTAGGTTCAGCAGGAATGAGGAAGTGAGAGAAGTAGAATGCAAGAACTTATGATCAGAAAACGGAATTTTAGAAGTTTAGGATCTTGAACAAATTACCAGTTCAGAGTGAAAAAAAAAAAATGTTAGAATGGAGAAGATGAGATGGACATTGGAATTGAGGCCATAGTCTTAGAAAAATCATTGTAAATGTTCAGGTCATCAAAGCAGGGAATGAAGGGGAGAATGAAACCATGTGCTAGTTGCTACCAAGAATAATGTAAGACTGTCTTGAGTAGGTATTTCCAGAGGTGGTTGAGTAATTTAATGCCATTCAAGAAATAATATCTAAAGTTTAAAGATTTTAGGAAAATAATTTTTTGATTCTTTGATTTCTTTTAATTTCTTTTAATTTCTTCACCTTGTATTCCTATTTCAAAGGTGAACTTTAGTCATAGGCATATTGTGGTAATGAATGCAGTGATATTCTACTTAGACATATGTAATACTTCTTTATAGTAAGAATCCTGTAACAGGGTTTTCTTCAGAAAGATTAATCACTGAAAATAGCTTAAGGATTGCCATAGTGAATTTTCATTTTATATCTTTGTAAATAAGGTAAAGAAGCCCAATAAGGCTGTCAAAAATAGCTAAATGAGACTTACAAATAATAGTTTCAATTTCATTTAGTAGGACAAAGTATGAAAGGAAGTGCTTGTTTAAAGTAGAAGAATTTTATTTTTATCCCCATTCAGCTGCTCATACTATATCATCCATCACCTGCATCATTTTCTAATAGCTTCAGCTTTCTTATCTTAATTGTCTTTCTATTAAGCCTGCCTGGCAAAATCCCAGCTTTGGGTGGATTCAGTGGAGTGTTTATATTGAGGTTTATGAGCACTGCTGGGAAAAAATATTTGCAGTGCATGTTAGTGATATCAGTGAGTAGTCTCTGGTTTCACCTGAGTCCTTAGTGCTGCTCACAGTCATTTTCTGTTCTCTGCTCTTCTCAGACACTGCCATCTCACCCCCTCATATTTAATGTACAGTCCTTCCTAGTTTATATCACTTATGAACTCCCTCAACTTCCTGCTACCAAATCTCCCAACCATCCTGCAACCTATTCATTCCATCCTTTTTTTTGTTTGCTTTTGTTTCAGTGAAAAAGGTGTTCCTCTTCCTATCTGAAGCTAATCATGTTTCTTTTGCCCTGGATCCCAGTGGCTTCCATTTTCTCAGATACCACATGCTATTTGCTTATCTCCTTCCTCTTCTGCATTTTAGTATCTCCCTCTTTCCCAGCAAATTTTAAACATGCTCAAGATACTTCCATTCTAATAAAACTTTCTTCTTGATCATCCCTGCTTGCTTCCCTTCATATGCTGATTCCTTAAAAATATTACCTGATGAGTTTATTTTTTCCCCTTCCTCTCAATAATGCATTCCATTTTTGGTATTGACCCTCACTACCTGTACTTAAATTTCTTACCAGCTCAACAGTAACCTTATTACTAAATCCAAGTGGACATCTCTCATAACCTCTGTTATTTGACAAGGTAACATTTGGTTTCTTATCACATCCTCCTCAGTACACTTTTCCTCTCTTAGCACACTCTCCAGGTTTCCCTCCTGTTTTTCTGTTACCTTCTCAGTGTCCTTTTCCTGTGCCTTTCTCTTTAATACAGTGTCTTTTAAGATCTAATCTTCTTTTTGTCTTCTCCCTGAGCCCTCTATCCCACTCAGATACTTTTATGAGTGGATGAATTGCAAGTCTCTCTCCAGCCCAGACTTCTCTTGAGAGATAGATCAGTATTTGTCCACTAGAAAAATGTAATTGGGTATACCATAGGGACCTCAGACTCAACATTTCTAAAACTGAACACATCATCCTCTTCTCTCAACAACTAAAACTTGCTCTTTTTCTAATCACTTTGCCTGTGTCATCACATACCCAATTGCTAGACACCTCAGGTTCGTCCTTTAACTCCTTAGTTCCTCATCTCCCACATACTAATATAGTAATCTCCCATTTTCCACGGGAGATACCTTCCAAAGACCCCCTCCCTCCCCCCAGTGGATGCCTGAAACCGCAGATAGTACTGAACTCTGTATATATGTTTTTTCCTATTTGTGTATACCTATGATAAAGTTTAATTTATAAATTAGGCCCAGAAGAGATTAACAGTAATAACTAATAATAAAATAGAACAGTTATAACAATGTATTGTAATAAAAGTTAAATGATATGGTTTCTCTCTGTCTTGAAGTATCATATTATACTGTCCTCATCTATTTTGTGATCGTGATTGATCACGGATAACTGACATCTTGGAAAGTGAAGCCTAGGATAAGTGGAGCAATAGCCAAGTTCTGTTGATTCTGCTACAGAAATCTTACTTGATCTTCTCTACATCCCTAGTCTTTTGATTGTTGGAAGTCTTTCTGTACTTCTAAATACTAGTTTATATTAACGTGTCTACAGAATAAAATTTAGAAAGCAGAGATCCTGTATTTTTAATGGTGACTTTGAGATGGTCAGAGCGGTTGGCATGAAGAAGAGAGAAATGACTTGCCATTATTTTCTAACTCTTACAGGGAGAGTTATTTATTGTCTTTGAGAAATGTTATGAATGTTGATATATTAAGAATTGATTCACATGAACCTTTTTCTTGAGCTTTGTACTAATTTTACTTCTCTAATAGTGTGCCTTTTAAATGCATCTAGGTATCATTATTTTTAAGTTATTAAATATTATATCCCCTATGGCAATCATAGTGTGACAGTGGACAAAACTGTTTATTTTACTAACTTAGTAGACAAGATTTTATTTAGTAAATGGTCTTTTTAAAAAAATTAAAAATATATTTGATCTGTTTTTTCCAAACTAATTATAGTGTACAGTTTTTCAGTTGTTTTAGAAATTTATTTTAATAGTGTTCAAAGTCATTGGCCTATAAGTAGATCTTTAAAATAAGCTCTGCATTTTAGGGGAAATTTTTCATTAATATAAAAATATAATGTAAACCATTCTTTCTCCAAATATATTCTTAATGAATTTATCTTAAAGTAAGCTTACTTTATAATTCTATTGATAGAAAGTATAATGTGCTCTATTTTAATATAAAAATGATATGTAAGAATAATTTGCTTGCATATCAATTTTCCCTCCTAATTTACATTTTAGAACAATTTGCTTTGAGTACTTTTAAATATGGTATCACTCTATTGCATGTTTATTTTTTTACTTCTTTAATATTACATATTGTGTCAGTACATATAGAGAACAGTAGTTGTGAAATGTTTCATTTAAATGAGTTGTTTCAGTTCACTGACCATACCTAAGGGTATTAATTTTTTTAAAAAGTTTTAAAATTATTTCTAGAATAAAAAATAATGTAAACTATTGCTGAAAACATAAGGCATAGAAAAGAGGAAGACTCATCACATTCCTACCCTAATAATTCCTTTCATGAAAGTATTTTGATATATTTTCTTAGTTTTTTGTTTAAAAAAACTATATACAATTTCCATATTGCTTGCTTTTTTTCCTTTTTTGTGACTTTTCCCACATTATCAGGACAGGCGGTATTGTCCAGCCTTCAAAATTAAATGTTTCGCAGATTGCTTAGTATTCTGCCCGGTGGGTATAGGACAGTTTGCCTAATAGCATTCATTTTGTCATTTGACATTTAGTTATTTTTCAATTTATCACAATTGAATGATAAACAACTTCATTATAGTTTTCCCTCCCCCATATTTAAGGGTTTTTTCTTAGATTAGATATAGAGAGAAGGAATTACTCAGTCAAGAACTCAGTTTTAGTTCTTGACGTAGTAATGCCAAAATGCTTTCCAGAAAGATTATACTTACTAGTTTACATTCTCACTATAGTGTCTGAGAGTTCTAGTTTCACTTTACTGTCATCGGGATTAGGTAATATGTAATTTATATGAAATTTAGCAAATTTAATACTCCCTTATTTTAAGGGAGTATTTATTGTAGCTGGACTTTATATTATTGTATTGTATTTACTAGGGTTTTTTTTGTAAATTACCTGTGTCAGCTTATTTTGCTTGTTTTTTCAGACAAGTTCTTCATATGATAAAGGTATTGACTGTGTACTTTGTATTTCTTTCAGATTTTTTCCCATTTGTCATTTATTGTTTGTTTACTTTTATGTGAACAAAATCTGTTCTTTCCTTATGTTCTAAATTTCGTAAGATATCTATTCTTACTAAAGTAAGTCTTTAGTAAGTCCATTCCATTTTCTTGTTTGTCTTTTTTCAAGCTTATTTATTTTATTTTTTAAAATCAAATCTATTATTAATTTGCTTACTGTTTTTGGTGTTTTAAGGCAGCCTTTCTCACTTGGGAGAGCATTAAGTTTTAATGCTCTAAGGCATCTATTATTTAATGTGAATTAACTTCTGTGTCTGAAGTGGTACTGGATGTACCATCCCTGAGAGAATTGAGAAAATAATGACTCATTTTTTCTGTGTTCTGCGATTGAAATGAAGAATACTGTTAATAGTTAAGGAAAAACTGTTAAAGCTCTAAATAAATCTTTTTCAAAATTGTTAGTAAATTGTTCCATCCATTGAACACTCCCACATCATGGAATTGTTGTGAGAATTAAATGATAGAATGGACATAAAATATTTAGTGTAGTGATTAGGATATATGTAATAGTAAGCAAAATAAATGTTAGCTGTGATTAACTTTTAAATATTTCTGTTGGGTATATTGGAGGATTTTTGTTCTTAGCCTGGTACTAATTTAACCATTCGGACAGCGTGGTTGAAACTTGGATTAGTTCTTCTGCCCTCCTGACTTCTATTGCTACTCTTGGTTTTATTTTTAAGATGTTAAAATTTTTTTCTGACTTATTTATTCTTCCAGATGAATTTTAGAATCATCAAGTTCCAAGAAGAATCCCACTGGGATTTTGTAGTGAATGGGATGAGTTAGTGTCTTAGAATCAGAGCAACAATTTGTATTTCTTTTAGCCATTTTTAGCTGAATGACCTTGGCAAAAATCTCTCTCTTGAATGTTAGCATTTTTGTTTATAGTTTAATGGGTTTTTCTGCCCTTTGAATTTTAGATAAAATTTTCTCAACCTCTCCTTCGCCTATACTATACCCGTTGAACCTGTACAAATCCACAGGTAGTGGAGATCCAAAGTTTTCCATAAGATTATGTAGAAATCTTATTTTCTCATGACCTTCTCTGCACTGAACCTCTGCTTTCACATTGCTGCTTCTGTTTTTCATCTCTTTGACCCAGGTATGAAATTCAGCTCCTTTCTTGATTTTCACATACATGAACATCCCACTTATTTTTTGTGGGGAAGATTTGAGTTTGGTAGTCTTTACCAAGATTTGGGGCCTATATGGGGTAGCAGTAATGCAAATTAAAGTAGGGCAGTAAGCATCACTATTCTTAAAATGTCTTTCAGCCACTGCACTCTGGATTATATTGGCCATTTACCCCACCCAGTCCTGCTTCTCTTGCCCCACCTTCTCATCATCTTGTTTGCCATTCTGGTGTACCTTCCTTCCTACTAAAACCAAAACATTCTCTTTGTTTCATGCAGAGTGGGTCTACCCTTTTTGGATCATTTGCACAAAACTATTTCCCATGTCTTTAGGGTATGACCTTTATACCAAGCTCATTGTCAGAACAGAGACACTTTATTTGTTTCCTAAGAGAAGTTCTGGTTCTAGCTGTATATAATTTCCTTATCTCATTGGTCTACCTTTTAGGAATGTGTTGGATAAATTAAATAATCTAATAGCATGCAGGCCGATGTCCATAGTGGATATTCAGAGGTTTTCCTTCCCTTCTCCATCACTCTAGCTACTTAACTCATATTAATCATGGTACATCTATAGCAGGTAATCAATTTGTGTGTGATGTGTGGTTTATCATGCCTCTTTGTAGTTATAAAATGAGCATTTTAGAGATTCCTTTATATTGCTAAACTTCATGGAATGATTTAAACATTGGAGTTTGTTTTTGTGTGTTAAAAAGCAGTTTTTACTTGTTTCACAGAAAATTAATTGTTACAGCCAGTATGGCCACAGGAGGAGGTCCTTTTGAAGATGGCATGAATGATCAGGATTTACCAAACTGGAGCAATGAAAGTGTTGATGACCGACTCAACAATATGGTATGATATTTTACTGTCGATGGTGTATTGCTGACTACTAGTATTAAAATGCAACTTTCCCCTGACCAAATCTAACTCACTGAAACTCTTTGTAAACACTTGTTGACCAAGATATTAAGGGACACCGGGCTACTTATTATATTAGTTGAAGACACTTTGGTTGCAGGGAACAGAAATTAACCTCAGTTAGCTTAAACCAAAACAGCAAATTTATTATAAGGATATAAAGGTGTTTTATGGAAACCATGTTAAAGGAATACAGTTGGATTTTAGGAAGGGACTGGAAAAAGGAACTAGAAAGTTGTCAAGAATTACTTTTTCACTTTCCTAACTCTGCTTCTGAGTGCCTCTGCCTAACACAACTTTCTCTTCACAGAGCAGCTTTCTCTCCTCCTCTGGTCCACATGGTATATACTATGGCTGTCCCATCATTCTCAAGTTTTCAGCTATGGCTGCTATTATATACTAACTAGTTATCTCTTAGTTCCAATTTTAAATTTTAAAGTATGATTATCCCAATTTGGATTATATATGCATTTCTTTTTCCAATAATCTATGGCCAGGATGGGGTGAATTAAATAGTATGAAAGGTTGGCAGGAGCCACCCACTCATGGATTGGATGGAGAGACAGGTTGTAGAGAAGGGAGTTTTGTTATAAATGAGGAAAATATCCCAAGTGACTTTACTGTAGTAGTAACTAAAAGATTCTTCCAGTATGGATAAGGTGGGAATTATAGACCTTTTCATTGAATGCATTCGATTATGTGGCTATAGCTAAGTCAATAAAAATGTTTTCTAGTTAAAACAATAAGCACTCTTTGTCATTCCATATTAGATATTATCATGTAGTACATTTTTGCCTATAAAATAATAATAACTATATTTAATGTTTACTAAATGCTAGGCTAGATGTTTTATGTATGTTTTAATCCCATTTTAAAGGTGACACTATTTTAGAGATTAGGAAATTGAGACTATGGGAAGTTAAGTAAATTTCCTAGGGTCACACAATGGAGTGTTTCTTCATTAAACAGTAATCACTTTAGAACCCACGTTGATTCCGAATCTGTATCCTTTTTACTGTACATACTGACTTAAATCTAAGGGTGGCCAGTAAAGGTATGTATAATTTATTTCACTATTCAGTTTATAAAGAGGAAAGAGTAATTTTTAAATATGCTTTGAAAATATTCAAATTGACTCTAGCATTGGGATTTGTATTCATTAATGATCTTTGATAGGAAAGTAATCTATTTCTAAAGGATAGTCTATAAAATTAGGGTAAATGTAATGAGGGAAAAAAATGGGTTAATAGAAGTAAATAATAGTTTCTAAACGTATATACTTGACGTGAAAAATGTTTTGTCAATTTTAAGACTGACCAAAATGTTTTAAGCATACCAAATTATTTTCCTGGTTTGATAGAGAGCAGATTAACTTGTGCTTTTACTTTTTTAAAGGATTGGTGTGGCCAACAGAAGAAAGCAAATAGATCATCAGAAAAGAATAAGAAAAAGTTTGGTGTAGAAAGTGATAAAAGGGTAACTAATGATATTTCTCCGGAGTCATCACCAGGCGTTGGAAGACGAAGAACAAAGACTCCACATACGTTTCCACACAGTAGATATATGACTCAGATGTCTGTCCCAGAGCAGGCAGAATTAGAGAAACTTAAACAGCGGATAAACTTCAGTGATTTAGATCAGGTTTGTGAATTATTTTAAAAATCAAGTTATGACTATGGGAAATACTTGAAATGGATTAATTTGTTTTAGGAATAAAAATTGAGCTCTTTATTTTCTTTAGTTTCTGTGCATATGGAAAGAATTTAATCAGTGATGATGGTACTATGCTGTGTCCTTTGGAGGGAAATGAAATCCTGTTTCTAAACTTTCTAAAGAAAAGTATTTCTGGATTTTATTACTATGTCATATGACCAACTTATGTAATTTCATTATGAAACTAAATTTTATATTTTAGTAGCTCAATAAAGTTACTATTAAGTAAATGGAAAGATCCAGTTTTTTATATTTATCATTGGTTAACTGCGGGATGTGCTGGATTACCTCAAATCTGAAATAAAACTATTTTGTATTTATAATCCCTGAAATAAAGTTTGAATCTAAAAGCAAGTAGAATTGATAATGAACTCTTGACAAATATTTTACTATCACATCTGTACTTTGCAGAGACATACAGGTTTCTAAATATGCAGAAAGGTAGATTCAAGTCTAATATGACAATGGTGATAATCGTATATCATTTACATCTATGTACTAATTATTGAACAATTAACTGTATGCCAGGCACTGAGCTGAATACTTTTTCAGACAGTGCTTCACATAGACAAATCTTTATGCTAATGTTTATATTAATTGATTCATTGGGTCCAAAGTCTATAAAAATTCTGTTAGCAAGTAATAAATAGCAATATGAGTTATAAAAGTGGTCCATAGTCCTAGTACAGGTTGAGCATCCCTAATTTGAAAATCAGAAATCTGAAATGCTTCAAAATCCAAAATTTTTGGAGTGCCAACGTGATGCCACAAGTGGAAAATTCCATACCTGGCCTTATGTGATGGATTGCAGTAAAAATGTCATATCTTTGATTCGTGCACAAAATTATTTAAAATATTGTATAAAATTATACTCAGGCTATAATATAAGGCATAGATGAAACAAATGAACTTCATGTTTAGACTTGGGTTCCATCCCCAGATACCTCATTGTGTATTTGCAAATATCCCAAAAGCTGAAAAAATTTGAAATCTATAACACTTCTGGTCCCAGGCATTTCTGATAAGGGATACTTAGTTTGTACTTTGTTTAGACTAATCTTGTTCATATTTATCAGTTGAATTGTGTCAACAAAATGAGGACTAGGAGATGCTAATCAAATGTTGTTATCTTAATGACAGAACTTTGTAGATCTGAAGCTCTTTCAAATGTTACTACAAAGCTGTTTTTATGTACCTCCTAAATCAATATATGATGATGAAACTAAGAACATTGGAATTTAAAAAAAATATGTTGAAAGATTAATGTTTGTGTGATTTGATTTCTTTTTCTTATATAGAGAAGCATTGGAAGTGATTCTCAAGGTAGAGCAACAGCTGCTAACAACAAACGTCAGCTTAGTGAAAACCGAAAGCCCTTCAACTTTTTGCCTATGCAGATTAATACTAACAAGAGCAAAGATACAGCTACAAGCCCTCCAAAGAGAGAAACTATTGGATCAGCACAATGTAAAGAGTTGTTTGCTTCTGCTCTAAGTAATGACCTTTTGCAAAACTGTCAAGTCTCTGAAGAAGATGGGAGAGGAGAACCTGCAATGGAGAGCAGTCAGGTGATAAAATTTGTTTCTTTTGCTCATTGTTTTCACAAACCTCAAAGTATAAACATTACGATTTTAAAAATTATATTAGGTTATACATGCAGCAATTTTAGTTAGGTGGAATTAAAAGTGTTTCCCTGACCCTCCTCTTTAATCTACCAGATTTATTTAAAATGGAGTAATTTTTTTTTTAATCCAAAGTCATTATAGATGTGGCATATTCAGGCTAATTAAGGCTTCTTTTTATTTGCCAAAAACTGTATTGCCAATTTGTAGTAAAGGGGGATTTGGGAGCAAAGTGCTAATGGATTTTTTGTAAGAATTTTTTTAAATGGCATTATAATCCTTTTGAAAAGTACTTTCAAAAGTATATATAAGTAAATACTTTAATTTATTAATAAAGAAATATTATATGAACATTAGAAGAAAAATTTATAGAAAGAATATTTAGTTTGGTGTGCAGTTTGTACAGGTAATATAGATTAAAATAATTTTGAAACTTATTTTTAAATTGACAGTGAAGTTTTCAGTGTTATCAATTATGTTTTAATTAAAATCTAAGTTTGATTCAGATTTTTTGCATGTGTGAATTCACACAGTAAACCTAGAAATATTTTTGGTTATTATCTTTGAAATAAAAATTTATAAAACTGTTGCTGTTGAATTATACTCAGTTTTATATATTGTGTATTTTCATACTTATTTTTCCTTTTACTGTTTTCCCGGCAGATTGTAAGCAGGCTTGTTCAAATTCGTGATTATATTACTAAAGCTAGTTCCATGCGGGAAGATCTTGTGGAGAAAAATGAAAGATCTGCTAATGTTGAGCGCCTTACTCATCTAATAGATCACCTTAAAGAACAAGAAAAGTCATATATGAAATTTCTCCAAAAAATCCTAGTAA
Organism: Varecia variegata; assembly: GCA_028533085.1. Lineage (NCBI taxonomy): Eukaryota > Metazoa > Chordata > Mammalia > Primates > Lemuridae > Varecia > Varecia variegata. The sequence continues at coordinate 12,814,685 of CM052451.1, forward strand.
GTTTTAGACCTTTTTAATAATGTATTGAGTTATTTTTGTGGTATATCAGCGTATATATACTGATGACATTCTGATGCCACCCCAGAGGAGTTAACATATTTTCAAAAAATCGTGCCATCCATTATAACATTTTATTGCCCTTTTTAATAGTTGTATGATTTATACCACTAAAATATTTCAGGCTAGAGAAAATGAGGAGGAGGATGTTCGGACTATAGATTCAGCTGTGGGATCTGGTTCTGTAGCTGAGAGCACATCGCTAAACATAGATGTGCAGTCTGAGGCTTCAGATACCACGGTAAGCGGCTTTTTGGTAACTAATGTGCTGGAAATGAAGATTTAAACTTTTCCCCCAATTTTCAAGATGGTGTTTTTTAGGTGTTCCTTAATGAAAAATGTATTCCAGGGAAGAAACCTTCAAATTGTTAATGCTGTATATATTCTTCTGTGTTTAATCACAGACATTTACAAGTTTTATTTATTAACATTAAAAATAGTTTTATTGGTTGATTTGAAAATCCAGTAATTTTTGATCGTCAGCTTACAGAAACATTGTTTTTCTAGTTTGTTTTGTTAAGTGCAACTTTGCTAATTTTAAGAAGCTTTGGGAAAGTTAAAATTCATTGTGAATATAAGGGCTGTAGGTATCATTAGTGATTATTTAGCATATGGTCTATTGGAAAAGTCTCCTAAGTTCGTTTGCCACTGAGGGCTCTTTAAGGGTATTAGGATTTTTCATCTCTCAGTTTCTAGTCTAGTACAGTAGCAAAATTAGATGACTGAAAAAATGAGTTAAAGGCTAGTAAATGGGAAAAGGATAGCATTTACATTGTGATTTATTCACAGAATAATACCATAATTTGACTCTGCAAAATCAAATTTATGAAAATTCTGTTTTTAGGAAAAATAATTAGGAATTTAGCAAACTTTGAAGAAAGATTTATAAAATAAACTTAGTATGCTTCTGAATTAGTGTGCTTTTAAGCATTTCTAATAGATGGGCTTATAACGATGCATTTGTAAACTTTAAAACCTATAACAGACCAGTAAAGCTTTTCTTTTGAGAGGATAACCTTGTATATCTTTTACTTTTGTGGTATGTTCCAGAATACCATTCAGCATCAGGAATTTGAGGGTTTGTTTCCTTTTAATATTGGTCTGCATAGTTTCTTATCTGCCTCTTTTCTCTTCCCTGCCCTTCCTAATTTGAAGAGGAAATCTGAATTTTTTTTTTCTCTACATTATTTTCACCAGGAGACATTCAGAGGGTCTGATCCAAACAGTTGTTGAAGAATGGATTCCACTGTGGGGAAATTTGTTTTTCTAATTACAGTGGTGCTGGGAATAATTTTTTCCTTATATTCCAGCAGAAATGGAAGGGTTGGAGTAATGTGGGTAAAGGAATTCTGTTGGGGAGGGGTGGGAAATTGTATAGTTGATTATTACAATTTATATACTGGCATTGAAACTATTCACTATGATGAGAATTTTCTTCATAATGAAATTTCCTTTCAACATGAAATCATAACATAAAATCATGAAAGTGGATTAATAACATGTAGCAGAATAAATGTTAAAATATGCTTTAGCAGTTGTTGTATAGCTTGGAAATTGCCTAGGATATGATGCTTGTTTAATTACAGTAAGCAACAGTCTAGTCTACAGAAATTTGAAAGTCTGATTAAGTTAAACTCAATTAGGGGTGGTGGTGGATTGTTTTTTTTTTTAAAAAGATGGACTGGTAAATTTTTTATATTTGTTTACAAGGCTGGCTTGTATGTTGAACAGGAGTTTGTGTTAAGAAATTAATATGCTACACTATTTAATAAAGGAGGCATCTTTTAGTCTGAGAATTCGGCCGTGCATTGAGGACAAACTAGGGAATTCAGCTTCACAAGAACAGGTTTCAGACATTGACGTTACTACAAGTCCAAAAGGGAAAGGTGACAGACCTCCTCAGAATGACAGGGAACTGAGGCCTAATAGGAAATATAGCCGAAAACGTGGATTTCCCTCAAAGGTATACTTCATAATATTAACTTGGGAAGTCTAAATGAGCACCTCTTGTTCATATTTCCTCTTCCTTATTTACTTTTCTGTTACTGCTGTTACTCTTACATAGATAAATTATTAATATGGTTAATTATCATACTGTAATTTTAGTAAAATGTCCCTTAGTGTTGTTCTTTCTTAGTTCTTCTTTTTTATATATCTCTCCAAGGGTTATATCTGATAGCTGTTTAATTTAATTTACATTAACAAAGGTTTCAAAATGTTATTCGTTTCCTTTTTTTGCAGTTGAGGGCTCAAAATATAACACATTCTTAAACCTCCACATCAGTTGCCTTTTGTTTCTGATATTTGTGTTTATGAATTAAGATAGTGCTTTAATTTTTGTCTTATTTCCTGTGTTCATCCATTAAAGAAAAAATAGAGCAAGCTATTAGCTTTCCTGTCTTTGTAAGAGTGAAATGCTTATATGTATGTGTGTGTGTATTTATACGTGTGTGTGTATATATATTGGTTTATGTTTTTGTTGTTGGAAACTCCTTTCATTCTTTTTTTTTTTTAAAGTATTTATCCAGTTGGCTTGTTTGCTAATGTTTTTACTAGTTTTTCTCCAATGTTTGTTTTAAATATCCTTTTAATTTTTCATGATTTGGATAAAGGAATTCATGATAGGTATAAAGACAACTATTTGTAGTTCCACTTAAAACGATTGGAATAAAAGTAGCATTTATAAAAGTGCTCATCTCCTTTTGCAAGAGCAAAATATTTTAATAATTGTAGACAAGACAACTTTCGTATTTTTTATTACTAGTTTATTACAAGACTAGTCTTTGTTTTCTGTTTTATAGCTATTTTATGTGGGGTTTTTGTGTGTGTGTGGCTTTTTTAAAAAGGCAAAACTTGACTTCTAGGTATTTTGGCAGTTTATTTTTTTGTTTGTTTTTTCTGGCTCCCACAGGAGTTTGAGGATGAAGTTTGAAATTATGGGGACCTTGTTACATAAAGTGTTTAGCAAAAGGTGCCCCAGTTCAACAGAAAAGTAAATAAAATAGCTGATTGCTTTAAAAACTAGTAGTATTAGAGAAGAGCCAATGAACGTGAAACCCGATGATATCTTTGGAATTTTGTTCTTCTCCTAATGCATCTGAATAGTGACAGACAAAATACAGGAGTTGACAGTTATTACAGCATAGTATCTGCCAGTTCTTTTTTCACCTAACGCATTGTATTTACTTTTAAAAACCACTTTTCTGTTTTTAAGTTTCTTTGAATAATGGTCTTACGAATGAAGATTATTCTTTCTTCAACTTGGATCTTGGATTTTATTCCAATTTGACTTTCTTTAATCTTGATTCTTAAGGCCATGCCAGTGTAGTTGTATTATTATATTAGTACTCTATTCATAAAGTGATTTTAATTTCTTACAAAAACTCTTAATTCCTACTACCTAACTTTATTTTTTCTCTGCTCTGCAGGATCTGTTATTCGTACTACCTTATCCTCATTTCCTCCTTGGAATCCTTTCAAGATGTAGTATTCTGTTAGAATAGTTAAAAAAAAAAAAAAGTTGAGGTCTTACATGAGATTCAGAGTTGAAAGCAGCCTGTGAGTTATACCTGATATGAAAGGGCAAATTCCATTTTATGGAATATTTTATAGACATGATGACACTTCCCATAATTTTACAAAAGAAGCCTTTGACAAGTATCCATGCCCTCAGTTGTTTTTCCACACTAATCGCCCACACCCCATCTTGGCTCTTAGAGAACTTAGAAGCTTTCTTTGTACCATGTACCTTTGTTTTGCTGTTATTTTCATCATTTCTAGTTATTTCATGTGAGCTGGACTTGTCACCCAAACCAGCTATGCTTCTTTAGAGATTGTTTCTCATACCTCTGTGTTTAGAACTCAAGCACATGATTTTGGGGCAGACAGTATGATGTGTAAAGAACATTAAACTAGAGCCTAGGAACCTGACTTCTCCTAACTGTGACATTGGATAAATCATAGCTTTATCTTCTCTGGGCTTATAGTTCCTCATCTTTCACATGAAAAAGTTGGAGTACGTAATTGTCAAAAGCTGTAAAATATATTTGGATCTATGAATAATCATTAGGGGTGCTTCAGGAGTAGATAAAAGGAAGAGTTTGGATTTTCTGAAATTGGACTGTTACATATATGCAATTCAAGATTTCATGCCGAAGTTATTTTTTTTAATCTGTAAACTAAAAATGTAGTTGGTGAAGGTGACTCAAAATAAGTTTAAATAAAAATAAGTGTTTGAAGGATGGCTATATTCCTAGTATCCTTTTTGGATTTCTATTCTGAGTACCATCTTCTTGGCATGTTCTTACTCCTAGATATTTTTATTTCTATTTTCTCCTCTTGTTCTTTATATTTGCTCATAGTTCCCATCCCCTTCCATTGGTTCAGCCTTCCTAAGTATCAATCTGAAATTTTATTTATATGTATGCAGAAGTTATTAAGCAGTAGTAATACTCCACTAATTTCAAAAGTTGTTGGGAATTCATTTTTGGATTAGTGAAAAATCTGAAGATAATTGTGTTTATTTTAATAAAAAGTTTAGAATTCTTTATAATTAGGGCATCACAATTTTGCAAATTAATTTGGCTAACAAGGATTGAAGAAGTTTTTTAAAAGTGTGCTTTTTAAAAAGTAAAACTATATACTATTAAATTGTTTAGTACACTCTTTAAAATAAGATTGTTTTATGCTAACCCTGAGTCTAAGCTATTTTGGGGAGGTAAGAAGATCATAAATTAGGTGGAAGTACACATTCCTTAGGGTTTTTTTCCCACCTAGATGACTTTTTTTAATTTACGTATTATTTTTTCTCCTAATTATCATTTATACTTTGCCAGAGGAGTATTTGATTGATATCAACCTGGAAAGATTTCTCTGAGCCATTCCATTGATATCTGTACCTGTTTTGGTTTGGTTTTATGTTTTACCAATGACTTTGATGAAGTTATTATGAAATTTTTTTGGGTGAAATTTGAGAGGATTAGCTATTGATAGTTATCCCTACCCTTTCAAAAACATTTTTTTCCTAAGATGTAAGCAGTCTTGAAATAAGACAGAACTAAGAAGGTGAATTTTGACAGGAGTGAATGTAAATCTTAACCAGGTAACTCCATTTGTTTAGGATGGGAGAGAACTGAGTAAACAGTAGTTAATTTGAAAAGGGCTTCCATATATTAGAAATTCAAGACGATAGAAAAACCCATAATCAATATTGGCTTAACGAAGATCTAGGTATATATTTCTATCCCATGTTCATGAAGTCTAGAGATAGTCCAGGATAGATGTGGTACTGAACAGATTCCTCTGATGTTTGTATCAAATAATGTAATCATAGTCTGCTTCCTATTTGATCTTAACTTTCTTGAGTCCTTAACTTTGTGCCATGCACTTATTTATTCACTTATTAATTTTATTTATTTCCAAGTTTCCAAGTCACTGTATAAAATGTTATCACAGTTACTCATGCGTATTTGCAATACTGATGAATTCTACTTGGGGAGGTAAATGTAAGAGATTTTTGTGTAGTATTGGTAAGAGATGTCACTCAGAAGAGAATTCTTTTGAACCATTTGTGTTCTCCCTAATTTTTCTAGAAATCAAATGTGCATAGGGAATATAGATAAGTGCATTTTTACTTTCAAAAGAAATCCTTGAACAACTTTGCTCTCCTTAGTAACTTGGGGCAGAGAGATGGGCAGGAATCATTTACAATGTATATAACTCCAACAAAAATTTGTTAGCAATTCAGAGTTAAAATTGACTACGTGCAACAAAGGTGGAATATTTTATGTAAAATCATTGAATTTTTCAAATAAAAGATTTTTTAAAGGTAAATCAATGATGAGAAATACCATTATGGTATACATTTGATGCATAATTTGGCTTGTATTATATTGTTTCCAGGTTGTATTTAAATTTGTCTCTTTGCTTTAGTTTTTTTTTTTCTTATTGGGTTACATTTTGAATAGTTTTAATATTACATTTAAAATTTATTTCTTATAATTGGCACCTGTTTAATCTTTCTACTTTTAAACAAGATGATAAGCTCCCAGCATTTTGGGGGAATTTGGAAGTATTTCTATTTTATGTTGTTGGACTCAGCTAAATAGGCATAATTTAAGAGAAAAAAAAGTAATGATGCCTTCGATATAGAGTATAAAATTTTCTGTTTTATTGTGTGCCTGATGTGATGCAATTAAAACATTTTTCATAAGATTATCAAATAAAAATGTATTTTTAAAATTTGTTTTTTATTAGACATTAGTGGGTTTGCTTGTTTTCCGGGTTTTGTTATGTTGTTTTAAACATCATCTCTATGAGTGGCACAGAAAGATTCTTAGTCTGATTTGTTTTTAAAGAGACTTTCAGGGTATCAGTCCAGTATAACATGCTTTTTACATTTTGGTAGGGCCTGGATCCCTCATTTTGTGTGTGTGTGTGTGTGTGTGACTCCTTTTGCCCTCTTGGCCTTCGTGTCTTGACTTTTGTATGCATTTTTCTTTTCTTTTGTTAATAATTCCTTTTCTTGTTAAGCCGTTGCTTTTACTGTGAAATTACCTAACTCTTAACATGGCAGGCTGTCTCTGTGTCATCGTTCTATTGTAACTCTTTTTTCTTCAAGTCTACTAAGACTGTATCTAGGTTGTATTATTTAATACTAATTTATTATCTCTACATGTACTTTGCCATTGATAGTTGAAACAGCAACATGGATTTTAGTATTAATAGATATAAGTATTGTTGGTTTTATTTTCCAGGCCAGAGATCCGCAGCAAGAGCCTATGGAAGAGATAGAAAATTTGAAGAAACAACATGATTTATTAAAAAGGATGTTACAACAGCAGGAGCAGCTGAGAGCTCTGCAGGGACGACAAGCTGCTCTTCTAGCTTTGCAGCATAAAGCAGAGCAAGCTATTGCTGTGATGGATGATTCCGGTATGCCACAGTCTTAGAATGTTGTTTCTATAAGCAGGGCTCAATAAGTAATTGTATTGCAAGGTGGATGCTGGTTGTTATATAATCAGATATTGATCGTTGACTAGTTTAGAAACCTACGTGTGAGGCTTACCCTGTCCTGTGCTTTTTCTCTGGTTATGCAGAAAAGGTTGCAGGGACAACTCCTGGCCATCATACTGTACGGTGCAGACAGCCAGCTCGCTCTCCTTTTCATCAGAGAGTACCCTTAAGAGGTAAAAGAGACAGGCTGTAGTTCTGTTTTTGTACCTCAAACTGATAGGGCTCTTGATGCTTTTATTTCCATTTTTTGTATTTTATTCATGTAGGATTGTTCTTTGCTTGTCTCCCAGGGAAGAGTTAAAACCTTAAGTAAGGCAATGAATAAATTTATAGAGCATTTTTGGTGTTCAAACTTAGTAGTAGCTGTTATTTCAATTAGGTATCCAATTGATATGCTAGTTCCTTTGAACTACATTTATGAGGTCCGTCTGGAAAGCATCCAGCCATTGTTAATATAACGAGAATATTGTGCGACATACTTGTAACCTGGTAGCCAAGGTGAGTAGACTGTGATGCGCATGTGTGAACAAACGATGACTTCATTGTACTGGTCAGTGGGGTGCTAGACACTGTTGAGTGAGTGTACTGTGTGGCCGTAGCATTCAAAATGACTGAGTGAGTAGAGCAACGAACCTGCATCAAATTTTATGTTAACTTTGAACATTCCTCAGTGGAAACTGGATGATTCAGAAGGCTTTTGGGGACCATGCAATGAGCGTAGCACAAATAAAATTGTGGCACAAACACTTGGAAGATGGTCGAGAATCTGTTGAAAGTGATCCACATTCTGGAAGCCCTGCAACAAGCAGAACACCTGAGAATGTTGACCGTGTACGGGTTAGGTTAAGAGATGCTGGGAGAGTCGTGTGAGGTCTCAAGGTGCCTACTTTGAAGGGGACTGAGGCGTCCTTGTCCTATTTACAGTATTTCCTGTATCTTGTACCTTCTTCAGTAGATGCCTCTATTTTTCATACTATATGGCTGGATATTTTCTGGACAGACCTCCTATACTGCTTTAGGAATATGAGGACTTTTTTTTTTTTTTTTTTTAAATTAAGGAGATAAAGTACAGCCTTCCTGAGACTTGGAAATGTTCTTTTCTTTCTTTCTCCTTCCTTTCTCCTTTCATAGCCGTGTACAATTTAGGTGAAAATTGTATTGAATTCTTTAGTATTGAGTCTAATTTTGTAAGTTTGTCTCATCACCCTCAAACCTAAGTGTTTTAATTTCTCATTAAATTGAAAATAAGATTGTAACTTATTAAAGCTCAGTAAAACTAAGTTATGTTTTCTAGTAGTTATCCCACTATTCCATTCTAATAATAATTTATCTTCTTTGATCACTCTATTTTTGCCAGTGAGTTTGGATCCTCACTGAGGCTGCCCTCACTGACATTGTTAATCGATTTGTCCTGCAGTCCAACCCTAACCCACTGGCTCAGCTGTCTGATCGTTCTTACATCTAATTTACATTTGCATTTTCATAAGGAACTTTATTGCCAGGAGTTAGCTACTTTCCCAGCAAAACAGGTCCCAAGGCAGGATCGTCGCAAGGGATTTGGAAATAATAGAAAATAAAGAAAAAAATAATATAGACGAAGAAATGATTGAGACGGAGACAAAGTGCAGTTTAAATGATGGGAGAGTTAGGGGGTCTCCAACATTCTCGTGAACTGTGAGACCACGAGTGAAGTCCTGCATCAGTATTTATTGTTACAGCAAATAGTTGTCTTTTGTTATAGAGAATTACATGTACAGTTCATTTTTTGAGGTTTCCAGGGAAACCTTACCTAATTCTGTCTACAAGAATAGACAGTTACACAATTTTTCTAAGATAAGCATGTTAAGCCCTAAGTTAGAAACAGACCTAGCTGAGCATACAAATTAAAGATAAAATGTATAAAATGAGAACACGGAATCTGTGTACTACTCTAATCTATTTCTTCTAAACACAGAGACATGTAGTCAGGAGTGAAGCAGGAATAGCCTTGAAGTCTAGGATAGTTCCAGCTCCACGTTATCTGCTGGGCAGACATTTTAATAAGCTTCTTTGCCAAGGACCCAAAACCAAACTTCTGCTTTGCAAAAAAGCTCAAGGCGATGGCCGGCAGCAAAGAAGAAACATTGTTGCTTTGCAAACGTCCTCTGACAATGCCTCCTTTGTTGGAATCAGCTTCTATTCTGTGAAAGAACATGTCCACAGATTCCTTCAAGGCAAAGCCCTGCAAAACCCCTGAAATTTTTCACGTCTCTTAGCCTATTTCCCAATACTTTATGACTTTCAAGTAACTTACTCTTTTGTAATAATTAGATAGCGTTATATAGTGTAGTATGTAGTAATAATTACAAAGATTTTTGTCTCCATTTTTCCTTATAAAATTTAAAGTACTGTTAGCTTTTATATTTATATTTAAGAAATAGATAATTAAAATATTTTAACATAATGACTAATACTAGTTTGGTTAACCTTTTAAATGTTTTTCAAAATTAGAGTATCAGATTTCAAAGATTCCTTTGATAGTCATATTAATGTCAAATACTTAAACATAAGTTGCATCATCTTTGCTCATCACAGAATTGTAGGTTAGTAGTCAGAGCTTTTATTCTTCTGTTTTGTAGAGAAGGGACTCTAACACAGTTTTTGACTTGCCTGGGTTTATACAGAATTTTAGTAGCATCAAATCTCTTGATTCTAGGTCAGGGGTCTTTTTTCTGTTTCTGAATATGAACTGTTAAAAGTAAGCAGATAATTTCTTTTTTAAATAGCATAGTATTACGAATCAGGATGAATAAGAGTTTGAATTTATTTCATATACTACTTCAAAAAATTTTAGTTTAGTAATTTTAAAACATTTGCTCTTATATTTATGAGATTTTGCAGGGGAATACGATGAAAAACCACAATTAAAGTATTAATATTTAATCTTCTGGTGTATAAGGGAGGTAACATCACTATCTTGGGGGAGAGAACGCTCCTTTCACCATTTACCTAGGAAGTTGTGCATTTGTTATCTGAACTGTAATTTCGTTCTTTTCAACATAGAGTTTGGACTAGTTACATGGGATTCCATCTAGCCTTGAAATTTTAATTTTTTGGTGGAAAAAGCAAGTATTTTCCTTTAAAATAGAAGCAATTTATAACCAGTGTCTCTTTTAGAGCTGCGGAGTTAGAAGTGAGAATAAGTATGAGGTGGTTGGGTAGTAGAACAATAACTTATGAAAATTGTCATCAGAAAGCTGCTTTAGAAATATGAGGGCGTTTTTTTTTTTAACTAAGAAGATAAAAACCAAGGCCTTTTAGTATGACTTGTATCACAAGCAGCCACTTGAATAAATTATCCATTCCTGTGCTGGGGTCAGCAAACTATGGCAGCTGGATTTGGCTCACTGCCTGAAATGAAGTTTTCCGGAACATAGCCATGCCGATTTATTTACAAATCTATGGTTGCTTTTGCCCCACAGTGGCAGAGTTGAGTGGTTAAGACAAAAACTGTATTTCCTACATAGCCTGATATGTTTACTATCTGAACCTTTAAGAAAAGTTTGCGAGCCCCTGTACTTAGAGCATTGATTCTATCAGAGGATATGGAGGTTGAGACCTGTGAGAATCAGCTGTGCTTTTCCTGACTACACTTTCCCACTTACTGCCTCAACACAAACAGACTGATAGACCTGCCCCACCCCCATTCCATTGAGTCACTGTTATTAACTGGGATGTAATAGTAGCCCTCCTTGCATGTTGGGACAGAAAAGGATGAACCACTATACTAGAGCTTTGTGATTGTCCCTTTATTTTTAGTTTAGATGCAAACTTCTAATAAAGTGATTATTGGTAGATGAATATGAATGTTTCAAGTTAGGTGAGATTTTCAATTTTTTTTCAAAACTTTTAGCTTCTCAGAAATCAGAAAAAAGATGTTTGACTTGTTTATATTAATGAATAGTTGTTAATTTTCTCTCCAGTTGTTGCAGAAACTACAGGTAGCTTATCTGGAGTTAGTATCACATCAGAACTAAATGAAGAATTGAATGATTTAATTCAACGTTTCCATAATCAGCTTCGTGATTCTCAGGTAACTTAATTGTTTCAGTATAGTTGAGTTTAAAATCGCATTAATTAGAACAGTGGTTCTCAAACTTCAGTAAGTATAAGTATCACCTGGCATGATTGTTAAGCAATGTAGGTTTCTGGTCAGTAGGGTTCCCCTACCTCCATAGATTTGGGGTGGGCTTTTCCCCATGTGATTTCAGTATTGGTGCCCTGGGGACTATATTTGAGAAACACTTAGAGGCAAATCTACTTTGAATGAAGTGATTAGTGAAGTTACTTTGTAAGTTACTAGATGACACATTTTTTTCCTCTATAAGACTGTTAGTCACAACCTTTAAGACTTAGGTTTAAATCTATATCCTTACAATAGTTTACTAATAATTTTAAGAAAGTTCTTAAGTGTGATTTGAGAGTTAGTAAGTGTTAAAATTTGATGAACTTTATAAATAATAATATAAATGCAAATTTTCAATATATGGGCCCTGGGTAAGAAAGGATGAATTATACTTCTTCACTGGAAATGAGTATGCTTGAAAATGAAGTGTCTCCTGTCTTCTTGCTGACCAAGCGAAAATAAAAGAATATGGTGCAATCATTTGGGAGAATTATTTAGCAATGTCTAGTAAATTTTTTCTGGTGACCCTACCATGGCCTATTGTAGAGAAACCCTTACATGTTCACAAGGAAGTAAACATAAGAATGTTCATGGCAGCGTTGTATTAATAGCAAAAAACCAGAAACACCCTAAATGTCCATGAATAGGAAAATGGATTAATGAATTATATACATAGAGTGAAATTCTATATAGTAGTTACAGTAAATGAACCAGAGCTAATGAATGAAAAATGCAAGTTTAAAAACGATACCACTTACTTTATATTTAAAAGTATGTTAAAGAATGTGCATTTTTAATGGATACATACATAGGTCTTATAAAATAAAAACATGTATGAGAATGGTAGATACTTAATGCCAGATTATTGTTGTCTCTGGAGAGGGGTAATGACATTGGAGAAGGTTACATGTAGAGCTTTGGATAAATCTGTAATGTTAATGTTTCTCTTAAAGAATTGATGCAGATATGGGAAAATGTTAAAATTTGACTAAGCATGATGGGAGGTATTCATTTTATGATTTCCTAAGCCATAGTGGAATCTTTCATTTTTTTTTTAATAGAGGAAGATAGGAGAGAAGTGATAGAAAAAATTGATAGGTTAAGAAGTTAAAGTTTATAGTGGTAGTTCTAAAAAGATACAAGAGATAGAATGAGATTTTTTTCTATATAACATATGGTATTGCTACCACTTAATTTAGATCCAGGTATTGATGTCCAGTGAATTCAAGACCACTGTTTGGGTATACATATATGTAAAACCACATACAGTCAGCCCTCTATATTTGTGGGTTGCACATCTGTAGATTCAACCAAGTGAGGATCAAAAGTATTTTTGTGGGAAAAAAACCATAAAAATAGCAATATAACAATTTAAAATGTAAATTTAAAAAACAATACAGTGTAACAACTATGTAGCATTTACATTATATTAGGTATATAAGTAATCTAGAGATAATTTAAAGTATATGGGAGGATGTGTGTAGATTATATGCAAATACTATTTATATGAGGGACTTGCACATGTGTTGATTTTGGTGTCCCAGGGGTCCTGGAACCAATCTCCCGTGGATACTAAGGGATAACTGTATGTATATGTTATAGTGGCATATCAGGAAATAGTATTTAATTTGGGAATAGGAGGGGCATACACTTACAGCCACCTGCATAACCTAGGTATTTCTCTTTTTATAAAGAATATTTATGCATTTTAAAAATGAGAATGCAGCCTGTAATTGCCTTAGTCTTAACTTTTCTTCTTGTTTTTTAAATAAGTCTCCTGCTGTTCCAGACAATAGAAGACAGGCAGAAAGTCTTTCATTAACTAGGGAGGTTTCCCAGAGCAGGAATCCATCGGTTTCAGAACATTTACCTGATGAGAAAGTCCAACTTTTTAGCAAAATGAGAGTGTTACAGGAAAAGAAGCAAAAAATGGACAAATTACTTGGAGAACTTCATACACTTCGAGATCAGCATCTAAATAATTCATCATGTAAGTAACTCTGGTTCAGCAATATTAGGTAGAGGAAAACAGAAGTATATATACTGTCACATAATGGTTTAATAAATAGTTGATGAATGAATCAATATATGGTTCCTCAAGAAAATTTTAATATACAGTAAAAGTCAAATAGATGTAAATCTGTTTGATAATTCAGAAAATGGAAAGAATAAAGTTGGGCCTTGAAAAATGTAGAAGAGGAGGTAACTATTTGATACTTGGACATAATAATACTGTATTTTTTAGCATATTCAAAATGTTCTCTTAAGGAAAAACTAATACATTTAGTACTTTGATTTAAAAGTCCTGAAACTGTGAAAACATAGATTTAGAGTGTTTATACAAAAAAATAATGAAGTATGAAAAACTTATATAGTACCCATAGTTTAGTGCAGAAAGTCCATCCACAACTTACAACCCACTGGACTTGTATTCATTTTTTAAAAATGAATCTCAGGCAGCTATGACTATAGAAACTATCTTTTCTGTTCTACAGATACTTGTTATGTCTAAATCAGACCTAGTTACTAGTCTTTGGTTGCTATCTTAATACCTTGTCAAGCCTGGTCCCTGTCACTTACCCAAATAGTAATAGGGGCTCAAACATTAGAAATTGGAGTCAGTAGGGGCAACCCCAACTGGTTGTTATTCTTCAACATTCTAGTTGCTCTGTTATTGAAGAAAAGACAAGGTGTAAAAACATCAGCTCTGGAATCCTTGTTTCTTATTCTCCACACATCTGTTTCTTTGCCACCCCTAAAAGAACCTTACTATTCCTGCTCCATACTCCTTTCTTATATTCCTTTCATTTCCCTGACTTCTGCTAGTCTCCTTCTCTAGAGCATAATCTCAGTCCTTAACCTTTGCAAACAGATGAACACAACTAAGAAAAACTTAAAATTCAAAAGTTGTGCTTCAGGCTTTGTGGTCAGTTTTGCACACTTGAAGAAAGTAACACTCTGCCTACTGATGACTCGTAAATGTCATTTTTTTTCCCACTGGGAAACAGTATTAGAGCAGTAGCAATAGGTAGAATGGTCAAGGAATATAGTGAAGAGACTACTGGAAACCAGTTACAGTAATTGTGACATTAAAGTGAACGACAAATAATGGTGGTCCCTGTGAGAAAGTTACTGACAAATGACAATAGCTTTTAAGTGGTAGGAGGTAGAGCAGTGCAAAGATTTTTGTTAATCTTCATTAATTGCCCTTGAAGGCATAAGATATCTTTGTCTGATAGTAAAATTAAATAGAAAAGCACTTAAGATTTAGATCAAGGACTGTAGAGGATTTGCCATCATCTAATTAGAAAATGATATTGCTGTTTAGTAGTTCATGGTATGGGTATATCACAGTCACTTTAACACTTTTGCTTTGTCTCCTGGAGTCGGAAAACTTCCTTCTTGGTGGCCAGATGTAATTCCTCTGGGCTGTAAGTTTGAAAACCTCATAAAGACCTATCACCTAGGACTACCCTATAAAGATTAGAGATTGAATCTTGCACAGTTATACATAGTGGCCCTGTTTAACTTAACCTAGAACCAAGTTATCAGAGTACTCCTCTAGTTACTTTTCCAAGGTAGAATTTCATAATTCTTGTCAATTTCCATCTTGTCTTTTTCTTTTAGTTTTAACCAGTGACTATAATGTAAAAATGATAGAGACTCTGGAAGAAAGAAGTAAAAATATATCTTCTGTGTGCATTTTGATGTGTTTAGTTGTGGAGTATGCTAATAAACAAGTGGCCTGGATTTATCCACATGTTTCTAAAATTTAAATCTGCAGAAATTAAGATGTTAATGGTTTTTACCTTTTATTTTTCTATATGTGAGCAAACTGAATAAATCTTGCTTGATGCCATGTTTGTTTGTTCATGGTAACTGGTAATTTTTTTCTTTTTTGTAGTTGTGCCTTCTTCAGCCTCTCCACAAAGGAGTGTGGATCAGAGAAGTACAACTTCAGCTCCCTCTGCTCCTGTAGGCTTGGCACCGGTTGTTAATGGAGAGTCCAATAGCCTCATGTCATCTGTTCCTTATCCGGCTGCTTCTCTAGTCTCTCAGAATGAGAATGAAAATGAAGACCATCTAAATTCTACTGAAAAACTCCAGTAAAATATTTTCTTGCAATCATTGTTTACATAGATTAGAATTAAATAATAAGGATAAATACTGGGTTTTTTTTTTGATTGTGTTGAAAATTATGGCAAAACTATATTTATTTAACATGATAAACATTCTTAAGTGATAGGGTAAATGAGTGGGGTGTGTGTTCTGTGTCCATTATTTGAGTTGTCTAAGAGAAATGTGACATTGTAACAGGCAATTTCTGTGAACTGATATTACTTTCTTGTTTTTAAAATAAAGGATCAGAAATAGGACTACAGTTAAAAATATGTATATATTTACATGGTTTAGAGACCAGGCTCTAGAGTCAGACAGTCCTAAAGTTGTATCATACTCTCTGTTCACTGTGGACAAATAACTTATCCTTACTAAGCCTCTGTTTCCTCATCTACAAAATAGGGATAATAGTATATTTGCATATAAATGTGTTTTAAGGATTAAAAAACTGGCATAGTTCCTGGAACTTAGTAGGAACTAAACAAATTTAATTGTTAGTTTTGTTAAACATATTTTATGCTGTACCAATCTCATATGTGTAGACAAATTGGAAACCTTCTGTAAATGCTTAATAATGTCTGCATAGCTGATTTGCCTGAGAGGTAGTATTTAAATTGAATAATACTTCACACTTTTGATACTTAAGAAACCTGGAAGGATTTTTGACATTGAGTTTTCTGCTGTTAATATTTGTACCTGCTTAAAGTGAACAATTAAATCGAAATTAGTTTTCTTATGCTTTTGTCCCTAACACAACATAAGAAAATAATGTGGTGAGATTTTGAGTAAGCCACACTTGACATTAAACTCAATACTTTATAGTCACACCTCCTGGATATTTGACTAGGTCTAAGTTTTGTTTGTGCTGGCTGCTATTTTATGAAAATAATGTATGCTTTATTGTGCTAAAATGGGTGTTAATAAATATTTTTTGTTTATCAGGAAGTTAAATGAAGTTCGAAAGAGATTGAATGA
This sequence comes from Varecia variegata, assembly GCA_028533085.1. Lineage (NCBI taxonomy): Eukaryota > Metazoa > Chordata > Mammalia > Primates > Lemuridae > Varecia > Varecia variegata. The sequence goes on from CM052451.1 coordinate 12,831,015, forward strand.
ACTAAGAGAATTAGTTCATTATTACGAACAAACATCAGATATGATGACAGATGCTGTAAATGAAAACACAAAAGACGAAGAAACTGAAGAGTCAGAATATGATTCTGAGCATGAAAATTGTGAACCTGTTACTAACATTCGGTAACAACTTTTTTTGTATGTTTTTCCAACATATTTATCCTAACTTAATACTTTTAATGTGGGAAAAAAAATGCCTCATTAGAGTGCTCACTATTTGCCTTTTCTTTAAGCTTTTCTCTTGTAAGTCTACTATTTTGGTCAGAGTATGTCCTTTGTACTATTGCCCTATAAAGAAAAACAAATAGGGAAGAATTGAGTACAGCAGGTTAGTAAATTTGTTGTTTGTTAGATCAAATTCAAATAAATCATAAGAAGTATCTAACTTAGCACTTTTCTACCTCTTTATTTTCAGATATAATTTGATTTTTCAGCTGTTTTTCTTCTTAAATTTCCAAATAGCACATATGCAGAAGTTAATGAAAAGCAGGAGCTGATTATTCAGAGTTCGAATTTAAATGGAATAGCCAATGATGTTCTTAGTTTGAAATTATTTATCAGCAGTTCTAAAACTTTGATATATATTCTTTTTGTACTTCAAATAACTTCAGACTGTTTGCTTTCTTCTAGAAATCCACAAGTAGCTGCTACCTGGAATGAAGTAAATAGTAATAGTAATGCACATTGTGCTTCTAATAATAGAGATGGGAGATCAGTGAATTCTAATTGTGAAATTAACAACAGATCTGCTGCAAACATAAGGGCTCTAAACATGCCTCCTCCTTTAGGTATGATAGATTATATTCACAGATACTTTTGCCTTATTATTCTTGTGAAGTGGATTCTCTTTCATTAGTATTCTTAAGTATGTAAAAAAATTATTGATTTTTATTGTACATGTTTTCAGCAGATTGTCGATATAATAGAGAAGGAGAACAGGGGATTCCTGTTGCACAAGGGGAAGACGATGAGGAAGAGGAGGAAGAAGCAGAAGAGGAGGGAGCTAGTGGAGCTTCATTATCTAGTCATAGGAGCAGTCTGGTTGATGAGGCTCCAGAAGATGCTGAATTTGAACAGAAGATCAATAGACTTATGGCTGCGAAACAGAAACTCAGACAGTTACAAGATCTTGTTGCTATGGTACAGGTAAATATTGTTTGGTTTTTTAAAAAACTATTTGTCAAATAGTACAGTCATGAAGTAAAATTTGTGTATGTGTCTGGTAATTATGTTGGTATAACTATACTCATACACATTTATTTATTATATGCCAGCTTTAAATGCTTGGCACTGTATGTGTCATACATTAGAGGTTAGCAGACTTTTTCTGTTAAGGGTGAGTTAGTAGATTTTAGGCTTTGTGTGGGTCATACATTCTCTGTCACAACTTCTCAATGCAAAAGCAGCTGTAGATGATATGTAAACAAATGAGTGTGACTCTGTGCCAATATAGCTTTATTTACAAAAACAAGGGTTTTTTGCTACTGTTTTTTGCTGAGGACTCTGGCCTTATATCATGTAGAACTTTTATTATAATATCTCAGTGAAGTAGATTGAAGAGGTGTTATATATAGATAATTGTTTTCTCCAGTCTTTCACTATTCAAAATAATGGTCCAGCGAACATTTTGCACAAGCCTCGATGCATTTGTGGTTTTCAAGAATAGATAGGAAGAAATGAAATTATTATGTTAGAGTTTATGTACATTTAAATTTTAATGGACACTGCTTAATTGCTCTCCAGAATGACTGTATTATTTGATATTCTAAGCAGTGGTATATGAGAGAGCCCATTTCTCCATACCCTTGATGACATTTTATTATATTGGTATAATGTGACTTGTTTAACCATTGTGGGAATCGGCTTTTTCCAAATTTTTCCTGTTATAGGAAGAGTTGTTGAGGGGAAGAGGTGGCATAAACATGTATACAAACACATATAGTTTCTCTGCTGCTTTAATTTTTTAATGTTGTATAAATTTTATAGACCAGTAGTATTTACCAAGGTGTGAATTAGATGATGTCTTTAGATATCAAGATTGTTTTAACGTTATGATGCTGTTTTAGGATGATGATACAACTGAAGGAGTTATATCTGCCAATACTTCAAATTTGGATGATTTCTACCCAGCTGAAGAAGACACCAAACAAAATTCAAATAATACTAGAGGAAATGCCAATAAAACACAGAAAGATGCTGGAGTAAATGAAAAGGCAAGGTATGTTAAGAATTTGGCCTTCATTTAATAAAAATTTAGTGCCTGTCACAGAGAAGGTACTCAGGTAAGTAATGTGTTATATTGTCCTTAATGCTGTTGTCAAATTTTATTAGAGTACATAAATATAATGTCAATTTAATTATAGAGAGAAATTTTACGAAGCTAAACTACAGCAGCAACAGAAAGAGCTAAAACAATTACAGGAAGAAAGAAAGAAACTGATTGAGATTCAAGAGAAAATTCAAGCATTGCAAAAGGCATGTCCTGACCTACAGGTAATTATGAAATTTATTTCTTTCCATTTGTTTGACAGATGTTTAAAACCTAATGTCAGCTAGAAGTACTGTGTCTTTTTCAAGTGCTTAAGTGACAGATGTATATCAATTTTGTGGTTAATGAAATGGATGAACTAATGACATGGGTTGGGGATAAACATTTATGATATGGAAGATGGCACATAGGAATTGACTCCGATTATTTCCATTCTTTTACTTATTGGGCAGGCTAGTAGATTGAGAACATAAGTAATTATAACTATTTATTATATTAACATATTCTGCTTCAAATTTTGCAGTTATGGACCAGCACTTCCATCTTTTACTGGCCTAAAATTACATAATAAAGCCTTTAAGCCCCTGTGAGTTATCTAAGGAAAGTAATTATATGTAGTTTGAGTATTCAATGTATGAATACTTTTGCTTATTCATCAACACCCTATACATGGGTCTTTGAGATTGAACAGAGAATAAGGTATCTTTGACCATTTATCAGATAATCAGATAATGATATAGGAAGGGAATAACAATTCTTTTTGATGTTTGCCTAAAATTTATTGGTTAGCTTTATCTTCAGTTAGATTTTGTTTTCAAAGAAAGAGAAATACATCAAATGACGTATTTCTAATATAAGTGTTTATTTTCTAGACTCTTTTCTACTTAAATCCTTTTTCCCCTTATCTCCAATCTGAATAATGGAGGAATAATGTGGCAGAGTTGTGTTGAATATATAAAATTTTCCATAATATTTTATTCATATTGTCTTTGTTCTTCCTGAGGGTTACTATTACATTTATCAACTTTAGACATCTTTGTTTTCTTATATCAGATTATGTTTGTATGGTGATGGCAATTGGAATCTGGTAATAACAGATTAAATATGGCACTAGAGCTCTAAAGAAGAAGTAAAATAACTACTTCTATGAAATTAATATAGTTGCTTTAATTCCTCACAGTAATTTTTTATCAATTCTTTTTTAGCTGTCAGCTGCTACTGTGGGTAATTGTCCCACAAAAAAATATATGCCTGCTGTTACTTCAACCCCAACTGTTAATGAAAATGAGACCAGTACAAGCAAATCTGTTTTTGAGCCAGAAGATTCTTCAGTGGTGGATAATGAGGTATTGTAAATTGTACCCTGTTGTTCCTGAGTTGGTCTTAAGACACATCTTCAGAAGGGAAACTGAGTATCTGTAAAACATATTTTTAAATGGTAGTCTGTTTTGTGTCCTTTAGTTGGGGGAGGAAACCAATTTTTTCTAAATAATAACTACGTTTGGATCTTTTCAAAATATTCTTGTTCTTTATTAGTAAATATTTGGCAGAATTATATGTAAGAGGGTAGTTGTAGCAAAGAGTAATCATTTCAGTTAGAAAGACCTATTCTTTGGCATTCTACTTATATGTAATTTGTAGAAAATGTCATAACTTTTTCTAAATAGTTTCTGAAGTATATTTGGGTACTACTTGTTTTTATTAATTAATGATTGCCTAATTTTTCTTATTCATAACTAAAATATTATTTTACATGGATATCTTGGTGTAAAAAGGATAGAATAAGGATAAGAAGTTTTGTTGATACTGCCAATATTATTGGACTGTTATTCTTTAAGGCTACAGCAAATCCAATATTTACTTGACTAATTTTTAGTTGTGGTCGGAAATGCGAAGACACGAAATGTTAAGGGAAGAGCTGCGTCAGAGAAGAAAGCAGCTTGAAGCTCTGATGGCTGAACATCAGAGGAGGCAAGGTCTGGCTGAAACCACATCTCCAGTGGCTGTGTCACTGAGAAGCAATGGATCTGAGAACCTGTGTACTCCTCAACAAAGTAGAACAGAAAAGTAAGAGAGTTGTATAAGTCACTTTGTTTTAACATCCCCTACCTAAGACGTGTAGGCTAGGCAGCCTCTTCTCCCCTCTGCACCACAGCACAGATATGCTATTTCAGTGAGGCTAGTGTTAAATATCACTTTTGTGACTTAAATTAACTGAGTCTAGCCACTTTCTGTTCTAACTTCATATAGCATCAGCTTTCTCTTTTGTTTTAAATTACTGTGACCCTTGATCAAATGGGTGATATAGATTCCCTTGTATGTATAAGCCTTATTTTCTTAGTTAAGTTTTAAGCTTATAAAAAGAAAATGCTTGATATTTTGTAGTCTTTTCTGTCAGGCCAGAGATAAGCAGTTTTTTACTTACATCAAACATCTACTGTTTGTAAGGTTCCTAAGGATCTTAAAACTTATTATGTAAAACATTTAGTTTTTAGGATTTAAGTTTGAAATTTCCATATTTAGAGTATTTCTAAAAGAATTGATCATCTGTAAGATCAAATACTTAGCTATATAATAATTTTCAGATCTAAAATTTTGAAATCCAGATTTATTTACGATCTTAGCTTTTGATATCCTCAGATGGCATTTCTGGAACATTGCACCAAGCCTCATTTTCTTCTTAGAAAAACTTTTCTGCTGGGTATGGTGGCTTGCACCTATAATCCCAGTGACTCAGGAGGCTGAGGTGGGAGGATTGCTTGAGGCCAGGAGTTCAAGACCAGCCTGGGCAACATAGGGAGACCCCATCTCTACAAAAAATTTTTTAAAATTATTAATAGTTGGGTGTGGTGATGTGCACCTGTAGTCCCAGCTACTCGGGAGGGTGAAGCAGGAGGATCCCTTGAACCTAGGAGTTTGAGGTTGCATTGAGCTATGATGGTGCCACTGTACTCCAGCCTGGGTGATAGAGCAAGACCTCGTCTCTTTAAAAAGGAAAAAAAAAAAAAGAACTGTTTTGTGGAAGGCAAACTAAATATATTTTATATTACAGCAATAGGGAGAGTATCACCCGTCTCATAGAGTTATAAGTAAATGAAATTTTATATAGACATGTATATTTATGTTTGAAACAATGTCTGGCATACAGTAGATAGTAAAGTATTTTGCTTATCTCCAGAATGATATTTGTTTTATGCTTTTTACTTGCCAGAACAATGGCAACTTGGGGAGGTTCTACCCAGTGTGCCCTAGATGATGAAGGAGATGAAGATGGTTACCTCTCTGAAGGAATTGTTCGGACAGATGAAGAGGAGGAAGAAGAACAAGATGCCAGTTCCAATGATAACTTTTCTACATATCCTTCTAACAGTGTGACTCATAATTCCTATAATGTAAAGGAAACTAAAAATAGGTTAGTTTCAGTGTTTCAATTTTTTGTTTGCTTTAGAGTCTCAGTCTTTCTGTCTGACTGACACCCAAGTAATTCTGTAGTTCTCCAAACCAATTCAGTGTTCTATAATTCCTTTCAATAATGACACTACCTATTCAGAGTTAGTGCAGACCCTACAAGTTAAGGGGCTCAGTCCCACAAGACTGCCCTCAGTTCAGATGCCAGCCTAAAGTGCATGGTCCCCAGGGTATGCACACTTCTGTCCAGCTTGGCTGCAAATTTGGGAGTTCATTTGACATCCTCCTTCAGGTTTGATAATTCACTAGAACAATTCACAAAACTCAGGAAAACACTTACGTTTGCCATTTATAAAGGATTCAACTCATGAACAGCCAAATGGAAGAGGTGTATTAGGACAACGTATGAGGTAGGGAGGTGTGTGGAGCTTCTGTGCCCTCTCTGGGTGCGCCACCCTCCCAGCACCTTGATGTGTTCACCACCCTGAGAGCTCTTGGAATTCCGCTGGTCAGAGGTTTCATTAATGGGGGTTTTATTATGTAGGCCTGATTGACTAAATCATTGGCTATTGGTGGCTGAGCTCGGTCACTGACCCCTCTCTCCTTCCTGGAAGTCAGGGGAGTGGGTCTGGAAATTATAACCCTCTAATGACCTAGTTGGTTTTTGTGGTGACCACCACCTCTCTCCCATTATGAAGCTATGTAGGGTTCTCTAAGAGTCTCTTCATTAGCTTAAACTGAGGTCTGCTTGAAAGGGGCCTGTTATGAATAGCAAAAGTCTATCACTCAGGAGATGCTAAGGGTTTTAGGAATTCTGTGTCAGGAATCAGGGACGAAGAACAGATATATTATTTATTGTACCAGAAGGGTGTGGCTGCAATCCTGTGATCCCAGCTGGACTAGATCAAGATTCATGAATTTTCATCTTCACTCTTGTTTTTGGGAATTAAGCAAAAATGACAAAATTATAGTTAGTGCAAAAGGTCTGTCAACAAATGTATTTATTAAATTGTTATTTATAGCAGTGAAAATCTTTTTATGAGTAAAAGATGGTAAAGTAGTTACAGTAGCCCCACTGGATGAAATGTTGTGTGGCTAAACTTAAAGCATGAAGAATGGAAAAGTGCTTGTTATATTATATATATTTTGTAGAATACAAAATTATTTGGACACTTATGTATAAAAACATAAATGAAAAAGACTGGAAAGTAATTAAAAATGATAATTGTACATGGGTAAAAATCTGGAATTTTCCCCTTTTCTGTTTTTCATACTTTATAAGTCCTTTGAACTTGAAAGAGAAAATTGAGGTCCTGGGCAGTGGCTAATGCCTGTAATCCCAACACTGTGGGAGGCCTAGGTGGGAGGATCACCTGAGGCCAGAAGTTTGAGATCAGCCTGGACAAAACAGTAAGACCCTGTCTCTACAAAAAATAAAAAAATTAGCCAGACATGGCAGCTGATGCCTGTAGTCCCAGCTACTTGGGAGGCTGAGGTAGGAGAATTGCTTGAGTTCAGGAATTTGGGGTTACAGTGAGCTATGACTACACCACTGCACTCCAGCCTGGGTGACAGAGGGAGACCCTGTCCCTTAAAAAAAAAAAATACCGGTTCATAGACCAAGGTATCAGGGCTTATTGCCATATTTTAAAAATCAAATTATTACATATGATAACTTTTAATGCTTTAAATCTTGTGTTAGGTGGAAGAACAATCGCCGTTTTTCAACAGATGAAAATTATCGTCCTTTAGCCAAGACAAGGCAACAGAATATCAGCATGCAACGGCAAGAAAACCTTCGTTGGATGTCAGAGCTCTCTTATGTAGAAGAGAAAGAACAATGGCAAGAACAGATCAATCAGCTAAGGAAACAGCTTGATTTCAGTGTCAATATTTGTCAGACTTTGATGCAAGACCAGCAGGTAAAATTTAATATGAAAATAAATTTTTCTTTATCTTCATTATTTTTGAAGCAATACAAATTTTTCTCAAATCATCAGTAACTATTAACAAAAATTTTCTTTTAATAGACTCTGTCTTGTCTGCTACAAACTCTTCTCACGGGTCCTTATAGTGTTATGCCCAGCAATGTAGCATCTCCTCAAGTACACCTCATAATGCACCAGTTGAACCAGTGCTATACTCAGCTAACATGGCAACAGAATAATGTTCAGAGGTAATCTCTTTCTTAGAAGTATTGAGACTGTATAATAAGAGCTAAAATTGAGTGAAGGTTTTACAGTTATCTTCTGAGAGAAATGGACCTCAAATTGCATATTTGGACATTCTTTATCACCTGGGAGTTTTATAAGCAATGATTTGCCTAATGTTTCCTTTTAATACTGTGGACTTTTGTTTGTTAAAGTTTATATTACTGAATCGTACACTTACATTGGGTGAATTGTATGGTGTGTAAATTATACCACAATAAAGCTATAAACAAGCAAAAAAATGAGTTTCTTACAGTTACACCAGCTTTCTAGCAGAAGTGCTTTAGCACTTGTTTAAAAGCTAAGTTATTGAATTAAGCCTGTAGAGCAAGCAAATATTGTAGTATCAGAGTCAGTCACTTCTGTGTGCCATTGAATCATTTCTTACATATATTCTTTCTGAGTGTACTTTATATAGATGGTAATATAACTGACTTTTAGTTTATTGATGACCTAAATTGTTGTAGGTTGAAACAAATGCTAAATGAACTTATGCACCAACAAAGTCGATGTACGGAAAAACCTGGAAGCAAGGAAAGAGGCAGTAGTGGATCACACCCTCCTTCTCCCAGTTTATTTTGTCCTTTCAGCTTTCCAACACAGCCTGTAAATCTGTTTAATTTACCTGGATTTACTAACTTTTCACCATTTGCACCAGGTAGGTAACTAAAAACCTAAAGAGAAAAATAAAAGCAAAGTGAGAATGTGATTTCTTGGCCTCTTGTTACGACAGGGGATTCTGTTTGTCGTCTGTGGTGAAAATACCACCTTTTTTGGAAAAAACTTCTCTTGCTCTGTGAACCTATCTTGTCCTTCCTTAATAAATTTCATTTCATGCTTTAAAAAAAAGGAATATAATTTGTCTATTGCATGGATTTTTAACATTTTCTTTTGGAATGGTAGGAAATGTTTGCAAAGAAAGTTACAAACTCTTTTCTACGTTGTTTCTTTATAATGAAAATTTAAGCTGAATGATTTAAGCCGAATGATACGGTTACTAACAAAGTTGGGTAAACTACTTAGGAATGATTGCTCCAACTTTTTATTAAGAGAGTTAACCTACGCAGTGACTGCTGTACAAAAGGGCGCTATGTCAAACATTAGGAGAGTAAAGATGAATAAGACAATGCTCTCTTCTTGAGCACCATGTCTAGTTAGTGAGATAATACTGCTAGACTAAAGGTGAGCACATATAACATAGGCTTTTATTCTGACTTTTTTTCTGTACCCAGACTATTCCAGATGCTATATAAGTTACTGGGATCCAAAGATGAGAAACACTAATTCTTTAAAGAATTCAAGAGTCTAGTGAGGAAGGAAAGAATGTTAAGTAATGCATATAATGCAGTGTCACGGGTGCTATAGCAGTGGTGTAAATGCTTGTGGAAGTGTCAGGAAAGCAGTTTTTTTTCCAGAAAAGGTGATATTTAAGCTAAAGAATGAATAGAATTTATTTCTAGCAAGATAAAAAGGGAAAGGACTTTCTAATTACTGAAACTGCTTCAAGTTACAAAGCAATGAAATAGTATATCAGGAAGGGAATTTGGAAGTAATGAACTGTTGCTAGTGTTTAGGGCTAAGGCAAGGGAAGAGTAATTGATGTGGCTGAAGAGTGGCAGAGGCATTTTGTGATATGCAAAGCAGTTTAGACTTGGTATTGCAGATAAGAGGGGGCCATCAAATGACTTCGAGCAGGGGATAACATGAGATTTATGTTTTAGAAAGATTACACTGGTGAGAGTGTTAAGAAATGGGAGGGAAGGAGCTGAGAGTCTAGCTGGTGAATAGAAGGCTGTTGTGGTAATATCAGGGACAGAATGATAGCCTGACCTTATTGGCAGTAAGGATAAGGAAAAAGAAGTAACTGAAAAGATATACAGGTAGAATGAATAAATTAAGTGACCAGTTACACGAGTGAATCATGAAGGAGGAGGAGTTGAAGGTGTTTGCCAGGAAATATAGAAGGAGAAAAAAGGTTGGGAGGGCTTTGTGAACATAAATATTCTTAACAGTATTTTCAAGACAGTAGCATTAAAAAATTTAACAAGCTTTTTAGGTCTTAAGTGTCAGTTAATATTGGCAGTAAACGTAATATGAGTAGGCTTTAGGTAATAAATAAGAAATTGCACGTGCTGTTCCTTTTCATTGTAATATACTTCATATCTATGCCAACAGTGCAAAGACTGTTCGTTTTTCATAACCTAGTTTGATTTTGTGAAACCTTCCTGATCCCCTCCTCCCCAAGTTTATAGTCCCTTACAGACACATGTGATACGTAGCACTATTTGGTAACAATCATTTAATTGTATTTTACCCCCCAAATTAGAGTAGAAGGAACATAAGTTTTAGAGTCATACAGACCCAACATCTAACCAGCTTTTCCATTTATTAGACACTTGATCTTTAAGCCAGTTTTCTCACTGATGAAATGAACATAATACCTATTTCATAGCATGTTTAGTATTAAACAAGATAACGTGTCAAGTACTTACAATAGAGTCTGGCATCCAGTAATAATTGGATAAATACCAGGTTCTATTATTTCTAACTTTTAAGGGAGTGGGGATCATTAGTCATTTTTGTAACACCAATTCCTAAACTGTAGTGGGCTGAGCTGTAAACAGTGATGGAATAAATGAATATTACTTTATTTTAATTATCAACTTTTTTGATGAATTTGAATGGCATAATTAATTAAAACTGTCTTTTAATTTCATTTTAAGGCTAAAGGCACTTTATTGTTCTTATCCTTTGCTTTTATTTATTAGGTATGAATTTCAGCCCTTTATTTCCTTCTAATTTTGGAGATTTTTCTCAGAATATCTCTACACCCAGTGAACAGCAGCAACCATTAGCTCAAAATTCTTCAGGGAAAACAGAATATATGGCTTTTCCAAAACCTTTTGAAAGCAGTTCCTCTGTTGGAGCAGAAAAACCAAGGTACCTGATTATGAACATAACCAGTTACTTGCTTAAACATTCATTTTTGTGATTACGTTTAATTATGTGTAGTTTGCGAGCACAGGGAGGGATGTGTGTGATTGTTTGGCTTGATAGTGCTGGGAATATGAAACTTTAAGATATTACTGGATAAGTTACCAGATACCTGCTGGTAACCCTGGTACAAGGCTAGTTCAGAGTTTTGATCCAAGGTGTCCTATGAGATTGATTTTGGAAGGATATGACCTGACTCACAGGGTGTCCTTTTGTCCTTGATTTGATACCTGTCTTTGAACCAGTTCATTGTTCACTAATGTAGGACTAGAAACTAATATTCACTGCTAGAGGATAGTTGTTCAGTGATGGTCCTTTCATATTATTCCTAGCCCCAGATTAGAATCAGTTTCTAAAGCCCATTCAGATATATTGTTGAGTACTATTAGATTATAAAAACAACTTTTGTAAGTTTTGATGATCATGGTATTAATCATAGTTAGTATTTTTTTCCTCTGTGTTTCTTTTTTTATTTATTTTATTTATTTTATTTATATTTTTTTTTGAGACAGAGTCTCACTCTGTTGCCCAGACTAGAGTGCCGTGGCATCAGCCTAGCTTGCAGCAACCTCAAACTCCTGGGCTCAAGCGATCTTCCTGCCTCAGCCTCCCGAGTGGCTGGGACTACAGGCATGCGCCACCATGCCCAGCGGATTTTTTCTATATATATTTTTAGTTGTCCAGCTAATTTCTTTCTATTTTTGGTAGAGACGGGGTCTCGCTCTTGCTCAGGCTGGTCTCGAACTCCTGAGCTCAAACGATCCACCTGCCTTGGCCTCCCAGAGTGCTAGGATTACAGGCATGAGCCACCGTGCCCGGCCTTCCTCTGTGTTTCTTACATTTATTATTTTTTAATGTGATAATCTTCTAAAATACAGTTTTTGACTCCTCTTTCCCAGCCACTCTTCTGTGTTGTTTTTTTGTATGTTCTATCTTCCCCGATTGCTCTTTCCTACTGCTTTTTATTTTCCATCATGAATTGCTGGATCTTTGGTATGGAACTTTCGCTAGTGAAAATGGTTTAGTGACAACGGTTCAGAAGTAAAGCTTAAAGTAATTTAGTATATTAGCCTATGTAATATTTGCATATTCAGTGCATATTTTTGTGTAAATATTTTTACAGCCTGTTGACTATTTTATTCACCTAAATCTACTCATTAGTAAACTATAAGTTAAGTTCATCTGGAATTTTCAGTATATAAGGGACTCTATAATTATAATTTATAAAAATTTGTTTTCATTGTTAAGGAATCAAAAATTGCCTGAAGAGGATGTAGAAAGTAGTAGAACACCATGGTTATATGACCAAGAAGGCGAAGTAGAAAAACCACTTATTAAGACTGGATTTGCAGTGTCTGTAGAGAAAACTGCAAACGGTAACCGCAAAAATCAGTTAGATACGAGCAGGAGAAGACGCCAGTTTGATGAAGAATCATTAGAAAGTTTTAGCAGTATGCCTGATCCAGTAGATCCAGCAACAGTAACTAAAACATTCAAGACAAGAAAAGCATCTGCACAGGCCAGTCTGGCATCTAAAGATAAAACTCCCAAGTCAAAGAGTAAGAAGAGGAATTCTACTCAGCTGAAAAGCAGAGTTAAAAATATTGGTAAGCGTTGAAATTTATTGAATGTTGATCAGCATAAATGCTGGTAATCTTACCGTGACATGTTGACACATTTAATTTCATTACGGCTAGATGGGCAGATGCTGTTCTGTACCTACTTGAACAGTCATTTTTAGTTACCTTTGTAATTTCTATTTATAAAATACTTCAATATTTGAAATTGGGTTTAATGGTATAGATTAATGTTGCAAAACATGGCATTTATTCTTTTTTGTATTAAAGCTGCTTATGTTTCCTATGTATGTGATTATTATGAACTCAGAGGATGTTCTTCAAATTTTGTAGATTATTGAAAAATTGCCAGAAATGCCAAGCTTTACTATTTTTTCTCTTTTGATATTACTTCTGGTTTTGCATCAACTCTTTAGCCATAACTTTTGTTTAGATTCTTGATTGACTCATTTAAAGAAGTGTGGGTTTCTAAATACATTGCAATTTTTGAATATCGTGTAGATGAAACCACTTTTAAAACAGGCTTTCTTTTAGTCATTTAGGAACTAAACCCCTGTTTTATTAAGTCTAGCTATTGAGTATCATATTAAAGTTCTCTTTATGGTGTTAACTGCATACCTTTTTTTAATTAGATAAATATTCAGTGTTTACATGATCATAACTATATTAATATTTACAGTTGAGTACATCATATACTGTGATACCTTTCCTATCTTATATACATTTTTCCCTTTTAGGATTAATGATTGTCTCATTTTTCTGTCCATATTTTGTTCATATCTATGAATCAATCACCAGACTAAGGGAAGAAAAATCAAAAATCTCTTTATATATTTAAATATTTCAAATATATACCATTTACCTTGTTTTTTCTGGGACACTTCCCTGCCAGAGCTCACCTTCTGCTCCGTTCTGGGCTGCTGCTTCCTTGGCCTGCTGCATGGCTGTCATCCTAGAGATCTTCTTTAATCATGGTTCTGGGGATTCTTTTTACTCGTCTGTCTTTCATCCCCCGTTTTTGGATCTCAGACTTTTTCTTTCTCAATTTACTTTCTTGTTTTAGTGGAATATGGCCTCTAGGAGCTTTCTTAGAAATGGTGTATGAGAATATATTTTTGGGGACATTAAATATTTGCAACACTCTAATTTGCTGGATAGTTTTCCTGGTTATAGAAATTTAGGGTAGAATACATTTTTCCTGAAAATTTTGAGGACATTCCTCCATTGTCTTCCAATTTCCAGTGCTACAGTTGTGATATCCAGTGCCATTCTAATTCTTGATTTTTGTGGAATGTTTTTATTTGCTGACATTCAAAAGCTTTCAGAATCTTCTTTCTCCAATGTACTGAAATTTCACAGTGTATACCTCTTTTTTTAAAAATAGGTTTTATATGATTTTTGAAGAATTTACTAAAGTCTAGTACCATGTTAAAAATAGTTTTATTAACTTAAATCTGTAATATTATGGCTAAAAGATACTCTTTTCAAGTTTGTGAGTGGTACTTTTTGGCTGTGGCCTTAAGAGGTGGTACAGAGTTTATGCAGATAATATTTGGTGCTTAAGAACAAAGTTTTCGAGGCTTGTAATCAGGAAAGTTTGAAAAATCGCTGCACTCTGCTAACTCCCTGTTCTGAAAGTTCACAATACATATAAGTATAGTAAAGGCTCGGGGAAATCCTGTAGTAAAAAATACACTTGTAAACATTGGCAGCATTCATCTTCATCATTGTTGAGTAAGGGAACCTTAGGAAAATCTGATGAAAACTATAGATGTAAAAGAGAATGTTTGCATATTTTTTTTTCCTTTCGGTAATTCACATGTCCTTGAAGTCCTTGGCTCTAGCTTCTAACCCATCTGACTGATGGCTGAAGAAGCAGATTTGAACAGGGGTGACGTTTTTCTCAGCACACACATTAACATCCTTGAAATAATTTTCCAGTTATAAAGGTTTAGGAGAAGTTCATTTATTTAGTTAAATTAATCAGTGATCTCAAGCCATTTAGGCAACTATTAATATTGTGCTTTCTCCAAGATTATTTTTGGTGCCACCAGAGAACATTTAAGTAAATAATGACCATTTTAGAGAGGCCCTTCAGGTAACTCATAACTTTTTATTCCCTAGTACCTTGCCCCCATAAAAATGCTTTTTGTTCTATGCGTAAATTTTTTGTTATATGCGTAACATTTTTAAATTTCAGCCTTCTCTTATAACATGAGAGTCTGACTCTCATGTATTGCCAGTATTGGTCTGTGGACTACACTTTGAGTAGCAAGGTTTTAGACAAACCTTAGCCAATTTATGGCTGAAGTTTAAGCCTAGAAATTTGGTGCATTTATATTTTTTTGCTCTCTTCCTTCATATTTAAATATAAAAATAAAAGACAGCAGAATCAAACTATATATAGTCGAGTCAGATTAATATGTGTCAGGATGAAATTGATCAGCTAAATCTTTGCTGTTCAAAATGTGAACCCTAAACAAGCAGCATTGGCATCATCTGGGAGCTTATCAGAAATGCAGACTTGTGGGCCCCACCTTATACCAACTAAATCAGTATGCATTTTTCTTCAGTATGCATTTTGGCAAGATTCCAAGTGTTTCAGTATGAGTATATGCACATAAAACTCTGAGAAATACTGAACTAAACCACTGATGTATGTTGTTTTTGTTCTTTTTGTGGGATAGGAATAGCTAAGATTTGTTTGAAAAAAGGATGTTTATTCTGTCTCAAAGGAAGTGGTAAATGGAGGTTGGTGGAAAGAAGATTGGAAAGCATTCCAAATTGTAGTAACAATAAGAAAAATAAAGAGTCAGGAAGGAGCAGGATGACAGGAATTGGGAAGGGTAAAGGATATGACAAGTAGACCAGCATAGTGGGACTTAAATTACTGTCTTGAGAGGTAAAGTATAGCCAGTTATACTGTCACAAACTTACTAGACTGAACTGTTGTTATGTTTTTTGTACATGTTGACAGTCTTTCAGAAGTGGCATGCTAAATCTTCATTTAAGTTTCCCGTGATGGTACTTTAATCCTTAGAAGGTCTTTATATGTAAAAATACAAATTGCATGTGAAGTAAGAATTTATAAATTATGTAATAATCATCTTTTAAACTTTAGTTCAAATTTAGACCTTATAAGTTGAGGGTGATTTCTTGCCTTGCTGGGTTTTCCACTTGTCAGACCTATAATTTGGTTATCAGACCTATAATTTGGTTACACTGTACCAGGCCCAGTCCCTCTTTTGATATTATTGGAGAGGAGTAGGAGCATATAATATAGATTTTCTTCATTCTCTTCTTGGAAAATTGGATAGAATTGTTAATGTACTGACTTTGGGTTCTTAACCATACTTTCTTCTTTCCATTTCTTCCCTCTTCCCTTTGTTGTTGCTCACTGATGAAGATTGGCATGAAATAGATGTCAACCATTAAAGAAGGCAAAGCCTGACAAATTTGGCTGTTAGAAAAACAATAAACCCATTTCACATTCAGACAGTTACTACTTACATGGGCAGAGAAAGGAAGAATAGAATAGCCAAAGGTGCCAGCTCTCTGTGTCCCTTGTTCTACACTTGAAAAACGTGACACTGGAAGAAGGGACTAGGTGACAATTGTGCCTTGAGGGGCAGGACACCCTTCTGCTGAAGAGTCAGTTAAGCTGTTTTGTAGTCTGCAGATATGCCCTGGAAGAGTGAGGCAGAAAGGTTTCATGTTTTATCCAAGCCTGAGAGGAGATGAGAAACTATTCTACTGACAGCATCTCAGAGAGAGAGGGAGGAGAGTGGGAAATGGCCACATAACAACTTCTCACAAGCCTCTTGTGTCCATGTTCCAGGAAGATCATATGGCCTTCTGCCAAGACTTAGATTTAGCTGCGGTTCAGTCCTTAACTTCTGTGACCTCTTTGGACACATGCAAGATCTCCAGGGTGCCATGGCTGAGCTGTTTCCTTTCAGTGGAGGCAAAAGTAGTACTGTTTCTTCTGATTATGTCAGCCACTCATGCTGAGAAAAACAGAATGGAGATAAGGGAAAGAGTGGTGAAGTGGGATAGGAGATAACACCCTTACAGTAATGAGCATTGTGTGTTACTATTGCTGTTAAACTGGCTGGCCTAGCCCGTGTTACTCTGAAATACTAACCTTCATTAGTTCTGCTACTCTCCCTGGATGATTACTATTAAAGTGTGCAAGAGAATAACAGTTCAATCACTCATTAGTACCTTAACTTTGGAAATCTAGCCCATAATATTTTTAATTTGGGCTCATATATAAAATCATAGTTTTTTCCTCTATTTATAGCATCTTAATAATTATAGCATGCTTCTCTTCACAGTTTCAGCTGTTTTGGAGGATGACTGTATGTATGTCTTTTTTAAAATGCATACTGGGGCTCCCCAAAGAGAATTTTGTATATGCCACATAAAGTATATTTTAATTTTGATTAAAAGTTATTCAGCACTTTTCATGTGATACAGTAACAGCAGTCAAAAGTTTAATTTATGTAAATGTTCTTGTTAGAATAACATACTTAACATTTTTTTCTTCAGAGCATTGCATATTATTAATGAACAAATAGACCAGCATAGTGGGACTTAAATTACTGTCTTGAGAGAGAGAGAGAGACAGTAGTACTACCAGTCATGTCATTTTACATATTACTTCTGGCAGTCACACCTTTTGTTGCTAGATGAGTTTTATGTGAAGATCAATAGTAATCAAGAGGGCAGGCCCCCCTTTTTTGGTAAGTTTCATGCAGATTGGGTAGGAGTGGCTGGACTTTAAGGACGAATGAAGAAACCAGGAACTTAAATTTGAGACAATGAAGTCCTAACTTGAATGATAGCCTTAGAAATAGAAAGGAAAGGTTGAATCCAGATAGGATATCATAGAGAATGAATTAATATCTTGGGGAACCTATTTGTTATTAGCAGAGCAGCTGCCATGATCTGGAAGATGTAAAGCTTTTTGGGTTCTGCTGGCTCTTCCGTAGAGTGTCTAGGCAAAGATCAGAGTTTCTTGGTTCATGGAGAAAGCTATGTTGGAGGAGATCTATGCAACTTCTCCTATTATGGGCCCTTCCCCTCACCTTTAAGAGTAGCAATCTTTAGCCACTTCAAGCTACTAATAGGCAGGGGTGTTATTAAACAAGTAGGTGGCAATCTTCTCTACCCCTGCAAGTAGAAGAGCATTAGTCTTTGCAGCTGAGGAGACTAAGCGAGAGAGAAGCATGCCCTCATTGTCTTGTTTGGAGACTGACAACTTGCTAGCCAGAGTGTTGCTTGACAATAGGAATGAGATCACATACTCTCAGCATGCCACCCTTACAGCTACCCGGCATTTGGGTCCGGCCTTAAGGGAAGGTAAGAGTCATGACTAGACCAGTGAATATAGCAGTGCATATAAAAGGGACCTAGCGACCAGAGAGAAGACAGAAGCAGACTAGAACAGGTGAGACCTAGTGAAAACAGAATTATTGAAGGAAATATACACTTGAACAAAATAATAAGGGCACATAAGCAGATTGAATTATAACAAATTCTTTAAAAGTAGAAAAAATGATTTTTACTTTTAATTTTTAGGTTTGAAAAAGAGGATGCATGCTATTAAGTCCCAAATTACTGGCCTAGAAAATCAAGGGGAAGAATTATGTCATTACACAGAACAAAAGTATTAAGAGATAAATTCAAGAGGAAAAAGATTAAAGGCTTAAAGGCAAATCTTGAATATCTGATATACAAAGAGTTCTAAAGGAAAAAAAATGGAGAAGCAATAATTAAATACATAATAAAGGGGATAAAGAAAGACTTGAGATTGCAGATCAAAATAGCTGACTATTGTCCAGCCAGGAGGGAAGTGGGGGAAGAAAACACAAACACCTGCCTATATATAGTCTGATAAAATTGCTGACTTAAAGTGAAAATTTCCTAAGCTTTCATACAAAAGAACAAGTTATATACAAAGAAAAAGAACCAAACTGACATCAGACAGTCTTACTATACAAGTAGAAGTAGAGGAAGGTGAAATGACCCATACACAGTCAAAAAAGGACTATAACTCAAGAATCTTGTATTCAGTCAAGAGACCCTTCCCCTGTCAGAATGAAAAGAAGATACTAGTGTGTCCTAACCAAGGAAAACTACAGAAACACCATAGGAATCAGAATAGATATCTTTCTATAGGGGAAGGTAAAGAAGAGAGGTACCAGTTCAATAAAGAAAACAGATCAATCTCACTAATATAAATTTAAAAGTAAAAAATAAAACACTAGCAAATCGAATCTGTCATTGTATCAAAAGGACATTAGACTTGTTACTAGAGCTCATTTCAGAAATATGATTTGTTACCAGGAAATCTGTCAACATAATTTATTATATCAAATTAAAAGGACAAAGTCATATAATATTTGCAGTAGAGCAGATAAAATTTGAAGCCTTTCCTAATGAAAATTCTAAATAAAATGGGTCTAAGAAGGCAGATATTTAAATATAATAAAGACTGTTAGCCAATGTCAATCACAAGCACCATTGTAAATGAAAATACTGCAAAGATATATCTATCAAAATTAGGAACTAAACAGGGATTCCCCTCTCTACCACCACCATTATTTATCATTGTTTGGAAAGCATTATGACAAATAAATGATTAGAATTATTATTAAATAATTGAAATAAATATTGGAAAAGGAGGGAAACAAATTCTATATATTTTTTGCTAGTAGTAGTTTTGTATACTAAGAGAGACCAAGAGTCACTGGAAAATAGCTACTAGAGTTATAAGGTAAACTGTTAAAGTGGCTGGTTATGAAATAAGTATGCATGTGTTTTTCTCTATGATAGTAATATCCAGTAGAATGGAAGTGGGGGGAAATATTCTTCTCATGGTGAAAGGGCAGTCTTTCTAATGTGCTAACAAGGAAAAATAAATTTGTAACTGGCAGCCACTTAAAGTAGCATAAACCCTGTCTCTAAGGTTAGTGATACGAATATCTCTCCACAAGTCATAGGAAAGAGTGAGATATTCAGACTCTTTAGAGAATTTTGAAGGGTCAGCTGAGAAGCTGCCTAGTTTAGGTTCTATTTGAGACATAGAAAAAGGGACATGGACTCAGAGAATACCCTCTGCGCCAGCAGGGGTAGCTGATGCACAGGCAGAGAGGGATCCTGAAACAGGCCTGCCAGAACCAGTGCAGCCAGGAGAAAGGGGTGGAGACGAAGAATAGGAAGCAGGAGGGGGAGAAGTAGGGGGAAATGAAGACGGTGGAGTTAAAGGGGAAACAGGTGACCCTGAAGGAGGGGCTAGTATGGAGGGAGAACGGGGAGCTGAAAGAAAAATGTCGTCTGTATCAGAAGAAGAAGAGGGTAGAGAAATAGAAATAAGAAGTAGCATACGGCAGGTAGAATGGAGAACAGAATGTTTAGCAAGTTCAAAGAAAGCTGGTATGTAGGGAACTTCTGACCATTTGCCAAGCTTACAGCAATAAGTTGCAGGATGGTGTTATGATTTAGAGATCTGTTCTCAGGCCACACCTCCTGGTATTATGGCCAGGCTGTATTACAAAAGAAGACTAAATGTTTGGGACAGAGGTCAGTGAGTTCCAAGGTTTTCAAATTCTAAAGGAGACAGCCCAATGGGGAGACGTTGGGTGGATCCAGTTGAACATTGCCCATGATGACAACTAGGAGAAAGAAAAGGATGTTTTAGGGATGGTCATACGTGGAAGACAGAAATATAAAAAGGCGTCACCTACTCAGATGACCTGCGGAATTCTGACCAGATATTAGGTGTCCCTGAAGCCTGAGTCAGACTGTGACCTGGATCTGGCCAAAAAAACAGGTGTCCTGAGTTCTGAACCAGACCTGAACCTTCTGATCTTCCCCCAAAGCCAGGCATCCCTGACACTGAATGAAGATTGATGGGGGGAGTTCCCCCCTGCCCCGAAAGTGGCTGGGAAGTATCCTTCCATGCTACCCTCCTGAGTGGTAGACTCAGCACTGGGTTTTCCCTTGACCAAACCAAAAAGGAAGCAGTTTCCACCTTGTGCACATGACCATTCCCAGAATTTCCAGAGACCAGAAGACTCACCGAGTTCCAGACGATATTGAAGGCAAGGAAAAGGAAATCCTAAGAGCTGCACCTCAGGGGAGGAAGCAGTGTAGATTGAGCTCCTCATGTGAAGGTTGAGAAGTGACTCAGCTTCCCTCCCCATATGGGGTAGAGAAGTAATATCTGAGTCCCAGTAAGGGTTAGCCAAATGTTAGGGTGTGAAGTCTGTCCATTTGCAGGGGCAGAAAGAATTCTTAGTGATTAGGATAGAAAGAAGCACCAAGTTTATTTATTCCTTCTCCGAAGAGGAGGGCACAGCGCCAGAAAATAAAGAGGTTGCTGGCCCCAAGGCCAAACCACTCTGCCTCTTTATTAGGGCAGGCTGAGGAGAGGTGGGGTGATTGGTTAAGATTGTAGCTCTATTAGTAGAGGACAGCTGAGAAACTGCTGAGTTTGTCCTTTTCTGTCTCTCATGTAGTAGGCTGATAACAGGAGTTGTTTTCTTCATTCTTCTCAATAGTGAGAGACATTTGGTGTCATCTCTCCTTGAAGAGGTGGGGGATGCTCATGTCTTAGCTGGCCCAGGAATGCTTCAAGGGCTGTTTAAACAAGCTCAAAAAGACTTTTTATATAGGCAGTGAGGATCCATCAGAGAGTTTTTCCTTTCCTCCCCTTTCCAGGAAACTACTTTTCCCTTTGGAATGTTAATGGGGATTTATGCTCCTTCTGTTAGCTTTTAATTGTTAGGTGAACATCTGTGTAGGAGAGATATTCATGTTACTAACCTTAGAGACAGGGTTTATGCTACTCTGAGTGTCTGCCAGTTAGAAATTTATTTTTCCTTGTTAGCCTGTTAGTAAGACTGCCCTTTCACATGGTATTAATAGTACTCAAAGATATTGAAGGGGAAAAAACTTCAAGAGTAAATTTAACAAGGAAAGTACTAGGTCTATAAAAAGCTATAAAATATTTTTGAAGAACACAAGAAGATTGAACAAATGTAAAAACGTAACCATATTCTTAGGTGGAAATGCATAAAATTATTAAACATCAATTCTCCTCAAGTTAATAAATACTTTTAATTTGATTACATTTTGAATCCCCTGGGATTGTTTTTAAAATTGAAAAAAAAATCTCAAAGCTTATACGGAAGACCAGATATCCAAGAATATTCAGGAAGCGAAGCTAGGTAGGACTTGCCTTGCCAGATATTTAAACATACTGCATAACTTCTGTGGTTAAAAGAATGAAAATGGCATTGGAATAGATAAGTTGAACAAAATGTTTAAAAATAAAACCCCATAAATACAGGAGTTTAAGATATTGACCATGTGCATTTTAATTCAATGGGAAGAGGGTAGGCATAACCAACTATACATGTGGAACAAAAGACATTGAATTCCTACCTTGTATCATATATTAAAATAAATATTAAAAAATACTTAGAAGGAAAGTTCAATAGAATATATGTATGACCTATGTGTGGGTAAGACCTTTTAAACTAAGTCATGTCACACATAAAAGGTATAAGAGTGGCAGACATATTTGACTAATGCCCATTACTCTTCTTTCTATTGTGGAGATACATATACATATATATATATATTTTTTTGAGAGGGGGTCTTGCTATGTTGCCCAGGCTGGTCTTGAACTGCTGGCCTCAAGTGATCCTCTCACCTCGACCTCCCAAAGTGCTGGGATTACAGGCATGAGCCACCAC
This sequence comes from Varecia variegata, assembly GCA_028533085.1. NCBI lineage: Eukaryota > Metazoa > Chordata > Mammalia > Primates > Lemuridae > Varecia > Varecia variegata. The sequence goes on from CM052451.1 coordinate 12,853,258, forward strand.
GCCATGCCATATGGATATTTGTATAGGTTGAATGTGATTATTTTGTGTATTTCCTAATATTGAAAACCTGTTAACTTGGAGTCTAGTAGAGAATTTGGGTCATATAAGGTCTGCCATATACTTTGAATTGGGATGTACTCATTAGGACAGATAATCAAAGGACAATGAAATGTCAGAATTTATTAGTTACCCCATGTTTCCAAAGGTTATTGCAAAGATATCTCTAAGACATAATATTTACTGTTTTCTATTCTATTTATACTAGGCCCTCATAGCATTCTAAATTGAGTTACCTGTACTATTTCACTATGGAAATCAGTTTCCCTTTTAGTTTGAGTTAGTTGCAGCTGATAACAGTTGTCACTTTTTTTACTCAAGGGTATGAAAGTGCCAGTATGTCTAGCACATGTGAACCTTGCAAAAGTAGGAACAGACATTCAGCCCAGACTGAAGAGCCTGTTCAAGCAAAAGTATTCAGCAGAAAGAATCATGAGCAGCTGGAAAAAATAATAAAACATAGTAGGTCTACAGAAATATCTTCAGGTATGTTCTTTTTTTGGTTTGCCTTAATTGAAGGAGGTCTTCATCTTAGATTTAAAAAGCTGTATTAAAGCAAGTTTTAAAACTGGTCTATCACACATTTGTGTCACGTGGAAGGTTTTATAGTAGAGATTACAGTGCACATTCATTGGTATTAAGAAATGTAAACTGGAAATATTTTTTGTTTTTGTGATAATAGTTTTCGATGCATTTTAATAAAATTCTTTCTAAACGAAGGATAGTTGACATTAATGTGGAACTAATTTGAAATTCTGAAAATCTTATCTGAATAAGAATTAGATGTGAAATCATACCACCCACCTGCTTAAAACCTTTGGCTCATCATGCCTACAGGATAAAGGCTGAATGCCTTAATGTAACATAAATGGCCTTTGAGGATTTTGTTCCTTCTTGCCCCTCCAGACTCATTTCTTTCCACCCTCTGCCTTGAGCCTTATTCTTTCAGCGGCATTAAAGGTTTTTTATAGCTATCACACTATTTTTTACCTCAATAATTATTTTTTTGTCTCAAGTCCTTTTTGCACTTTGGAAGCCCATTTCTCTTTTGGACTATTAGTAAAATTTTAATTCTGGAACACTGAAATTGCATTCTAATCCAAGCTGGGATAGCTTCTCCTTTCTCCTTTTTGTTTTCATTGTAGCCTGTGTAAACCTATTTTGTTGCCTGGATCATATTATATAGTATTTACCTGTTTAAGTGTCTGTATCACCCTTTCAAGTCCCCTGGCAGCAGATAATACTTTTTCATATTTGTATCTTAAATTTCTGCTTAATACTTGACACATGATAGGCTCTCTGTGTTTATTGAATGAATGAAATCGTGTATTTGCCCACCATTCTAGTTTAAGTAAGTATCTGTACTTCCTGATTTATAAAGAATAAATACATCTCAAAGAAATACAGAGAGGGAGACAGTAAATATAAACTGATAATCTCAATTGTCAAGAACCTTGTTGAAAATGATAACAGCTACTACCATTTGTATCATGTTTTATTATTTACAAATTACCAACACATCTCTTTTGAACCTCATAATGTTGAGTTGGTTTTATTTCCATTTTTCGGATGAGGAAACATGGTCAGAGAGGGTACCTGTTTTTTTCCATCACTCATAAAGGGCCAGTAATATAAACTGGTACAACTTTTCTGGAAAGCTTCAAAAGTCATTCCCTTAATCCAGTATATTTTACTTGTAGGAATCTATTCTAAAGAAACCACAGTGGACAAAAAAATTGGGGTTTAGTGTTATTTGAACAATATAATTCTAATATATAAACAAAAATTTGAATTAAAAAAGACTGGAAGAAAAGGTACCAAAGGGTTAATTAATTGTGGTTTTGTCATCTTTAAACTTGTCTGTACTTTCTAAAAGTTTTATAGTGAGTATTTATTATTTTTGTAATTGGAAAAGAAACATCACATTTGTTTGTATTTTGAAATGACTTCCTCAAGCTCAGATTGCTAGGAGATGGTAGAGCTGAACTTTGAATCCTGGTCTGTAAAGTCCAGGATCCTTTTGGCAAAAATGTCAGTTCTATTGTCTCAAACCTAGAATGTTACCAAAATTTTATAATTTTCATGTACTTTCAATATATTTACCAAGTAGTGATATCTTAGAATAAATAGTTGAGTGTAGGTTGGGGAATGGCATTAAACTGAAAGGCTTAATCAAGGATCAATTACTTAAAAAATTAATAATTGATCATAGTAATTCAGACCTTATTACTGTGACCTGGAAAAATATAATGATTGAATTTTGGTGAATTAAAAAATGTTTGAATAGTGTAAATACAATTGTGTGTATTTACATATTCATATTCTAAAAAGATGTATTTTTAGTTGTAACCATTACCCTAAAATTCTTTACAGCATAACATGTTGTAACTCTACCCATGATATATGATTACTAGAGTGTAGCATGTGTGACTGCCAATATTAAATTATACAGTCATCTTCTCCCTCAGGAGTTGTGGGAGGTTCACCCTGATGTGCTTCTGAAAACAAATGATAGAAGTTTATTATGTTAGTCATTGTCAATCACATTAATATAAATCTATAGCAAACCCTTTGAGATTTTTTCTTGATGAGATTATTTTTAAATAGAACATAGGCCATACCTTGTGATAACATTTAGTTGAGGCAAACAATTTTGAAGAAATTTGCTTATTTCTTTTTTTCATTCACTTATTCATATTATAGACCCTGTCTTTACTACTCATACACATTTTATGTTCATCCTTATGTCTGCCCTTTCCTACAGCACATGCTAGGAGAATACTACAGCAGTCTAACAGAAATGCATGCAATGAAGCGCCAGGTAACAATATGCTTAGTTTTGGTGTCCACTTTTAATTTTTTTCCATTGGTCCTAAAATTTTTAGTTTTATTGTTCTGATTTTTTTTTTTTTTTAGATTTAGCTTAGTGTATATATGTTATGTAACTATTGTAAAAGTGAAAGAGAATTCAAACTCAAAATTCTGAAACCTTACGTTTATAATTCTCAGTTGGTAAAATTGACTGCTTTTCTTGTTTTCCTTTTCTGTTAGTGTATGTGACCTAACCAACACATTCATCAGGGTAACAGAAACCTTTTTTATGATATAGTATTTGTTGTTTATTCTGTACTTGTTAAATGCTTAAAAGCATTAATATTTTATTAGAAACAGAAATATAGTTATTTTTATATTATTGTTTATTTTGTTTCCAGTCAACATCTATAAAAATTGTTTTGTCAAACAAAAACAAGTATGACATGCAAAGACTATGATAAATATAGATCTTGAAAAATTGCAGAGATTCCAAAATGCTATTTTTGTCTCTACATATTTTCATTAAATATGTATAATTTAGAACTGTACATTTTTTTTAACTCCTCCTGCAGCTGTGCATGAGTTAAAAATAAAAGCCTGTTTGAACCTTTAGGGGAATATAAAGAAGTAAAACAAGGACCCAGAACTGAAGCTGAGTATATCAGTGGCACTTCCAAAAGAAAAAAACTCTGCAAATAGGATAAAAAGAAGAGGAGGCCGGGCGCGGTGGCTCACGCCTTTAATCCTAGCGCTCTGGGAGGCCGAGACGAGTGGATCGTTTGAGCTCAGGAGTTTGAGACCAGCCTGAGCAAGAGCGAGACTCTGTCTCTACTAAAAATTGAAAGAAATTAGCCAAACAACTAAAAATGTACAAAATATTAGCTGGGCATGGTGGCGCATGCCTGTAGTCCCAGCTATTCAGGAGGCTGAGGCAGAAGGATCACTTGAGCTCAGGAGCTCAGGAGGTTGCTGTGAGCTAGGCTGACGCCACAGCACTCTAGCCCGGGGAACAGAGTGAGACTATCTCCAAAAAAAAATATGAGATCAGAGAAATCTGACTGAAATTAGGGATTTTTCTAGCCACAGCTAATCAATTTCAGTCCAGGAGGAGTAACTAGTGTAAACTTTCTGCCTCTTGACTGCAAGGGGGGGTTGAGGGGGGGATGAAGCTTGTGTTGGCATAATTTATTGTTGGGAAAAACTTAATTTTTAATGATATGTAATTTAGATTGATAATTTTATCACATGAAGAGATATTAAAGATGTCACTAAATACTTTGTTCTTATAGCTTTGAAATAAACATTTTTGAAGTATGTATATAAATTGAAAGTTTGCATATGAAATATATCTTTTTATCTGGATTTTCCTATTAATAGAGTTTTTTTTAGAGAGATAGTTTTGATTCCTGCTTATGATAGTCATTTTTGTAATATATTACATCTAAGCATTTTAAAACTAAGAGAACTTTAATATATTACTTCAAATTCATAACTGAGGCAAGATAGGGAAGTTGCATATTTTTATTAAGATATATAGAATTAGTATTTTATATATTAATATTTTACATTATTAGTGTTATTTTCTGCTTGTGAAAATCAAGACTTGAAGATGTAAAATTACTTAGCGAATTAGTAGAAAGTTTTTCCATTAGAGCACATTCCTTTTGCATTTTCTTATCCCTCTCTGACAAAAATGAATTGAATCTTTATGATCTTTGTACACTTTGAGAGAGCAATATATAAAAACAAACATTTTCAATTTTCTTTCTTAGAAACTTACCACTAATTTCTGGGGAACTTGAATTATTTAACTAGCTATTTATAGTTTGCTGTTACTGCTCTAGAAGAGTTATAGAATTTGATAGCTACAGGAACTGGTTGGAGATTTTTTTTTTTCCCGTAGAGAACTCAAAATGGAAACAGTTCCTAATTTGTATTCTTAAAATTAAGGGTATGACTTATATATCTTTGAGTGATAATTCTGTGTTATCAACAAATGCATGTATCAAAATTGTAGCTAAATAGTGGACTGATTCTGTGAAACTGAAAACTTCTGTTGGATCACTGCCTGCTCCAATTTATACTGAGTGTAGAAAAGACATGATAGTGAAATTGACCTATTATGTTTTAGTTACATATTCAGTTATTTATCAGCATAGTACTTTTCTGCATGATAGATGAAGTTTGAGAATTTGGTTTATCTAATAGACCAAACTAGGTAGATCTTAAAATTAGTAGCTTTCATTGACAGCATTCAATTTATTCTTTTTACTATTAACAAAAATAAGCCAGTTTACTTTTCTATAATGAAGTTCATATTAACAAAAAATTATTTGCACTTAGCTTGTTTCATTCAAGTGCTAAAAGTATATAAAATTTTCCATATATTTTATATGGCCAGAAATAAACATGGTCCTTAGTAATGCTAGGTAATGTTATTCATACATTTAAATATTTCTTTAATATATTTATCTTGATATTTTAAATTTATATTTATCTTGGCAACTTTAAGCTTCTTTTTCTACTTTAAAAGCCCTGAAATAGAATTGTGTTCTGATTTTTAAGTAATTTAAAGCTGAGAGTAATGATGCAGGCTAATCGAAATTGTCATGAAGGTATTCCATCAATATTAACGTGCTGTTTTTTAATATGTTCCAGAAACTGGGAGTGATTTTTCCATGTTTGAAGCTTTGCGGGATACTATTTATTCTGAAGTAGCTACATTAATTTCTCAAAATGAATCTCGTCCACATTTTCTTATTGAACTCTTCCATGAGCTTCAGCTACTTAATACAGACTACTTGAGACAGAGGGCTTTATATGCATTGCAGGTATCTGGTACCTAATATTCTTTTTTCTACCATTATTTGTTATCACCTTCTTTATGAATTTATACCTGGTTACTTTCTTAAACTGAAGCATGTCCTTGTTTCATATACATTTTGATCTATTTTCTTTGTGCTTTCTTGACATTTTATTTAAAACTTCACATATAGCTTAAGAAGCTTTAGATAAAGTCTCCTTTTGTGCAATTTTCAATGTTTTATCTTTAATGTTATTTCTTCCTCACACTCAACCTATGAGGTGAGAAATATTGCATTTGTTCTTCTATCTGCTTCTGCTTTTAAATTTGCACCATCAATTTGTGATTGAGCTTTATATGTTTTGTATAAATAACTATCTTATTTCCTTATTTAGGACATAGTATCCAGACATATTTCTGAGAGCCATGACAAAGAAGGAGAAAATGTAAAGTCAGTGAACTCTGGTACTTGGATAGCATCAAACTCAGAACTTACTCCCAGTGAGAGCCTTGCTACTACTGATGACGTAAGCTGATAATGATTAGTGAAATAAATGTAGGCATAATTTCAGTATGCAGTAAACAAAAGTTAAATAGGTTATTGTCAAATTGTGAGTATACCTAATATATTTGATTTTTAGCTTCTCTTAAAAAGCTGGGTATAATATATTACTTTATTTTTGAGGGTGAGGTATGAATGCAATCAAAATATGGTAGCAGACACCAGAAATAATGTGTAAATGATAGATTATGAGGTCGAAAATAGTCATATTTTCATTGCCCAGCATAGGGGCTAATTCTTAACATACTTTTAATAAACATATGTTTATTCAAGACATTTAATAAACCACACAGCAATCATATTACAATAAGAACCCTTGAATAAATAAATACAAGATAAATCAAGTCTTTGGGTAAAAATGAAGCCTAGATCAAAGAAATTCATGTAGGGAAAAAAAAGTAATTTAATGTATGCTAATTGATGGAGAAAATTTTGAATGGAGTATAAAGGACCTGGAAATGGAGAACTCGAGTGGCGAGGAGAATGGTAAATTCAGTAAACTTTGCCCTCCAAATAGCACCTAGCACATAGGTGATTAAATGAATGACAAAACTGCTAGCATACTGAGGAAATAATGTGCTAAGGATTTGGGAATCACCTTTTTAAAGGTTAAGATCTTGATTTTATTGTAAAATATTGTATATGGTCCTGGGATAGCAAATACATTCTTTTTTATGACAACTCTTGTACCTGGAGATTGATGGGTAAAAGTATATTGATTAGTAAATATCTGCTATAGGTAGAGAGTTGGAAGCATATTACTGTGTTTCTGCCCATTGTTGAAATGTTAACACAGTAAGTTTTTTCTGAAACAACAGTGTTTTCTCAAAAGATGATCTTGTCTCTTTCAGACACAGTAATTTCCTTATAACTACTCAGACTTTCTGAATTTTTGCTCTTTAGTTCATACTCATGTTTAAAACAATATTTCCCCGTATCATCTTTTCTGCTTAAAATGTTTTCCCACTAGGCTTTAACTCCTGTACTACTCTGATCATAAACCAATGTCTAAAAACTACATAGTTTTAATTGACTCTGCAGTGCCCTATATAAATTAATATATGTAATTGTTCCTTTGGATTGTTACTATAACTAATTTAAAATCATATACTAATTTTTGTGGGAAATGTGGTCCAGCTGAATATGTAAAAAGTAGATGTTTTATTAAGATTTGTTGGGCAATGAAGTAACTTGGAAGAAAATGAACAGTCTCCATTCTCAGACATATTTTTCAGTTATTTATAATCTTAACTCCATTGCTTTCCCTTTTATCCAAGTTTCACATAGGCAGCATTACTTCCATTTATTTTAAAAGATTTGAGCACATTGGTCTGTACTATCAGTAGCACATTTTGAAAATTGAGGTACAATTTAGGATAAAGTTAACCTGAGAAGGTTTTAAAGTTAAATGAAATTTAAAGATGCTATAATACTGGATAATTAAGGACTTGGGATAAATAATTGTACTTAGTATTACTTTTAAATACCTAAGTCAATTCTTTAATTTTTCTTCTAAGACTTAAATTCAGCATTAATGTCACCATCTTCCCTTTACTAATGCCATTTAATCATCATCAGCAGCACAACGTTCAGTGTTTATACTCATAGCTCTAGAGCAGAACTGTCCAGTAGACCTTTCCACAGTGATAGAAATGTTTTGTGTCTGCACTGTCTAATAAAGTAGCCATTATTAGCCACATGTGGCTAGCAAACATGTGAAATGTAGCTATTGTGACTAAGGAACTAAATTTTAAATTTTATTTAATTTAAATAGCCACATGGTTAGTGGTTACCATATTGGATAGATCTGGAGTCTAATTTTTGTGCTTGTAGGGCAAGGTCCTTTGAACTCAATTTATGGATCTTTTATATGCACATTTCAAGGTATGTAAGAGTCTTGCCCAGGGAAGAGAGAAATGAAAGTGAGAGTGGGCATCTGGGAATTAAAAGTTGAGGACGGAGTGGAGGAACTGAAGTTTAGGAAGAAGAAAAAATACTTTGCATACTTTAGATGTAATAAAATGGTAAAAGCACATCTATATTCAATTCTTACTTGAAGGAGCAACAAAATGGTTTGCCTAGGTCTTAACATATGTTCCCTAATGCCTGAATTTCCTTTAATCAGGGACAAATCTTTTATTTCATAATTGAAGATAGAATACTTAAAAAGATCAGTAGCTAGGGGAAAGAAATAATTGTGAAATGTTTCAATCAAAATGTGAGACTTCCCCCTACTCCCCGTCGCACTATACACAAAATGAGTTTGAAATGACTTAAAGTTCTATAAAAGCTAAAACTAGAAAACTTCTAAAAGAAAATGTGAGAGAATGTTCATTACCTTGACATAGGGAAAGATTTTCTAGGATACAGAAAGCACAAATACAAAAGAAAAAAATTAATAAATAAGACTTCATGAAAATAAGAACTTTCTGCTTTTCAAAAGATATTATTAGGAAAGCATAATCCTAGTACATATATCTGACAAATATCTTGTATCCGGACTACATAAAGAACTCTTACAATTCAAGTATAAGACAAACAACTCAGTAAAGCATGGGCAAGTGATTTGAACGGGCACTTCATGAAACAAAATGTATGAGTGGTTAGTATGCAAATTACAACCATACAAAATACCAGCTTACACCCATGAGCATGGCTAAAATGGTTAAAAAGATTGACAGTAAGAAGTGTTGGTGAGAATGTGGAACAATTAGAACTCTCACACTACTTGTGGGAATGTACAATTGCACAACCACTTTGGAAAGCAGTTTGGCAGTTTCTTATAAAATTAAGCATAAACTTGGCATGTGACCCAGCAATTTCTCTTCTAGGTATTCATCCAAGAGAAATGAAAACATATGTGCACAAAAATACTTGTACACTAATGTTCATAGCGTCTTTAGTCATGATAGCCTCAAACTGGAACATCAGCAGATAAATGGATAAACTGTGGTATATCCATACAATGGAATACTATTCAGCCATTAAAAATAACGAACTTCTGAAGCACACAACAACATGGATTAATTTCAGAAACAGTACTGAGCGAAAGAAGCCAGACACTGAAGAACATTTACTGTATGGTTCCATTTATATTAAGTTCTAGAATTAGCAAAACTGATCTACAGTGATAGAAATCACGAGTGGGGCGTGGTCGACCTTGACTGTAGAGGGTTGTGAAAAACTTCCTGGGCTGATGGAAATGGTCTTTATCGTTAGGGAAGCTGGTTACATGAGTGTACACATTTGTCAAAACTCATCGAATTGTACCTTTAATATGGGTGCATTGTATATAAATTATATTTCAATAAAGTTAATTTTTTAAAAAATATGAATGGTGTCATGTTTTTGTTCTGATATGAGACAACCAGGTATATATACTAAGGTACTAGACATTATCATTAGGGTTTGGAGATAGCAGAATGTCCATGAGGTTATAGAAATAACTTAAAATATTAACTTTGCCAATTTAGAATTTAATCATTAGCTGGCTCTGTGTATTTTAAACTACATAATGACAAATGGTCTGCAAGTCTACTTAATATTTTTGTGTTTTGTGACTCTGTATTCAACCTTTAATAACTTTGGTTATATCATAATCTTGTAACTTATGAATATCTCTTTTAGGTGTATAGTTTTATGCAAATACTTAGTTTCCCTGTTAGATCCTTAATATTTATTATAAAATTTTTAAAAGAAATATTAGTGATTTTTGTTTGTTTATTTTACTATAACTTAGGAAACTTTTGAGAAGAACTTTGAAAGAGAAACAAATAAAATAAGTGAACAAAATGATGCTGATAATACTAGTGTCATGTCTGTATCTTCAAATTTCGAGCCTTTTGCAACAGATGATCTAGGTAAGCACAGTTTTTTGTAACCTTAAAACACGACTTTAAGTTGATCCAATATGGTCTTCGAATTGCATTGATAAGGAAACAAAAGTCTAAAAAGGCAAGATGTGGTTGAAAGAACATGGACTTAAGTGTCCATCAGTCTAAATTCAAGAATATTAACTCTTTTACTGTGGCCCAACAATCTAACCTTTCTGACTCTGCATATACTATAGAAATGGGGATGTTATCTACCTTGCTATGTTATGAAAAATATATACATATGATATTGTATGTGAAATGCCCAACTAGTATAGTGTCTGGAACTTACCAAAGCAAATTTTCCTTCTTTACGTTGTGATATTATTTTTTTATTAATACATTTTGACGAATACTTGAAAAAGTCTGCTTTACGTATTCTAAAATATTTTTGTTCCGAATGCAGGTAACACTGTGATTCACTTAGATCAAGCATTAGCCAGAATGAGAGAATATGAGTGTATGAAGACTGAAGCCGAAAGTAACTCAAATATGAGATGCGCCTGCAGGATTATTGAGGATGAAGATGGTGCTACTGCCGCTACTACAGTTAATAATTTAGAAGGTGTGTGTTTTATTGATTAGAAGTAACCATAATTCCATATAAAAAATTAAAAACCCTACCTGATATATAACAGTAGTTTTATTACTGCTTTCTTTTAGTTGTTAGGGGTAATAAAACTACATAAATGCTTCTTTGTATTATTTTAGCATAAAATCATCAGAATTTAGTAGTTAAAACTTTGCATAAGGGCATATGTATAATGTCATAGGCTTTGTTTTTGCTAATGTGTCATCTTCTTTTTAAAAATAGAAACTCCTGTTATTGAAAATTATAGTTCACAACCACCTATAAGTGAAGTTTCTACTGTCCCATGTCCTAGAATTGATACTCAGCAGCTGGACCGGCAAATTAAAGCAATTATGAAAGAAGTTATTCCTTTTTTGAAGGTAAGCATTAATTTTTTTAAATAAATAAACTTTTTGTGTTTTGTTTTTTGATTCATATAAAAGGCTTCATTGTAACAAATTCTGACAATACAGGTAAACAAAAGGAAAAAAAACTAAAAATCACTCATAATTTTGTTACCCAGCTATAGTCCTACCAGCGTTTTGTGAGCTCTTCTGTACTGTTTTGTACACATATTCTGCTTTTTTTCATTTACTATACCATAAACTTCTTTCTAAATCATTATTTTTCTCTTGTATATTCTTTAATGGTTATACAATATTCATACATTATTCATTCAAAAATATTTGTAGACTCCCTATTTTATGTCAGGTTTTGTGGACATAGCAGTGAACAAGTGAGGGCCTTTGTGCACATGGAGCTTACATGCTAGGATAGGAATACAGACTAAAATAACATAAGTAAATATAAAACATAAGTAAATGTATATCAGGTAATGATACATACCATGCAGAGACTTAAAATTTGATGATGTGATGGTGTCTGTTTTAGATTGGATAGTCAGGGAAAGCTGAAGAGGGAACGTTTAGGCCGAGATGTGAATAAGGAGTCAGCTTAAATCAAGATCATTCTAGACAGAGTAAAAGGGCCTAAAGGTAGGAATTACCTTGGCATGTTGAAATAAATGGAGGAAGGCCTGTATGGTTGGAGAAAATTTGTGAGATTAAGAGATTAAGTTGAAGAGGGAGGCAGGGGCCAGGTATGTAGAACATTATAGGCCATGATTAGAAGTTTGGACTTTGGAAAACTCCTAAAAGGTTTTAAGCAAGAAAGAAACAAAGTCTGATTTGTTCTGGGTGAATTGATTATAGGGTGTCAGGAGTGCAATGAGATCAGATGAGAAATAACCATAGCTTAGCCAAGGGCAGCAGTAAAGGGATATATTTTGGAAATCAGTAGGTTCTCTTAATCGTTAGGGTGTTGGGAGATAAGAGAAAACTGGCTGGAAGGAAATAGGATTTACTGAAACAAAGAAGGCTTGGGAGAAGGGAGAGATCAAGAGTTCTATTTTGGAGTTTAAATTTGAGTTGTTAGTGAAACATGTAAAGAGGTTAAGTAGTCATTTGGTCACTCGGCTAATTCCAGGCACAGCTGGAGATAGACATAGGGTAGTTTATGGCATATAGATGCCACTTACAGCTATAGCATTAGATATGAGAAGAGAAAGGGACCTAGAACTGGGACACAGCATTAGGTGACCCAACATTTAGAAGTTGCACAGAAGAGCAAGAGCCAGACGTGACCAAGTCTGCCAACAGGTAGTTATGTTGATTGCTGCTGTGAGTGTTGAGTATTCACAGAATAGAATTTTCTGTTAATGATTTTACCAGTCCCTATTGTTATACATTCATGTTTGTTCTGGTTTCTTTTTCACTATTATAAACACTTCTTCAATGATTTAACTAAATTTAAAAATATATTCACTTTTTTAAAATTCTCATGGTCGGTAACAGTCACTTTTATTTCTTTAGAAACAATTCTTAGACATAGAATTTCTAGCTCAAAGGGCATGAACATTTTTAAAGCTTTTGATACATACTGAATAGTCCTTCAGTAAAATTAACCAGTTTATATTCCTACCAATGGTAAGAATATCAGACTGGTAAGCAGTACTATTACTTTTGTTTAATAACATTGATTAGGGCAGAGAAAGAAGTGTGCGAAAAATGGAATAGGAAGACAGAACTACTTTCGGAGATGGTACCCTTTGCATTCTGATTTAAAATGAAATTTTAAAAATTAGAAATTAAAAGTCAGTGTTCTGTTTTCATCCAGATATGGGAAACTATAAAATACGTTGTCATTGGGCTCATTTCATACAACCTACTTGTACTCTGACAACAGAGAGTTGCTTCTTTGCACTTATATTTCCTCCTTCAGTGGAAGTAATTTCTTTCTTTGGAATATTTTGAGAGAAGAGAGATCTTTGAGAAAACAATTGTTGAAACTGCTTTTTCTGAAGACACAGCAGAGTATCTGACTTTATAGCCAAGAGGAGAGATAGGGTCATCTTACTGCATGCCTAAATTATTCCATGTAAAAAACGGAAACACAGCATTTTTCTGAGCAATTGCAATAGTTCCTAAATGGTCTTAACTGTCTGCTTGCTACATCTTCTAAACTTTTAGCTCTCATGCTAGACTTGTTAGCACTTTTAAAAGTGCTTATATTAATGGCACTTGCTTGCATTAATACATACCTCTGCCTAGAATGCTCTTCCTTCAAATACCTGCATGGTTTTTTCCCTAGAACACCTCAAGTCTTTGGTCACATATTAACTTTTTGGTGAATAAACCTCCCCTTTACCTGCTTTTCCCTTATTTCCATAGTGCTTGCACTTCACCGTGTAACCTATTTAATATTTGCTTATTTATTTCATCTATCTTTCCCTGCTAAAATATAAGCTCTGTGGGCCAGATGCGGTGACTCATGCCTGTAATCCTAGCACTTTGGGAGGCTGAGGCAAGAGGATCACTAGAGCTCAGAAGTTCAAGACCAGCCTGAGCAAGAACAAGACCTTGTCTCTATTAAAAATAGAAAAATTAGCCGAGCACAGTGGTTTGTGCCTATAGTCCCAGCTACTTGGTAGGCTGAGGCAGGAGGATCGCTTGAGCCTAGGAGTTTGAGGTTGCAGTGAGCTATGATGACGTCACTGCACTCTAGCCAGGGTGACAGAGCAAGACTCTGTCTCAAAAAAAAAAAATGTCTGATATTTGTCTCTTTGATATCAGAGATAGTCATCTCTTTTGGTTACTCTTAAAAAACAGTATGTGCATATATTAGGCACTCAATACTTATTGAAAGAATTAATAAATGAATGGATGGACCCTTCACACCTCAATTGTGTTTTTCAAACTAATCAGGCTGTTTATACTCTATAAGGTATAGTGTAAAAACCACTGGCCCATAGGATAAAGATCAGGTTCAGCATCACTCACAAAACCTTTTACTTTTTGGTCCCAGCCTCTTAACTATTCCTTCCCATGTACCTTGTGTCCTATTTGATGTTATTGAAAAAGGCACATTGCCCATGTTATTTCCTTTGCCTAGAATCCCCTTCACCCTCTTCTCCGGCAGTTAATCTTATCCCTCAGAAGCCTGTGCAGATGTAATTGCCTGTCTTTACAGGCATAATTCCTCCTTTTCTTCACTGTTCCTGGGATACTTGTTATATACCCTCATTTTAGCACTTAGGACAAAGGATCATAATTATTTGCATATATCTTCCCACTAGAATAGTATCTCTTTGTACTTACCACCCAAAAAGGACTTGAGACAGGGTAGAGAGAATTTGAGGAGATAGGGCATAAATAAGTTTTACCAGTTCTGTGCATTTCTCTCCTGTTATTTATAAATATATATTTGCAAAAAAGAATATATACTCTTATGAGTAATAAAAATATAAATATTTTTATAGATAGTTGATATTTATTTAAGAGTTTGAAACCATTGCTTCAAGTGAATTGACTTAAATTATCTAAGTTATGGCTTGCTTTTCATCCTAGGCATAAAGTGTTACCTCTTTTACACTTTTATTCTTTGATGAGTAATACAATAAATACTTATAAACATGTCTTTTATTAAATTAGGTATATTTGTAGTAATATTTATTTGTTATGTACAATTATTTTCTAAGGGTTAAAAAAAATCTAATTTAACCTTATAATTAGGGAGTGCAGCCTTCAGTTAGGAAATTTATTGCATTTAATATTTTGTGTCTGATTTGGTGGTAAAGTTACTTAAGACACATATTCTGCTCAGAATCTATTAGATGATAAAACATTTAATACTTGTGTAAAATAGTTTATGAAATGTTCAAAAAGTCATGAGTTTAAAAGAATTGCAATCATTTTTTAAAAGTAATCTTTCTTAAATGTCTAAGATGTTAGGAAACATTAACGATACTTTAGCTGGCTAAAGTCTGATGACACTAGTAGAATTGCTAGAGTTACCTAAAACACAAGACTTATCTTGTCATATTCCTTAAAATCTAAATTGTTCCTCTTTACTTCAACTATATAGCCCTGATTTAAGTGATATCATTTTATGAAGATTTTCTTAGTAATTTAGCATTTCAGAAGTTTCTGAGGCCAACAAAATGAGTAGAATTAATGATCTGATTTTAACTATTTTATTTATTATGTCTCATTTTACGTTAGATCTTGACTTTTTTGTAGGATTATAAAAATTCTTTTTTAATTATACCCAGTCAGCATTACACACAGTCACCTAAGTTAGACTTATCCTGTTTTCACCAAAAATGGACTCTTTTCCCTAACAGCAATCAGTTTTATTTTCTTCTCTCCAATAGCATAACCTTATTTCATAACCTTATCTTTTGCCTGGGCAACCTGTCATAAAAGGCATGAAGCAGGTGTTTACTGATTAGTAAACAGGGTCATAACCAAACTCCTTAGTCTTCAAAAGGCCTCACCACTGGATCTGGTATATTTTCACCACTGTCCATCTAGGTACAGTCACTTCAAAGTACTCAATAGTTCCTGTATCTGTGGTTACTTTTTCACACATTAGCCTTTTGTACAAGTTGTCTCCTCTATCCAAGATATAAAATACTTTTACTCTTTTCTGCCTGGCTGAAATAGGACTTCTTCAGAGATATTTGTTGTTGCCTCTAGTATGCTCCCATAGCTCCTTATGGCACCTGATGTGTGCTTTTTGTATATTTATTTGTTCAACAAGTAATGTCTCCTGTGAGCTACCCTCTATATTAGTTGATAAATAAGAAACAGTCCCTGCAATTAAAAGTATTATCTGCTAGATAGCACAGAGCTTGTAGTGATTAATTATGTATTAATATATATCTGATCCCTCCCCTAATATTTGACTCTTCGAAGACAGAGAGCATTTTTTGTTTTTTAAAAATCACCTGCCTTGACACATGAATTATTTTAAATGAACTTAAGTCTAAAGAAGGGATCTTAGACATCATCTAGTTTGACCACCTCATTTTATAGGTTTGTATAGTGGGGGAAAAAACTGAGAAAACGTTATAGAATTTGCTTAAATGAATTTAGTAGCAGAAGAGGGATTAGAACCTTGAGATTACTTAATATAGATGATTTATAGACTCACCTCAAAAAGTTAACCATGATTTGGATTATTTTATAGTTCACAAATGCTTCTAAAGGAAGATTAAGAAGAAATTTGTCTGAAGTGGCTTGTTACGAAAGTTAGGGGGTGATGTTGACCCTCAAGACGTCTCATAATATCTAGAGACATTTTTAGTTGTCAGGATGACGTATGGAGGGGGTGAGGAGGTGTTACTGGCATCTAGAGGTTAGAGGCCAGGGTGCTGCTAAACATTCTACAATGCACAGGATGTCAGTGGTAAAGAGGTTGAGAAACCCTGAGTTAGAAGATAATAGGGAATTTGGTAGAAAGTGAGTATGGTTGTAAGAGTATTTGAAATTAACTGAACTGCAAACAGGAAGATAGGCAAAATAGAAACTATAGCATGGGTAATTCTCCTTACGGTACAAAAAGGAAGTGATGAAACATATTGGATTAGCCAGATCTTTTACTGGCTATTATCTGCTCTGGTGTGTCAGAATTGCCAAACCTCTCTCAATGTGTGTAGGGTGGGAGTCTGGGTTTTCTTATGAACATGTATTTCTAAACGTATATCTGAAAATTGAGAGGCATCTATGCAAGAGAAATAAAATTTAATATTATATGGATTAATATTTTTTAAACAATAAGTTTATATCCTAACCAACTAGGATTTTTCTCAGGAGCATATGGATGAAGTATGTTCTTCTCAACTTTTAACTTCAGTAAGACGCATGGTTTTGACCCTTACCCAGCAAAATGATGAGAGCAAAGAGTTTGTAAAGTTCTTTCATAAACAACTTGGAAGTATATTACAGGTAAGAGTTTATACTTTTATGACTTACCAATATGTACCATATGGTTAGGGTTTTTTTGGTGGTGGGCCGTTTTCTGACATTACATAATTTATTCAGGTAGACATCCAATCTAGTATCCACTTGGGAGATGATATTTTAATACTTTTTAGGTTAGTCCTTTAATTGGGTAAAAAAATATATATATATATGTATTAGGACCTGCCTGTATCTTCATATAACTTGATCATCTCTAAGGCATGTCTCAACTCTTACAAAATTTGATTCGTTTGATTTTTCTTCTACCTAATGAGAACATTTTAAGTTTGAAATATTTACAAAGTATTCTGTGACGTTTTCTAAAATAATTTTTGACTAATCTGGGAGATTTTGGAAGCCAGAAACCAGCTACTAATAGTAGAGACTTTTTAAGCTGTAACAGTAATCTTATATTAAGGCAGTGGTTCTCAACTAGGGGAGATTTTGCCTCCCAGGAGACATTTAGCAATGTGTGCAGGCATTTTGTTTATCACAGAAAGTAGGATGGAAGGAGGTAGGGAGGACAGAGGGAAGGGCAGGTACTGGCATTTAATGGGTAGGGGCTAGGCGTCTTGTTAAATATTTTACAGTACATTGGACAGTACCCCACAACAAAGAATTATCCGGCCTTAAATGTTGATAGTGGCAAGGTTGAGAGATCCTGTGTTAAGTAAGGTTACCTTATTTACCTCATATAACAAATATCTTTACCTTTATATTTACCCGAATATTGAGATAGTTCAGTGATGTGTATTGTTCCAAATTAGATGATACATTTTCTTTTCATCTATGTTACAAAATTTTCTTATGAAACATCGACTTATTTTCTATTTCTATGTTTAAAACTGATTTGAGATACAGTATTATCACTGTCTATTAACTGTTTTAAAACCTGGGCTTGATGCAAATTTCTGCCAATACAATTTCCTATTTTGTTAGTATTAAGACTAAAGTATATGTTCAATATTAGTTCTTAAATTGTCCTCACTTTATTTAATCTAATACTACTAACACATAAGGAATATAAGACATTGATGGTGTTGTGCGTTGTAGGACTCTTTTGAATAGAATTCACTGGCAAAATTTACTTGCAGAAAACTGAAAGACTGTGGAGAAGATCTTGTAGAAATATCTGAAGTATTAGAAATGTTTAGGATAACTTTTACATAAATGTATTTTTATAAATTTTACTAGCTAGTTTATTCCTATAGAAAGAAATAACTCCATTTTAGAATGAGGCTGAAAGAGAAATTATTTATAATTTAAATATTTTTTATCAAGATCCAGTCAGCCCTTTCTCAGTTTTACCTGCTGTTATCATAATTGTGAGCAGATCCCAAAGCATTAATTTGGAAATAAAAGTCTAAGAAAGTCTGACTGCTTTTCTTTTACCCCATCCTGATATTTTCACAAGGGGACATACTTGAAGAATAAAATAAATTTAATTTACACTAAATATTGCCCAGAATATTGAAAAATTTTTATAAGCTAAAGCTTAAATTACTGTTGTCTGCATTTTTCCTTCTGAAAACTGTTCAAGCGTTTTTTTTCACCAAGCACCCAGCATATGTACTTCTTCCTATGGTTGTACTAGGTAAGCTAGTCTTTTGACAGGGGAGAGGAGCAGGCCTTGAACGTCATAGTTGTTTGCTTGTTTTCTAAATAGCTTAGTCTGTATTTTTAGGAAGAAAGAATACAGAAGTGATGTTATAAAAAAATTTTGTAGAATATAGTAGACTTGTTTACTTGCTTGATTGTAGATCTTGAATAATCAAAAGGGTCAGAATCTAGTTTAAAGAGAGTTTATTTATGCACAAAGTTTGAGGAAAGCCACCTGGGAAGCATAGATTCCAAAGAATGGAAGTTGGTGTTTCCGAAATGTAGAAGTTTGGGATCATTTATATAGACAGTGTTTAGGGAAGCATAACAGAATTTCAACATCTTTTTATGTAAGGCTTCATGCATAGCTACAACAATATGATTAGTTGAAGTGGTCTTTTTCTTTTGGGAACGGTGTATTTAACATTCCACACCGAAGATGCAACAGTCATGTGGGCTTTGGTGCCGCCTTGTCTGAGTTAGGTATAGGACAATAAAGGAGGTAGTTAATCTATACCAAAGATCAGTGATTAGAATGGGGGGAGGTCTGGTCTCTGGTTGCTCCGAGTTATTAATATTTATAGAACAAGAACAATGAGGGAAGAGAGTTAATTTATAAACTAAGAAACAGAAGTTGCAAACATGCTACTCAGTTTCCAGGACTTCACTTCCCCCTTGGCACAATAAATTTAGAGGATCTTGAAATTTTATTTTCTTTTATGTGATTCTTTCTTTTTTTTTTTTGAGACAAAGTCTCACTTTATTGCCCGGGCTAGAGTGCCATGGCGTCAGCCTAGTTCACAGCAACCTCAAACTTCTGGGCTCAAGCAATCCTGCCTCAGTCTCCCGAGTAGCTGGGACTACAGGCATGCGCCACACGCCACCATGCCCAGCTAATTTTTTCTATATATTTTTAGTTGTCCAGCTAATTTCTTTCTATTTTTAGTAGAGATGGGGTCTTGCTCTTGCTCAGGCTGGTCTCGAACTCCTGAGCTCAAACCATCCACATGCCTCAGCCTCCCAGAGTGCTAGGATTACAAGCATGAGCCAACACGTCCGGCTGTGATTCTTTATTTCAACTTGAATAGAGCTAAAGTTTACTTTTAAGTTGATTCTGAAGAAAAATTTAAATTGGAATGACTGGTTCGCTTATGTGAAACAAGAACCTTTTAAAAAGTACTCTATTGGTACCATTTAGATATGGAAGACTTTGTATTTTCTTCTCATATCACTTATTACTGTACTGTATGGAAACTTTCTTGGGAGTAGGAATCCCCTGTCTTACTCATTTATGCCCAGCAATTATATTAAGTAGAGGCTGAACTTATGGATGACCACGTATATTCTTTTCCTTCCCTGTATATACTCTTTAAGCAGAACTAGCAAGGTTCCTGCTTAGTAATATAGTAATATTCTTTAGTACTGTTAACCTATTTTTCCTTAGTAATCTTAGCCATTAGTTTTGAGTTTTTCAATACTTAAAAGTAATAAAATTGTTTTTTCTCTACACAGGTATTGTTAATTATCTGTATTGCTCTACCCACAACTGAATTTTACTATCATCTTAAACTTATTTGGTCTTCTTTGAATAGGATTCACTGGCAAAATTTGCTGGCAGAAAACTGAAAGACTGTGGAGAAGATCTTCTTGTAGAGATATCTGAAGTGTTGTTTAATGAGTTGGCTTTCTTTAAGCTCATGCAAGATTTGGATAATAATAGTATAACTGTTAAACAGAGATGCAAAAGGAAAATAGAAGCAGCTGGAGTGATACAGTCTTATGCCAAAGAGGTAAATAACATTCATTTTGATTTTAGGATAATTAGCCCATACGTATAGTTCTTGATCATTATTATTAATAATAACCATAATCATATTGTACCTCAGCAAAAGTAAGTTATTTTTAGCAATCAGATTGTAAATTAGTACATGTGCTAGCCACATACAGAATCTCAGGAATAACAGCAGTGGCCAAAGATCAGGAATACAGACCAGAATTGATGCCAAATGTACGTTGTCAGATAGCCAGTTCACATTATTGTCCCTTATTCAGACCTCCAAAGAGGAGAGGAAGACTGGGATCCTGCTGCCTGCCATATATATTTTCTGCAAATATATATTACCCAGAGGTCACTCCCAGCCAACACACATGCTTGCTTATTAGTTAAGGGCTTTGGTTGCATATCCCTGTAGTTCTACATTGTCACATTAGTCTTGATCACATGTGAAATTGGTGAATTTGTCCCCCCAAATTTGAGGCATACCAGCAGGCTCTTCCCCTAGGTCTGCACCCTTTTCTTGACCCTCTTTTATGAGAGAGAAAGCAAGCCAAGACGCAGACGGAAAAAGATAGCCCTTCTTCCTTAGAATCAAAAGTAAACAAAGTCAACCTGTCTATTTCACACTTACCATGATATTTATATTCTAGATATAAGTAAATTAATTTCAGATAATTTTAGTCTTTGCTAAGAACTCGAAGAAAATAAAATGTCAATACCATAATAAATGATTGGAAAATAATATAACATATCATAATAAATGATCGGAAAGCAGTCTCCTTTCAGTCTACTTTAGATAGACAGTCTCATGAGGCTCTTTGAGGGGATGAAACATGAGCTAAGACATGAAAGACAAGGAGTTCATGATGAAGATAAAAGGGAAAAGCATTCCACCTAGAGAAAACTAAGTGTAAAGGTTCTAAGGCAGGAGTGAACAGTTTGGAGAACAGAAAGCCAGGGAGGGCAGGAACACATTACATGTTAAGAGTGTAGGAGATGAAGTAACAGAGGTAGGTAAAATCAAATTATGGGGCCTAAGAAATTGTGGGAAGGGCCTTTTATTCTAAGTATGATGGAAACCCATGGGAAAGTTTAAAATAGAGGAATGACGTAATCCCATGTGCAGTTTAAAAGATTTGCCTGGATACCATATTGAACGGAGATGGTGGGTGAGTAGAGATGGAAGCAAGGAGACCAGTTGTAAGGCTGTTGCAGTAGTCCAGGTAAGAAATGATAATGTAATGTCTTAGATTAGTGTGCAACGCTAATATAATTAGTGTAATTGAGTCAGTTAATATGTGGTTAATGATAGTAACCAAAGGCTGTTCCTAATTTTCTGGCTTGTGCATCTGGGTGAATGAAGTGTGATTTACTGAGATTGGGAAGACTGAGGGAGGATGGGCTTTGGAGAGAAGGGAATCAAGATTTTTGTTTTTGACTTGGTAAGTTTGAGACACCTGTTAGATAGCCAAGGAGTAGTCAGGTGTACAGTGTTGGTTTTGTCTTGTTTTTTAAAAGATTTAAATAAAAGAGTTAAATTTACATTTTTAAGAAAGCATTCAGCTTTTTGGATAATGGCTTAAAGTTTACTGAATATCTACCTAAGTGTCTTGCTAAATTGTGTTTAATTGGTTTGCTTTATAGGCCAAAAGGATTCTTGAAGATCATGGCTCACCTGCTGGAGAGATTGATGATGAAGACAAAGTATGTGCTAATTAATTTTTGCCTAAAAATAATGCTTTTGAAACACAGTATTAAATAATTTTAGTAGCCTTTACCTTAGTGTTTGAGAGCAGCATACATCATCAAATGTCTACTCTTCTGACAGAACTTTTTCTTTTAAAAACAAAACTAGATGTCAAAATCGATTTTTTTGTATTTTCATTAGACAATGACGATTATTTTTATGATAGACTTACTATAGACCTTTTTAAAATGTACTTTAAGGAATTAACTACTCAAATTTATTTGTGACTAGGACAAGGATGAGACTGAAACAGTTAAGCAGGCTCAAACATCTGAGGTGTATGATGGCAAAGGTCCCAAAAATATAAGATCTGATATTTCTGATCAAGAGGAAGATGAAGAAAGTGAAGGATGCCCAGTGTCTATTAGTAAGTTAAAGGCTCTGTACTATGTTTGTATATTAGTTCTTTGTAGATCACTTATTGAAAGAGTTTGGCAGACTGTAACAAGTATAGAATTAAGAGTCAAAGAACTCTGATTTTGAATTTCACTGTGACCCTGACTAAATTACCTGGCCTTTCTGCACCACAGTTTTCTTGTACTTACTGTTTTAAGGATTTCAAATATTGTATGTAAAGCACCTGTGCCATGCGGGAATACGACAAATGGTAGCTATTGTTAAGATTTAAGTGCTGAAATTTGCTAAAAATTATGTATTACTCAACTTAGATTTGTCTAAAGCTGAAACTCAGGCTTTAACTAATTATGGAAGTGGAGAAGATGAGAATGAGGATGAAGAAATAGAAGAATTTGAAGAGGGCCCTGTAGATGTCCAGACTTCACTTCAGGCTAACACAGAAACTACAGAAGAAAATGAACATGACGATCAGGTATTTCCATTGTAGACCAACATACCTTTCACCAGCCTTATTTTAACTATTGAAAGCAGATCCTTCTGAAAAATGTCTAAATTTACATTTTTCCCATTCTCATTTTCATGAATACAAGTCTCATTGATATGCTTATTAGAATCTGAAACACTAGTTATCTTTATGTTCTTCAATGTTTAAAATCACTTTAATCTCTTATATTTTTCTTCTAGTCATACATGGAAATACTATGTAACAAAAATGAAATTATTCCATTTCTTACCTCCACCTCATCCTGCCTCATAGGCAACACTTTGTAAAATTTCTTGTGCTGTTATCTCTATATTTCTGAATAATATGCACATGTGTATGTATATGTCTTTGGATTAAATCCATATTTAACCAAATATTTAGAGTTAACCAAACTGTAAATATTACTGACTGCTGAACCAAGTAAATATTGTTTATTGCCTAGTTTTATTTCTCGAGTTTAATAATTGTCCCAATTTTTTTTTACTCCATTTTCCTTGAACATATACCCAAGTCTTTGCTATATCCTCTAATAGCTGTATAAACCTCCCAGTAGAATTTTCTACATGAACGAAATTTGTCATTTTTTCCCTTCCTGATGCATTCCCACTTTCTGGTTCATTCCAGTTTTGTCTGTTCCTTAGACCTGAATAGCTATCAGCCTAGAAATTCCCTTATCATTTTTCTTTATCTCTA
Source organism: Varecia variegata (assembly GCA_028533085.1). Lineage (NCBI taxonomy): Eukaryota > Metazoa > Chordata > Mammalia > Primates > Lemuridae > Varecia > Varecia variegata. The sequence continues at coordinate 12,876,896 of CM052451.1, forward strand.
TTCCTGGAATCCACTTTTTATCTTTGTCTTTCTTGGTTTATTGCCTTGCTTTAGTGGCGCACATCCCAGTAACTTGCTGAGAAAGAGTGCATAAAATATAAATATTTTGAGACTTTATGTGTCTGAGAAAATCTTCTTCCATGTTGAAAATATTTTCCCTCAGGTCTTTGAAGTCACTCCATCTTTATCTAGTTTCTGGTGTTGCTGTTGAGAAGTCTGATGCCTTTCTTAGTTCTCGTCCTTTGTGCACAGTGGTCCCCCCTTAGTCACAGTTTTTCTTTGCACCATTTCATTTACCTGCAGTCAACTGCAGCCTGAAAATATTAAATGGAAAATGCCAGAAGTAAAAAATTCCTAAGTTTAAAGTTGTGTGCCATTTTGAATAGCATGATGAAATTTCTGGCTGGCCCACTCTGTCCTGCCTGGGATATGAATAATCCCATTGTCCACCATGTTCACACTGTATACGCTACCTGCCCATCAGCCGCTTACTAGCTGTTGAGGTTAACAGATGGACTTTCATAGTATCACAGAGCTTGTGTTCAAGTGAGCCTTATTTGACTTAATGGCCTCAAAGTGCAAGAGTAGTGATGCTGGCACATTGTTATAATTGTTCTATTTTATTATTAGTTGTTAATCTCTTACTGTGCCTAATTTATAAATTAAACTTTATCATATATAGGGAAAAACATAGTGTACTCCCATGGATAAGAGGGGACTATGGTATGTCTTATTTTTCCTCCCTACTGTAGAAGTTTTTTCCTCCTGGAATTCTGAAATTTTACAGTGATATACATTGTTGGAGTCTTTTTTCATTCACTGTAGTGGGTCACCAGTAGTTTTTAAAGTCTGTATTATGTCCTTTGTTTTGGTACATTTTCTTTTATTTTCTTTATTCCACACCATTTTCTCTTTTCTCTCCTGGAATTAATATTATCAGACATTATTAGCCCTCATGTGCTGGTCTGATTTTTTCTTCTCTTCCTTTTATTGTCCTTAATTGCCTTATCTTTTTGTTTTACTCTCTGGGAGATTTTCTTGACCTTAAGGTTGTATTATATGAAATTATTTTTATTTTAGCTGTCATATTTTTAATTTCTAAACACTTTTTTCTTTTTTTTTCCCTGATTGTTCCATTTTTGTAATGCTCTGTTATTTTATGGAAGCGGTGTCTTCTGTTATCTTTCTAGAGGCTTTCTTCAAATATCTGCTGAACCTTGGTTGTTTATAGTAAAGAATGATATACCAAAAAGTGGGTTGGGGATTTCTTGAGCTTCACTGCAGGGCATTTGGGGGAGAGCCAGCATTTTCATAGAAATTGCCAAAATGTCAGTATCTATCTGTGTTCCCTTTGGAGTGGTTTAGATTCTCCAAAGAAGGATCTTCTAGTCTCCTGCCTGGTGTATATAAGCTTGACTTCTGGTATTCTGGAATTAGATGTGGGAATGGGGTAAGATCCCACCATTATACAGACTTGCACTAAATTCTTCTGTTTGCAGTATGATACTTCATTCGTGCCTTCTGTACCCCACCCCTAGTCCCACTTGGCCCCCAGGTCTGAGGCTCACCAGTTCGATTCTCTAAAATATTATTATAATCTCAATTCTCTAAAATATTGTTATAATCTCCCATTTTCTATTGAAGTTGGAGCAGGGAACCCAGATGTCCACATTTTTCTTAAATAATTTTAAACAACTACCACCACTCCCCTTTCATCACCAGCCCATGCCCCACCACCATACTCTTTTCTTTCTTGATCTGGTACTTCCAATTATGAGGTGAAACACAGTTTTTGTTCCATTCCTCTGCTGAAGGCATTTAATTTTGTTAATCTTCTCCTCCTTCTGCTTAGTTACTCTCCCATTCACTTATGTCTACTTATACATGTGTCTTGTAGTTTCATTTAAGATAGAGTCTGAAAGAAATAATAGAATCTATTTTATTCCAGTTCTGTGTATTATTTTGAGGTTGTTTAAGAAATAAAGGAAACCTTTTTTACTTAGCCATCTTGAAATTGCAGCTAAAGCCTCCTTCTTGAAATGCTTTTAAAAGATATTTTTTAAATTCTGTTGGGGCCAAGGATAGTGGCTTATACCTGTAATCCTTTGGGAGGCCAAGGCAGGAGTATCACTTGAGGCCAAGAGTTCAAGACCTGCTTGGGCAACATGATGAGACCTCATCTCTAGCAAAAGAGAAAAATTTCCCTTGTATGAAAGTCTCTGGTTGGACAAAAGCCACACATGAGTAACCATCTCTTTATAAAATGACCATATATTTTAGACCCTATTATTAAAAATCTTTTTCCTTCTAGATTCTACAACATGACTTTGAAAAAACAGCAGAAAGCAAAAATGTCCCATCAGAACAAGAACTCACTAGTAAAGGTAAATTTAAATAAGTATTCAATTTTAAGATTATTTAAAGTGCCCTTTATGTACTTAAAAGCTAAAAAACTCTAAATGCTTAGCAAATGTAAGTTTGAAGGCACTTTGGACCTGATGTAAATCCTTTGTAGAAAACATAAGGAGGCTTTGTTTGTGCAAACAGCAGTTAAAGAAAAGTCAACAAATATTTTCGTGCACAGAAAAATTCTGTAAGGAGCATCTTTAGGTACAAATGTGGGAGATTTAAAAAAAAATACCTATCTGTGGGTTTTATCCCTAAAAGTCCTGATTCATTAGAAATTGGGTGGATTTTAGGAATCTGATTTTTGAAACATCCCCAGATGCTTCTAATCAACTAAATTTGGGAATCATTGATAAGAAAAATTTGTAGTTATCTTTTCTTTTTGGTCTTAAATGTCTTGATTACTCTCATTCTTGCATATTGTAATAATAGAGGGTAAAATTTAACATCTGTTGCATTACACTAATACTAAGCATTTCTTTTGATGACAGATGACCAAGATAGCTCTCCTGTGAAACCCTGTTACCTCAATATCTTGGAAAATGAGCAACCTTTAAATAGCACTGCCCATAAGGACTCGCTTACTGCTATTGATTCATCTAAACAGCCTAACCCTTTGCCATTACCCTTAACTGAAATTGAAACCTTAGTGCCTAGAGTCAAAGAAGTTAAGTCTGCTCAGGAAACTCCTGAAAGTTCTCTGGCTGGCAGTCCCGATACTGAATCTCCAGTGTTAGTAAATGACTATGTAAGTATCATTTACATTTCCAAATATTTCTGCTTTTCATTTCTGTGCATATTTCTTCATTTTCAGGTTAACATTTTCAGCACATAAACTAAACTCCGTTTTGTGTTTAGATTTAGAACCTGTTGTAACATTTTTATTTTTTATTCATACTTTAAATTTGAGCAGAAGGGTGATAGTGAATTGAGATCACCATCTCAAAACCTACAAGCTATTCTAGTTTTTATAGTTTTGAGAACCTAAGAGATGAGTTGTAGGTGGCAATTTTGAGAGAGTTCAAGTTCAGATCTGAAGTAATAATGATACATGAATCATCATTTTTCTTTTACACTACCCATTCTTGACTTCCTCACTAAATCTTTGATAAACCTGAAGGTTTGTATTTGGGGTGTGAAATAAAACAGTTTGACAGCAGTAGAGTCCTTATCTCTACACAGTAAATGACAGAAAGATATGATAGGAAATATGCACTTGTGGAAATACTAAATGAAAATTAAAATGGAGACCAGGCTTAAAAAATTCCTGATCAAAGAATACGAAAGGCGTTAAAAATAGCCTTAATCTGTCTTAAATTGCAAACATAAACAAAACTTAACTTGGATCATTTCTGATAAATGCTTATGTTAGCACTTAAACACTTAATCCCAGCCAATCATAAACAACCAACTAACATGATTATGTGACTAAGAACTTCCAACAAGGCACCTAAAACAAGGAAATTTTATAATGTAAACCAATCAAATAATTTATTTTGCTTCTGCATTTTCCCAATAAATACTTTCCTCTGATGTTTTGTCATTGGAACATTAAACTTGTTTTGGTCTGGTGTTCCCCAGTTCACAAATTACTTTGTACTCAATTAAAGTCTTTAAAATTTTATTGTGCCTCAGATTTTTCTTCAACAGTAGGGAGTAAGTTTAGTTTTACTCTGGACCTTTGTTTCCACTAAATCTTATAGCAAGTAGGTTATCTTTTTAGATCCTTCTGCTGTATATGTTTTACATGATTTACTTTCTCTTATCAGCAAAAATGAAAAGATTTATAACAGTATTTAAACCAAGGTAAGTACTTTTAGGTTTAAGGAATATGCTTCATTTTTTAAAAATTTCAATTTGTAAATATATTTACAGTTATGATTTCATAATTTCTCAGAAAGGGAGTTTTTAATGTTTCAAAAGCATTAATAGAAAGAGAAGCTCTTTAACTGTTTTGTTTGCTTCACTACCAGTAAAATTATGCATTTAAAACTCATGAGAGTTACCTGTTAGATTTATGTATGTGTGTGTGTATGTATGTATATATGTTTTTGAGACAGAGTCTCACTCTGTTGCCTAGGCTAGCGTGCACTGGCATCATCATAGCTCACTGCAGCCTCAAACTCCTGTGCTTAAGTGATCTTCCCACCTTGAATTCCCAAAGTTCTAGGATTACAGGCATGGACCATCACATGTGGCCAGATTTATTCTTATTATCATTTGATCAGTGTGTAGAGTTGCTGTAGAAGACATTCAATTGAAATTAACTTGAAGTTAGATCATAGAGGCTCTTGAATTTGAATTTTAGGCAGGGATCCCTACTGAAGGCTTTTGTGCAAGAAAGTGAAATGGTCAAAGTTAATGGTCTATGAAGATAAAGCTAATGACTCTGGAAGATATATTGTCAAGGAAGATACATTAGGAGGCTCTACTCTTATATAAGCATGAAATATGAGCTGAATGAGAATAGGATGGGTGAGAAATATTGTAAGAAAAAAGAAAAACCTAACATTTCTTCTTGGGTAATTGGTAGAGTAATGATACTTATTAAAAATGAGAAAGGAGAAGTAGGAGAAGAAAAGAATTCAAGTTTAAGAAAGACAGTTTGTTTGAGGTGTTCACAAAAGGAAGTTACTAAATTCATATCTCAGATTTCTAATGGAGCCTCATCAGAGTTGATATATTGAAATGTTTGTAAATGTTTACTTATATTCTGCTGGATACAGCTCTGATGTAGTCTATAATTATTTTAACCCTCAGTATAACTACTATTTCTTCCTTTAGCATGTATTAACTGGCTCTTTTTTTGTTAAAATGAGAACAAAAAAGCTTAACAGTGTGCTCACAGCTATGAAGTGTAGCCCTTCCTTAGAAATCTATATTTCTGAATTATTTATGGAGCTGAATAGAGAAGAAAACCAAATATGGATAGAATTACTGATATATGGTTATATATATAAGAATCCACTTTATTTCTTGGTGTGGATGACTTTGGTTTAGATCCAGAGATACAGTGCATGTTTTTCATTAAATATAATTTATCTTACAGGAAGCAGAATCTGGTAACATAAGTCAAAAGTCTGATGAAGAAGATTTTGTAAAACTTGAAGATTTACCACTTAAACTGACAATATATTCAGAGGTATTGGCTCTCTGTAATTAAACTTGTCTGTATATAACACATATTGTTAAAGTGAAAAATGATTTGTATTTTTAATTTTCATTCCAAAGGCAGATCTAAGGAAGAAAATGGTAGAGGAAGAACAGAAAAACCATTTATCTGGTGAAATATGTGAAATGCAGACTGAAGAATTAGCTGGAAATTCTCAGACACTAAAAGAACCTGGTAAGAATTACCAATTTTAACCTTACATTGAAAAATTATTGAATCTTAATTCTATTTTGTTTTGTTTTTTTATATGTGCTACTAACACCTGGGAAGTTTAAACCAAATATTGGGAAAAAAGCATAATTCTGTAAAAATTTTAGTTCAGCTGTGTAATTTATAAAACAGCATTGTCAGATGATTTTTTTCTATTTTTAAACTTCAGCTTTAGCAGAGTATGTGTGCACATTATTATGCACATGTTTCTTAAGTATGTGTGCACATTATTTAAGAAAAAAAGGAACAAATAATTAATGATAACAAAAACCTACTTTTTAAAATGATTTTTTAGTTCTTTTGGAGGAGAGTAAATATTTTATGATTTTTCTTAATGTTTTAAATTCAGATAATAATGTCTCTTACTCTCTTGTGACAAGTATGTATTTAGTCCTACCTCTTCTCCTCCTCTCAGTGTTTGTATTATTTTTGGTTTTTCTCTTTTTTATCGTTGTTATTTTAAATTTATACATTTTTCTAGTTCCATCAACTTTGGTCGTTACCCCTCTACTTCTCCTCCCTCCTTCCTTCCACCTTCTCTCTTCACCTGTACTTATATTCTTACATTATTAAGATTATTAAAGTAATACTTGTAAAGTAACACTTATATTTACTTTTAGCAACTATAATAAATATTCTGTACTTTTTATGAGGATGATTCTATATAAATATTCATTGTAGAGCCAAGCAGTAGTCCCATATTTTTTTCTTTTCGAGTGTGATAGCTCAACCCCTGGACAGCTTTGAGAATGTTTCTTGTATCAAGGTCAAAGGATTTTCTTTTTGTTATTTTCCATCAATTCATCAATTGATTAAAAGCATATGATATTTTCTTGTTTTGTTTTTCTTGGGAATAGGGTGAGGAGAAGGACAGACCATTCAGATATCAAACCTTCAGTTAATTTTCAGCCCAGTTTTCAGCCCAGTTCTGCCTGTTAGAATATGGTCCCCATCTTAACGCAGCCTCTTATAGTGCTTCTAGGCTGCAGCTTCCTCTGCTCTCTTTCAGTATGCCCCCATCTGCTTTGAGCATTCTAGTAATGCGTTGATACCATGTTTTCTCAGAACTACTCTTCTTTTGTTGATCTAGATTTATTCCTTTTTACAGTTGTTTTTTTTTCTAGTGGAGTTTTTTACAGAGACAGGAAGTATTTGCTCAGTCTGCTATCTTTTTTTTTTTTTTTGAGACAGAGTCTCGCTCTGTTGCCCGGGCTAGAGGGCTAGAGTGCCGTGGTGTCAGCCAACTCACAGCAACCTCAAACTCCTGGGCTCAAGCAATCCTTCTGCCTCAGCTTCCCGAGTAGCTGGGACTACAGGCATGTACCACCATGCCCAGCTAATTTTTTTTTTAATGTATATTTTTAGTTGTCCAGATAATTTCTTTCTATTTTTAGTAGAGGCAGGGTCTCGCTCTCGCTCAGGCTGGTCTCAAACTCCTGACCTCAAGTGATCCTCCCACCTCGACCTCCCAGAGTGTTAGTCTGCTATCTTGAAACCAAAACTCTCACCTGTTCTTTTTTACTGTGTGCTATCAGGGAATTGTTTTAGCAAGCTAAGTCAAGATTTCCTATAAAATAACCTTAGATTAAAAGTAAAAGCCTTAATGGAAGAGAGCAATGTTTAATTGATTTCTAGTAATTCAATAATAATAAGGCATTAATTATTATTCTGTTTTTCAGAAACAGTGGGAGCCCAAACTATATGAAATATCTTCAGAGGCTCATCTAACTCACTTTCTTTACATAGTCAGTGCATATTTGAAAATGATACTAAATAAACATCTGTTTTGATCTGTATAAAAATGTAAATTAGTTTGACACTGCATTTTTGATAGGTGTGCTAATTTCTGCCCATGGTAGTTTAAAACATCAGAAACTGAATTCTGGACAGATTTAAGCCTTGATACACTGTATAATTTTTCTTTTTTCTTTTTGGTCTTGATTTTTTTCCCATTGTGATGTTTGATAAAGTTATATTTAAAATGTAGTTTTAAATAAAGTTTGGACTTATCTATAAAGTATCTTTTTCGGAAATTATGTTGAATTCTATATAGCAAGTCAGTGTTCTATATATAGTTTTTAGGCTATTCAGAGAAGAGCAATGGTTAAGAGTTAGAGAACTGTATTATTTATTATTATAAAGCCCAGCCATTAGACAAGTCTTCCAAGTAATGCCAGTGTTGCTGCTATGGGGTCTAAAGTTGTTTTAGAAACCTGCAGATCCTATTACGGTGAATAGAGCAGGTTATAAACATATCCAGGATACCTAGGAAGTTATTGTAGATATATATTAATCCATTCAAATTGGATAATAAGTTTAGAACATATGTCTTTTAGTACCTAGAACGTACATCATTATGTATTACATAAGTATTTTCCGGAATTCCAAATCCTATATATATTGGCTCAGTCTAAAAGTTTTTTAAGATCTTTATATAATCAGGGAATATTTCTGCACAGACAAGTAATATGTGATTAATTTTAAATGAAAAACTAAACTCTTTCAAGTAGGGATAAATCCAACTAAGTTTATGTAACAGAACAGTAAGACTCTGTATGCCTTCAGACAGACTTGCCTTTTGAGATGATAATTTAAGACCCAAAGCACAGCAGTTGCTTTTGTGTTTAGGGAGGGAAAAGCAGGTTCACAGATAAAGTATTGAGTAAAAAAATTTATGTGACTTCTTCATTACTAAGTAAATCAACTTTTAAAAGATGATTTACCTTTTTATCCCAAATTTTCCATATACTCAGTAAGGCTTCAAAGAGCCAGTCAACAATGAATAAGTCAACCTTATAGATTCTTCCTTGAATAAAATATGAAGAATTAGTACCAAGTAGTTTTAAATTTGTTAACAATTGACTGAAATACTCCATAAAAAAAGAACTTGGTAGATACTCCTTTAAATTCTTACCTGCTTGATACCTCAGTATAAAACTATCATGTCAAATCAAGGAGTATTAAATGAGGATTTCCCTAGGTGTGTTCCTACTTAAATTATGTAAGACATGTGTCTCCAACTTTAATAAAACCTGTTCAGAAAACTACCAATTCAGAATCAGGAATTCCTATCCAGTTGGCCTAACTTCAGGGAAGTTGGAACAGTAAGTTACATTATGTGAATACTCAAATTCTGTATTTTCTAGACTTTAAGCAGGAAGGGGGAAAAACTTCATCTTGGTATACTCAAGCCAAGCCTTACATATTGCGGCTTCTGTGCACGCTCTTTCTCTCTCTCTCTGCATGCATAGTAAAAATAGACACAGTGGAAGAATTGTATTTATATCTTAGTTATTAACATAGTACCTATGAGCGTTATTAAAATTGCTTATTTGTGTTATAGCTGCTGTTATTTAGTCTATTATTTTTCTATTTTAGTAGATAATTTAGTTTTAAAATATCTAGGGCTTGACAGCAGATAATTTGTTTAATATTTTTTCCATATTAACTATTGCTAAAGGGTTAGGCATTAAATATTCCTGTTTGTCTTAATTTTTAAGATAAAATTTTGATTAGAGACAGAGGGAAAAATGGTCAAATGAGTGAGGGAGAACCCTATGCAGGTTGAGATAATGCCTAAAATAATAAGCTAGCCAGACTGTGGAGGTACTCTTTGTATTTTGTAAACATTCACTTTGGGTAAATGCTTTTTCACTATTAATAAATGTATATCCTATGTACAACTCTGAATTGTATTTTCATTTAAATTAATATACTCATTTATACTTTAGAATCTGTTCCAGAATCATGGCTTGACAGTTTAAAATGTAAAAAAAAATCAGGACATGAAAAATGACATATGATTAGCCAGAAAGATTGATTCAACTTGAGACCATTTTTCTTACAGTGAAACATACACTCTATTATTTCTTAGTTACATTTATTTTATATACTGTTCTAAGAATGTAAATGTTGGATACGGTATGATAAAATTCAGTGTGGCCACAGGAGAAAATGAGAATTAGACTTGGAAGGAAGAAGTTTATTATACTCACAGGTTCTAGAGGGGTCACTATATGCCCATAGAGTCATAAGGGAAAGCACCAAATTTTGGTTAGGTGGCAGGAAACAAGAGCAATGGGAAAGCCTCCTTAGAGCCTTTATTAAAGTTTCCTCAGGAAAGGCAAGGCAAGGCAAACAGTTTAAGATTGGCTGGTGTGAATAATTCCAGTGGGCTTTTGGCTATAGGGATAGTCTCTGATTGCCTGGTACCTTGCCCTGGGATGATTTAGGGCAGGGGAAATACAGGCTTTGTGTGTGAAGAGAGTTAGATAAGATGGTGGTTGGGGCTATAGACCTGGGATTGATTGGTTTGTATATGAAAGAACTGGTCTTGGCCAAGCCCTTTACTATCTCTGGAAAGGACTAGCCCTGTGAGGGGTGGTTCCTCACTAACCAGCAAGCTTTTTAAGATGTCAAAACATCATAAAATACAGAAAATAAAAAGCATGATTAATACATGTACTATATAGAGAATAGTCTTATATTTACTCAAAAGTACACTGGCTTGTTTCTTGTTCATTTTTCTTTAAAATAAGTAGCTTGTTTGTCAAAAGGATATTGACTCTGGGTTTTACTTATTTCACTATACAAATGTAGGTTCCCAGTTGCCTTGACTGGAAGAGCCAGCATTTCCTGTTTTTGTGCGACTCTAATTGTTACTCTAACATTCCCTGATTTTACGTATATGATTTCTTCCTCAGACTCACTGGTGTTACTAACTGGCTCATTTTCTGAAAATTAAGGAACAGAAGGAAGCTCTGTGCCTACAAATGACTTTGATGCGTGTGTACACACACACACACACACACACACATTGAGTATCCCTAATCTGAAATGCTCTATGTTCAAAAGAAATACTTGTTGGAACATCCTGGCATTTTGGATTTTCACATTAGGGATGCTCAACCAGTAAGTACATATGAAAATATTCAAAAATTTGAAAACTTTCAAAATCCAAACACTTCTGGTTCTAAGCATTTTGGTTGAGGGATAGTCAACCTGTATATATTTCTAATTGTCTTACCAGTTCATTTCATTTCATCTTCGCAGACTTAGAAATGTAACAAAAGAAATTTTGGGCCAGCAATTTAGAGAGCTGTTGATTTGGTTATTTGAAAAATTAATCACAGTATAAAGTTTCCATACAATGGATTTCTATTATATCTCCTTTACATACTAAATGCATTTCTTGCATTGAGGCTTTTCTTAAGTGTAGTCCCTTATATACATGTGATGAATTTGAAAATAAATCATATATTTGTAAATATTAAGTTATTTTGCTAGAAATCCTCAACTTTAATAACTGTATCTCCAGAGTATAGCTACCTGCTTAAGGCTTTTCTGTTGATCAGGTAACATAAAAAGGCTTTGAAAGATATAAAGTGCTATATCAATTCACAGTGGTAGTATTCAACATTTGTGTTAAACCTCACTTTTAGTGAGACAGTGAACGCATAAACTTAGAGTTCTCCCATCTCTGTCACTATTTACAAAAATTTCAGTCACCAGTGTGACCATCACCTTTGTCTCAGAGTTATATTCAGAATTTTCCTAGACTAGAAATAGGCATGGATTATTCTATCAATTGAAGTAGTGTTCATAAAAATGTTTGACTATAAGTGCTGTACAAATATAAGGTATATATCCATGTCAGAGGAAGAGGCACAGGAAAAGAAGAGCCAAAATTTTTCTCAGACAATTCAGGCTAAGTATTTCTTATCCAAAATGCCTTGGGGCCAAAAGTATTTGAGATTGTGGAAAATTTGCACTACACCAGTTGAGCATCCCAGATTCAGAATCTGAAATGCTCCAATGAGCATTTACTTTCATATCAGCACTCAAAAAGTTTCACATTTTGGAACATTTCGGATTTTGGGATTTGGGATGCTCAACCTGTAGTGATGTTTTGCTTACTTTTCAATGTTCTAACCAACATATTTTAAATCAATTTCCAAGGCAGAATTTTAAACACAATGTCTACCAGAACCCACAGGTGCTTCCATGTGTTCTTTGTGAACATGTCCTGGCTAAATATTCTTTGTGGATTTTCATTTTCTTAGCTAAGGAGGCAGACACTAAAGAGCCTCTATTGTCGTGTATCTTAGATGTGCAGTTTTCCCACAGTGTCAGTTTAATTATCACTTCATCTTTCCATTCTCTCACCCTTACTACCCCCACATCTCCCAAAAATGTTTAAGACACAGGTATTAACACTATATACTTTTGTCTCTCTCTCACTCCCTCAATTAGAATATAAATTCTGTAAGGACAGGAATTTTTCTCTCTTTGTCCACTGCAACATCTCTAGTCTTTAGAGCAGTTCCTGGAATGTAGAAGGTGTTCAATATTTACTGAATAATGAGTAAATTTTCTAGGTATTGCAAAGAGAGGTTCAAAGTTTTAATATGCTGAAATACTGAGAAGGATTGGACATCTTATGTAGTTACGGCAAATGGAGTCTTCTCTACTTCAACAGTTTTGACAGGTGGAATACTCCTACAATAGTATATTTCAGACAGCAAAGTTTCAGCTGAAAAAAATACATACGTAGCTATTCCTTTTCAAGTCGCTAATAGATAAATCATATTCATTGTTATGATTTGAAATTAACGTGGAATTTAAAATGCAGTAAATTCAATGGTACATGAGATAAATTGATTTTAAACTAGTCATTGGAAAGCCTTTCAAAAAGACTAGTTTTTAATCAAATTTAAGAATATTTACTAAGTGTTTCTGGAAAGAGACTGGTGCTTCCATTCTCACTAAAAAGGTCCATAAAAATTGGTACCACCTGTAGTTTGGTAATATGTACTAAAATTTTTCAAGATATATTCTTTGACAGAGCAATTTAATTTCTAGAAATTTATCCTAATGACAACTTAAGTTCTAAGAATTCTTTATATGTTCTGGATAATAGTTCTTTGTCATATATATTTATTGCAAATATATTCTCCCAGTCTGTGGCATGCATTTTTATTTCTCTAAGATCAGAAGATGTTAATTATTGTATACATTTTTAATGGTTGGTACTTTGTGTCTTAAGAAATCTTTGCCTATGCCAAGATTATTGAGGGGTTTTTTTGTGTGTTTTCTTCTAGAAGTTATATGGTTAAGCATTTACATTTAGGTCTATCATCTATTTTAAGTAATTTTTTTTAGTATGGTGTAAGGGAAGGATTAAGTTTTATTTTCCTCCTATATATTAATAGAAATCCAGCACCAGCCCCATTTGTTGAAAAGACTTTCCTTTCCCTATTATCAGTCACCTTTGTGGATGTCAATTAACCATATATGTGTGGGTCTACATCTATTATGTTCCACTGATTTATATGTTCTTATATCAGTATTATACTGTCTTGACTACTGTAGGTTTATAGTAAATCTTGAAATTAAGCATCATAAATCCTCTTCTTCTTTCTCAAAGTTTTGGCTATTCTGTGTCCTTTGCGTTTCCATATTTTGCATTTCCAATTTAGAACCGACTTCTTAGTTTTCATAAACCAAAAACCTGCTGGGATTTTTATTGGAATTGTGTTGAACATATAGATCAGTTTGGAGGAATGTAAATGTAAACAAGATTGGGTTTTCCAATCCATGTACATTATAGAGCTTTCCCTTCATTTAGGTCATCTTTTGACTCAATATAGAAATTTAGTTTAATGTTTGTTTTTCTTTCAGAGCATTAACAATGTTATTTCATTATCTTCTGGCCTACATGTGTTTTTGGTGAGATCTGCTATTGTTTTTCTTCTCTGTGTTATGTGTCTTTTATCTGGCTGCTTTTAAGTTTTGTTCTTTATCCCTGATTTTCAGCCATTTGATTATAGTCTCTCTGTGTGTGTCATGCTTGGGGTTCATTGAACTTAAGATTTCTAGTTTCCATCAAATTTGTCTCACACTCTCCGGTTATTCTGTATCACATCATCTTTTTTCTTCGTACACTTGTCACTATTTGAAACTATCGTGGTCTTTGTATTCATATCCATCTCTCTTTGTTAAAGAGTAAAAGCTTACATCTGCCTTGTTCAGCCTGTGTTTTCAGCAGCCGAACAGGGCCTGGCACAGAGTTGGGGCTCAGTATTTGTCATCTTTGTGTCACAGCTTGCCTACAGTATTCACTACTTGAGTAATAACTCCAGTGCTTTACGTTGCCTATCCACAGTATTCTCACATTGCCAATTTCAGTGTCAGATACTGACATGTTAAAAGTGAAAGAGGTAGGTAGGTTTTTCCAAATAAACTGTTGTTCTAGAACAGAGGTAATTGCTAAATCACCTCCACTATTACTGCCTGGTGGCTAAATTAACCTCTAGCTTAAGGGAAACAAAAACAACTTTATGTCAGCTCTTCTTCAAAGCAAATGGATTCTCCTCTACCTATTTATCTCTGCAAATAGAAGGCCAAATATCCCAAGGCTTCACTTCCTCTAACCCAGTCTGTGACAGGGAGATTACTGTTCTTTTACCATACCTTGGAAAATCGAAGTTTGCTCTGCATAGACAAAATGGGTTAGCAGTGTATTATTTTAACACCAGGGTAGAGTGTTGGGGAATGATAAAGGGTCAGTCAATAGAATGATTTTCCTTATTTTGAGGACATAAGCAATATACACCACAATGACAAAATCAAGTTCAGTAAGATGATCCTACTGATGTTGGGGAGGGGTTGGGTTGGAGGACAATACTAATTGAAAGCCATACCTGAGAAGCCAGTGGAAAACGGCTTATGACTCTGCTTAGAGCTGCAGTCCCCACCCTCTGGGCCATAGCCCAGTACCAGTCCGTGGCCTGTTAGGAAATGGGCCATGCATCACTACCTGAGCTCCACACCACATACACACCCCCACCATGACACCCCCCCACACCCACCCCTGGTCCATGGAAAAATTGTCTTCAGTGAAACCAGTCCCTGGTGCCAAAATGGTTGGGGACCGCTGGCTTGGAGTACTTAAGCTGACTGGGCACATGGGTGCTTCAATCTGTACATAACTGGTTGAGTTTGTACTTGAGTATTTCCATTGAGAATTTGTATTCAATGTAATAATGTAGATTCTGTGGGCCCTTCTGCCATGTGTGGCTTGAGGACTTGCTGCCCTTAGACTGATCACCGTGGGCTAGAACTGTCTGCACTGTTCTTTGAGGAAGAGGACCATACGGTGGCTCTCTTTGAAAGCAGGAGCAGCTAGGAGCTTGACCACCACGAGCAAACATGCTCATCACTGAAGCCCCATGCCACCCGCTTGGCCAGGCAGTTCAGAACCCTGAGACTTCTGTTTAACATGGGTGACCGAAACATCAAAAGCCAAATGATTATTTGCTCTATTTCCCTCCCTCCTAGCCACACACCACTCAGATGAGCCACACACCACAGTTTTTAGCTATGCTTGCTGTGGCCTGGAAGAGTTTGTCTAATTCTTCCTCTGTGTCCTGGTTTTAAATATTTTTACTTAACCCATTGTGCCGAGTCAAATTTCCCTTGATCTTCGAGAGCAACCCACAGTATATTACCCCGGAGGCCTGTTGTGTAGCCTGTGCTTTTCCAGAGGGCAGGCTTGCTGCCTTTGAATCTCTGCCATGTGGGCTGCCGCAAGTGTGGCCGCAAGTGTGGCCATGTGCCAAAAGGCACCTGCTGGGGAGATAGGGAACCTAGGAGAAGACAGAAAATCCACGTCCTCAGTAAGCTTCTATAAGCTTGCCAAGTGGTCTGTAATTCAGCTTTAACAGTACTAATAAACTCTACTGACCCACTAATTACAGCTGACCCATTAATTATGGCTTTACTAAGGCTTTCTACAATGTGCTCTTAGAGGATTTTGTGGTGTTTCCCATTACGTAGAGTTTGCAAGGAGTAAGAAAAGATAGCTGAAGCTTTACACAGCCAGCATCCAAAAATCTCTTTCAGAACTCATCAGATTAGCTGCTATTCTCATGAGTGTAGTAAATACACAGAGATTTTTAAAATCAATACAATTACAGTGTTAAAAAATTGAAAGATACTCAACGAAATGATAATTTACTGTAATATCATGGTTAAATATTTACCAGTCAGGAAGCTTGTAAAGGAAAGTTTTCAGAGGGTGCTAGTTAGGAATAACTGGTAACTAATTTGTGAAAAAAATCCACAAGTCATTACAATATTGTAATTTCTTTCCCATCCTAGTTTTTATTCCTGTTTTAGAGATACTAGCATGGAACATTTTATTTCAGCCTAATTTTCTTCATTTGCCTACCTGCTGATAGTGCTCATGGTGATACGAACAAGCAGTCAAGAGCAACTGCTACCAGAATTTAAAGCCTGTGAATGATTCACAGAATCTGTGATCAGCCACTTTTTGGTGGTTTGTGAGCTAAGCCATATGGACACAAACACTCTGTACCCGAATGTTTAAGGAATTTGCCTTAGCACCTGAGTCAACCCTGTAGTTATTAATTACTATTGCCCCAGCCCTGCTGTTAGTTACTACTCACACACCCCCTCATCCCAACCCCAAGGTACATGGGAAAAGTGGAAGCCACGGAATATCCAACCTTTATTCACCTGCAGCCAGAGAACACATTTATACTCTTCTCTGTTTTCATAGCTATCTTTGAATTGAGCCTTTGTTACTAACCCAGTGCTGGCTCTTCTGAGGAAAACTAATAGGCTTTACTAAGAGTGAAAAATTGATTATAACATTCTCTGTAAACAGAGACAAGAGAATTATGTCTTTTTCCAAATAGCAAACTCTAGCTTCAAACTCTTTTATCAACCAACTTTTAACAGCCCTTGCCCGAGGCAATGATGTAATTGATCCTCTTTGATGATAGCAACTCCCTTCTGTGACACAGTAGTCACCGGAGAGGGAGTCTAGGTATATGTGACCAGGAGTGGAAAAGGAAGAAAAAAAAATGGAAAGGAGGATTCTTCGTTTCATTTCTTAAGATCCATGAAGATGGATCCCACCCAGCAACTGTAAGTTAATAATTAGAAACAAAAATGTAATTAAACTCAGATACTGAAACTTGATTTTCTGTACTAAGACAATAAATTTAAGTCTCTACTGATAATCACAGAGCCAATCACTGCATGTTAGATAGACAGACTGTTTCTCAGTAACTAAGGTAAAAAGTCTCACTTATTCCATTTGGTAATACAGTCCATTGTACCAGAGTATGTGAAAAACAGAAACTGGTATTGGCATCAAGTTACTTCTTGTTAGTTATTGCTCCTTGACGTAGTGAGATTTTACTCACCACCTCACACCTTGGGCATGTTGACTTGTTAGGACTCCTATCTCTTATCATAGTATTTTGAAATAATGCTATCATCAACCCAGTCTCATTTGTTTAATATGGGAAGGGCTGAAATTGTGTAGCTCACAGGACTATCATAGAGCATAAGTTGAATTTATTATGTTTTTCTGAAATTCAAATAGGGTTGGCATTGAACTCAGGTACTACATGTTTTCAAAATTAAACATTTGCTGTCAATCTGTGTGTACAAATGACATTATACATATAAATTCTTTGTATGTATATAAAATAAACATGGTATTATATATGTTATAGATGTATAAAAACAATATCATTTGGAGCTGACAGGCAGTTTTGCGGACATCTTAGCTAGCTGCCCATGACTGTTCAATGTGCTTTCTGCCAATGAGCATCATCATTTTGAAATACTTGGTATGAAAATTTTGACTGGATTCACCCATGTTATGTGTATGAGTAACATACACTACAATGGTCCTGATGTGTCCAGCCACACCTGGGTGTTGGTCACTACTGAGTTCCCTGCTAACCTGAAATAAAGTTTAAATGTAGATTTATAAAGCTAGAGGAACCCTTAGAGAAAATTGAAACTAAACCCTCATTTTACAAAGGCAAGATATGAAGGCATAAGGAAGTTAAGCAACTTGTCCCCTGTCAACTAGCTGGTGATGGAGGAATCAGAGCTCTGATGCTTTCCAACCCGTTTGCATGCCACGGCACATATAGGCAAGGACAGTGTATGTAAGGGACACCGAGGTAAATTGGAGTGGATGTGAGGATTTGGTAAAAATTCATTACATTTTCTTTATATTAAATAATTATATAAAATGTATAAATTATGAACAAAAGACAAAGTATCAGGGAAGATACTACACATCAAATATTTTAAACTACAGACTCAACATTTTTATAGTATATTTTCTATTTGAAATTGCTATACACAATTCTTGACCAAGACTTTATAATCGCCTTAAATTTTTGAAAATCATTGAAGATCAATTTTATATGTTTAATTGGGTGATAAATTTAAAGAAATATATTGACAACCATTCAGGAATTTACAGATACTGAAATTATATTTGAAGATTAATAGCCTTTGCTTTCATTGAAAAATGTAATACTAAAATATATTGGGAAAAGTGTTTTGAATTCAGTCAAAATTTGCGTATCAAGTATTTTCAACATAATGATGCCTTGTTTTGCAGAAAGCACATACTAAATTGTTAGAACAGTCACAGGCAGCTAGCTTGGATGCCTCCAAATTGGCCTGTCGGCTACAAATGGACAGAGGAGTCAGATGTATGTGAAGGTTCTGGCTGCTACCTGGAGCTGAATTCACCGGGAGCCCACACTGCCCCCATGCCTCTCACCCACCTCTGCAATGGGGCTGTGTGCTGGGCTCCGTAGTACCTAGAACATACACTCCAGCTATGCCACAGGTCCCTTGTCCACCCAGACAGAGGTGAGATCTCCAGAAGGCTGGGTGCTAGGTTGAGCACCTGCTTGGTCTTGCTCAACCTTCCTAAGGGTGCAGCAAGTTCTAGGTGTTACTGCTGCCAGTGAGACAGGTTTGGGTCCTGGTGAAAAAGAATTGAGAGGGCCCACCAGTGAGAACTGAGTGGCTCGATATCTTTATGTGGATTCGGTATTTGAGATAGGCAAGATCTACTTGGCTCAGGTCCCTTCTGGTCTGCAGGGCCAGTGATTTGTGCCAACTTGCTCCATGCCTTGTGTGCCCCACCTCCTTCCCCAGCCTGGTGAGACCACAGGGAGATGCAATCTATCCCACTCTGCTCAAGCCTGCCCTCCAAGGAGCCCCAGAGGCTAGTGGGAGGCAGCTGGCCTGGGGGCTGGGGGCTTGCATGCCTAGGACTTGCCTAGGTGCCCCAAGGTTGAGGGATCAGTATCTCAAGGCATACTTACAACTCAAGCGCAGTACACTGTCATCAAGAACCACGAAGAGGGATTTTTACCTTGCTTGCAAGCTAATGAGCCAGCCTGCCACAGCTTCATGGACCCTCACAGACTCCTGGTCAGAGGCCAAGGACTCCAGGCACATTAGGCAGCATGAGCTTCAGGTTTGCATCAGTTCCACTTGCCCCCCAAGTTCCCCTTCTGTGAGTGCAACTTTGAGCAAGTTAACCTTACCTTCATCCTCGGCAAGTGGGATTACAAGTACAAATGCTCACAACTATTAATAATGTTTTGTGCTTTCAAAGTTAAAATAGCACTTGCTACTATCCAGGGGGAACCACGGTCAACGTTTTGGTTAACATTCTCCCGGCCATCTTTTTATATTCTAGATGTATATTTGGTTATACATAAATACATGTATAAAATGTTAAGTAAATAGGCTTATACTGTATATCCTATTTTATAAAATGCTTTACCACTAAACAATACTACCTAAAATTTTAATACCTATTATTTTCTCCAAACTCTTTGATTCACTCCTGAGGAATCAGTCTGAAACAATTAGCACCTCACCTCTTAATTATCATGCATATCAAAGGTTACTGTATTTTAAAAAATACATCAAGTTTACCTCACTTCATTTTTATAAGAGGTACAAAACCTGAAGTTTTTTTTCATTAATCGAACCCTGTTTTAACACATATCCTCTTGTAATTCCTCTTGCTTCACTAAAATAATATTGGAATCCCTGTAGTTCTGTGGAAGTGCCTCCTATCCAGGGAAAAAGCTGCCTTTGGTCACCTGCAAACTGGGTTAAGAGGTGATAACTATTAGTTATGTAAGATTATGACCATTTAGTCATACGTTTTATAGTAACTCACTTACATAACCCTTGCTATTTAATTCAGATACCATGTTCAGCTTGTATTTCTTGATAATAACCCCCCACCCTCAAACCAACATATATGTACACACCCAATCAGCATGCATGACTGCTGACTGACACTAATTCCATTGACTGTTTATTGAGTGTCATGATTACAACTGAGATTATACAAAATGAAGTGAACACAGTCTTGTACAAATGGCGTACATTTCACAGTTAATTGTGAAAGTTAGAAAGGTTAACAACAAGTTCTATTGGCACTTTTCATAAGTAGATTTGATTTCTGAAAAACATTTTTAATAATTACACTAAAAGTTTAAAACAAAATACATGTTGATCAGAAGTATAAACTGAAAACCTGTTTATTAAATGAATGATAAGTTAAAATAAATGAATTCACCTCCTATTTTGCACAAGTCTTTGACATGTTTATTTACTAACTCACAGAACCTGGGAATTCAGTTTTTGAAGTCAGTAACTTCCTGGGGTTACTGGGAGGTAGAGAAATTATGAAAAAAGGAACACTTCATTTCTTTGTATAAAAGACCACCTTGCATACTGCTCACTTCACGAACCCCAAAAAGTACTATTTACAGAGTCAAAGGACCATTTATTACCCATTAAAAGAAATACACAGTTCAGTGTCTGTCTCATCCCCCTGATCACATGTGAAATTACATTGTCATTAACAGCAAAGACAACAATGGTGTATTAATTTTAGTAGTAGTTAGAACCAGAGGAAAAGATGCTATATAGAAAAACATACAAATATGAGATAAAAATGAAAAACTGAATAGTGTGGACTATTTGCTTTTACAGTACTCACACAGACATACTGGATTAAATATCCACAGAGAATCTTGATGTATTACATGGAGGTGGATCCCACATGGTTTAATTGGCCATCCCTGTCCCTAAATGTCAAAGTGAAATGAAACTCATAAAATTCTGAATGATTGTTTTACTTCACTTTAAGAAGTTATCTGTGAATAAGAAAAATCACCCGTTAGGGCAAAAACAGTCTGTAAACTAAATGTACGGAGAACAAGCTCAAGACACAGAGAACCTGTCCTGAGTCTGAGTCTTTGGAAGATGTGACAACTGCACTGGTCAGCCACATCTGCGGTCGTGTCTCCATGTCTCAGAGGGTGCACTCTGTAGGCCAGGTGTGTGCTCACCAACCTATGCAAGGGTCCGGGCAGTCCCGCAGGTAAGCTTCATACTGACCTTTGGCCACATCTATCAAGGTTGTGAATGCAGTCAGCTGAAAGAAAATTATTTTTACTTTAAGGATGCTTTCAATTCCAAGATGTTCTGACTTATAGAATTGGCTTTATTAAATTAACTACTTGATATTAAACAATGATATATGTAATGTATTATATAGTTAATATATTTATATTAATATGATATTAAATATTATTATTAATTAAAGTAACCAACTTCAATAGAACCGTTGTTCCAGGTCATGAATATAAATAATCTCAGGAGAGAACCCCAGTTCTTCACAGGAGCTTATTCCCGGGCAGTACACTGCTGCACCACCAATGCTTTGAGACTAACTTAACCCTCCTCAGTGTGTAACTGACAGTCATGCAAAGCTTAATGGTGTGTTAATACCATGGAACATAAACAGTTTAGCTTTGCTTATCCTTATCCTTAAAATACTTCTAATACAGTGAGGGAAACTGCAGGCACACAGATTACAAAGCACACACGCAAACTCACGTGGAGGCCACACAGACTGTGTGAGTCACCGGACTGTGAGCTCACACACAGGCGATGTGGGCAGAGTGAGAGGGAGGGCAGGGTCCAGGAGCTGAAGGCAGGCTTTCTGCGGAAGCCAGGATGACATGGATGCTAAAGGACAGTAAGACTTTGTTCTCGAGGGGGACACTAGAGGCATGTTTATCTGAGGGAGAGCTTAGGGAAAAGGACCAAGAAAAGAAGGAACAAGTGGGATTATCAGGGAAGCAGATCCAGAACATTCGAGGCATGACTATTAGCAAATGGGATCATCAGAAAATGTTTTGCATTTTTTTATCTATAGTATGAAGAAAAGATAAAAGGATGTAATAAAGTTTAAGGGAAACCCTAATCGAACAAGACTTTTGTTTTGTGAACTTTTAGGTGTGAGTACAGCATGAGGTTTCTGACAGATAGAAGAAGTCAAGAATAAAATGCAGGCTTAATTCACAAATGAACAATTTGGACATCAAGCCACGGTGAGCAACTTCTTTGTTGCATTGCAAAAGTTAGGGTTTTAGCCACACAAAAACAGTTTTTTAAAATCAGCCTTGGTTGTAGCCACACAAAAATATTTTTTAAAAATCAGCCTTACGTTTTAGAAAAACGTAAGTTCTGTGCTCAAACTGATATAATAGAGAAAGATAAAACATAGGACCAAATTCTTTCTCTAAAAGACCAAAATATATAATACATATATTTGAAAATACCTTGTTGAGGACGGGTTTTGTTGACAGGACATCATACAGGGTTGCAAATGAGATATTCTAAAACACAAAAATAGTTGTGTTCAATAAATTAAATACAGAAGTCAGCAGCCTTATCAACACAACTGGGTCATTATAAACCAAGACATTCTTCAGTCAACCTCCCCCCAATCCCCCTAAAAGAATTTCCCTTGGGGTCATTGTTAGAAACAGGTAACAGTTTTAGTGTATTACTTTTCTTTCTCTCTCTTCCTCCTCTTTCTAAATTCTTGCCTGTTTGTTATTCAACTTCACAGAGCAGTGAAGGGAAGGAATTCTTCCCTTTCATTAGAATAAGAAAGGGAAAGTACCGCAAAATTTTGCTCTTTTTAAGTTAAAAAAAACAAAACAAAAACTCAGTGGAGATTGTCTAGAGATACTGAATAAATATGAGGTTTATAAATTCTCTGAAGGCCAAAGAAAAATGGCAGAACTGAGATAATCTTTAATGGTGACAGTTTCTTTCTATATATGACATTGTAAACATACCTCTGGGGTTATGCGGTTTAGACACATCTTTGCAGGTGTCCTTCGATCGTCAAGGAAGAAGGGGTGTTTCCAACGGTCATAATTTGTTTCTACCACATACCATCGACCCTGCTTAGGATCAAGTCTAGATACAAAAAGAGAGATTCCCCCTTAGGCTACATGCCTTAAACTTGTGCGTATGTCAGTTTGTGCTTCAGTTTCTACTTACTTTGCTTTAACAAATGTACTTACTCATATACATCCAAAGATTCTTTCCTGTCTCGTGTAATCACACAACCTTCCCCAGACTGGTTGCCTCCCAGGATAAAGTACGCTGGGGCCAGTATCTTGGTCTTGGTCAATATATTCTTGGCTTCTTCGTAACTACATAGAAACGTTTAAGAAAAATTTTAGTTGACTTATAATGGAAGTGTTTAGCTCTGTGGAAACTAAAGGAAACCAAATATCTAAGGAATATGTTTTTTAAAAAAGGATGGTAAGCAATGGCTCTAGGAGGAAAAATCCCTGACTCCTATGAGGTAAAATACTGAGATGGGAAGAGGGAATTTTAGAAGGTCCCTCAAATCTGAAGAAGAAACAAAATGGCCTCAAGATATCATCTTCCATCCTTATTGTCCATGCCTTTCACTCAACAATAGAAAAAAGGGAAATAATATTAACTGTAGAACATAGGACTCAGTAAACCTTGAAAATTGGGGCTATTAAAAATTGAGATGGATTATCAAAGAAGACTACTAAATCTTATTCCCTGGAAGATACTAAAAATAGGATTGATACCCATTTATTCTAAGTTATTTGGATTCAGTGCAGGCTGAAGGAAAGGCAGTTTTGCTATTGTAAGATTTCTTCTGTACCAGAGCAGAATAATATAACTTCTAGATTAATATGTATTACCACTTAGATGAAGATTTTATTGTACAATTTTTCTCGTGTAAGGGTGATTATTTTTGTACACCAAAAACATTCCATAGGTGCCCTTCATAGTGTCAATATCCCTAGTACTTTTTAATAATTCATTTCCTCACTATAAAAACACACAACATGCACAGAGAAAACATGAATAATTCCCTATGAGTGTCAAGGTTCACCTAAGACATTCTGCATAGTTCCTCAATGGATGTTAAGCTGAAGCTTGGCAAATATTTTTATATTTTCATATGAGTAATTGACAACAAATACTTGGTAATAAAGCAACCAACCACTTTACCTAGTACTATTTTCCAGAACTGATCTAGTGATAAACCCTATCCACATGGCATCTTTCTTTCCCATAATCCATTCTAGGACACCTGGAAGAGATCAAACACAGTGTCAGGATCTGGAAAAGGTTAGACTACTTAACCAGAAGGCATAGTCCAGTCCTCGTAGTAAAACAGTTGTGAAACCCCCAGTTCACTGGAGAACACTCTACTCACCCAGGTAACCACCATTTATACTGAAGCGCTCATTTAGTGTCAGACTAAACAGTCCCTGAGAAAAAGACAAAGCAATGAAGTCAGAAACTCCAACCTTCCTCTTTAAGGCCCTATCACTGTACTTTATATGGTATATAAAGGGTTGGGTAATGGGAAATGCAAAGATAAATCAAAACCATGTATTCACAAGGCTTTCTTAAAAAGTTTAAAGCATTTGCATATCTAGTGTGTGAGATAAGTAGGTGGAATATTACTGGCTACACCTTTTGGACAGGAAACTAAGGAGCAGAGAATTAACGCCTGACTTGCCTAAGCCAGCAGCAGACCCAGACTTTGATCCCTCTGACACCTGGCCACATGCTCCTTATCCCAGAACAGGCTCAGAAACCTTCATTTCCTTTCTATTCTTCTCTACCATGCAACCTTAAACCTAGGAAAGGGACAAGAAGTACAAAGGGATGAACTGCGGCTCCATATTCTTTTTAGGTCCTCATTTTCTTAGACTCCACCCTTTCTTTACACATACTAAAAGCAGGACACAAAGCTACCTTTAAAATGACATGACAATAGATTCCATACCGGTTTGAATCCTGTTAACATGCCCACATAGCCTGCAAAGCTTGAAGCCTTGAAGACAGTTTTATTGTTTCTTTGGAAGTCCAAATTCACTGTTAAAGGTTTTAGTTCCTCGGTTACGACCCAGGTATTATTATTTGTGTTCCACCTACAAAAGACATATTTCAGTGACACTTAAGAACATTGATGATAATAGTGATGAATACAGTGATGAAAGCCAGGCATGACACTATGTGCTTGATCTACCTAATCGCCATGATCCATCCTAACAACAACCTTTTACAATATGGGTCGCTTCATCCCCTATTTTATAGATGATAAAACTCAGGCTCAGAGAAGTTAAGTAACTCTCCCAATGTCACACAGCCTATAAAAAGTGAGCCCCAGATTCAAATTTAGGTCTCTAATTACAAAGTTCTTATTTTTTCCAAAAGGTCAGGATGACAAATAAAATAGAATGCAGACATGCATGTGTGGCCTTCAAGCATCCTCCAGATTTCTTTTCACTAGGTACAACTCAGATAAAAGCCTCAAGTAACTAAGTAAAAGTGTGCCCATCTTGTCTTAACATTTAGGAATCCATTTATCTTCATTTATGGTCATATTTTAGGCATGACTTGGGACTTACTTTTCATCAATGTGATATAATCTACTCTTCTTATAAAATGATACATAATGTGTTCTTTACTTACCCAAGAAATACTCCAAAATCCATGTTTCTCCCATGTAGTAGATGACCTATTTGAAAGTAAGCAGAAGAGACCCATAGTAGTAGTTAAGATAATACAACTAATTTTAAATAAAAAATGGGACACTTAATTTTGGTTAATTTATAACTGTTTCATCTAGCAGTAGGAATCAGGAAGCATCCTGGTACCCTAATCCTTAACAAGATCAAACTGTTGTCACTGTCACATCTGCGAGACACCCCCACAAAATCTGAGAGCACGGGGTTCCAGGCAAGGTCAGAATATGGGAAAAGGATCAATGGTCATTCTTTGTCCATTATCACATGGTTCTATCAGACAAAGATATCTTAGCCTCAACTAACGTGACTTACCAAATGTTTCCCTTCAGGCATTGTCACCTACAGCTGGACACCTCAAGGGTTAGGTGTAGGCAGACTTTCTACCCAGAGTATAGGTCGAAAATCAGGGTGAGTTGGAGTAAGTCATCCTGTGCCTTGTCCCCTGGGGACCAGCCAGGGAAAAAACATGGGAAAGTGAGGCTGTTATACACAGGGTCCCTTGGCTGGGAAAAGATGGGAGAATGTTTGTTCTGGGCCCCAAGAAAAGCAAATATGTCATTACATATGTGAAGATAACATAGTCCCTCCTGTGAGGATTTCTATCCCATCATGCAGACAGCTATAGCCAGACTATAAGGAAGGTAAAAACGTTTCTAGGCCTGAAACACTTACTCTGGGTTTTTTGCAAGCCTGAATTAAACTTTAATAGGTATTCTAGTGGTCTTAAAATAAGGATAGTTTTCAATGTACTTATAAAAATTTACCAAGGTATATTAAGCTGTTTGCAACACACACAGAATTTACCTAGCAAACCCGCATTTTAAAAGTTCTAATTCCATTTATTTAGAAGATTTTTCTTTTACATGGTGCTTTGCTCTGCCCGCCCTCCCGTGGCACACATTTACCTTCTTTGTCTTCTGTTATTATTGAAGTACACATGGTAAAAAATTCATAAAAAATATTGAATGAAATAATCTCGCCTATGAGAAAAGAAAGAAAAAATTTTTGTTAATATATAGAACCATGACAGTGTAAGAAAAATTTGTTTTTAAGAAGTGTAACTATTTTCACTGTATGAGCGTGTGCTTTGGCCAATCGGGGTGGCCTACACAGCTGGCAGGGTGGCACGTCCTTCACCAGCCTGTCCTCTCTCTAGACTCGAGATGAAACAAGTCATCAAAGAGGCAGTTACCGGGCGAGGTGAACATACAGGCAAGTTGGAATCGTTCTACAACATGATGTCTAAATTTTTTATCAATGCTCCACTCTAAATTTTCTTTGGGGAGCTCAAATATGATAATTTAATACATCTGGCTCTTGGTTGTATGCTGAAAATGTATTTTACCCAAATCTTTAGAGCATGACTAACATTACTAAGGTGAGAAAGGTGATTTAAGAACTATTAATAAAATTAATGCAGAATTGCCAAGAAAATCCACTGTAGAACATTTTGTATTTTGAATATTTTTCCAAAACTGTATAATACCATTTAGCATTTAATTCAAAAGTATACATACAGCACACTTTGTCTCATTTAATGTTATAATATGTTATCATGTTTTTTTTCACCTCTGACTCCAGTGTTTAGTCTGTTTCCATTTAATTTCTATTTTGGTGAAATTTTATTGTAAATTTATAATAATTTTTATAATTTATACCATTACCATATAAATCATCTGTTAATCTTAATCCATTCTTCTCTTGAGATGTTTATATTTGGTATTACTTGCTAGAGTTATTTACATAATAAAGGAATTAGACTTGCTTCTCATAAAGGCTGCAAATGTATATTTCCAGTACATCAACTATCTTTTTAAATCCTTTTTTATAGACGCAAAACAAAAAATAGCCACTTTTGTTGATAAATACTACTGATTTTCACAAATTTTCAATCTTTCTTATAAAACTGATGATTAAGTACTGGCTACTTAAAATAATGACTGCTGCTTTGGTAGCTCAAAAATAAAACTTTTGGGGTGGTGGGGAAAATCTTTTTCATTAATACCATAAATTGGAAAGTGAAATTAAAAAAAATAACTTCCAAGAACATCCATACCTAAGGATAATTTTAATGAATGATATATAAGACCTTCTCCCTAAAAATAAAAAACACTACTCAGAGAAATCAACAACCTAAATAAATGTTGAGATTTATAGTATTCATGGATTAGAAAACTCAGTATTACGATCTCAAAGTATCAGTAAGCTCTTTGGTCGAAGCTGACAGGCTGATAAATTAGACTTCACTAAAATTAAGAATTTTTATTCATCAAAAGACACCAGTAAGAGAATAAAAATGCAAGTCATATACTGGGAGAAGATACTTGGAATACATATTATTTGGCAAAGAACTTATATCCAGAATATATAAAGAATTCTGTCAAACTAATAGAAAATGGGCAGACCTTAATCAACAATTTACCCTTCCCCGAAAGAACCCCCAAAAAGAAAAGGTCAATAAACTGTTCAATTTCATTAGTCATCAAGGAAATGCAAATTAAAACTAAAATGGGATACTATGACACTCAAAAAATGGCTCAAATACTATCCAGTGAAGACATACCAAATGGAGAAAACTAAAACTCTCATATTATGCTGATTGTCAATTGACAGAATCACTTTGGAAAACTGTTGGCAGAATCTACAAGGCTATACATACAGCTACCCTATAATCCAATAGTTCACTTCCTAGATATACACCCAAGAGAAACGAGTGTATGTGCCCCTCAAAAGACATGTACTAGAATGTTTATAACTGCTTTCTTTTTCATATCCACAATCTGAAAACAACCCAGACACCCTATTCAGACAGTAGCATACTACCTATAATAAGTACAAGAAACCACACACAACAGTTCATATTCCAGTTCTATTTATCAAAAGTTCAAGAAGAGGCAAAACTAATTTATGGTATTGTCTGGGAAGGGGCAGGAGGGAGCACTCTAGAGTGCTGGACTTTTCTCTGTCTTGCTCCGAGCTGTGGTTACGTGCCCAGATGCATGCTTAAAACTTCAATGAGCTGTGTACTTAAGATCAGTATACTTTATGGATATCATACCTCAATAGAAATATTTTAAAGTGTTTTATTAAATTTTTTAAAAGCTGCAAAGTGAACTTTACCTAAAGGTATATCAGTAACAGCTGCAATTCCCTTCATTTCCTCTTCAAAGGGGCCAGGAAGGTTGCCAAGTAGACCAGGCTGAAAAACAGTTAAATTAACAATCATTCAACCTAGAAGCATGCTTTGAGATCTGGTTTTTGCCATAAAATTTGTTCCACATATTGCTATCACAATAGGTGATAGCCACAACACCTGGCTAATTTTTCTATTTTTTTTTTTTTTTTTTTTATAAAGAAAGGGTCTCTATCTGTTGCTCAGGCTGGTCTCCAACTCCTGGCCTCAAGTGATCCTACTGCCTCGGTCTCCCAAAGTACTGGGATTATAGGATTATTTTTACATCATACATTTCTAAAAGATTTTCTATGTAATACTCAATATCGGGTCCCTATACAGAGACCTACGATTCTTAGATTGTTTTTTCCAGCCTTATATTTCCCCATTCTCCAGAGAGGGTAGGACTATAATAATTCCACCTGGATGACCTGACATGACCCCCAACACAAGAACATCATCATAACAAGCACTCCTTATCTTCGCTCAAATTCACCCTCTAGCCATTGGCATATATCCTTATCACCGTTTCCTTCCCACACTCAGCAACAAACCTGCACTATTTTATTCCTTCACAAAACTGTTTGTTATGGTTAAAGGCTGATCTTGGGGTAAGATGCCTTAATTGCATTCTGTTAGCAAACAACAGACATTGAGCAAATTCAATGGTGGATATCATAATTTTATTCTCAACAACAACTACTCACTAACATCTAGATCACAATTTTAAGTTCACAGCCTTTTGCTGAGATAATGGGCTTAAAATTTGCAAGTCCCATTTTTCACCAACTTGGTAATTATATGTAATATGACTTAACTAAGCATATTATTTTTTCCCCTAGCAATTCAAAGTATTGCACAAATGGAATGTTCCAGCCAACTTAACAAACAAGTGTGACTTAATGAACATGTATTAAACCCATTACATCCAAGCACTATGCTTTATATACAGTATGTCACTGAATCCTTACAACTACCATATGAAATATGAAATATACACTCTTAGTAAATACTATTCTCCCTGATGAGAAAACTGAAGTTTCATCGGTTAAGAAACTTGCCCAAGGACGCAAAGCTAGTATGTGACTGATCCAGCCTTACAACCCAAGGTTGTCTGATTCCAAGGCACCTAAACATTTTGCGGTGCTGCCCTCCCAACTGCCACTCAGAGTAGAGGGGAAACCAGGGCACGTGCAGTATGTAGGGTCCTCTTCCTCTTTTGCTTCTGCCAACACTTTTTATTTTGGGGAAGTCTGGCAAGTATGAGCATCAGGGACAGCCTTAATCCATGGCTCTGAGAGCATAAACATGAGGGACACCAGGTGTGGTGCTTGGCAGGCACAAGTGTTAGAGGGAGGATGTTCCCTAGAGAACCTAGGGGGTTCTAGGGACCAGGTCCTAGGTGTCCCGTTGGTTCCACAGAAATAAAAAAGGGGCTCAGAAACGAAGTCTTCCTGCATGACCAGGAAGAAAACAGAATGGTTTGGCGATTGCACAGCCATAAGAAAAACTCAACCCAAGTGAGTTTCAAGGGTCAGAGCTCCACAGGATACAGGGCTTGGCTGAGGAAGTCACTTGGTCATATCTAGAAAAATCTCTGGTTGTCCTGATATACTCACGCAAAATACTTAAGGAAACAAACCAAGTTTTCAATAGTGAATGTACAGTCCTCAGTATATATAAAGGGCAGGAAATGCCATACTCCCAGATGAAATCTGTCCATTTGCCCACTGCTCTGTAAAATAGTCCATACTTTTGAAAAACATGAAGGAGCACTTAACTGCCAAAATTGGCCACGCTGTCATCCTATCAATCCCCAGAATTTAAGTACCTCTGAAGTTTTGGCAGTGATTCAAAATAAATGCAAATTTGTCCAAGTTCTTGAGAAGAAGTTGTTGAATTGTGTCTTTAAGTAAATACCAGAGCATTTTCTGCATTCTGTGTTTATATGTATATTTGTGTGTGCTTAAAATTTATTGTGGAAAATAATATTTCTTACCAACTTTTGATCCACTATCTGCATAACTTTTCCACTCGGCACAAATGCATTTACCATATTCTTCATGGAATTCGTTAAAACCTTTAGCTGAAAAATAAATAAATAAATCACTTAATAGAAGACATTTAAAAGTCCTGAAATTTAACATCAAGATTGCTACAATAAAAATATACAGTCCTTTTGACTTGCCCATATGTAACTAAAATATAGAGTGCTATTTGAAAATATTTTTAATTAATACGTTAGTACAATGAGTCCAATTTTATCTTTAAAATGACATTTGATTCTTCATTATTTAGATGAAAGAGGTGATACAAAAGGAAAGAAACAAAGGCAAAGTTGCAAAAAAGGACAAAAAGCTACAGAGGAATGACATCTTTTCCTCTACTATTTTTTTTCTATGACCTTTGAGAGAAGTATCTTCTACTATCATTTATTCTTACGTGGCAGAAAGGTATCAAAAGCACACTTTTAAACTACTTTATGGATAACTTCATGAAGTATTCTTTTAAAAATACAATTATATTCAGTAAAGTCAGAGATAAGAGATGTAAGCATCATAGCATACCTCTGGTGCCTTGTCAGCCATCAACTGGTGCCATCTTTTGTAGGGTGGTAAATCAAGATTTATGGTGTACCACGGAACTGGGCCCCTGTAGCTGTAAGGAGAGGTGCATTATCTTGAAATGTGGGAAGCGGTTTTTTGAGGGGGTTAGTTAGTTACATCTATAAGGGTTCATGAGAGACGTATTCTTAATAAGCGTAGAAGTTGGTTACTCAAAGCAAAATTTGCAAAGAAACTTCATTTTGCACCCAGTGCTTCTGCCCTGTGTTTCATATACAGTCATAACTCGTCCCAAACACTTTTGCCTGGAAGTACACATTAGGAAGGGCTGGTGTGAACTGGTTTTACGTGAGAGAACCAGCAGTGGCTCAAGAGCTATAACCTGACTGTCACTGATGGAAAACACCTGCCTTTTCTCCCCTCTCCTAGATATTTGCAAAGAGTTAGTCAAGGCTCTGGACATTTCTCCAATTGGTTTCCCGGTCTCAGAAATCTCTCTCAGACAGTCTAACCAAATTATCGCCAAATGATTGTCTGTAGTGCTGGCTTCAGTAAGGTCATCTTTTAAAGCACACAGTGGCAACGTGTATTAGCTTCTCATGATTGGCTTCAAGAACCTTCACGATTGTCTCAGCCATCCTAATCTTCCCTACTATACACTTTCTCTCTTCTCATTCTTCGGTTTTAAGTCCAAGCCTAAGCACTATTCTATTACATCCACTCTCCAACTCCCTACTCTTTAACTTACACACAGCAACTTCTACAGTGAGGATACAGCAGTGTCCAGTGCCTCATCAACGGAGCTGGGCCACATTTCTGGTGGATGAACCCTACAGCTATTTCTGTTGCTATAGGAACATTATTTTCTGGCACTTATTACCTAAACTAAAATAACTTTTAAGGGTGTGCCATAACATCAGCTTAAACCTATGCCTAAAAATAGCCATCCTCTGATCCCCTGATCTGCTCTAGAAAAGTATAGAGTGCACTCTGAGTGTGCTACAGTGTGATCAGTCTCCTAAATTAAAATGTTATCTAGACTTACGTCTATAGCCGGGGCTGGGTTATTTCCTCAAAGTCATGAACTGTGTTTCGATTTATACTTCTTCTGTAATAATTACTTGGTTCTCTAAATATTGCTGCTGCGCTTGGAGCCCTGATATATGTATGAAGTTTTATGAAACTATTAACTAGCAGCCACTCATGTTGCAATTTAGATAGAAAAGAAAAGCACACTTAATTTGGGAAACATACATTTAAACAGTATCACAGTGAAATTTTATTTTTTTCTCAATGCACTTTCAAGTCCCCCATTTCCTTAGGAGCTGATATCTACATGAAATACTATAATACTTAAATCCTAGAAAAAAGCATTTCATTACAACAAATTCATTCCATTTCTGACTGACCATATGTCACATGTAAAATTTTGTCCCAAAGTCAATAAAGTAATTACTATTCCCCCTATTATGGGGCGGGTGCTACATGTATTTGGGTTTCCATAAATCAGTGGGTCCCAAGATACGTGTTTGACCTAGGAACTCTACTCAGCTGCTCCTCCCCTCATCATATCCAGCCAATCGCAAACCATGCCCTTACATCTGCCATAAATTCCTGATTCAGTCCAGAGTCTTGGACAGGCTCAAGGATTTCAGAGGAATGGGGAGAAAATGCACTCACTACAGTAAAGGATTATAATGAAGTGAGGTTGATGAGACCCCAGAAACCTCTTGATAATAAAACCTTCACTAATGAGAATTTTTTGAGAGAACTTTAATCTAATTAACAAAATTTTTTTAATGACTAAAGCTTGGCCATAATCCCACATTTTGTCTCATTAAACAGTCTTCTAAAGTATTTTAGTATTTAACCTCTGCACCTCAATTTCCTACAGAAATAAAAGAGTGTCTACCTTAGGAGAGCAGCAAGGATTACACAAAAATACGCAAAAAATACCAGCAATGGTATTCAATCAATAGTAGTTACCATAGGATTTTCCTAGTTTCATACAAACAATAAATATCATTGAATCATTCTTGAGACTTAGCATTTGCTATGTCCAGGTTATCATAACACCAATCATATCCCACATGGCTCCCCAGGTGGCTCAGAAACTAGACCGAGTGACACAACATGCACATACACAAATAAGAGAGCAGATGCCACGCACCCAGTGAGCAGTGGGAAAGAAATGCTTAATAGGATTCCGATGGATACAGGGGTGATCTGACTATCAGTTCCTGGATCTCCAGCATTGATTTGACTGGTCATGCTGGATAAAAAAACATCTTTTTCTTCCTTCACAGCTGCCCATGCATGCTGCCAAAATCTATATACTCTTGATTCAAAAAGATGACCTCACGGGTACTGGAAGACTATTTATGATGCAAAGGTACATGAACACCACACTTCTCTCCCAGATCTCAAGATCCTTTTATAGTCAAGACAAGAAGGATCAGAGCAAAGCTGGGGATTTTTGGGTGTCCTGATATACTCACACAAAGTACTTTTAAGGAAAAAAATCAAATTTTCAAGGCCAGCGGGGTAGAAAGACATCCTGCAGAAATACTAAGGCAAGGAAAGACACATGTACTTTATGTATTTGTGTAAATGTGTGTTTGTTTAGATGTATGTAAGTGTGTATACATGCATGTACAAATGCACATACGTACACACGCACATGCACGTGGCAATGTGCAACCAGTTAAATGCCAAATCAGGGATGGTTTATGGTTTGCAGGCCAATTAATTCACAGACACATGTAAAGCACACACAAAAGGAAGTAGAAAAAAGTCCTTCAATGTGGAAAATACTCATTAAATGTTCAATGAATGGGGGCAGCGAGACCGACCAAGAGATGCAATCAGCAAGGCACTGACGGCCAGTATGCTGCCAGCGATGACGGAAAGGAAGACCTTCACAGAGCGGACCACTAAAGACAGAGCTGGAACGTGCACTGGCTTTAGAATCGCATTGAAACTGGTTGTCTCTACATTACTTCCTGCCAGACATTTGCCTCTTTCTACATAAAGGTGAGTAAGTCCAAAGAATTTAGTTTATTATAGTTTCACGCTATCTGGGACAGAGGCTGTTTAGCATACATAATTTAGATGAGTAGTACAATTAATCTGGAATGTTATAAAAACTGCAAATGTCATCTTGATGTTATTCTTCAAAGTTTGCTCTATTTTCCCCTACCCTCAGCAGACTACGTTCAGTGAGATGGAAGAGCAAGAAAAAAGGTCACCATTCCCTACACCTTTTCCTTCCTTCCCCAGTCCTGTACCCTCTGGGCCTGTAAATTATTAAGTCTTTCTCATAGGCTCACTTAACCACTAAAGATTTGGAAAGACCAAAATCTACACTACAAATATTAATGCTAAGCACATTAAAACAAGATATTGACCTTTCTCTTACGTGTTCTAATCCCATCTTATCCTGAGTAGCTTTATCATGTCAAGGTTTATTTCTAGAATGTTTCACATATGAAGTCTCATGATTTCTTGTTCCAATATAATTTGGTGGTTTATATCCAGGCACCACAGATAATCACAGGTCAGCTCAAATACAGGTTTGCATTTTCAAAGGTGAGAAAAATGCTTAAGAGTAGATAGAATTTAGTGGAGAATGAAAATCCCTTCTTTTCCTATGTCTTTGATAGGCTAGAAATGGACATTTTAATTATGGAGTATTTTCATATTTGTCTAAGATCTTAGCCAAATGCATTATACACAAACCCGAGGAAAAAAATCTTTGTCTCAGGATGGAAGACATGACTTAAATTTTTAGTCATTATCATTTTAGGAGAGCTCATCACACAAGAAAAAATCTCCACAAAGGTCAAAGTGAGTTTTTTTTTTTTTTTTTGAGACAGAGTCTCACTCTGTTGCCCGGGCTAGAGTGAGTGCCGTGGCGTCAGCCTAGCTCACAGCAACCTCAAACTCCTGGGCTCAAGCGATCCTCCTGCCTCAGCCTCCCCAGTAGCTGGGACTACAGGCATGTGCCACCATGCCCGGCTAATTTTTTCTATATATATTTTTAGCTGTCTATATAATTTCTTTCTATTTTTAGTAGAGACGGGGTCTTGCTCTTGCTCAGGCTGGTCTCGAACTCCTGAGCTCAAACAATCCGCCCGCCTCAGCCTCCCAGAGTGCTAGGATTATAGGCATGAGCCACCGCGCCCGGCCTTCAAAGTGAGTTTTGATCCTCTGATGTTTACTCACGTTGGTCCAGAAGGAGGATAGGTTGATTTTCTGCAATCTTCTGTCCACTAAAAAACAAAGAAAATTAAAAGTTTCAGAAAATAGGTGTTTGCTAACTGAATACATAACTTTCAAAAGTAGTTACAATATGTGAAGACAAAATCAAGTATGATTTTGCACTTTTAGACCATTTCAGTGCCTCTTTAGTCTTTTCCTTGCAAGAAAATTTTCAACTTCCCAAACCATTAAGTGCATTTTCAGTCTCAATTCAACTTACACAAGTGCCACGTGTTGTAATTTGGCTCTTATATTGTAAATATATTGAGTAACGAAGAAATGTAAGAAAGTAGATGGAAAATATGTTAGATGGGTTGCTTTACCACTAGAAGTAAATGGCTTGATAGGATGTGATATTACCTGAATGTATGACCCAACTCTATTGCAGCCTGTCCTGGGATTTGCCTCCCAAACCAGATTTTCAGGGCACACTGCACAGGGCCCTTCATAATCTCTCCACAACTTACTATCCCAGCCTCATCTCCTGACACTCCCCCTCATGCGTATAGCTACCTGCAAGCACTTCCTGATCTCTCACCCTTTCATGCCCATGCATGTGCTGTTTCCTCTTGCTAGAATGCCCCTTCTCTACCTGGGGAACTTCTGTTCTAACTTCCAAGATCCAGTTCAAATATTTTCTTTTTTATGAAGTCTTCATGTATCTCCCATATGAAAATAGGCATCCCTTCCTCTATACACCCACAGCATTTGTACACAACCTCATTACCATATTTATAACATTGCATTATAATTATTTGTTTGTGTCTCTCTTCAATAATAGATTCTGTGCTCTTTGAGGTGAGTGAGGGCAGAGCCCCCAACACTGAAGTCACTGCCTCAGACAATGAGTAAGTGAGACTTATTTCAGGGAGAGTTGCTGGAGCTTAGTAGCAAAATAGAATTTTCTCCTAACATAACACAATCAAAAAGGTCCGCACAGACTCGTGATTCTTTTGGTATTAGTTCAACATGGCAAGTATATTTAGCACCTTTCCTTTGGAGGCCCAGTACTGTAAAACTAAAATAATTGTTTTTAAAACATATAAACCCACAGTAAGAGGAAGTATGGAAGAAAACTACTGGAACTGTAGTTTGAGCTCAGAAAACTTATCTGCTGAAAACTTTTTTTTAACTTTTGATAGCATGGGAGAGTATATAAAGTAGGTTGACACTATCTGTGACTCAAACATTGTCAAAATGACCTTACCACAGAGTAAGTTTCTCATATAAGTGAGGTTTTGCCTTGTAATCTAGGGTCGAATTCATTACGAAATAATATCAAGTCTGTAGCAAAAGCTAATTTCCAAAGCCTTTATGCTCAACAACAGTGGCTGAGGGCAGTTCTTGTTCAGAAAAATTTCGGTCTCAGCTCTGAGCTCAAAAACTGTGTAAAACTTTACTCCTACTAAGCTATATAACTGCTCTAAAATAGGGGATTCGGGATGTTCAGCTTCTATTTCTGACAAACATTCACAGAAATGATGATGGTTATAGCCACAAGAATGAAGCTTATGGTTTACACTGCGGGTCCAATAACACATGTTCGATTCAAATATTTTCCACAAAGTATCTGCAAATAATATAATTAATAACCATACGCTTTAAACACCTTGCATTTTCACAAGTTTTGTGGATTTGCTCAACTCAGCCTTCTTCTGCTCACAGATATTTAGATATCTTAGCAGATTCCACCTCAGGTTATACTGAATTACTATTTTCTCAACTTCTTTGAAAACATCTTTGCCTGTAGTTGTTTTACATAGACTATTCACAGAGGCTATTTCTTCAGCTACTTCAAACTCGGCACTGACCATCTCATATCAACAACTGATCAGTCAGTATTAGTAACTTCAAGAGCCAAGGAAAACCACTCCAAACCATTCCTTGCCGTGTTCTTTAATGGCGTCTATGTTGCTTCCGAAGTCTGGGACGACTGTTCTCACTTAAAGACACATGAACAATTTCATTTTCTCTGCACACATTCCTTCTGCTGCTACAATCAAATACAATTTAGTTAATGCTCCATTGGTAAATGGCTTTTGGAGCTTTGCTAACAAATGAGCTACCTGGAGACTTGCTTTGGTTGGAACCTCATTTTACTTCCTAAAATTTGTAAAAAAAAAAAAAAAAAAAATCTGCTTTCATGAGCTACTCTGCTTTAAATTTTCTTGTTTTTCTGACCATTACTTTCCCATGAGTTGGGAATATTGTGATGTGTCCTTAATCTGAGTGCTTAATTTTATTGTTGTGCTCTGGGCGAGAGGCCCAGCTCCGTCAGTGATGTGCAGGAGGTCACACTGCTGGCGAAAGAAACAGAGTCCATGGCTTCCACTGCCCCATCATACAGCTTCCCACAGCGCGGACAATAAAACCAATGCCTCAACTTAATTCCTAGCATAGAATATTCTGCATCTAGTTTGGGGCTTCCGATGATCACCAGAATCAATTCAGCAAGTAAGTGAAATGCAATGACTTTTTATCCCTCCCTCATAATTATATTTGCATGCCTTGGGTTCTAAAGCCAAAATAGAAATGAAGTTATGGGCACATTTCTTACCAGACAACTGTGAGAGAAGTTGAAAATGCTCTGTCAAGTACTAGGAGAGAATCTGACCTGCCCCAGAGGTAAGAGCTAAAGAGCAACCTAGCAACAGTACACGTGGGAGTCTGAGGTTGATAACAATGGTAATTGCAGCTGCAGTAAACAGACAGGAAATCTGCATAGGATCTGTCTGCAAGAAAAAAGGTAAATGGGAAAGAAAATAACAAAGCTAGCAGCTATGAGACCACAGTATTTCAGGTGTTTAGAAGACATCATCACCAGAGTCATTTACTCAAAAAAGTTAGCTTTGGGGATAGCGTGGAAAGAGAGCTATATCCTCGCCCTCATAGAAGAATTCTACAAGGGATGCACAATTTCAAAATCTACGTACAGCCCTAAAACAAGATTACAATGAACTTAAAGTTTCTTACTATCCCTAAATTTAACTATACATGGTTTTCATAATGGACAACTTTATCAAGGTTGGTAAAAATTTAAATAAATGATAGGTAAAGATTATAAACATAAGACAGGTCGAGACACTCTGTAGTGAGCTTGGTATATGCTGTGCTGCTCTATCAGAGGGGAGAAAAAAATCAAACTTAGAATCAATATTTTGTCGCTCTCTCTGCTTCCTAAAGGTGGAAGTGATGGAAATCTGATGTTTCAATACATGTGAAACTCTCTGGAAAATGTTTTTAAAAGGCTTCCTGGGTCCTAATTTTTCAAGTTATTTGGTAGGAACTTAGATCTCTTTGAAATTAATCAGTGTTTATGTCTTACCCACTCATTAAGAAAAACTAATTACAAAGCTACTGAACATAACCTACTTGGGAAAACAACATATAAAGTGAAAATTATTCATTAAGTACTCAGTGAATGCTCCATGCCTAACAGAAATGACATAACTCGTCCAGCTCCTTAAAATATGAGTCCTACAGAATAAGAACCTCAATGAACTGTACGCCTCTAGTAATATATAAAAAAGTTCAGAAAGAACTTCGTGTTATTCAAATATTCAAAAAAAGACAATGAAAGATAATTTAAAATTATATAGCTCAAACCAGTTTTCATACTCATCAGAAAAGCTGAAAAACTCTAAAAGAGTTTTTAATTCAATTCTTTAATTCATCCACAACTATTTTCTAACTAACATTTGTTTCCTAAAATGTTCTCTAAAACTTAGCAGACACACACTTACTGAATAAGAAAAGGCGTATTTTAACGTACATAACAAATCAGATGAGCAGTTAAATGTTTTCATTTTTCTTCTGGGCTTTGGATGGGATGGCACTCTACTTTTTTTTTTTTTAATTCTTTTTTTCTTTTTTTAAGAGAGATAGTGTCTTGCTATGTTGTCCAAGCTGGACTTGAACTTCTGGGCTCAAGTGATCCTCTCATCTCAGCCTCTTGAGTAACCAGGACTAGCGGGATGGGACCCTATGGGATGGCACCCAATGAAACTACTGATATTTAGGTAAAGGGAATGTGAATAACCCTCCATGAGGAGAGGGACCTTGTCTACGTAGTTGACTGGCCCATTTCCAGCACTGGGAACAGAGTCTGGCACACAGTAGGCGGTATCCGTTGACTAAGTGAACACAGCACACCTGTGTGTTCCCTGCTTTGGCGTACTGGGGAAAAGCAGACGTGGTACAATAAAACCGGCTAGGCCAGATGGGGTTTATGAGATTTTTGGAAACTCTGTGAAAATCACTGCTAAAAAGCTGATTCAATAGCTAACGTCGACAATGTTATTACTTGTATGAGACATTGATGCATAAAAATAAGTTCGCTTTAGCAATTAATTACTGAGCATTATGTTTCATTTTCACACATCTCAGGAAGCTGCTCAGATCTGTAACTGAGAAAAGTCATCTCTCCCACTCTAGTTTCTTTCCTCCTGATCACTCCTCAGCCCACTGCGCCCCCAGCACTGCTCTGGCTACGATGACCAATGACCTGTGGTTGATGGATCCTTGACATCTCAATCGTATTCACCATAGCTCACCTGTCCCACTCTCTTCCCTGAGCTGCCTGTCACTCTTACTCTTCTGTTTTGGCGGCTGCTTTAACTTTGCCAGTTTCTTCTCCGCCTGACATAGACGTGTAAGTTACTTAGCCTTCGCCTAGTTCTCTTCTTTGCTTTTCTTTCTCTATCCTCTTTCCAGGTGAGTTCATCTGCTCTAATGGCTTCAGGTAGTATCATTTACGCCTACAACTCCCACAATCTCTCTTCCGAGCTCCAGTCCCAAGGGCGGGCTGGGTGTCTCTCTGTTATCCGGAACCAACATAACCAAAAAGAAAATGATCCCACTCTTCAGCCCTGAGCTTTTCCCTCCCCATGTTCCCTGGCAGTGATGCCACCATTCACCCAGCTGAGCACGTCAGAAACGTTCGGGGCATGCTGACACCTCACCTCCTTCTGCTCATTCTGCCTCCCGATTTTTTCCAGAACCATCTACTTCTCTCCCTCACCACTGGACACACTGTCCTTCAATGCACCTTGTTTTCTCCTCTAGACTAGACCCATGTCCACCCTTTCTCCCCTCCAAGCCAGACTGATCTCTTATGGGTCCAGCACACTTCTGCTGTGCAACTCTGCTACCTCCAGACTGATCTTTTAAAAGTGAAAATGTTATCTTGTCAAAAACCATCCAGGGGCCTCCCATTGTTTTTAGGATAAATCTCAAAATTCTGAACAGAGTCTACAGAACCCTGGGTGATGTCATCTGGGTCGCCCTCTCCAGACTTTTCCTGTGCCACTCACATCATCACCATCTCTTAATAGGATATTTAATAAATCAAATAATGAGGAATAACTCAGGAGGACCTTAAAATATGCACATTGTGAAAAGCCTCAAAAACAAGAAGATGTTCCAAATCAAATGATTTTTGTAATTTTAAGCCAGTCCTCATCATTCATATTTATCAAAAGTAGTTCTGAAATATCTTTTGTTACCATGAGGCTACAAATAGCTTATCATATAATGAGTCAAATTGAACAACTGCTTATTCTGGTCAGAATGAAGTCACTAGACTTTTTTGAGATTCCAAAGGGTGTTTTGGCTGGTGGGTCCCATGATTTTCCAGCCCAGTAAAAAAATTAATAAGGCTTTAGCACATGGGGATCCAAATTTTTATTCTGCCAAGTGGAGCTATTAAAACCAAACAAACCCCACATACATAATATCTACCTCTGCTATTTTATTTTTAAAAATAACATTTTAATAACAAAAATTGGGAGTCCATAAAATCAGAATAAAGGCTAACATTCTAAATTACTAATTTTAGTTTCATGCCCTTATTTTGATTATATTTCATTGAAGACCTATGAAAACAGCTTTCCAAACTGACACCAGATTTTTGACAACCACTGTTCTAGAGTCTAGATAACAACTACTAAATTCTTTGAGAAGCATGATGATTCTTCATGTTCTGAAAATAGCTATTAAAATACTTTTGCTAGAAAAAGTATTGAGGAAGAAAAAAACAGGAGCCCCTGACATCTGAAACTACTACTCTAAGGTTGGCAGCTAGACCTCAATATTATTACAAGCTGGCATGACACTCACGGCCAGGTTATATGTGTTCTCCCCTTGGACATAAACAATTTCAGAGAACGCCTACCTCAGATAAGGTTATTTTGAGACATGATACAATGAGATAAAACAATGCCACTTCATGATTTTATCTAAGCACAGACAAAAAAACAAGGGCATTGTGCAACTCACAAAATACCAAACACTCCCTCCTCTTGCTAAATGAATGACTGTTACTTCTTTACCCAATTAGAATTGCCCCACTTTATAGAAGAAGCATCATATCTAAAGCAAACCCACGATTCCTGACCTACCCCCAAATCACACAACTACAGCCTAACTTCTGTAATAAGTTTTTTCCTAACCCACAGTTGCTCATGGTGTGTGTTCCTCACCTTGCCTCGAAGAATACTAAACCCAATTTTCAATGAAGGGCATTAACAGTATCAAAGTATTGACTTCTTTAAAAATTCCCATAATAACAACCACTCTCATACAACTTAATTCCCTACCCATACTAAAGCCAAGTGATTTTATTTTTCCTTATAGCCTTTCAATCCTGTATACATGTATATACTGTGTACTTCTCTATTAGCGAGGTCACTGTACATACTACTCTGCTTTTATCTGCTAAACATTATATCGGGTTTTAATGGCTGAATAATATCCCACCATGATTTTATTCTTAAAGCATTTCTCCTTACAGGAATCAAACAATAAAAGAGGAGAATGCACATCCTGCTCCCACTTTCAGTATTCTACCTAAGCTGTTCAATACCACTCTCATCTAGCCTCAGGTCAGACGCACCGGGTTCCTGTTTATCCAACTGTTGACAAAGACATATGCAGTCTTATTGCTTTTAACGACATTAATTATGAAAGAGCACTGGGCGTCAAGAGGCTTAAGTTTAGGTAAGCTTTGATAGACAATACTGTGTCCTCTGGCGATAGATTTTCTCCCTCTAGGTCTACTTCCTCTTCTGTAAAATAAGGAGTCACGTTGGTCTCTCACTGTCTCTTGCAATTTACCACGTCTGTAGCCCTGTGACTCGCTTGTGGGAAAGAGCCACGGGACAGGCGTTCCCATGACTCGGGAGCAGAGGCCACAGGGGTCACGCTGCCGGGCCTGCTCGCGGCTGCTTCCCGCGCCCAGGCTGGGGACCACTCGCCTTTCCCAGGGCCCTGCAGGATCCTGTGCTGGAACTTCTTCAGGAGAGAGCACCTGGTCATCAAGCAGCCTGTCGCTTGATTGAGTAACGCACACAAATCGACGTTTTATGTGAACGTTTCAAAATGCAAAAGCCTGGTAGAGTTCCAGCACACTCACTCAAATGTGAGGATCTGCGAATCGCACCCAGCCATTCTGCAGAGATTAGGATTTCCCTAAAAGGTGTTCTAGTTCCCGCTAGTATCGAATCAACCGAGGATGGGGTTCAACAGCCCGCTGTGCACCCACAGCCCTGGGCACGAAACCACAGAGACCC
This sequence comes from Varecia variegata, assembly GCA_028533085.1. Classification (NCBI taxonomy): domain Eukaryota; kingdom Metazoa; phylum Chordata; class Mammalia; order Primates; family Lemuridae; genus Varecia; species Varecia variegata. The sequence continues at coordinate 12,920,020 of CM052451.1, forward strand.
CCGAAACTGCAGACGCTGCCCCGCCCGCCCCACCTGCGCCCGCACCTGCGCCCGCACCTGCACTCTCCACTCCGCGCCCGCACCTGCGCCCGCACCTGCACGCCCCACTGCGCGCCTGCCTCAAGCTCACTCACCGGCGGCGCGTGCTGCGCCACTGCACAGGCGACGGCCGCAGCCAGGAGGACCAAAGGGAGGCGACTCCGGCCCATCATCGCTCCAGCGCCGACGCCGCTCAGACGGGCGCCTGAAAACGCCTCAAGAGGCATCACCTGGGCCCCTGGCAGGCCGCGCCCCCACCGCCGCGTGACCTGCGACCCGGGACGCACCACTCGGGGCTGGGGGGGTGGGGATCGGAGGAGACCAAGCCGAAGGGAGAGGTCGGGGCTTTCAGTGTTTCAGTGTCGTGGAAGGAGTGGTGGGCAGAGGGGACCTTCGGGCTGCAGGAGAAACCCGCGAAATGAGTCAGCGCGCGCGTCGGGACGTGGTGTCGTCCCCCCCACACCGCGGACAGTGGTTGGGCCGAGCCGGAGCCCCGCCCCTGCGGGGAGCCGGGCGCTTTCCCCAAGGGTGGCCCGCAGGGGTCCGCGCCGAGGGCACTGCGGGGCGAGGGGCGGGGCAAGAGCGAGGGGGCGGGGCGAGCGTGAGGGGAGGGGGCGAGCGTGCGAGTCCGGAGGGGGGTTGTGGGACCAGGGTTGGGGGAGCGAGAGGAGTGGGGGAGAGCAGGGGGTGCTTCCGGGGCTGCCGCCGGGTCCCCAAGCCGGCCGGGCGAGGTCCGCGCTCGGGCCGCTCTGTGCCCAGTCCCCACGAAACGGACCCGCAGAGCCTCCCACGCGAAGCAGCGCCCGCCCCTGACCCGTCTTCGCCCTCTGAGGAAAGCTGGCCCCGCGTGAGGCAGGTTGCTCACCCCGCCGCGGGGGCACGGGACGAGGCGCAGCTCGAGTGGCCGGGGAGGGGCCACGAGTGGGCTCATCTAGTCCACTCGGACACTCCGGCCTGTGACTGACCCCCTCGGGCTCCCACAGCGGAGCTGACAAGTCACAGAACTGAGGCTCCGGCTGCTGGCGCTTCGACTCGGGGGCATGACCAGGGCGGCCCGGCGACCCTTCTCCGGCTCGTGTATGCGGCCGCGTGTTTTCGCCCAACTCGGGGACGACGGTAGCGGAGCTGACTAGAGCCGGGAGGAGCGCGGACGCGGGCACGCGGGCACACGGGCACAGGCACTGGCCGGGCTTTCGTGCGAGGGACGCGAGGACGCCAGCGCCCTCATAGGGTGAGTGACTTAAAAGTCCGACAGGAAATCCTGCCCTCTGGCTTGCACTTCCTGCTTGAGCCTCTTTGACATCCCAAGCAGCATTTTTAAAATGTTTCAGTGAAACTCAGAACACTGTCACTAAAGTCCTCATATATTTCTTTTGCGCGCGCGCGCCTGTCAGAGAAAGAGAGAAATTGCAGCTTTACCCATTTGTATTACTCTTTTAGAAAATTCAGTCTTTTGTTGGAGGTTGGAGATGAGAAGTTGTTTTATTTTTTTTTTTCCCCCTAGATTTTGGAGAAAGGAAAGTAGATTACAGTGTTCTTTTCAAGGAGGAAGTTTGACTTTTGAAACACATCCCGTGATTAAAGCGCATTTGGGTTCTCAAGTAGTAAGCAAGCAGATGGTAGAAATATTCATTATTAAATAAAAAAATATTTAATGTGCTATGAGAATATTAACTGGTGATTATGTAGTCTGGCAAAGTCAGTCTCTATGAGGAAAACTTATATCAATTGTCATAATATTCTTAGGTACAACTTTCATATGATTATGCCTATTACATACTGTTGATTTTCTTTTCAGACAAAATTTAAATCTGCTTCCCTAAACTTATACCATTTTATGTATGTCTTTTTTTTTTTTTACATACACTTTTTAACCTACTCTATTTTTCGATACTAGAAAGGTACAGAAAATCAAGGTAAGGTGTGTGGCTATAGGAAACTTTGCAGTGGTTTTGGCATACTGACCTATTCATAGAAAATGACATTTAAAGGTACAAATGAACGATTATATCCGTGGAAAGGGTGGTTCAAATACTGTGCAGAAACATCAAGTTTAAGACTTGGATAACCTGTTTAGTACACAAGAGTCAGCATAAGTAATCTAATTGCTTATGGAATAGCTGAAGTTCTTGGCAAGCTGTGGACTTCCTAATCTCCTACCTAACATACCTAGGTTCCTGAGGTGGAGCCTTGATTTAAAATCATTGCAACGTAACCTCTCCACCCTAAACAGAATCTATCACATATAACACCACATTACCCAGAACGGGTTTGACTTGATTTCATAAAACTGAATATATGCAAATTTGTACTAGAAGGTCAAGAAATGTAGAGATAATGTTTCAGTTTGAAAAATAACCATTTTAACATAAGTATTTACCGATAGATTATTTAATATCTTATTTTTAATAAAGACTTCATATATTTAAAATGTATTCTGTGTTTCAAAACAAGGATTTGTTCAACTCTTCAGGAATCTAGGAGGATTCTAGAAGGAATTTAGATAACAAAACATGTTACAAAATGGAAAATAAGAGGTCATATAAAATTATTACATGTTTCTTTTCCTCTGGTAACTATCCCACTAAGAAAGATTACTCAATTTATGTTTTACTTGTAGATAAAAAAAAATTCAATCATTATCTTCCGCTTGAGGTATATTGACACTGTGCTTTATTGCATTACAAAACTACAAATTTAGTGCTCACATTTAATCCAATTGTCCCAGCATATAATGTAAAAATAAAAGTCATCCGTCACTTTGTGTTTATCTTTCTGCTTCTTTGCGAAACATTTTTGATGTTTAGTTGAACCCCTGCCTGACACCCTAGACATGTTAGAATTTGAAGAGCCACTTAAAAAAAATCCTTTCTCTCATTCTGTAGGTTGTCTGTTTGCTCTCATGACAGTTTCTTTGGCTGTGCAGAAGCTTTTTAATTTGATCAGGTCCCATTTATTTATTTTTGTTGTTGCTGTGATTGCGTTTGGGGTCTTCTTCATAAATTCTTTGCCTAGGCCAATGTCTATAAGAGTTTTTCCAACATTTTCTTCTGGGAGATGGACATGCTTGAAGCTCTGACTTGGGGGGGTAAGGGCAACATACATAACCTAAACATTTGTACCCCCATAATATGCAGAAATAAAAAAAAAATTCTTTCTCTTATTTCCACTTTCCTTGATGAGACTTATGATTCTGATCCAAAAATTATTTTCAATTCTACTCAACTCTAATAATCTCTAAATGTTTTTGTCATTATGGCTTCATAATCCTGCATAGTTCCATTTTTTTCATAGTTCATATTACATAAATAATTATAGTTACTTTAACATTCTAACATGTTATTTCTAATAAGTTTGTAGTGAATTTATTCTCACAATAAGTATTGAGCATTTAACGTAGGTGCTGGGTAAATGATGAACAAATGATTCCTTCCCTTCTAGGTTTTTAGTCTCATGGTAGAAAAAAATGAAGATGAAAGGGAAAAATTTAAATCAAGCAAATATCTTGAAAAATTTCAATACATTTGTTTCATTATTCCAGACTCTACCATCTGGTTTAATATTGTACATTGGGAATGTTTCACCAACCTCAACTGCACTGCTCCATTATGTGGCAGCTGTGTGACTTGGATGAGATATACCCATATCCTCATCTCTGAGGATGGGCCATGATTGGCATTTAAAGTCACCCTATCGCTCTGGGAACCTGCAGCCTCAAGGCCATATGTGGCCCTCCAGATCCCCAAGTGCAGCCCCTCCACCGAATCCAAACTTCACAAAACAAATCCTTTTAATAAAAGATTTACTTGGATTCAGTCAAAAGGCCACACTCAGGGATCCAGAAGGCCACATGTGGCCCCAAGGCCTCAGGTTCCCCACTCCTGGAGGCCTTAGCCACTCAGATGGCTTGAGCCAGACAAGCTATGGTTTGATGCTCAGGACTTTTGCCCAATAGTTGAGGCAGTTGTCCCCTCTCTTCTGATAAGAAAGAGGAAGTTGGTAGTTCCCGTTGCCGCTGGCATGTGTGCTATAAACTTGCAGGGAGCCGCCTAAGATGAAATAGATACCGTGGACAGCACAGTGGAAAGATGGAAAGAAACTGGGTCATTGATGACATTGTTGAGATGCTAGGTCAACCAACTACGGAGCTTGTCCAACAACTGGACTCTTCATTTACATGAGCCTCTACTCTTCTTTGTTATTAAAGCCAGTTCAGGTTGTTTTGCTTGCATTTGGAATTACTGTATCTGAGAGTATCCTAACTGATACACATATAAAAATAGGTATTTCTCCCTTCTCAAGAGCAGAGGAGGATGTACTGTAAAGCTGTGAAACTCACATTTTAGTACCTTCACTTGCTTATGCCCCTTCCCAGCCCTCTACCAAATTTTACACCTGTAATGTTTTATTCTTTTCCTTAAAAAGGACCACCTAAATTGCATAAGCTTCAGGCCTCACAAAACCTGGATCTACCATCAGATGATTTGGGAAGAAAACTTGTACCTTTCTCTCCAATGTTCTCCATTCATGCCTCACTAGGAAAGGAGTGACATCTCTAATTGGTAACTAGCTGAAAGAATCACAGCACACACATGTCCCGGCCTCTCTCTCTGGCTCTCTCATTCACATCTGCCTGTCCACAGTGGCGAGTTCACTGCAGCAAGCCTGGATGACAAGAACAGAAGTGGAAATAGTTGCTGCTTTTGAGGACATTTTCCCAAATTGGCACATCACCAACAAATTTTAAAAACACTATGTCAACAAGATGACTGTGAAGACTGAAGAAAGACACCCTGAGAGTTCTGGGAGATGTGAAGAGAAAGTAATCAAGGAATGGAGCCTCTAAGTACTTGCACCCCATGCTGTCAGGTTGCAGGTCCTGCCCTGATCCTCCAGCCTCACCCTGCCCTCAGCTTACCCCTCTCATGTCAGAAACTGGCTGTGCCCCTGGGAAGCAGTTTGCATTTGTCAAATGACTGAATGCACAAATTCATTCCAGAGGAAAAGGCATTGGAATTGAAGATCACCCGGAAATGACAACAGAAGCCAACAATAGCAATTATAATGTGTGTATAAAAAGTACTAAATGACCATTAAGTACAAAACAGAATACTAGGTGCTATGGAAGATACACATGCAGTAAAATACAAATTCCAGATTTCCAGATCTCAGGGAGTTTACAAATTTACAACAGAAAAAGGATGTAACACTGATATATATACACACACATACACAAGGGGACTTCAAAAAGTTTGTGGATGCCCATCTGTATTGATATGGGGGGGGAAATTTGTGGAACATGAAATTCAAAGATAAAAATATAGAAACTGTATTTCTCAACATCAAGGTCAAGACACTTTTGTAAGTGATGATACCAGCCATTTAGTCCATTCCAGAAGAACTGAAGTTCATAGGAATTTAACTATGTCAATATAGTTTCTTATACATTATTAATTTAAAAAATGGGTGTCCTTTATAGACTTTTTGAGACTAGGAAACAAAAAGAAGTCAGGAGAAGCCAAATCAGGACTGTAAGGTAGATTTCCCATCAAAGTTGTCACAAAATCACCCTTGTTTGATGAGAGGAATAAGCAGGAGTACTGTTGTGATGGAGACAGACTTTCTGGGCTCCTGGGCGTTTTTCTGCTAAAGCTTTGGCTGACTTTCTCAAAACACTGTCATATTAAGCAGATGTTATTCTTTATCCTTCTAGAAAGTCAACAAACAAAATGCCTTGAGCATCCCAAGCAGCTGTTGCCATAATCTTTGCTCTTGACCAGTCTGTCTTGCTTTGACTGGACCACTTCCACCTCTTGGTAGCCATTGCTTTGAGTGCGCGTTGTCTTGCCCTGGCCCCTCTCCATCTGTTTCTGTTGGTAATTGTCAGTCCTCTTCAGTTAGGGCACAAACACGATGAATTTTTTCTTTACAAATTGATGTGGATGGTCTGCTGCTGCGGGCATCATCTTCAACATAGTCTCATCCCTTCGTAAAATGAGTTACCCATTTATAAACTGCCGATTTCTTTGAGGCATTGTCCCCATAAACTTTTAGTAAAGGATCAGTGAATTCACCTTTCTTCTACCCAATATTCACCATAAATTTCATGTTTGTTCTTGCTTAAATTTTAGTAGAATTTGTGTTGCTTGGATAGGGGCCCTTTTAAACTGATATTTTACCCTTTTTAGTGCCTCAAATTAGACTCTGTTCAGACGTGTTACATTTAAGTTAGTATGAGTTTATTTTGGTGCAAAAAAATTAGAAATCCATGTGTAGTTTTTTCATAATATGCATTTTCCATGGACTTTTTGAAGTCCCCTCAAATATACATACTTATGAAGGCAGCTCCAATTTAAACATATTTTATACATGTTCAGTTATAGTAGGTTGATAATATGAAATTACCATGTTTGTAAATAAAAAAGTATTTGAACATTAACACTTTCATATAGTCAACCTAATTGTTACCATCATCCAAAACATTCGCAGTTACTTGACTCAACTTGGAAGCTGGTGCCATCACACTGTAGTTACCTGCAGACCTCTGGGGGGCTCCTGCTTCACCTCACTCCTTGAAGGTTTTCACACTTGACTGTCACCCTTTCTAACACAATTCTTGGCAACTTTCTTGGTGATTTCAATATCAACAAAGACAATCCTTCCAACATTTTGGTTTCTTGACCTCTTTTCTTACAATGTTCTTGGACTCTATTTTACCTCAAATACTCAGTTCCATGGTTATATCTTAGACATTGGCGTATTTACATCACTTTGCTTCTGGGAAACCACTCTCTTTTGATCCTTCTCTTGCTCATTGGCCACATTTTGAATATCCTCTGTTGGTTTCTCGTCAACTGACCTCTATATGTAGGAGTGTCCTGGGGCTTGATCTTTAGACATGTTTCCTTCTTTATCTATGCTCACCCCTTATGTGATCTTATCTAATCTCATGGATTTACTCCCACCTGAATATTGATGACTGCTGTGGATTAAATGTGTCCCCTCCAAAATTCAAGGGGTAGTATTAAGAGGAGGGTCCTGTAGAGGTGAATAAGTCATGAGGGCTCCTCCCTTGTGAATGGAATTAAGGCCTTTATAGAAGAGGCTTCACCTGGCATCTAGCCTCTCTTGCCCTTCTGCCTTGTGTCATGTGAGGACAGTTAGAAGGCCCTCACCAGAGGCTGGTGCCTTGATCTTTGACTTCTCAGCTTCCAGAACTATGAGAAAACAAATTTCTGTTCTTTGTACATTACCCAAGCCCAGGTATTTTGTTGTAGCAGCCCAGACTAAGACAATGACTCTCAAATGTATGTCACTAGCTCAGACCTGTACCCTGAATTCAGACTCTTACCTCTAGCTACTTCTACTTTGGATAGCTAATAAGTTCTTAGATGTATCATGTCTAAAAATGAACTTCTTGGCCAGGCACGGTGGCTCACGCCTGTAATCCTAGCACTCTGGGAGGCCAAGGTGGGCAGATTGTTTGAGCTCAGGAGTTCGAGACCAGACTGAGCAAGAGCGAGACCCTGTCTCTACTAAAAATAGAAAGAAATTATATGGACAGCTAAAAATATATATAGAAAAAATTAGCCAGGCATGGTGGTGCATGCCTTAGTCCCAGCTACTCGGGAGGCTGAGGCAGAAGGATTGCTTGAGCCCAAGAGTTGGAGGTTGCTGTGAGCTAGGCTGACGCCACGGCACTCTAGCCCGGGCAACAGAGTGAGACTCTGTTTCAAAAAAAAAATAAAATAATAAAATAAAAATGAACTTCTTGTTTTCCCTGTCCCACCTCACACTGTCCCTCCCCCAATCTTGCCCATCTCAGTAAATGGCAATTCCATCTTTCTAGTTTGCTTAGGCCAAAAATTTTACAGTAACTACACCAAATGTACCAGCACATCCTATTAGCTTAACCTTCAAATATGTGATACCCAGAATCTGGCCACTTCTCCTGCCTTGGTCCAGGTTACTTTCGTCTGGATTACTGCAGTAGCTTTGTTAGTGGTACCCCTGCCTTCTCCTATTCCCCATCTAATCTCCATCAAAATCAGTGACATGCTCCTCAAAAGCCTCCAGTGACTTTCCACCTCACTCAGAATGAAAGCCAATATTCTTACCATGGCCTCCAGCCACTTTTGGTCCAGCTAGCCGAACTCATATCCTACTAGTTTCTCCCTTTCTCATGATGCTCCAGCTACGTCAGCCTTTTTTCTGGATTTCAAACATGCCAAGTATGCTCCCTTTGTATGTACTACTTACTCCCTCAGTCTGGAATGTTCTTTCCCAGATATCCTTTTGGCTCACTTACGTGCTCGAATAACCTCTTATTAGGGAAGCCTTCCTATAGCATCATAGATAAGACAGGACTCTGCAGGTACTCTCTATCCTCCCTACTCCACTTCACCTGATACAGTACGTACACTCTTTTTTATTTGTTTAGCATCTGTCTCCCTCTGACCAGAATGTAAGCTCCACGGGGGCAGAGATTTTGTTTTGTTTACTGCTATGTTCTCATTGCCTAGAACAATGTCTGACATACATTAGCACTTAATGAATATTTGTTGAATAAATGAACTACCAAAAATAACTACATTGGCATTATAATCCATGACGTGTCTACCAATATAGATATAAGTATAGATATAAATCTATAAATATAGATATAAATCAGATTAAGGTTACTGTCTTCTCCTGAGAACTGTCCTTTATTCTGTTACATACTTCCTACTTTTTAAAAAAATTAATGTTTTATAACAAAATGATGGCACTAGTAGAATTTTAAAAATATTTCTGCTTAGCAAAGTAAAAACTTACTAACCCTGTCTAGATAATACAAAAATATTTTGCATTTATTACTGTTCCCTTAAGTTAAAAAGGGTCAAACTGACTTTGTTCTATCTATTTCTTTCTCACTAACCCACCAACACTTTTGCATCTGGATATTTCACCAATCACTGTGACAAACATGTTCTTACTGAGGTACCCAGTGAGCTCTGTAATGCAAAAGACAATTTTCATTTTACTAGATCTTTCAGTATATCAGATAAAATTGACTACTCCCCCTTCCTTAAAAAGCTTCCTTTTATGGCTTCCATTATACTCCATTGTGCCGGTTTTCCACATTCCTCCTTAACTTCCTTTCCCCAGTCTTTTGCCAGCTCCTCTCTACCAAATCATCCTAGTGTTGGAAATCCTAGGTCTCTGTCTTACTCTACACTGTCTCCCAAGGTGACCTCATTCCCTCCCAGGGCTTCTGTGTCCAGATTCTGTATTTGGTATCTACACGTGGTACTTCATAGGTGCCTCAAGACAAGTCAAAAGCTGACTTCATCAGTTTTCCCACTTCCCTCCAAATTTCTTCCTCCTTCTCAGTAAATAATATCACCACTTACTCTAATGCTCAAACCAGGAATTTAGGAGTTGCCTTGACTCCCCTCTTTCCTTTATCTCCTACATTTAATCTTAATCATTAAGACAGTTAAGGCCGGGCGCGGTAGCTCACGCCTGTAATCCTAGCACTCTGGGAGGCCGAGGCGGGTGGATCGCTCAAGGTCAGGAGTTCGAGACCAGCCTGAGCAAGAGTGAGACCCCGTCTCTACTAAAAATAGAAAGAAATGATCTGGCCAACTAAAATATATATATAGAAAAAATTAGCCGGGCATGGTGGCGAATGCCTGTAGTCCCAGCTACTCGGGAGGCTGAGGCAGTAGGATTGCTTAAGCCCAGGAGTTTGAGGTTGCTGTGAGCTAGGCTGACGCCACGGCACTCACTCTAGCCCAGGCAACAAAGCGAGACTCTGTCTCCAAAAAAAAAAAAAAAAAAAGACAGTTAATTACATTTTAAGCAATTCTCAAATCTGTCATCTTCTCTCCACCCTCCCTTGTAAGCATCCTAGTCCAGGCTACCATAGTTTCTTGCCTCCACCCCTGTAATGAATTTGTGCCTGACTCATAGTTTTCTTTATCACTTTTCTCCAAAACGTCCTCTAAACTGCAACCAAAATGGTCTTTTAAAAGTGCAAATCTGGTAATATCTCTTCCCTGTGTTGCCTTTCAGAGATTTTCCATTAACCCCATGGTCAAGTCCTGAATTCTTAACATGGCTCAGAAGGCTTTGCTCCGAAGCTGGATTGCATCTGACTTCCTGTCTGGCTTCATTTCTCATTGCTCTTCCTTACTCATTCCCTTCCAGGCAAAAAGCAGTTCCTCCAAAGCACCCTGCTCTCTCCAGTCTCAGTGTTCCTGCTCGTGGGGTTCCAATGCATGTTATATTTTCCACTATTCATTGCTCAGAGTTCAATATAACTTATATCCTCCTTAGAGAAGCCTTCCCTGACCTACATCTCTCCAAACCAAATTTGTTCCCCCATTAATGAATTCTCAGATAGCCTGTAATTTTCCTTGCCTGTACTTTGCACACTTATAAGTATTTGATTAACCCTTTATGAATTATTTACTTAATGTCTGACTTCCTTAATAATCTTTAGATTCTATCAAGACAAGAATCATATTTATGTCATGCATCAGCATATCTGCAATATCTAGTATAACGCTTGACATACTGTGGGGGCATAATATGCTACGATTAATTGACCACTTACAGAGTGAGGACCTAACCTCTTTAAATAACAATACTTTATGGGAAAATGCATTCGGGTTCTAGCCTGGGTTCTACAAGCCTGTCCTCCTTCTCTCTCTCCTTAACCACATTTCCTTCATTTTTTTCTTTCTCTCTCTTGCTCTCTCCATACACAAAGAAATGGTATTTACACTCTCCAGCCTATAGGTATAAAGTGTCTAATGTGATAGGCATTGAAAGTGTGGGTTCTGGAAGAAAGATTGGGTCAAGAACCTAAACGTGAGGCACCTTGGGGATCAAGTTTGTATATCAGATTATATATGAGATAAGTTTTCTTTTTATTCAGCAGGCTCTAAAGTAAAGTTTTAGAAAATTTTTTTTTTTGTTCTTGTAAAAATACAAGAAGCCAACCAAGCCAACCACAACCCTATACCTCATTTTATCAGGACCATGTAGGAAAAGATAAAATCTACTCTGGGACACTAATGTTAGATCTATAGATCAAATGCAAATGTCTGAAGGCATGGGATCTATGA